>CM061531.1:190278579-190404955 GCA_030545055.2 Neoaliturus tenellus | reverse complement strand
AAATATACCGACTCATTAATCAATACGCTAATAATTTAAACATTCTTACAATTGGTTTTTAAAGTTTTGTAAGTCAGTTAAAAGGGAGAATTTAGACCTTAAGTGATAAAGAAAAACAATGCTTACATGAAGAATAAATTGCATAATTCTGTGCGTTTGTTTTATATCAATGCTAGAAATTCCTTTTTAAAATTTAAAGAGATTAGTAGTTGTTTGTTTAAAAGATAAAAGCCATTACGAGTACATTGAATTATCAGCTTGGTTATCAGATATAGTAAAATGTTTCATTTTACGTATTTGGTAATATATCACCAATTTATAAAGGCACGCAGAATATCCTTGGAGTGTTCAAATAGAACATTCAATTGATGTCAATTGAGTTGTCTATTCAATTAATTAACTAATTAATCCGTTTTATTAATTAATTAAGAGCTTTGTAGTAGGTCAACTACAAATCAATGATCAGTGTTAAGCCTCTTTTGGCACTTATCTGAAAATAAACTAAAATACTCAAATGAATGAAATCCACACTTAAAACAGGTAACCCCAAATGTAAGGGGGAACGGAAATAGGAGAAGTTTTTCCTTTATATATCTTCATAAAAGTTCAATTCACACTGAAATACGATTCGTAAAAGGGATGGACCACTTTCGTTTTCTTTCAACTTAAATAACCATCTTGGTAAAACAGAGGTTCTTATCTTTTGTATAAAAGCTTTAAAAGAGCTTGTATTGTAAGAAAAAATAAAATTAGAAAGAGTTATGAATGAGGAAATATTTGATTTTGTTCCAAATACTTTAAAATAAAAAAAGTTAAAAATGAACAAATTGTCATTTTCATACTCTTATTACGTTAATTGTATAAACAACAATATTTTGTCAATAAACCTAGCGGAAATTGGAATGAAAGAAGGCTGAAATTGACACGTTACATAGTGCATAAAAATACCAATAAACCACAAAAGACTAAAAACTAGGCCTAGTGGTGTAAGCCTTTATTAATATTGTTAACTGCTTCATATAAATTAAATTAAATGTAGTTACATAAAAGTTGATCATAAAATATTGCCGTTTGAAATATATTAAATTACTAAGTCACAATTAAACACCAAACATAACCATAAACAATAGGAAACTGTCACAATTATATGAGCAAAAGTTTGCAAAATCAATCGAAAAAAAACATTAATAAAAACAAAGGGGCTTCCTTATTATAATAATAACAATAATGATAATAATACAGGATTGAAGGTTACATTTGGAGAAGAAACGATTTCCATAAAGTAAACCCAAAAGTAGTGATGGAATCATAACATTGAACGTTGCCAGGTATAGCGGTTAATTGGTGGTTGGTGTCGACTCTCCAGTGGTCTTGCCACGTTACATGTCTCATTAGGAGTAATTAGTTTGGTATCGCAAAGAGTAAAAACATGCGAATGCGCATGCGCGAACCAAGGGACAGTGTGATGCTTGAAATATCATTACAAATTCAATTAAATATTAAGTTGCGTACATTATTGTATACATAATAATTTATAATATCATTCTAGATAATGTAAAGTGAATTCTCACATAATATAATATAACCTAAACCTAATATTTCATAGACTAAATTTAAACACTCCTGCAGTTAGTTTTGTGCCGCGATTACCTCCAATTAATTAAGCGGCTAGCAGCAGCCACAACATGCCAATTATGGCCCTTAAACGAGTTAGTGGCAGTAAACAGAATTAACACCCCAATTTCTGTCTTAATGTGACAACTTCAGGGTATAACTTTTGTTCCTGTCACTTATTTATAAACCGTGTAAGGTATTCTCAAACATAAAACATTCTTTGAAAAAGTTCGTACTCGTAGTGTTAATGAGATCTTGTAGTGAATAAATTTATATAACATAAATTCAACAAACTAATAACAAAGAATAATTAATACTTATATTGAATTGTTACTTTATATTTAATATTTAAAAGAAAAACCACCAATATTACTCATAAAGGTTATAATTTTTTTTAAAATAAAACTTAAGTGATATTTTAAAAATATTATCTAATCTGTATTTGTGTAATTATTCAAAACACAAACAAGAATGAAAAATGACGATAATAAAACATGAAGAAACTGTGTCATAGTTTAATTATTCGTATCTATTGATGATGGGTATAATTTTAAATTTAAATCTAAATACAATACATTTTCAATTAACTATAATGACCTAAGAAATTTTATCAAGATTTTATCGTGGCATCATTGCAATGTCGTACAGTATTTAAATATCGTATGAATAAAAAGCAGTATTGTTCAAATTACTATTTTAATATTGTAAAAAAAAAAACTTTATATTTGATACCAAAACGTTGTGGAAGAAAATTAAGCTGCGGGAAAACAAATAAAAGCGGAAATTCCAGCTGAAAATGTAAAGGACAATAGGCTATTCAATGACGGAGGCTATGTATAGTAGATGAGCGAACCTGCGTATTTCACTGCGTGTTTGTCATTGTCAGTGGACAATGAAGAATTCACGCGCAATGCACGACATAAACGTAGTAATTTGCTGACAGTTTCATTCAAAACAGTATTATTAAAACAATTTCGTTAGTTAAAAATAAAATGAAATAAAATAATTATATGAAAAGTATTGATATATTTAATAGTTAATTTGGTATTAATATAATGTGATAAAATAAGTTACAATAATCAATCATGATGCGGAAAAGTATTGATTTCCAATCATGAATAAGTACCAGAAGTATACAATTATTTAAAAAGTTTTGAAGAAAAAAAAAATTAATTGGTAACCCAGATGCTAATGATTTTCATAGATATTTTAACCCTATGTTTGTTTTAATTAATAAATAATCAATAGGCGAATAAACATTTTATTCTCAAAAACATTTTGAAATGTTTTTAGTGAATCAAACCAATTCAGAGGGTAATATTTACTTTTAAATTGTTTATACAAATCTCAGCAACTCCTAACCTCTACACACTATGACAAACATGTTATCGCTTCCCCAAAAATGTGCGCCTTATTCGTAAATTAAAGCCTTTCAATCGACAAATGATTGAGGAATCAATAGCAATATGCATTTTCCTATAGCCTTGATTAATGTTCTATAGTCAGGCAACTTTGGCACACTTACATCTTTTTAACGAATTTAATAAAAGGTAATGGTGAATACTGACATTTAATAATTGTTACACTATGTTTAGTGGTAAGTTGTGTATTAAACTTTACGTTCGAGGAACGTCAAAATCGTTTGCCCATCAGAGGTAAAGGCTTATTGATGAGAGGGCCGGCTGCCGCCGCGCCCCGAGCCGCCGCTGCGAGCTATTAACAAACGTTTTCCTTCGGCAACGCAAAGGAATCCATATTGCAGTTCAGCCAAACATTGAATTAGTATAAAATATTTCATACACAAGATTTTCCCATTTTTAATATTGAAATTTAATGTTATAATTCATTAATAGCTACTTAAAATGACCTATTCCGAATCTGGCTTAGATTTAACCTTTGAGGTGGAGCTGATATTCTAGAGTATAAATAAATATTTGTTATATAATATGGAATGGCCATGATTTCGGTTAATACCTCCCTTTACCAGGCATAAAAGAGGGAAAACTTAATCATTATATATTTCTTATTCCAACATATAATCATTTTTAAAAAAATCTCCAAAGTCACTTTATGCATGAAAAAAATATGAGTCAAATGCAAGATAATGTTTTCATTAATTACAATAATTAGTATTTGTGTAGAACAAACTTCGTCAGGTATAGCAATGTATACAAATCAACAATCAAAAGTCACATATTCTGCTTCCTAGCAGAAACTTCATAATACTCTTTCATTGAATGCTTGGCACTTCAGAAAATAGGATGCATAGTTCAAAACTTAATGACAGGTAGATTTCTGATAAACATATGTAGTTTATTAACAAAACTACAACCTGCTGCTGGATCCTATAAGGAGCTGTTGGTTTCTGAGATTCTGAAATGATTTGTGCAATATAAAGTAAGGTTTCATAAAATTCATTCCATTTCTGGTGTTGAGATTAACATATATTCATTAACATATGATTAACATAGATTAACATATGATTCAATCCAACATATATTCACAGGAAAACGTGTTTTTTACAACATTAACTAAACATTTATTTAATAGAATGATTATAAAAGTGTTACACATTAATAAAACATTGAAAAGTTTCGTCCTGAATTATAAGTCACATTTCGACAAGATTGTTTTTCCAATGAGAAGTTTTATTTACCTATTTTAGTGTGTAAAAGTGAGCTGTTATTGGAATTAACATGTAAAGTAAATATGTTCCAATCATTAAACAAATCATCGCACGTAAAAAATTTGAACATTTCACAAAGAGAACCACAATTATCCGCCAATATCAATTTACGGTTGAAACCGTACATTTTTTCAAATGATTATTGATTAATTTTGATGACTATTTGATTGAACAGCTCTATAATTTTCATTCTGTCATCTTTATTTCCATAATTAATTTTACTCAAGTACTTAAAATAGCTCAGAACGAAGAATTTGCCACATCGATTCTTGTTGTAATTGGTAGAATTAATTTTAAGAACGTTTAATAATCCTAAATATTTATAAAAATATTTAGGATTAAAAATCAAGTATTTTAAAGATATGTTTTGTGTTGCATATGCAGATGTGCTGAAAAAGTTATTTCTTGCCATCACTTACATGTGTTGGTCATTTCTATGTCACTTATATCTGAATTATATTAAAAACATTTGATTGTATAAAAACATACAGTAGCTCATTAACGTAATAATGGATTTGTTGAATTTTGTTTACAATTATATATAAGATCATTTCATAGCTTTTCATCATAACAGTATTTTAAATTCTTTTAGTTTGAATTAGAAACTTGTCAACACGTAAAACTTCTTGGAACACATATTAAGAGACATGTGATACAGGAAAAGCGTTACAGGTATCCATTGTTAAGGCAGCCAAGCTATTATTTAAATTCCACTCCTGGGAAATTAATGATTTCACCTTTAAAGATAGTCCTAAGTTACGGCTCATCAAAGACCATTGGATAAAATATATTGAATAAAGTAATGTTTTTTATACTTGTACAATGATAATGAAAGCATAAGTAGCTTTATATAACCAAGGGAAGTATGCTTTTTGATACATAAAAATCAATTAACACAACATAAGAATTAATTATCGATATTGAAAAAGTTATAATTATCAAATCATCAATATGAAATTGTCTATATTTTGTTGAAAGAAAACTACATTTTTACAGATTTTTTTCCATATTTGAATATGGATATGGATATATGAATGTACGGATGTATGGAATATAAATATGATTATTATTGAAAATCATTAAGGAATATTTGTATAAGGACTAGATAGACTAGAAAACTGATAGTATATTTAGTTAATACAAAGTCAGTTTATAGTAATATTTTTTAAATTTATATTAATTTATATAGTGAGTCTGCTACCCGCGCCGTGACCGTCCGTGTCGCCATGATAGGCCTATCAATTCATGTAACTGTTCGTATGCGTGTGTGTCTCAATGTTCGTGTTTGTGTTGTTTAATTTTAACTTTTGACGACTACGAATGCTCTGAAGATGTTGTGATAACAACGAAAACATGTCAGCAACGTAGGAGATTTTAATCTTTTAATGTTGGATGATTGACGGAGGTAAGATTACCATTAATTTATATTCCTTAAAACGTGCATAATTTTAAGAAGCACTTACTCTCTTCTTATAAATTTTTAGTAAGTGATGCTCACAATATAAACTAAAACTTCTAGGGTTTGTACCTATTACAATTGATTATTTATGACATATAGTCTACTATTAGATTGGTTTTTATTACAATATAGAATATTTAGTTTTTAATATAATAATAAAATTCTCAAATACCGCTAATAAACAGCTTGCAGACAATTTTAAATGAATTATAATTTCCCCATAATAACTATATTAAGTAAATATAATAGTACTGAACCCAAAACGCAATTAATTGTGATATTGAAGTCATTTAGATTAATATGAACCTCATCTCTTTTATTTTAGCTCATGAATCTTGAAGACCACTTCATTAGTAACCATAAGGCAATAGTGCCACATAAATTAATTTATACTACTGAGTATGATACTTGTTATTTATTGTTTTTGTTATCTATATTTATAAAGAGGATGTATATATATATATATATGTGTGTGTGTGTGTGTGTGTGTGTGTGTGTGTGTGTGTGTGTGTGTGTAATCTATGGACTTGTAAAACAATAAATCGAACGCAATGAAACTTGGTATATATATAGAACATTTCATAGAAAAGGTTTGAAAGCCATTAGTTTTTGTATAACCCTCAGGGCTTAGCCCTAAAACCATCTTTCACCCATGTCAGGGTTTTTTTGAGTTTTTTTATTTGAGTTGCTTATGAACCCAACATATAGCAAAAATATTTTTTATAATTAAACATGTATAAACTATCTATAAATATCTATAAACATATTTGGTTATTTAAATTATTTGTGAAAGATCTTATTTAAAGTATTGAGGTAGGATTGGTAATAAGAAACTAGATAATATTATATACTTGGTGCGACAGAGTGCCGCGAACAAGGTATTTGTGACTGCGAGTGAGAGTAGCAAACCTGAAGGGCAATAAAATTCTCTGATTGGCATTGAATAGCTTGCCAGATATAAGCTAGTCAAATATAAATTGTTGTATATTAACTGATATACTCTTTTAAGAACTCTGATTTGTCTATTACAAATCAGGTAACGAGTGGTTGTTTAGGATTTATGTATAGTAAAAGAATGGGAAAATCATTCGTTTTATAGCACTGGAGAAAAAATAAAACGCTGCTTGTCACACATTTCAGTGAATAGCATTGGTTGTTTTAAGGGATCAATTATTTAACTTTTCCGGTCAAAATAAATAAATAGTATTGTCCAGCACCTGGACGAATTAAAGCAATTTGGGTACCTTAAATTATGAATGAAGACATGATCGATTCTCAGATTTATGTAAATATAAATTAAAGTATAATTAGTTAAATGAAAAACATTTGCAGGAAATCGTAAAAAGTGTTTTAGGCCAGCTAAAATACAAGTCGAAAGGTTAGTTATAAAACCACCCAACAAAACACCCACTGACGATCTTACCCCACTTAACATCACTAGTGACATATCTTATGTTTCTTTTGAATGATCATCCTATCAATGTATTCTAAAATTTTAATAATTAAGTATTTATCCTCTCTGGTTACATGCTTATTAAAAAAAAAAAAAAAAACATGTCATATTTAAAATAATACAATTTTCATGATATATGGACTGTACCCAAGGTGATGGCTGTATAATTAAAAATAAATTTTGTAAGATATCCTTTAAAAATTGTAAATAAAACTAAAAACATAGGATAAGATAGATAATTTTTGAGATCGAACTATCATTCAATCGGTTAATTAACTGGTGCAATATGTTGCAATGCATCAACTACGTAATGTAGGTGACCTACATTCTCGATATCAGCGTTTCATCCAGTATACCATTTTATCACTTGTATCGACCTACATTATGTGAATTAACCAATTTTAATTTTTCATTACATGAAACGTTACAAAAACGAACCGTTGCAAAAAGATCATCGATAATAAAGTGGCTAAGTGCAGTAGAGTGTTATTGTGGTACAATGTCGTCATGATTAGTCCCCAGTTAAACGTCAGCGACAACATGTCAACGGGCGAATAATAAGCGGCTTGGGGGACCCTCGCCGCCTTGTCATCCATCACAGCACCGCCAGAAACTCGCTAATTTTAAAACAGCTTTCTCACTCAACTATTTAAGTTCAACACATTTGAAATCCAGATTTTATACTAGTCATATAAAGAGATAAAAATAGTGTTGGATCTTAAGTAAAATAAGAAATGAACATAATTGTTGCCATTCATGGTGTTCGGAAACTCTCTTCTGCAACTCCATCAAAGTGAACTCTTCCGTCAAAGTGAACAAAAAATATAATGGAAACATAGCCTATGTCTTAAAATATCTCGTTAAACCGCTAGCCGTCATCCATAAAAATGTCACTCTAAATAAAATTTCATCAGGCTATGAGGTTGAAAATAGTTATCAAACGATTTTGATGTTTAATAAATTAGGTAAAGGCAGACGGATAAAGGGGATCGAGATACAAATGGTTGCAGAGAAGCACATTTCAGCGGAAGAACAATGAATCTCCAAGACCCGCCTCCAGCACATATTGGCGGCGGAACAAATGGTGCCATTAGTATTGGGCTTTGAACCTGCCTTTCCAACATATCCTGTCTGATCAATATTCTTATGTGGTTCATGCATAAATTATAATGTAATTAAAATTGAAAAACTCTATAATTTATGCTTTGATCTTATTCTATTTCTGTGGAAAAAGTTAAAACTTACAACGTAGCAATGACAATCAAACCTTTTGTGGTTTTAACTTCCTTCTTATTTAATTTTTGAAAATACCAATAATATTATGTTAAACTGTATTTTGTTATCAGAAATATGGAAAAAATACAAACACAACGTGTCGGGTTGGTTTTACAAAAATTCGGATTTTTTTTGCCTATGTTATATTAAAATATCATTATTATTTCCGACATGGCGTTCAACGACTTTAACTATAGTTTTTCCGACAGTATTCCCGTAACAGGAAGGTTTCGATGATTTAAATGCTAATGCTGAAATATCTGGGTGCTGTTTCGTTAGATAAAACTGACATAAAACAACTTTACATCTAAAACCACGTGTTTTACTGTTCAGGTTTAATGTACTTTTGTTTGTTTTCCACTTAAATCAAAATGAATAATATTGCAATTTTTTTTTGCTAATTTAAAACTTTCCTCACAGTAATAGAGCAAAGGCTGATGTGAACATATGCTCCCCCCCCCCCCCGTGGGAATTTTTGACATATACATTTTTGTGTTTGTATTGACATGTACTTTATGGTTTTAGGTGTTTGCCACTTAAAAATTACAGCATATCCCGAAAAATACGAAAAAACCATGAAAAATATAAAATCTACAATCATCATTAAAATGATTCAGTTTCAAAAGTCTTTTGACAGAAAATACTAACAGTTTTCTTGGCCAATTTTATTAATTAATGGGTCGTTATAAAGCTCTCTACTTAAATATTTCCAAATAGTTATGAATTTTTTTTAGATTTATGGTGAAAAAGTGAAATAACTAGTTTTATATACAGTGTGGTTGAAAAGTCCCGGAACGGTGAAATATATTTTTTACCAATATAGATAAAGTTACAAGACTTGGTATATCAATAATGGCCATAAATGTCTACTCTTTTAAGGCATTAACACTTTTTTACCCCTTAAGGGGGACCATGAGGAGTCAGACAAAATTCTTAAATAGCAGCATAGGTCATGTTTGGTATCAAATTAAAGGTCCCAATTAGTAGAGTACAATGCCGCAAACCCGACGTTAAAAGGTTGGGTATAAAGAAAGTTATTGCATTTTAAAGTTTTACCCATATATTTTAATGGAAACTTTGTTTGCCTGCCATTTCCGTTTCGATCATCCTTTTGAAGTCTAGTTTGCGGCATTGTACTCTGCTATGTGAGACCTTTAATTTGATACCAAACCTATGCTGCTGATTAAAAATTTTGTCTGACTCCTCGTAGGCCGTCTTTTCTTGGTTTTCTGGAATATGCTGTAATTTAAAAAAGGCAAACAACCGAATTCTTAATCTAGTAGGCAATACCAAAAAAAAGTATAAGTCATAAATTCCCACGGGGGGGGGGGGGAGGGTTTCATATTGGCGGCCCATGGTCTATAAAGTTTTATTCTGCCATAGTTGACTTGTTTATACAACTATTGACTAATTAGCTAGCGTATCTGGTTATAGCTCTCCCTAGGACCCCTTTTTGTTCTACCTTATTTTGCTTACTTTAAAAAAAATTCTAGCTATACTATTTAAAAACCTATTTATAATTTGATCATAGCATTTTAAATGAATACGGACGACAGAGAGTTTAAGTGATTTGACAAAAACTAGAGCAGTTATCAACGGCTAATTAAACCAATATGGCAGGATTTTACAAACTTGCAAGACAAGTTTAACACTGGTTTAATACATATATTTAAAAAATAATAATTCTTTCATTTTAATTATACCGTTATTTATCTGTTGAAACAATGTTTACTATCAGCCATTAAGTTGAACTATAATGTTCATATTGCTAATTATCATTGAAGTGAAGTCAGAGCACAGTGGCACATATAAAGTTTGACATATCATGCAGTCATTCTCATGAGAGTAACTACTGATCAAAGCACATTAACCAGCTCCATATCATCAACCCAAGTATTATGGTCATAATAAAACTCATCATTCGTATTATATCTCCCAGTTGTCTCTAAACATTTGGATTCAAGCGTTTATTTCCCACTTTCAACTATTCGTGTAATATAAGATTTATTTTTCTTTATGTAATTATATTTTGAAATGTATAACTTTTATTTTAAAGTAATATTTGTTGTTTGACCATGTCCCTAGCAAGTTGATAATCATTTCGATTACAAACGTATTGCGATTAAGTAAAAAATGAACTATTATTGTTTAAATACCTGGAGATTGTGTAAAAACTTTAACGAAGGTCAGTTCTGTATGGCATAATGTCGTATTTTTTCGAATTTCCCTACGGGGAATTCGCTATTACAGTAGTAGCCATAAGACCTAAGCCCGATACCATGTTACTTATTCATTTGAGGTCCCCAGAAGCCAATACCCCATTTGTTCATTTTCATATGTATATTTGCCCATAGTACTGATGAATTTTGAAAGGGACCTTTAATTATGATGAAATTTAATATAAAGATGTTGGACCAGATGTATATTCATAAGTTCGCGAACCAGCATAAACGGGTTATGGGAGTGGGGTTTATAGGGTAAAATAAAGCGTAAAATATGGGTTTTTGGCACTTTTAACATCAATTTCCAAATTTAACATTTTCACCTGAAACCATTTGAAAGAACTAAAAGGTTAGCATTACAATTTTTAACTAGTCTTAACGTGTGACGGAGAAAATAAAAAATGGTTTCCCATTTTATTTTTATGGGATATCAACAAAACCATGTATCTGGCTTGTTTATTGATGTAACTTACGTATCATTAATGATGATGAAAGAATCTGAAGTAGATGATTAATCTCGTAATTAAATTTGGTATGCACATTCACTACATATAGTTTAACTTATATTTACTTACCACACAAATAAGGTGGCAAATCTATGTATCACTCTCGTGGAATTTGTGGTGAAATGAAAAATATCAGAATTTGATGCAATTTAGTATGTACCTGCAATAGGAAGATATTATCTTATACTTTTGCAACGATTTGAAAAAGTTAATTCTCTAACACCTGGCTGTTGTTAAATTAGGTAAAACCGATCTATACAAACTTTACATCAAGAGCTACGTGTTTCAATATAGTATGTACCTGCAATGGGAAGGTATTATCTTATATTTACATACAACAAACCCATGGCAGCAATACTACAACCTCGTTCCTATGATGGATATGGGGAAAATAAAAAAATACCTAATTCCTTAAGAAATTCGCAGAGTAGGGCTATGCACGTATGCTGCGACAGGGGTGTTTTAATAAGAATTTTTTATTTTTTTATTTCATTTAATAATAATAATACATTTTTATTCCGGTGACAATTATTTACATTGTTTGGGAATTTACATTTTATGAAAAATTTAATAAGTTTAAGAGTAAGACTCTTTATATCTCTTTCATGATTTAAAAATTCACAATTCTGAATTTTTTCACTAAAATAATAGTTAATTTGTTTAATACTCTAATAGATTTTTTCAAGTCTTTTCAATAATTTTTCATTGCTTTCTCCTTCTTTCATTTTTCTTCCTATTCTTCTTCTCCTTTCTTCATTCTTCTTTCTTCATCTCTACAGTTTTTCACATTGTTTTTTTGCTTATCCCATTTTTTTTTTTTAATTCTACTCTTCCTTCTTTGACCTTTCTCGTTTCTCTGGGGTCTCCTACCACGCCATTTGTCTCGCCTTGTCATAATTTTCTTTTCAGTTTGGGCGTCTAACCGAGAACAAAAACAGACGAGGACGAAAGAGTGTGTAACATTTATGTTATAGCAGTTATATTATTAAAAACAATTATGTACATATTGATTAATTATGAATAAGTTAATTATTATGTTATTAGGTTGTAAATTATCTATAGATATTTATTTTTACAATGATATTTTAAAATAATATTTATTTTGCCTATCAATGAAGGGAAACAATCAGCATCACTACAGCCTGGATGCTTGGGATACGTCATATTTCCCAATAAAATGTTGAGAAAATGAATATTAGGATTTCAAATCCATATGTAAATCCATATTTAATGGCACAATATTTATCTATTACTTTATTTTCATTGCATATTTATCATTGCAGAGTTTATTTTGTTTGCTTATTAAGATGAGACCTTTAGCATTATACAGCCCGGTTGCTTGAATGCTTTAGATCCCACAGAATATTAATATATCTCAATCTAATCATTCAATAATAGTAACTTAAACATTTTAATTAGATAAAAAATATTAACTTATGAATCTTGATTTAGTGTTTATATTTTTATATCGTAACAATTATAAATTAATACATATAACAGAATAGGTGTTAGTAGGAATTCTCCCAACAATACAGTACTCTAGCACAGTAGTCATCCATTCAATCCGACCTTAAGATGACACTGTACCAGAATACTGTACCGTGAAACTAAAAAATCTTAGTGGAATGTTAACATCTTAATTTATTATTTTAATAATATTAATATCATCATTTTTATTAAGATGATACAATAATATTTATTTATAAAATTTTAATTAGTATTCATGATTTTTTTACACAAAACGTATTAAAAAATTATATGTATAATATAGCATGGTATTTGTAGGAGTTTGCTTAAGAGTTGCTCAGCAATTAGCACAGTAGTCATCCATTCACTCTGACGTTTAGATGACACTGTGCCAAAATATTATGGAGTTCATATAATCTTGTTAAAAGGTAAATCAATTTATGCCGATAGGTTTAATGCTTTTATCTATTTATTTATTTTGTGATAAATTACGGTTGGTTGTAATAGTGTTCATTAAATTCACTTGTTGAGTAAAGAGATGCATCAACCAAAAACTTTATTAGCTCGTTTTAAAATTAAAATTTATCTGTAATATATTGTAACTTTTTGAAATAAATAAGTGGTTCATATAACCATGAAGTACCAAACAAATCAAATGGTTGTCTTATGTTGCTGCAGTTATAATACACTGTTAATAAAAATAACTGTAATACCTAAATTGCTGATTAATTTTTACCCTGATTCGGAAGATTAAATAAATACAGTACCACCGTAGCCCAACAACCAAAGCACCAGTATGACGCAAATAATTATAATCATAAAACAATATTTTTTGACAAAGTTAACGAGTAAAACGTAAGCAAGTGACATTTTGAGGTATGTTTTTAACACTAGGAAGATCACTTCGGATACGAAAGTATACTTGCTTAAACCATCAACATCATTTATGTGTTTAAGATTCTTTTTGTTTTGTAATTATTATTAAATCTGGCTTAATTATTTTAATTGATTGAACAGTCAATTTAAACATTAATATTTTATATCTTACCTAATGTAAGTAAGATTCTCGCCTAATGCAGCAGATGCCACAACAAATTAGGTTGTAACCGATCCAATAAAAGCGGCAATTTGAGCTGAAATTGGCTGGGAAGGACAATGGGCTATTCAATGACTGCAGGCGATAATGTCCTTGGCTGGAACATGTGTTTTGTCTAACGTTTTATGTGTTATATTTTAAAACTCCGCTTTTTCCTTAACGTAAAGTTTATTTAGTAATATTAACAAATGTTTTCATTTGCTTTAAGTAAATAAGTAATTAAATATTATCTAACATTCACAAAATCAATAATAACCTTATTCAAATCTACTGTTCCCTATTTGTTTCTCCTTATAAAATAAAACATACCAGTTTAGTTTTACAACCAAATAAAAAATGATGGTAAAAAAACTAATTGAAATATAAAGATTGATTTATTGATATGATGTGAAAGGCTCTATAATATACAAGCAATAATAGTTAAGACGTTCAGACTTGGGTCTCTTCTATGTTATCCGTGTCTACAATTTCCAACTTCCTTTTGTTCTTATATCTCTTTTGTAACATTAGGGAAACAAGAAAACAACTTTAAAATTATATAATAACGTATATTTTACAGCATTTTAATTTCAACTAGATTTCTCTAATTAGGAAAAGCAATAACTATGAGGAAGCAGTTGGGCAGTTCTGATTTATAGATATATTCGACTTCTCCCTATCTGATCAGGAAGTTACTCTGATATACGGCCTGGTCATTGACTACGGCTGATAAGAAATTTGAGTCTTGCAGGAGGACGGTAAACGCCGCTGTTCAAGTAATGATGTCCAAGTTTTTATACCATAGTGTATTTGCACATTGGATAAAATCAATAAAACATAACTTATTGCCCTTTTTGACTAATTATAATAAAATTATACGTTTCACATTGTGAAGACAATATTTGATCTCGTATATTTTGGGAATATACATTGTGGGAGGAAAGTAACTAGTCACTAAAAATGTCTAATATATGTTGTAATTTTCTGTAGGCAATTGAGTCATAATAATCATAATATTTGACATTTATTTATATCGTTTTGAGTTCATTTTTGTAAGAAACCAGTTGGAAACACTATTTGCAATATCAAGATGTTACTACCAATCATCCAATTGGCATCCTTTAGAAGAGTATAAATTATATTCCTGTCCGTTTGAGGAAGTTGGTTGTCAACAACGGCGCCTATGTTAACATTTAACTTATCCCAGGTTTTCTTATGTAACTAAGCACATACACATGGTTTTGTAACAAAAATATCCTTATTACGAAATTTTTAAGTTTTTAATACCTAGTTACTTTTCTCCCACCCTGTAATGGTTTTAGGAATTATATTAGTAATTTTTATGTGTAAAAAATAACACCTAGTAAATGGTAGATTGCTAATTGCATTTTATACAAGATCTAATATAAGAGGATATTAAATGATCTGTAAACCTTTGGATACAATGATTCATATAAATATAAATTTAAGTCTGAAATGATTGGCATCTTGAAATATTCAGTTCTTGGTACATCGTTTATTATTATCGTGCTTATCATTATCGATAAAGCAGGGATTTTGAAAATATTTTATTTCTCTAAATAACTTTATTGCTCGTAAGGGAAGCAAATTAAATGAAATATTCTATCTGCATCATGGTTAAAAAATCAATTGACTAAAATGTTTTCCTCGAAACTCGCATACCTATTGCCTAGATAGTGTTTATATTATTATAAGGAAAGTTAACGTTTTCTAAATCATTAAGGGAAACCCCTAGCAATAACTTTATTATTATAAAATACAATATTATATTACTTATAATGATATAATATGATATGATGAAAATGAGTGTATAGTAATAATAATGAAATATAATTATAATGTTCATAATGTAATATAGGTTAGGTAGAGTAAGCACTTGAAAATGACTTAAAAGTCGAAACATGTTGTGCTATAAAAATGAAATTCAAAGAGTACTCATGTTTTATTTTAAGATTTATCGTAATAGATACAGTAGCCCTTATAATTGAATTTAAATCAATATAATTATAATATAAAATTATTTGTAAAAGTAGAATTATTATGTTTGAGGATCGTTATGTTGGAAGGTTGAAATAAGTTCTTTAAATCTTTGGGGGTGAATAAAACTTAATGATTTCGATCCTGATCCAACACCAGGGCACTGCACCTATGGAATTTAAATGGCCAGAGCTGAATTTATGGAAATTGAATTTAACAGAATTTTGTATTTACTGTCAAATTATGACTGCAAAAAAATCATGGTAGTAATATTGAAATTATTATTGGTCAGTTAGCCTCATTTGCACCTTTTATTATACACTATAGACCCTCTGTATATGACTCGGCGTTTTGGATTATGGTGAATTAAAAACGCTTATTAATTAATACAGTCGCCGGAACGTGGGTAGAATCGTAGATCTTTATTTAAAAGAGAAACTATTTAAATTAAACATGTTAAGTTCAAATTTCCAAGATAGGAAAAAATATTCGTTAAAGCAAATTTTCGAGGCAAATTTTTGAATTAAGTTGCCTCAGTGAGGACCAATTATTTTGGCGTGCAACTAACCAATCAACAATTAGGTGGCAGTAATTGTTGAGCTGTCAAGTAGCATTACATACGTCAGTAGGTAGCCATACATTGGATCATTTGTATTTAGGGTAAATAGTAAAAACCATGAATTGAATAACTATATATTGATTATGGGTAAAAACATTTTAGTTATGCAAAATGTAACCTATAAGCATAGATAAATCTAAAATTGTTAAAAAATAAAAAACATTGGTTCTGTAACGTATAGTTACCTAGGTCATAACGTAAAGTAGTTATATTTTTTACTAGTATTAGTAAAAAAACCATTAAAACATCCAAAGCATTATTTCAATACTACTTTGTTTTATTGGTTTTATTATAAATAGGAGGTTTAAATTATAGTTTATATAAATTTGACAACTAAAATCTGGTGTGAATAAGAATAATTAAAATAAAATCAACAATATTCACTAATGAAGGCAAGAAACGTCCCAATATTGTCGATTTAATTACTGATATAACACAATAGCCATACAACTGAGGCGCTCCTATCCGATTTTGTGTCCTTATTGACATTCACAGATTATTGCGCTACTGGTCGCAATTGTTGACTATCAGTTTGAGTACACTCTCAGTTTGTTCTGTTATAACTCACTATTAAATTTCCCATATTATTTAGTTAATTGTTTTAACTACGTTTATAGGCGACATTGACTAAACTAAAAAAATAATAATTCTGTTCAAATTAATTGTAACAGTGTGGGTTTTTACGATACTATTCTTTAATAATATGATCTGTTTTCGGATTGTCATTTGAATAACTAGAATGTAGTTTTACACACCTAGGCATAACAATGTTTGTTTCAACGGCCATATTAAGTAAGTAACCTACAGCTAATCTATTTTATGTAATTAATGCCAACTGTATGATAAATTTAGTGGAGAAATAAGATTACGAATACTCAAATCACTATAGTTCCACCATTAGAAAAATGGTAGGTTTAGTGGTTAGTCCTGGAAAATTAATGTTTCTTGAGTTCTCAAACAAATATTTAAATTTGTATTTTATTTACCATGTTCACCGTAGTTACTATTAATTACTTTATCTAATAGTATAACGAATTGTGAAATATAGGGTTCGCTTTGCTGCCGAAATAGGTTTAGATAGCCCTCGATCGATTTTATGACAACTCCCGGTCATAAATCACGATTTCGGGTCAGTAAAATTGTTTTTCGACACTTGGTTCAAACCATACTATTTCAACAAACTATGTACGCTCTAGTTAGCTTTTTAAGTACATTATTTCAATATAAAAAATAGCGTCATTACATACAAAGGGCAAAAAATACTCCATTCTACAGATACCCTTAAATTTACCCTAGAAAATCTAACTATCAAAGTTAAATCAGCTGTTCAAAAATTAAATTACCAAAACAAATGATAACAATAATTCTATCATGTTTTATTATAGGTACAAGTACAAACTTGTACAAATAATAAAAAAGACGGCAATTACAAATGTTTATAGTGGAAATTTAATGTTAATTTAAATCAAACATTGTTATAAAGTTGGATTTTTGCACAACATTCACATGTTCCTTTGATCTCAACTTGGTTCCAGTCTACTCTGATAACCCCTACTTTGCACCTTTGCACTCTTGTTATATTGTGTTAAACTTTAGTAAATTATTTTCTTACTAGTTTATTTCAAGCAATGAACCTGTAATAAAAGAGTGAAGAATGACTTAAGATATGTAGGCTGAAAATAAGCAAAACAAGGAAAATTGTAAATGTCACTGTATTACAGTATTTGTAAAACCTTATTAATCCGATTAAAGTAAAAATTATGCACGTCACTCAATCTGAGCTTAATAGACAATGTGATTTGTTTTCATTTAACTATCTTAGTGCCACGCTTTGAAGTATGTAGTATTTTTTTAGGTTATATGGTGCATAATTTATTGAAATTATGTTTATTTCTAGTATGTGACACAACAGCAAGATCTAGGTAAGAAACTGTATAGCAAAATGTTTTACAAAAATGCAGTAAAAACTTCCTGGAGTGGTCTATTCCTTCTTTGAAGTAGATACAATTTTGCCTGGTTGTGTTTAAACATAAATCTATCTTTATATTCCGTCTATTAATTACATTAGTATCATAACATTTGATATACAACTCTCTATTATCTTTTCAGGTACAAAATAATGTCATATACATTAATAAGCCTCCTAATGCAGTCATGATAGGGTGATACAAGTTTTTAATGTTAAGTTTAAATAGAACTACAAAAAAAAAACTTTAAAATGATAAATGCTGAACGAAGAAAAACTTTGGGGGAACTGAAACTGCTATCGGCAAACTATTTTTCACTTATCATTCAGGCTAGAATTTTCACTTTTTCACCAAAATTTGCATTATTGTTGTTAGTTTTTTGAACTTGGAAATTTATTTTGTTATTTTTTTCATATCAGGTGTAAAATTTTTATTGTTAAAATTGATATTTTTCAAAAATTTCGGTTTCAAATAATTAAGTGTTTTTATGATCACGGTTTTGCTATTAAAATAAGCCAAATATTTATACAATGTTAAAATAGTTCAAGAATATGATTTTACTATTCGTGGTGGACGATCTAGCGAAAAACCTAACAACAGTAATCAATATCATAACGTTAATAATCTATCTATATATGTAAAACCTAAAATTTGTAACATGTATCTTAGTATATCCTATATGCAAGGAAATGCTACTGGACCAATCGTCTTTGAAATTTATTGCGTATAAGTATGGTTAATTTAAGTATGGTTAACCGTGAAGAAGGTCATACACATTCTCGTTCTTCAAATTCTTCAAGTTCTTCAAAATCTTCCAGTGCATTGGTCTTGCAAGTATAAATATTATTCATATTGGTTAAATAATTAAATATATCAACTACAAATGTGAATATTACATGTGGAAATTTTTGAGAATTTCTCACGTGTTTATGACTAAACTAAAATGTATAAACTAATAATGAAATGCAGTTTTCATCGTTCTTGTTGGTTAACGAGCTTGTGCAAGTACAGTTCAAGAAAAACTGCAATTTATTATTTTTATTGTGATTATAATTTTAATGTCAACATATTATTGCTGCTTAGCGTAGTGAAACTCTACTAACCTAAAATATTATTCCATGAAGCAAGCGAATCACAATCATCACGGAATTGCTTTAACTAGAATTTTCACTTTTTCACCAAAATTTGCAAAGATTATAATTATAGGAGGATCATTGTTTCAATTCTATGTATTTACCAGCTTTAGAGCCCAAATCCCGCCAACATATTTGAGTAAGTACTCCTAATCTAAGGTTAAAAGATCTAAGGTAGAAAAAAAATCTAAGGTTAAAAACAAGCGCTAAAAATCAGCGAAATTAAATTAACTGTTGACTTTTCTATCTAAATGAAAAGATGTATGTAAAAATTATCATTAGAATTTTTCTGTGTAAGACATTTTTTTGCTACATAGCTAATCGTAGCACAAAGTATTAAAATCGGATGGAATTTTATTTTCTTGGAATGTCAAGAATTTTTTATTCAGTTAAAGCCATGAGGGAAATTTTTTGTTTTGTTTCATGATTATATTTAGTTAACTGACTATATTACTAGGCAATAACCAGGTGATAAGATTTCTTTCAACATAAAATATTGAATGAAGATTGATTTTTATGATTTCTTACCATTTAATATTTTCTCCGATATCTAACACTTTCAAAGATTCCATTCTCTATGTATACTTTTGTATTAACAAACAAGTACTTTTCTACATGAAAATATATAATTCATTAGAGTTTTCCAGTAAATTAACATCGTCATTTGATATTTTATTTTTGCAAAAATATTTAATTTAAGTTCTCAGAAACCCACAATCGTTTAGCTAGTAACAAAAAAAATTCTTTGCTGGATCGGAATTTATCTGGAAGGGAAGGTACCCTTGCTTTGCCCTAAAAGTCAGATATTTTTCCCTATTGTTTTTTCCTTTGCATCCCTACTGGTCTTAAATAAATCCTACTCATTATGGTATTCATGGATTGTAATTTCAACAATATGTAGTATAACATAAAAATTCAATTAAGAGTGACAACCGCTTTAAATTTTTCTACAGTTGGTATGTTTGTTTGGTTACTCTTTAAACCGGAACTCTGTTATTGACCGTTAGCACTAAAACTATTCTGTGTGAGTTGGCATTGCTATTTCACGTAATATGAATTACACCATACGTATTTGATTCAGGTTTATGATAAAATTTTAGAAAAAGTTTATACAATGTTTTAAAACTCCCATCGAAATAATCGTGAGTGAAAAATAGTTCGGATATTGAAAAGTCCATTATAATATCTATAATCATTATTTCCGTGATTCTGGCTGTGATAAAGACAAAGGGGTATTGAAATTTTCGAATGAACTACACGATCATCCTCTAAACTTCCTCATCTAAATTATTTGTGTTTTTCTCTAAATTCATTGTAAAATTAAAAACATTCAATTATTAACCATAAACTTTTTGTATTATAGACTGGATGTTCTCAGACTTCAAAATTTTTTTTCTTTCGTATTGGTCGCCAATAAGCGGTTGATCACTCGGCCGCCATCAGCGCCACCGTCGCTGTTATTTGCTCTCAGCGCTGTCTGGTGGTGTTTGTCTGCAACTGTAGACAAACAGCGACTACGAGCAATTGAGTTGCTATTGACTTGATATCAACTCTCCACAGATTCGTGTGCCACCATGGTACATAATATCTGATACACCTCAACCTATCTTAAAAAAAAATATTTGCTGAATATAATTGAATATTACAATAATCCATATATTAATAGGCAAGCATGTTTCTTTTCCTCCTTTTTTAAGCTTTTACCACCGTAGGAGCAATCCGCACATTCCGTTAGAAGGGTATGCTTCTATAGATGAGCAGAATCCCTATAATTCACATCAGCCCACAGGGCTACGCCCCACAGGATTTTAAAGATTCAATGTTAATTTTATGGAAGGGTGATTGATTGACTCATTAGACAGGTGTTCTAATAACAAATTATAGCAGATCAGGGGAACAGGTGTTTTAGTTATAAAATATTATTAAACATCTTGGGTTCAGATCAACTAAACTTTTGGTAGAATTTCGATCAGGAGGTGATTTATTTCTTTAGTCTCTAGTTTATTTCTTTATTGAGGGTCACTAAGATTGAAACCATTACTTAAACCTTTGTCACTTTGTAACAAAAATGAATCAACTGTATCCAATATTATTATATAATAGTCTAAAGGAATGCAAAGAAAACTATTTTACTTTTTATTTTTAAGGTCATCCTTTACCGGTGAGTTATGAGATTAATAATACTATATAATAATAAAATTATATCATTATGCGGCTTTTCTGATACTTTTTTTAAAGATTATAAATTATTTTTAATACTTATCCTTAAAAGTAATATTTCTAAAGTGTTGATCAAATAAAATTCGACATAAAAACAAATATAAGGTGTACATCTCAAAATGTTAACGACTAATGGGTTCAAAGGCAAATCCGTAATTGATGTGAAAACATATTTCAACTTATTATTAAAAATGTTACATAGGCAGAAAGACATAAAAACGAGGAACACGAAAGCCAATGTATAAAAAATTGTAGATGTTTATAACTATTTTATTAATTTTACCCTACTATTCACCTTTGACTTACCGAGTAAAAAAAAGTTTCTAAATATTGTATGCGAACAAATATTGATATAGCCTAATGTTTACCAAGAATGCAAATCTACCAACTTATCCAAAACATATCCAAATTTTAAATGTAAGCCTATTTATCGACAAAATTATAACAGTCTAAAATTGGATAAAAATGAATTCAAAGAGTGATTAAGACAAAACTATCTGAACGCGATCCTACTAATTATAAAAAATAAAATGAAAATACATAGTCTTTCACACGTCTTAGTAAAACATATCACAACGCTCAAATCTATAGTTATAGTTATATTTGAAAATTTTCATACATCCTTTTTCCAACCTTAGTGTTGTGTTAAGAATATGAACTTGTGCAATCAATAAGATATTTAAGACAAATTTGTAATATGAAAAGTTACAGGACTTTAGGACTAATTTATAAGTTTGAAAAATGTACTGCATTTCGATATTAGTTTTATTTGTCGTTAAATTTTTAAATTATTTGTTAGTTTTTTTTGTACAACTTAGACATTGGGTATGTTTTTCTCAAGGTCATGATTCTCATTTTATACAATATGTCTTTTTGTTTTCTATGATTTCTAAACGCATTTGAAAAAAAAACATTATGAAATCTAATTTATAATGCATAAACATAAAAAATATACTGAATATAAAATATTTACAAAGTATAATGGTATATAAAAAATCTTGGTATATAGAGTTTTAAATAATATGGATTAATTTAATGGATTCCAAATAAATAAATAAGTATATTTAATGAGCGCATTTTTGACTGGTAACTATTATCAATATTCCACAGCAAGGAGCAGTAAACAGGCAAAGGAGTATTGAAACTCGGTGTTTACCGAACTACTTAGTTGGGTTATCAGCTTTACACACTCTGAGGCTTTGTTCCGACCACAGTTTATGATACTGTGCTGAATTGAGCTCCCTCTTGAGAGTAAATAATTTTATAAAATAAATAAATTAACAGTTGTTAGAATGGTTTTGTAATTATTTTGGTATATTCCTTATGCGCATTGTTTCACTTTACATTGGTCTACATAAAACCTAGTGTGGCACCTTACACCGTGAAATTTGGTGAACATAGTCATGAGAGAATTCCAACGTATATTGCGTAAACATATTCGTTTTAAACATTAAATCGCATTGTTTTGTAGTTTATATATAACCTTTGATTGACTACCCAAATTTGTTGATTATTTTTATTGTCTCTTGGCATGGACAATGGCTGCAGTGTGTCGGTTATTGTAGATGGTTCCATGGGGACTGTATGTCTATGATTTCAAAAATATTTTAAAATCAGATTATACATTTCCCTATACACTAGAATAAATATTACTAAAAAATAGCACAAAGCTTTTAAAGTGTAAATTTTGTTATATATATTTCAAACAGAATTCATGTAATTAAATTTTTATTAAATATTTAACAATTTAAAACACTTTTATGGATTTTGTATGGTCTTAACTAATGGGACCTAATAATAGTCCAACGTGAATTACAAAGAATATAATTATGGAAATACGAAATTGACCGTGTCATCAATTTCAACACGGTCTGAATATAATTCAATACATGAACTACAATATTTATTGGCTGTATTTTATTGGCATAATAAGTACGTTGTACATGAGTACATTCATTATTTGCAAACTTTTAATTGATCTAATATATCGTTTACTTTGAAGTAAGAAATTATTGATTGTTAAAAAGGGGATTTTTAACAACGATTTAATACTGTTCCATTCTCACTGTCTCTAATATGAAATAAAAACAATATAGTAATCGAGAAAACGTGATTTTTTTATAAATTTAAGTTTTATTACAAGACCTAACTGTAAATTATAAATTTAAAAAGTATTTTTTTAATTTTCTACAAAATTGATTCATACTCACTTATCTATAAATTTCATCTTTGCTCATTGGGCTCAATATAATAACTTATCACCTTTGTAAAAATTTTCACGGGTTATATTGAGTACGGCTACACATTTATGAAGTTTCTTCGTGTTTTATGTATTGGGTCTCGTAAATTAAGATCATACCCAATTGATCATGTATTTTTATCGATAAAAATAAAACAATTACTAAACAGTATTGACTTATCCATCTAATTTATTTAGATTTTTGTTTATTTAATCTATTTTTATGTGTTTATAAAAAATTACATACATAATTTTATTTATTTATCAAAATTATCACAGTACAATTAATTCTTTCCCATAAAATAATTTCCTAAAGTGGAATCTTGGATGCTTTTATTCCATGTTGCCTTACGTGATAAAATACATTTCCATAATAGAATCTGCATTCAGTCTCAAGCCCATCCCTCGATGCACTTAACTCGTCTCCATTATTGATCATTATCGTCTTAAAACATTTCACAGCACGACATTTGCTTACCATACAGGTTACATTACCTTAAATATTGAATACTCTTATAGAGAAGTTGAAAAGTTTTTTATTAAATTAATAGTTAATAATATGACAACCACGACCAAATAAACAATAACCATATCTAAAATTACCATGTAAACAGATAATGACGTACCTTGACAACTATAACCATCTAAACGATTACAATGGGAACGGTTACTATAGTATTAGTATTCAGGAACCACAGAAACTATTACCATGGTAACGGTAAGTAAGGAAACTGTTACCTTGGCCATGGTATTTATGGAAACGGTTATCGTAGCAACGGTAACAACGGAATCAGTTTCAATAGGAAAAATTAATATGGGAACGGGAGCCGTGGAAGCGGTAACCATGTTAACGGTGACCATGGAAAAGACCATATTTGAATTTACTATGGAAACGCTAACCCTATCAACGAATACTATGGAAACGGTAACCATATTGAACGGTAATCATGGACACTGTTACAATTGGAATAGTTACCATGGAAAGGTAACCATTGAAACGGTAACTATGGCAACAGTGACCGTGGAAATAGCAACCATGGCCATAGCAACGGTATGTATGGAAACGGTTACCATGGAAACCGTGTTCAATCGAACGGTTACCAAGGAATTTTAACCATGGTATCGGTAACTAAGGACACGGTAACAATGACAACGGTAACCATTAGGGCCTAATGGTAACTATATAAACAGTAGTAAAAATAACTCTAATCATATAGAGGTTTATTTGTAAAAGATGGCCATATTGACAAGACAAATACATAAACAATAACCATGGCAAGGATATGGTAACCATTGAAACTGTAATTAAGGTAACAATAATCATGGCAACGGTGTCTATGGACACTGTAATGATGAATTATGGAAACAGCAACTATGAAATGGAAAAATGTTTGTGGTATTATTTCTGGTTTTGAATTGAAAAAAAGTAAAATCAGTAATGATTCAGGTGAATATCGTCTCTCTAAACTGCAAGCAATGTCCAATGTCTTCATCCTATGTCATGTAGTACATATGTTTAAGACAATCAAATTAGAAACAGTATTTGAGTAACCTGATATCAAAAGGTTTGATAAAAAAATAAAAAAATAATGCCCTTTAAAGTTTTAGTAACATTATTTCAATGCAAATCTCAAACGCCTACCATTTTCGGATCGGTTTGTCGTTTGATGTCAGGTCATTCAGTGACAGCAATTTTATGCACGTAGAGCATATGCTACATGTTGACCTATGCTTACATTTTGACTGACCCCAGGTCTGTCAGCTCCCATTAGAGGTATAGAACGTGAGTAAAGTTTACCTAAATACCCCTGTCACGGCCAACCTGTTTACTCAGTGAATTCCCATTTCTAGAGCGGTGTGAACAATCCACACGAATTTCCCTTTTAAGGAAAACACCTAAGAACTGTTTCTAAACAAGTGTTTTAAGTTTTTGTCTTAGTTCAAATGATTGAATGAAACCTGTGAATCTGCCAAAAAAACAACTGTTTGACAAAAAGGTTTATCATATTTACATGTAAATTTGAAGAGTGTGTTAGAGGACCTTGTTAACATTCATGAATGTAGAGATCTCACATGAGTTATCTCTTACGACTATATTAACTAAAAAATATTAACATACCGTACTAGCGTGACAATATTTGGAGCCGCTTTCAAGTATTTTCCAACATTTGCTAAATATTTTATATGTAACCCTGACTGTTAAGTGTAGGCCTACTTAATATAAACTAAAATAAAGCAAAGAAGTTTAATGAAATTTAACATAAAACAAAAAGCAAAAATAAAAAGTATACGAGCATAAAATACGTTTTATGCCTTTAAAACCTTTATAATGTTTTAACTCATTAAAGTTATGATGGTTTGATTTCAAACTGCATTAGCTGTGTTTTCTATATTTAAAAAAATACAGAAGTTTAAAATCGTGGAACTGCAAATTTTTACTTATTGCTCATTTACTGCTGATTTTTACTTACAAATCGGCCGGAGACTCACTCACCTGTAACAGACAAAGCAAAACAATGAATATAAAAAAACACAATGATTTGAATTGTTTTAGATTACTTTGAAACCCTAACAAAATGTAACGCGTTCCATTTTAATGCATTCATAAGCCCAAATGTATGATTTAATAAACAATAAAATAAAAACACACACACATAAATAATTAGCCATTCTTACAGTTAGTATTAAACTTTAATAAGTAATGTCAATTATATATTTCATGTTTAGCCTTTAAACTACATACATACAGGTGTACATAATGAGTATAAAACTCTCGCACGGCCCTGATATTTTCCAAATATAACGTATAAAGTCAATGTCAAAGTCAAAGTCAATAATACTTTTTTCATAATTAATTGGTGCACCTAAAATCTACCTTTTGAAAGTTTTATAATTTTTCTTTCATTACAGAAAGACGGCTCATCATAAGTCAGTATAATATTGAATGTAAGCAGAAGCTGATATTTACATTAACCCATTATGAACTAGCGTTACCATTTGGCAACACAAATATTGCGCAAAAGTTTAAGCCAGTTTTGACATGATATTCCATAGTTCACACACACAGTAAACAGTAGTAAAAAGTAGCAAAATCAGTGTTGACTAAGGTGCAACTCTCAAAGAATTAACCGATCCCGTCAACTTCCACGCAAGCCTACCACCGTTTACTTAACGTGGGCCCTCCCACCATCGTTAACCCTTTTAAGAGTTGCACCACCAGGTCAGGTTTGGTCGTGAGCGGGTATCGAACCCGCGCTTGCGTAGACACCTGGCCAAGGTGCCTACGCGTTAGCCACATCAGCTATCACGACCGGCAGCCCAGGCACGAGGATTAGGGTTTTGAACAGTGCGCGCTCCTAGCGGCAAAAGTTGTAGGCCGTTAGTGAGTGAGTTTGCTACGAGAGCACAGCACGAGAGCGCCGCATTATATTTAAAGGAAATAATTTGGGCTAATAAGGGTTAATTACATTGTTCTCATTGTTGTGTGTTCTCACTTAGTTCAGTACAACGCCGCAAAAAGTAACCTGAAATGTATGACCAGGCCGGAAATGCCACACAAACAAACTTTCCATCTATCCAAAGGAAAGATCAATGACGTTGAACTTCACAAGGTCAATGAATTTTTACTAAACACTTTATGAACGTCCCTTAGAGGAAGTCTTAAAAACTTGTTTCGCCTTTGTCATACCATTGATAATTTTAAAGTCTTTAAATATTGAGTAATAAACAATGAACCCGAGGAATAAAGTTCTGCTATAAAAAATTTTATTTTATTTTCTATACTTCGTCAGTTTGATTTTATTGGAAAGGTTGGTAGTCTAATATGTAAGGGTCGTCCGATTGAGAAATTGTATGATGAGAACTTTGATATAGTTGTCATATTAACTTATGCTTACATTAATATTTTCTTTAGGATCTCGAAGGGCCACTACCCTGAATTGGCAGAAAACTGACAATAATTTTTAAAAAATGTAACAATTATTTCTATATTTTATGACCCTAAAATTTATTTATCTATTTTTTATATTCATGCTGGAAGTCTAGAAAACTTTCCGTCCCACAAATGTACTAAATTAAAAATTGAGATGCTTAGAGAATTAATAACTAAAAAAATTACTGTTTAGCAAAAAATATATAAAATATTCGGTTGCTTATATGGTTTCATATAAAGTTATTTTTCAAAGAATTAACAACAAAACTTCTCTCGAGGTGTATCACTAACTATTATTCTCTGTGGATGCCGCGGCAATTAGGGACTTGACTCTCAGGACCCTAATCAGTTCTCAACTAAGTTTGGGTAATTAATTAATTACTTGACAAGCTGGAAGTGTCACCTGTAGCATCTCAAGGCTTATATTTGGAACATTGCGGCAAGGGAAAATATCATTTAACAGTTTGCCGGTACTACGGTACTCCTTTTATTCATACTAAGTAGTCATTGGTATAAAATGAGATTAACAAACCATTTAAAATATTTTAACTGGCAGAATATTAATAATATAAAAATAAGCCCATTCTAAGGAATATTTGTAAATGTCAATGTATGTTTAGTAACCGTATTTCATTTATGCAATTTTCCGGTTTGAACCCTTCTAGACAAAATTTTATTGGAAATGATTATTATGAAATGATCATTAATAGTGTCAATCTGGATTTTAAAAAGTTTATCGATGTATACCAACAACAAGTGCGAAAAGTAGTTCACGACAAAGATGGTTTACACATTTTTAAGGATCCCCTGAATGTCAGGTGCAGTAGGTGTTTTATCTGCTGAGGGGGCGAGGTCGTTGCTCGGGGTCGGTTTACAAAGCCCTCAGTTCCGTTATCAGCATCTCACACTCCGCAACCTCACGCCATGTTTAACTTACTCTTTACCCGTTTAAAGTTGTGTAAGACTACTTACACACGAGAATATTTGGGTATATATAAGTCATAGTTATATATTTGTGAATATATAAGTCAACTTTTCCTTTCCGAGTTGCAGAATGAAAGTTGGGACTCTTTACTTAAGGATGGTTTAAATGTTAACGATAGATATAAACACTTTATGGGAAAATTAGGAATGCTTTAGATGTTGCTTTCCCTTTTAAAACTTTTAAAAATTCGCAACCACAGAAAGGACTCAAGAACTGGATTTCAAATGGAATCCGTGTATCTAGTGTAAAGAAAAGAGAACTGCATGAGATGAGTAGGTGGCGTAAAGACCCCGAATTCCTGTCCTATGTTAAAAAATATAAAGCTATTTTCAAAAAATGTGTCAGGGCAGCAAAACTCAAATGTAACAATGAATATATTTCAAAATCTAAAAATAAAGTAAAAGCTGTTTGGGATGTGGTCGTTAAGGAGAGTGGCAGGAGAGTGAATAAAAAAACAGTAGATAAAATTGTCGAAAACAACATTGTTATTTCAAAGAGCAAAGACCTAGCAAATATCCTTAACAACTATTTTTGCGATACAACTGACAATCTGAAGCTTAAGCCAAACCTTTCTGATGCTCTTAAATTAGTCTCCAGTAATGTTAAGCACAACTGTTTATTGATAAGTCTCCGACCGGCAACAGAGAGTGAAGTTCATTATATAATTAAGGCTCTCCAACCAAAAAATTCTGCCGGGTGAGATGAAATCTCGCCTTTCTTGTTAAAAAGATGTTCTCACTTTTTAATAAAGCCTCTTACTTTTCTCATCAATAGCTCACTTCAACATGGCGTTTTCCCAGATTTTTTAAAGTATGCAACTATTAAAGTAGTACCTAAGAGGAGTAAGGCGCACACTCTTGACAATTTAAGGACCATCTCTCTGTTGTCAGTCTTCTCTAAGGTTTTCGAGAAAATTGTTTATAATAGACTCTATGACTTTTTTGAAACCAATGGCTTGCTATCCTGCTTTCAATTTGGATTTCGAAGGGGTAGGAGCACAGTGGATGCTATTTATGAGCTTGTGGATCGAGTTGCAAGTGCTGTGGATGGGTCACAATTCACCGTTGGTGCATTTTGTGACCTATCCAAGGCTTTTGACTCTGTGGATATAGAGATAATGATCGCAAAACTGAGGCAGTATGGAGTGGTGGGCACCGCTCTCAGATGGCTGCAGTCTTTTCTTGTTGAGAGACAACAAAGGGTTGTTGTTGGTTGTGGTGCTCGGAGCGACTGTAGAACGGTGAGAGCAGGAGTACCCCAGGGTTCAATACTGGGACCTCTTCTTTTTCTGGTGTACTGCAATGACCTTCCTACCGTATCTTCTAACGCCCAAGTTCTTATGTATGCTGATGACACCTCTCTTTTTGCCGCAAACCCCAGTCAAAGTGCCGTATCAAAATCTCTGGAGTTGATGATTGACAATATAGACTCATGGTGTACCGTAAATGGGTTGAAATTAAACCCTACGAAAACTCAGTTTATAAATTTTCACATCAACCACAGTAAAACTCCACAATCTGACTCTTCATATCTACCTACTCAATTCAATTCAGTAGTATCTACCAAATTTCTGGGCTTGGACATAGATTCAACACTCTCCTGGCAACAACATATCAACAACTTACTTCCAAGATTAAGTAAAGCTTATTATGCCTTACTTTCTCTGTCCCAGTCTGTTGATCTTCAAGTCCAAAGACAAGTCTATTTCGCATATTTTCACTCTTTAATATCCCATGGAGTAATCTTTTGGGGTAACTCTACTGACTCAATTAGAGTGTTCAGAATGCAAAAGAGGGTCATCAGATTGTTATCGGGTGCCGGACCCAGAGATTCTTGTAGACCACTCTTCAAAATGCTCCACATCCTCCCACTTCCATGTATTCATATTTTGCAATGCCTCCTTTTTGTGAGAACCAATTCAGAAAAATTCTTCAATAACAATCATAAACATCATCATCACACACGAAACTCAAAAACATTGCAGTACCCAATCCATAGAACAACTTTTCTGGAAAAATCTCCGTCATATTTGTGCCTAAAGATTTACAACAAATGTCCCAATCACATTAAAGAAGAACAATCATTTAAAAAATTCAAGAAATCAATGGTTGACTATTTGTTTATCAACTGCTTCTACAGCCTCTCCGAATACCTTAATCACAACATCCTGATTTCTATATGAATCTTTTTTGCATGTTAAATGCCAGTGGTTGTTGTGTATTTTCCCAGGGAGGACCATGTTTTATTTTTAGACATCATTATGCCATGTAAATAGTAGTTAAGGAACCAAATGACAGGTCTACAGCCCAGGCAAACACTGCATGTAAGGGCATGGCTAGACAACGTAAATAAATAAATAAAAATAAATAAATACAAAAATATATATAACTGAGATGTGAGCCAATAAAAGGTTTTAATAGATTACGTTGATTTATGGTATGTACTCTTTCAGTAAAAAAAAATAATGATTTTCACACTTATACTTATATTAATAATGTTACTTTAAAGTACAATAAAATTTAATCGTCCTTTTGATACAAAAAGAAATGTTTAAATAATTGTCCAAATAACTTCAAGTATGACTGTATCGGTAATTTTTATCCTGGTATTGGTTGAGTCTTAATTGTTACTTTTTAAATTTATATCAACAATTTATATTTATATGATAGTCCTCCATTCTTTTTTCACATTCTTATGAAATCTATGGAACTATAAGGTATTTATAAATAGATTTGATTTTTTTATCATAAGACCTTTGATCACTTGGAGACTTAAAGTTAATTTGCTGTTTGTTGATTACACATTCTGGATTGGAAAACTACCATTTGATCATATTTTAGATTGGTAAAATAAAAATATAAAATCCAATTTTTTTACTGTATAATTTTATCGAAGGTTACTACAGTGCTCCTTTGATAACAAGTAATGGTGAACGGAAGTGAAAGAAGCGGTTCTCTAGATATCATTGTAAAAAGGGCTCTATTAAGGTTGAAAGATGATCCGTAAAAGGAAGAAATCTCCGGCTGTACCCTTTTTACGCGATGGGTTCTTTCCAGTTTTTCCTCTACTTCCAAAACTCTATATCTTGTTACAAGTTAAATATAAAATATCCTTTGTAAATTATTGGTCTGTCAAGGTAGTTTAATCTGCTGGCCTTTGAAATAATAAAAAAAAAACGAAATCTAATCTAACAAAGAAACCACTAATTCAAAGTTTATTTACTTAGTTCAGTTCTTATATTATACATGGTTAAAATCATTTAATAAAGTTGTTTCTCAGTTTAAGTACTGTATTTACGTACTTAAGTAAATATTGCTCAGACAGGTAAAGACTCAATTTTCAAGATCAGAAAAGTTAGTATAAACTTTTAATATTTCACTTCCAAACTTAAATGTGTGTTATTTAATGGATATTTATTTTCTTGTTGAATGCATCCTAACGAATAATAGAATATGGCATAATCCAGAGCATCTGTGCTGCTCCACAGCATTTGAAGCTATGAAATTTTATTTGATAACCATACACCGCAAGTTTGATATCAGTGATGAAATAGTAAACAAACGATATAATATAAGTTGGATATTTCTAGGTAATAACCTAATTAGTAAACTATATAGTTATTTAACAAAATTTTTAATTGTAGTCAAATCTTAAGTTTTGGATTCTTAAAATAATTTTTATTTGAATACCCTACTTTCTTGAAACTTGAAATATCAGTAAAGTTTAAAACTGTGAGGATTTTGTTATGTTTATGTAAAGCTTGATGATAAAATAGTATAACACGTTGAGATAATATTATTTTTTTGTAGTCAAATAAGTTATGAAATAGCTATTTAATGTGTAATTTTTTTTATTTCCATAAATGTTCTTTTAAAAAGAAGAAACTGTTTTCCATAACGAAGTGCGGAGGGTATAGATGAAGGCATTAGCCAGATCGACTCCATCAGGGGGTGCTGGTGACTGGCGATTATTTAGCTCATAATCCGAACTCTCAGAATTAATCTATTGCAGGTACAGAAAATAAAACAAAAACAAGTATATTTCACATTTTCGTAACCTGGACCTTAGTACTAATTTGATAGTACACATACTTTTAGGCTATTAGAACGGTATGAATTGTATGTACTTGTACACCTCACTAAATATAAAAAAAATATTTTTATACTTACTAGTCGTATTTAATGTTAAAGGGAACACTTGGCAGCAGATTTCTTCAATATTATATTCTTAAACAAATTCAACAACGGGTTATGGGTAGAGCCTATAATTATTACAATTATTGGTGTATAAAAAAGAAAAATAATGCACTTAGTTAAGAAAGGTATGTAACAAGGTAGTATTAAAGTTAAATTAATAATTCATTTTTAGTTTGAAACTACATCACATTAGAACTGTTTAGGAATAATTTTTTTAATTTAACTTTATTAACAGTTTGCAGAACCCATTATTTTGGATTTTTATTCCCATAAGACTAATTGTAAGCTTAAAATATCCGCTACGCCTTTAATATTAATCTAAAAAATCTTTATGTCATTTTAAAGGAAGTTTTAATACCCGAGGCACTATGAAATCAAACGTTTTATGATATTGATTGCTTAATCAATGAGCAACAAAGTATTCTTAATTTTTTTATATGAACGCATTTTTCGGTAGTGTAATCTCATAAATCACTCTATAATCGTAATTTTTATATCACGGTCTCCTAGATATTAATTTTAACTAATATTAAAGGTGTACCTAATGTTTAAATTTTTAACAATAGTCTTATGGGAAAAAATCGAAGATGGCTGGTACTGCTAACTCTTCACTTAAAAAGCGGGGAGGATTTTCAAAGCATTATCAATAAAATATCTAACGTAGATGAAATTTAATAAGCAATCATTAAATTAATTTTTACTCTTATAGTGCACAATCAATGTTAATCTTTTCATTGAGAGGTTAAAAAAATACAAACACCTCTTTACTATATCCTTTTAGAGTAAACTACCGTTATGCAAAAAACTAAATTTATTGCATAAAAAAGACAAGTGAGGCTATCAATATTGTAATTAATCAATTTGCATATATATTACCTTTCATCGTACCAATCTAAAACCATGCATTCCATAAAGTTGTTCTGAAACACGGCTAATTGTGAAGGACATGTCAATAATTGTTAAAATATTGGGTGAACACATATTACCTTTTGTACAAATTTAAGTAACAACACATTACAATACGTCTTTGTCCTGTAATATATAAAAAAATATATATAAATCGACATATTTATGCAGATATTGTAAATTACATAACTTTTACAATTAATATCATACATATTAGTATGCAAAATATTTGATCAAAGCGATATGCATAAAATATTATACATAGTTCTTTTCTCAACAATTAGAATGCTTTGTTTTATAAATCAGAACAAGAAACCAAGGGCCAAAGGTGGTAAAAATAAGTTTTAATTGATATGCTTAAAATAAGTAAAATAAATTTATACATATTATCATAGAAGTTCAACGCGCTACAAAGTGTTAAACGCGACAAAGAAAACTAATTAGATAATATGTACTGGAGAAAAACTTGAGACGCACATGATACGCTATCTTTGATGAAGAATAAAAATGGGTAATGAATTCTGATTTTCTGAGTATGTTTTTTATATAAATTTATAATAATTATTAAACTTGTATAGTGTTTAAGAATACGTGGTAATTCTTAACCCATATTTAGTGTCTAGAGTAGTATAACATAACTACAACATATAGAGAAACAAATTTTAAGATTCAAAGTGTAAAAAAACAAGTCTAAATAATTTTTTCCTTAAAACTCTAATGGTGAATTAATAACATGTTTATGTGATTCAGAGGCTTCACAGTGAGAGTATTATGAACTGAATGCACGACATTTCGGAACGCTTGGAGCTTACAGAACGAATGTGTTTTATTTGAAAAGCCTTTGATCAATCAATCACTCTATAGAAGGTTTACTGCTTGAATGTTTCCTTAAAAGGGAAAACCAGCGGAAGCTTTTTGTTTTATGGATGCATTTGGCCGATTTAAAGTTAAATGAAAGGATTACTTTGATTCATTCACAGAGTCCTTATCAGAAATATATTAGTATAATATTTAATCAATCCACTAATAACTGTCCATTCTAATAGTAGATTACATTGCTAGTCTAGACAGTCTAAGTTTGTAAGGTAAGTAAGTTAGGGGTAAGATCACTTTTGCACTAGGCGAATCTGAGTGTAGAAAATTGATTAAGCCCTGAAAATAGATATTTCGAGACGAGCAAAAACAATACTTTTGTTCACCATGTAAAAAAATTTAAATTTAAAAACATATTGCGCATAACACTTTTATAATAGTTCAGTTTAATTTGTCGATTTACTAAAACAATACAATTCTGTTAAAGTCAGCTGTAATATTGCATACAACGATTACGGCCTATGTTGACAATAACAAAATATTCAATGGACTGAGGAAATGTGTTCTGATGATGGTAAAAAGAGAAGAAAATGAAATGTTTTAAATTAACTTGTAAATAACATAGTACTGACCGAAAAAAATGTTTAAATATTTCTTTTAAGTACCAGTAGCTACGAAACAGAAGAATGCTAAAAAACAGATTTCTTTAGAGGCACTTTTTAATAAAATTGCCACTATAGCTACTCTGACCTACATTCGCAGATATCTATTTTTTCAATAATTATACAGCCTAATTACTGCAAATTCTCAAAAAATCACTTGAACTTATTTTTGATCATAATGGTTTATTGTGTTATTCTTCAGATAACAAATATTTGCAAATTTAGTGAAATAAAAATTTGGTGATTAATTATTATTGTAAAGGCACATTAGGAAATATATTCAAATATATTCAAATATCTTTTTTTGAATATATTTCGGAAAATAATAGTTTTTTCTGGAAATGAGAGTTTGTGTCTTTTAGAACTGTGTCATTTGTGAGATTCGTGTCCTACCTGAATTCTAACTTAGTTAATATCGAATGAAAACTATTAAGTGAAAATACAACTTGAGGAAAGCGCTTAGAAAAAGCAAAAAATGAAAGGGGACATCAGGTAAAGAATTTTTTAATAACTTGTGTATTGGACGAATATTGTATAAACAATGCGATCCTGTTCGTTGAGGATAAACTGCATATCAAACATTTACGTTAATTCATTTATTTTTAATGTGTACAATGTTGTTTAGTGTAACTTTGTTTTGGAATATTTCTTCAAAAAAAATTTCAATACCTTAGGAAATACATTTTTTGAACAACGACTATTTCAGGATAATAATAAAACTGTTTGGTTTTTGTTATCACCGAGACACTTGTTTTGCAAATCGTTAATACAACAAAATAACATGGGATTAACGAGGGAAGCCGATTTATTTTGTTCTCCGTGTTTCCGATGACAAACAAGGGCTTTCTGAGTACATTTTTTTATATATTTTGATGTATTTTACCTATTTTATTGTACTCAAACTAACCTTACGATTAATTAAACAGAATTTTTATTGGATGCATTCAATGCAAGTAAAAATTACTAAATAATAATAAACAAATATTATATATGGAGAGTTGTTTTATAGAACTAAACAGAAAAGAGAAAGTAACCAGATTTAATTTTTAAATACTCTGTTTGCAAATTGACAAAAAAATTTGGTTGATCTTTAATAAAATATTTAAAAAATATTTTATAACTGAAAGATCAGGTCTTCTTGTTTTAATATCATTTGTAATTATAACAGCTGTCCCATGATTCAACCAATTGCCATCATTAAATAGGAACAATAATGAAGCTTTAAAACCCTATAGGGCGTAGTCCTGGAAGCAAATGTGTATAATGGAATTCTGCTCATTTGCATACATGACTAATGGTATGAACCGATTTTTCTAACAATGCACACACGCTGAAATAAGAGGAAAAGAACATGCTCAGATATAAATTTCATTACTAGTCTTGAAAATAACCTTTTTCGTTGTCTGATTAAAGAGTTTCGATGTGAGAGATGAACTATAATATTTTTACCAGCAGTAAGATAAAAATAAGCTGTTATTTTACAATGAAGATATTTAACACTAATAGAAATTGCAGTAAAAATCTTACTAGTGACGCTAAACGTATATTTATCATCAGCTTTTCAGATCGTAACAATATTACTGTATGCTAATTGTTGTGATGATAATGGTATTGGTGTCATTGTACAGATGAAATCAACACATCAACTGATAGGTTAAGAACTTAGGCCTATGCTACTATTTTCAACTTTTATGAAAAATATCGATTTGAGGTATATGTTTACCAAAGTTAGAAGTTCATCTAATATTGAAAAATCCTGAAATAGGTTTTATAGTTAAAGAAAAACACGATACTCACATTATATCCCACTCAATGCATATTGAAAACAGATACTATCAAAAGCTATTTTACACATCTTTGCACGCTTTTATAGAAATCAACAGTGGTTACCTATAATTTAAAATAGAATTATTGACCAAAACATGAGTTGAAGTTAGAAAAACAATAAGTGAAGCCGATTGTATGCGAAATGAAAAATTGGTGTTATGAACGATGACGCGATCAACAGTTGACACAAAGCCCCTGGTCGCTCATTGTGGGTGATGTATTGTCGAGACCCCGCGGGGGGGGGGGACTGTCGGTGCGATGGGGGGGGGGGATCACGAATCTTGGGCATGCACATTATAACTACAATTAGGAAAAGTATACTTTACCATAAAATCTTAATAAGCCGGAACCGTAAATAATATTTTTAGGCTCGGTATAATATTGCCTTAAATAAATTTCCCCAATAATAAATTATAAACTGTCACAAATTACGTGCATTGTATTCAGCCGCAATATACCCAATATTTATATAAAAACCACAATGTGGCATGCATTTTGTACCTTGCATGAATTAAGTAATCTTGTCCATGCTTTATAAAAACATTTGAGTCCTCGTAAGCCTATTTTATTCCTGAATATGCATAGTTCGAAAGGTGTTCGAACTATGCATGCTATGTGAAAGCGCTCAAATTTAAACAACTTAAATTGGTTACGTTTGAATATGTTGAGAGTTATTTTATTTTCATGTTGGTTGGATAGGTTTATTGCCCTTTTTGATTTGTTTATCAATTTGAGGTTGAGTTTGCTTCATTGTTTTCTCACACATTTAGTTTAATACGTTGACATTTATGGTCTAACATACGATTGGTCTGGATGCAATGCTTACCTACAACACAGAGGATCAGAAATGGATTCATAAAGTAACTACTTTGTGTAAAACCTACAATAAAACGTACCTCTTAGGCTTTCGAAAAGTTAAAAGACACCTAACGTTATACTGTATTGCATGAGAGTAATGACAAAAATATTCATTATTTACTCAATCACGATGTATTTTAAAAAGTTTACATGAGTCCAAATGAATTTAAATTGCTTGAACATTTTCAGTAACACAAAATTATATGATACAATTCAAATGTAATTCGTGGTGTTAGCAGTTGTTCACTTTAACAAATGGCTTTACACTTATCATAAATGGAGCAACACATTAAAAGCAAATGGTGTAAAAACAACGTTGACTCTTGTAGACGAAAAGTAACAAAATGAAGAAAACTGCATAAAGAAAATTTTAATTTTCATTGAAAAGGAATCAAACTAGCCCCAAAAATGCTCAATATGAACACCATACAAAATACTCTCTCTTGCTCAGTATAATGTCTTGTGTTGCGAGTTGTGCACTTCTGCTATGTACTGTCTCGCTATTTTTTAGGAGCAAAAGTGCAGTGTATTTTTTATTTAATATACCTCTACAAGAAAAATCTTATGTAGTTGGGGATAACCATTCATTTGGAATAACTATGTACTTGTAATAAAACTTGCTATACTGCAGTAAAAAGTAGAATTATAGTGTTTAATGTATTTTAAGGAAGTTAGTATAAGTAGTTGATCCTATTCTAGATAAGCCCGTACAAGTTTTAACGGCGGCGTGGAGACGATCCGGACGGCAGATGGGCTATAAACCTAACAGCCTCGTGCTGCTCGGAAGATAACCAAACTTCTTTAAGGTAAGTACGTAATACCCCTTTCTACCAAGTGTAGGGGAAAACAAAAACGTTATGGTAAAAATATACACTAAATAAATGGTTGGTATCCATCTTCTTAATTTTCCCCGTAATTAAAGAAGTCAATCAATTCTTGTAAAGAAAGAAAATTTGGTTTATATACTCTCATATTTGATTAATATAATTCTACTATTTAAAGTTACTTAATAAATGTAATAATATGTGCTTTGAATAGAAAAGGTTCAAAAGTTATAAATCATGATGGATGTCTGTAAAGTTTTCTAATTATTAAATTAAACTACAATACTAGATTTTTAATTTTTAATTGATAATTACTAGATTTTTTTGCTTATTGTACTTTGTTTGATATGGGTATATTATAAAAATTTAGTTTTGAAATAAAGTCATGAAATAAATTTTCAGCATTTCAAGACATTTTACAAGCCTGAATCTAATTAACTTTAACTAAGAGCTTTTGGATAAAATAATACATAACTCATAAATAATACTAATACTGCACATTACGTTTCATAACTACATTAAATATAGAAATAATTTGTTATCTTGGAATTCACTTTAATATGTAAACTTAAAGGAAGAAAGCAATTCCTGGGTCAAAATTACATTTGATCATCAACAAAAATAAAACTCTAATAACCACTTTATGTACTTAACGAATTTTTATGGGAATCGGTGGATGTGTTTGAAACATTGTATTTCAACTATTACATCTGGTATGGGAATATCTCAATTGTTTTTATTAAAATATCTAATATTGCAGTTTTTGCAATTAAAAGGTGTAGAATAAGCCAAACGTTTTGCATGGATGTCAATAAATTAAAAGATAAGAGTCAAAGTAAATGTCAATTCTTAAAAACTTCTTTATCATATATTTTGAAACCAAAATAGCAGCCAAAATAAAACAGTGAAAAATGAGAGCCTTATTAATATGTATATTTGAGAAGTGGGTTTGATGTTCTTTTTACCATTCATGAGTGTCCACACAACAAAAATGACCCTTTCAAAACTTGAAACAAGGGTAAAGGTCCATACTGTAAGCAAAAAAAAAAAAAAAAAAAAAAAAAAAAACTAAAATTTAACATATGGATAGTAAAAAAAACCATATTCTCTAGTGTTGATAAATTTGTAATTTTTACCCTACATCTAAAAAGAGCTCTTGCATTTTAATCCATACTACAATACAATCTAAAGAAAATTGTACACTATTAACAAATTAGAAACCCTAATCCACTATCTTCATAAAAGTAACATAAAACTATACATAAAATATCATAGAACATAACCCAAAACCTTTGTAAAAATATAAAACATAGCTACTTAATTGTAAAATATTTCCATACGTATAGATTGATGATACATATTTTGCAATTCTTTGAACTTAATACATTACGTTATGCATGTCAACGAGGAAAATTTCCATACTGAATGAAACCGAAAATGGTATTCAGAGGAGACAAAAAGCTCAACAAAGCATGTAGAATAGAGGGTGAACACGTGAACACGGGTGAGGTGATGTCCCGGTATTCATTCTTCCGGCAAACCCGGTATTATAAAAAAAGGTCATGTGCGTATTTATCCTTAAAACGTCCCATTTATACATGTATTTACACATCCATCCATCCTAATAAAATAATCTTTTTCCATTTTTATTTGTTTATTAAAGTTATTGATTAGTAATAAGAAAAAATCAATAACTTATAATTTCTATTTTTGTTCATTGTTATTACAGCAGATGTTAATGCAACCTTATACATTTAGCACGGGTTAAAAATGATTGTTAAATGCTTTTTAGTTTATGAAAAGTATAAAAGAATGACCCGTCTAGGGGCTGAATAGCCGTGTCATTAGCAGTGTTGTCACGTATTCACAGCCATTTTTCTTCGGCGTATTTAATTTGCGCGCTGAGCGCCGGAGGAGACAGCGACGCGACGCGACGCGGTGCGCGATATTCCCAACCCTACCGAAACTTACTTTTTATAGATACAATCTCGAGGTTTCTTTACATTATAAAATATGATCTGAGTTTATGGTAAGTTATTTATGGTAGTTATTTTTGGTATAGGAAATAGTATAAAATAATTTAAACAAATGAAACTAACAGTCGATATAACCCAGATATAGGTGTTAAAAATTATTTACTTTAATCAACATGTTTACTATAATCCACATGTTTATACTGTTCTGAAACGCATTAAAATTTAGGAATTTCATTATTAAATTGAGCCCCTTACTATAAATTTACTAATATATACTATTTTCCTATACACTTACTATACGTTTTGGAAATAATTTGAGGAACAATTTCGTTCATTTTTTTAACACAACTCAAAATTTTGTATTGCAGTTTTAAGGAGGAGTCAAGTTTATCTGACAATTAAGCCTAATATTCGCCATTTCCAGCCCACGTTTCGAAAAATATTTTAATAGCTTTCTTCATCCTAATTTAATGTAGTATTTAATCTAGGTCAACATATAAACGGTATTGACTCAATTTTAAGACAGTTAAATAATTACATTGGTCAATAATACTGTAATGTATTTTTATTAATTAAAAATGCCTTTTAATTTTTTAACCATTAACAGTTTATTTAAAACAATAATTTAAAACCAGTTTGTCCACTAATTTAAAATCAAAATTAATAATTTAAATTTAAATTTAAATTATTGTGAGTTTGCGTCCATGTGTAAATTTTATTGTTTGACGATCTTCTCACACCACAACATGAAGGGGAATAATGTTAACTTGATACGGCCGACATGAGAACAAAACCTTAGGTAGTCTTACCTAATTTAAGGATCACTTGGCAGCAACCAGGTAGTTTAAACCATTTCGCATTACAAAATGGTGAGAAAAAACACAATATTTCTATCCTTCAAGTCTTAATGTCAACTAGAAGATCTGGTAGTGAAAAAACCCAGGTCTAGTTTTATGATATATTGTGGATTGGTGAATATTTTGTGTATCTTAATAGATACAGAATACTAATTAGTTTTATGGATAAGCCAGGAAAAACTTTGGAGAATCCATATATTGTTAATAATAATAAAGTTATAAAACTTATCCAACGAAAATAGAACTTGATATTTTAGACTGTTTGAAAAGACTAATTTCCAGAAGAACTTTTTGTAGTTATTAAAAATGCAAACATTATCACTTCCTTTGATGTACACAATTTTTTTTTCTGTTTAGGTTTTGCGTTACATAGAATTAAATAATGTTAAACAAATATTTGTCAACATTGTCATAAATGTCATTTTTGTTGTTGAAAGTATCCCAAGAATTGCTATTTGTTCCTAATGTCTTATTGTTTGTGCCTTTAAGTGTTTTTAGTAATTAAACACATTTTTAAATGAAAAATGACATTCATAAGCCATCAAGCAGCCGACACCGCCCAGGGGACGGTCATTGTGCTGATGTTTTGTTGTCACCCAGACTACAAACAAGGGATTATCGAGTGATGTGGGGTTTGGGTTGGGGGGGGGAAGGGTAGGGGGCTAAACAGAATGTTCCATTTTCTTTTGTTACATTGCGTAATTTAAAACCCTTTTATAATGTTTAATTGCCTTAAGTGTAGTTGGCTAAAAAATCAATTTACTTTGTATATTCAATTTACTTTGTATTAAAATAATTTGTAGATGAATCTAACCATATTATAGTCCAGGCCCTAAACAGGTTGAGCGTGAACTGAAAGTCTAACCGAATTTGGCTTTAGATTATTGTTGGGGCCATTTAGTAGATGTAAAAAATCTATGTTGCCACATAACCAGCGTAGGCACAACATGGTGGACGCCCCTCAGAAAAAGTCGTAGTCAACTTCAATATTGTTGACTGCGAAATTGTTGACTGCAATTACAATCCACGCCAGTCACGTAGGGGTCTGATGATGGCAACATAGAATGCCGAAATATTACCTTTGTGTATTTATAATAATGTTTTTTTTTTTTAATAAAAGTGTTGTTTGACGTTCAATGTGTATTATGTTTACTCTGGAAACGTGGCAACACGATATTTTTACATCTAATGAATGCCCCCATCGATAATCAAAAGTCAAACTTTGTTAGTCTTGTAGTGCATGCTCAACCTATTTAGAGCCTGGACTAATTAGGAATGCGAAATAATTAAAAGTAAATATTTAATACATTAATTATTTACTTTAAACTGCAGTACGAATCTGTGTGTACAAGCAATCGTAAAACACCGTTGGAAATTATAAGTGAAAATATAAATTTCCCTTGAGAGCGATGGGAGGTAAATTGGGTTTAAGCAAATAATTGGCAACATCTTTTGTTTTAATTCCACTAGACGGAATTGTAAGGGTAAGATCAAAACTGTTTTCAGACTGTTCCTTATATTTTATTTATATATTTTTATTATTAAACGAAAAATAATAATTTGAAATCTCTTCTTCTAAAGTACAATTTCCGTAAACAATTAAACTTACATGTTTCTTTTTTATAGATAACAAAATTGATACTCTTGGTAAACAATTCTTTTGCAATTATTTCATTTGGAATTCTAGCATGCCTGTCAATGATTCATGTTAACTCAAATAGAGTGACTGTAAAATAAATAAATATTAATAAAAGTATTGTTTTTTAATTTTTTTAAGCTCGTGGGTATTACTGACTAATGATATCATCCGATTTAAAATCCTAAGAACTGGAAAACCTCAAACACTCAAAAGGAAGTGAACTATCTATGGTATGGATTTTAATTACAATGTAAACCGTATAATTCAATGTTTTAGTGTGTAGCAGAAACCACATTAGGTTATCTTGGCTAAATATGGTAATACAATATAAATACAATAACATCCAATATAAATACATTATATAAATACAATATAAAGGGGTGAAAAATATCAATCATTATAAAATAATATTTATTTTTTGTAATACTTTTTTTTCTTAATTTATTTCAAAATGTTAAGATTCCATGGAACTCCGTCGATCTCATGAAATTTGCAGGGAAACTTAGTGACATGTTGTATCAGAACCATAACAAATGCGCAAATAAAATTTTCATATTCTTTTATTTTGAACAAATGTATCCCAGGTTAAATTAAGAAAAATTTTAGGATGTGAATATTCAATATAATTTATTGTATTTAAATATGAACTATTTAACATTACAACGATAGTAATCCTAATACATCTAATCGTATATTTTTTATTTCAAGCCTTATTTTATAGCAGGGGATTTTTTTTTTTTTTTTTTTTTTTTTGAGGGAGAGGCGGAAAAATGCATTACGCACACAGGTGGCCAGCCTGTAGTGTGGGGCTCCCCTAAAAACGGGTTTACCCACTAAAAAACCTCCTCTACTCTTTAGGAATCTAACCTGGAATTGTTTGTCACATTACGTCAGGCTAGGCCTAAATTTGGCTTACGCCCGTGGGGCTCGCTCCTTATCCAGCCACTCGATCAAGGGATCTGGGCCACTTCGCGGTCCAGATCGGTTTTCTTTTCCAGGAGGATGCCCCGGACGAACTGTGACAAACAATCCCAGTTGCCCTCATCCTCCAAAATCTTTTGGCAGACCGAGTCCACCGAAAATACACCAAAGATTTGTGTGGCCTCCAGGCGGGGCCCTTCCCAACGGGGACAGCGGAAGAATGTGTGTTCCGCATCGTCGGGAACACCCGGGCAATAAATGCAGTCCGGTGAACCGGTCTTTCCCATCCGGTTCAGGTACGACCGAAAATAGCCGTGACCTGTCAAAAATTGGGTCAGGTAGTAGTCCACCTCCCCATGCCGCCGTTCCACCCATGGTTGGACCTGCTTGATAAGTCGCGCAGTCCATCGTCCTCGGGTGTCGTGCTCCCAGCTGTGTTGCCACTACTACACTAACTACTATAGCAGGGGATAGTAGTTAAAAAAGTAATAATAATCATGACTATAATTATTCAAACTACATTGAAGGTTTCGGATTTAGTATAACGCAAGATTCAATTTACACCGCAATGTAAAATTATCCTCTACCGGTGGATAAATTACTCAAATTAGGCCAAACCATTGACTATCTTGTGTGCCGGATTCGAGGTTAACGTGATATAGAACCAGAACAGTAGATTAATGGAAGGTCAGGAAGCCATTTGTTCAGGGGCTGCTAAATATAAATCAGATATTCTACTCTTTATTGGCTAATGGAACTTTGATATCCAAGATAAATTATAGCACTTGTGAATTCCCTTTTTATCATCGGTTGGATGTTAATTTATTTAGTTTTAATATACAGGGTGATTGATATAAATGTGCCAGCTATTTTATTGAAAACCGTATGCCTAAGTTAGACTGAGGAAGTTAAATGGTAACTCCAGTGGACTTTTGGTTCTGTATATTATTGTGATTTATATATATATATAAATCACACGAGATATATATATATATATATATATATATCTCGTGGCCAACTTGAATATTAAAATATTTGCCCATTATTATAAATGTATTTTCTTAAGCTTTCCATTTAGACTTAAGACATTAGACTTTCTTTAAGACTTTCTTAAGCTAGTCATTCCTCAATCTCTTAGCCATAGTTTGGTATTATGAAATATTTTGTCAGTGGCCCATGTTACATTGTATTTAACATATATTAAGGAAATGAAGCGGTTTTTTATATTTTATTTGATTTATTTTCGGTAAAGCGACATCAGGCGTGGCTAAGTTTCCATGGGTGACCTCCTGCAACCTAACAACACATTTTACATGTATAGATTGATTTTTATAGTGAATTACCAAATTTAAAATGCCCGTAATTTGGTTTTACCATCTTTACCAGGCTGTAAGCCTTCATGATACGATCGTTGTATAAACTACATTTAACAACCTTCACCATACCTAAATTTTTATTTAAACACCATAATTATTATTATTATTTTTGTCATATGATTGCTACATTGTAAATAACAGTATACTTACAGTGAGAAGTAAAAGTACTATACTCCAAATGAACTACTAGTTTTAAAATCATGAGCTATAATATAAGTAACAATAAATACTACGAATTTATATGTAATATAACTAAATGAAATAAAAATGCATTATAAAAATATGAGAAATAATACTTAGTGCGGGCTACATACTAAAGAATCCACTCACGAAGAATTTTCTATAAATCCATTACTGTACTTATTGTAGAGAGTTCGACGAAGTAATATTTCGTTCTAGTTTTATATTCTTTTAGTGTTATTGCTACATTATGCATTTCAATTATGATAAAAGCATTTTTTTTTTTTTAATTTGTTTATGCAATGTAAACCCGTAAGGGTACGAACAGAACGAGTGGGTCGCGGTGGAGGTGTAGGGCGCGATGGATGCCACAAGTTATGTCGCGGTCGATGTTGACCGCACATAGCACGGAGGTCACCCGCGTTGTCAGTGCAGCTCAGGCCATTGGAGAGTGATGTGTGTAGCGTGCTTATTAAATAAAATAAATAATCCTATATTTTGAAGAGTAGACTTTATAAGTACCTTAGAGCGTCATAACTTGCGATTACCACTACATGAATGGTGATATTTATGTTGTTATACGTAGATGTTATACATTTTGTTAATATCTAATAAAAGGTACAACTTTGATAACTACCGTAAATGTTCACTATGTAAGAACAGATTTTATTTTATTTGTATCTGTCTACGCCAGTGGCATTTTTTAACGTTTTGACGGGGAACGGTCCAAACCCCAGTCTTGTTACTATCTAACATCGACCAGTTGTTAGAAAGTATCATTAATTAATAGCCCAATGACAAATGGCAACTGGGTCCGGAATCGAACCTTTAAAAAGCTACTAACTTTTCTCGGGATCGAACCGGCAACCTTTGGATTCAAAGGCGAGCACTATAACCACTCAGCTACCCAGCCAGTTAAAAGATTTATTTATTTAGTCATGTACAATAATTACATATTGTGTAGACTACCAATATCTTCAGTTCAGGCTGGTTCAGGGAAAGGTTCAGGCGTAAGCGACGGGGGACGCTCGACTTTGAACGAACCAATATGTATATGTATCGTATGACTATCATAGCCAGCTACCATCTTAAATAATAATAAAATAAATAAAATAAGTTCTGCAGTTCAAAGCACCTGAGTCAGTACATTTAAAAGTGGCCCGGGATTGGGCCGTTAGGATTTGGTCTGACAGCTGGCATAGCTGAGAGATCACTTGCGTAATAGTTCAGCTGCCAAAAATTGTTGTTCGTTTAGCACCACCCGGGGAGTACGTGCAGCTTTAATGGAATGCTGCGGACACGAACAACATCACCCCCCCAAACGAACCAATCACAACGAAACATCCAGGTAAACCGCGCTGTAAGCATCCATGTAAATCAAATGATTTTGATTTTTTAAAAGCATCGCTGTAGACCTCCTGGATGACATCGCGATTCACCTCCACGGCTACTTAAGTAGTGTCAAATTGTTGGTGCTGGCTCAGTTCAAGGTCACCTGAGGGATGACGTCATCGAGGTCAATGACCTCACCGATGACGTCATCGATGACGTCATCGATTGCGTCATCGATGACGTCATCACTAATGACGTCATTTCTATGACGTCACACCCATGACGTCACAGAAATGACGTGCTGATGACGTCATCACCCCTTACGTCATCAAAATGACGTCACCGACGCCACTGAGGTCAAGGTCACGCCGAAACTTAAAATTTTTTGGCACTTTTGCCGTTTCTCGCACTATGCTCCGAGTTTCAGTCAGAGTCCCCGCGACCTTGACCACTTGGAGCGAATTTTCGACGAGAAACGGCAAAAGTGCCAAGTTAAACTCGAGTTTCTGACATGACCCTGCCTAAATGGGCAATCGGTTATCCCTCAGGTGACCTTGAACCAGCACAACACCAACAATTTGATATTACTGTGACCTTGAAAACCTAACAACGGAGCGCCGACACCGATGCGCACCCCACGACAGCCACCGAGTTACTGACTGTCAGGCTCTGTGTATGCTAGGTATATCGGCTTGAGAGACTAAGACTCTAAACTGTCAGGAATGGGAGTAACTAACTGAATTTTGCAAGGAAAAGTCATTTCATCCAATATTTTAAACAAATCCTCATCAGTAAAACTGACATTAGTCTGTTTTGTATAAAACTTAGGGTGTCCGCGCAACAGTTTGCGCCACTTAGCTAAAGTCGAAACTCTCTTAACTTTGAGTGGTGGACAGTGAGCAACTAATAAAGCCTTAACACGGCTAAGTTTCTTACCTAAAGTGTCCCGCGACATGGCTTCCCCTCACAAAAGTCCGCACAATACTGAGAGACTGCTCGTAGCGCATGAGTCAAGGGAAAAGAGGTGGAGAAACAACAGGAGTGGGGGAAGGTCACAGTGGTGGGGGAAGGTGAGGTAGTACGGTGGAGTATCGCATCACTTCACCATGAGCTGTCCTACAGTCAACACACTGTTCTCTTGGCCCGAGTTGGCACTAGAAGAAACATTTCTGTACAGCTTAGGCTGTGAGAGCCGAGGAAGCAAAGTCAAAGTGGAAATTGTGTTAAACTCCAAGATAAAGAGTCTCCTAAATAAACTAATTGTATCCTTGCAATCTCCTATAACTTTAGAGAAATACCACTTTATTAAGCGACACCTTATACTTTGGCAAAACGAAGCGGAAATGGAAAAGATTACAGTAAAATTAATTTAACTTAAAACTTGGACTGGACACTCATGGCGATACCACGTGGCGTGAAAACGCCACCCTAAACATTACAAGTTAGGTTATTGAGCACCTCTGGTACGATAACCGATGTGCTAGAGTTAAAGTGTGATGACCTTGAGTCAAAACACTGAAATACTACAAGACGATATCGTCCCAGAGTTAAAGTGTAGTGACCTACATTCAGAACTTGTAAAATTACTTACATATAGAGAGCTAGAGAACAGCGAGACGCACCGCATGGAAGCCGGAGACATACTGGCGAAGCGGTGTTGTGCAGCCTAGGGACCCAGTTGTGGTGGGGGTATAGCCAACACTTAGAGTACAAGTGTTGTGGGTGACCTTGACCCACATAACTTACCTGACCCCCCCCCCCGACAAAAAGTGCGAACCCCCCCCCCCCCCGACAAAAAGTGCGAGCCCCGCCCCCCACCCCCTCCCCCACCCCTGATATCCTGGGCGTGGCAGCCCCGGTGGGGATTGAAGGGGGTCCGGCCAGAGCCGGCTCGCAGTCCGCTCCCGCGCGTTGAACGTGAACGACCGGGACGGACCGCCATAGGCATCACTAAACATTGAATGGCGCCTTCAGTGTTTAGCGAAGTCTACTCTAACTTTAAGACTTGTATTAGTTGTAAGATATTGCGCTTGCGTTTGGGTATTGCGAATTGTTTTATATGAGAGTGTTTTACTTGTACCTTATGTCTCCTGTGTGTCTTTTATCCTTTGTGTCTTGTTTGTTATATGTGTTTAACATGTATGTGCTTGTTCCAGCATTGACTACGTTGAGCTCAATTGTGTGTTGTAAGTGTGTTATATTTTTCTAAAGTGTATACGCTTGTTTTAGCAATCCCCCCTTGAGCTTTTGCAATGCTCAAAGTAAATTGTAAAGACAGGGAACGGGAGTAGGCCCCCGTGTAAAGTTACTTTTGTATAATTGTTAGGCTCCTCTCATGCATGCTTTAATGCGGCTGAGAAATAGGAGCGTCCGTTTGTACGCCTATATGGGGGTAATAAGCCGATGGCCTCTGCACTCGGACCGAGGACGTAAGCCACTAGGGTGTCCTCAGTTAGTTTCCCTTCTGGAAAGTCAAAATTATGTAAATGAAACTTTATTAGCTATTTGTGTTTTTTTGTCCCCAAGGCCCCCGAACATTCGTGGTTCGCCATGGATGTACGGGGGCCGAAATTTTTTAATGTCCGTGTGGCCTTGACCCACATAGGACTTGTAAAAATTTACTGCATTGCTAAATTAAAAATATTAAAGATAGGGTTACGGGAGTAGGCCCCCCGTGTAAAGCCACTTTTTTTTATAATTGTTAGGCTCCTCTCATGCATGCTTCAATGCGGCTGAGAAATAGGAGGTGGTCCGTTTGTACGCTTATACGGGGGTAATGAGCCGATGGCCTCTGCACTCGGACCGAGGACGTAAGCCACTAGGGCGTCCTCAGTTTCTTTCAAAATTATGTAAATGACATTTCTTTAGCTATTGGAAAAGTTATTAGTTGGAAATGCAGTAAATGTTTACAAGTCTCGCGTGGCGAAGGGTACACGACATTGGATGTTGCCTTGTTGTCATAGTTGGGTCTCTTCGGAGGCTACAGCGATGACAACCCAAGTGCCCCACACCCCCATAGGGGGGTGTGGGGCTTAATTTTTTTAAAGTTTTTTCGTGACCTTGACCTAAATATAAAAGTTTTCAAAATCTTTAACAGTCAGATCTTACTAACACAGTTTATATATATATATATATATATAGAGGTCTTTTAAAAGTTAACAGTTAGGTATTAGTAACGCACAAGTTTGGAATTGTTTATAGTTGGGTCTCTTGGGAGGCTTCAGCGATGGCAACATAAATGTCCCAAGTGGGGTTTATTTTTTGAAAAAGTGCGAGCCCCCCCCCCCCCCCGACAAAAAGTGCGAGCCCCCCCCCCCCCCACCCCCACCCCTGATATTCTGGGCGTGGCAGCCCCGGTGGGGATATAAGGCGGCCCGGCTGCATGCACTTCTCATTCCCGTCCAAGCTCCCGTACGGACAGGTTCTCTCTTGTTCTTGAGATCATTTTTAATAACTTCACTTTCTTATTCTCATCTATTCTTTTCATTAAGTCCATTCATTACAATGGGTAAAATGGGTCTTAAACTGAAAAACTACCCGCCAGCTTCAACCTCAACCGACACGACTCAACCTCCATCATCCTCCACCTCGATCATGGAATATCTGATGACTGCAAACATCTTGAGCTGCCTGACGATGCCACCACCGCCGCCGCCGCCACCACAGCCCGCCTCAATGCCCAGCCTGTCGCCATTACCGCCGACAGTGGAAGAGGCCGGTGCACCTCCACCATCGTCAGGAAAACTCAGCGGTCGAGTCCCGGTAGCCTCTCCAGCACTCTCGCTGCTATCGGACTCAGGATCGGAGTCTGCAGTCTTCGAAGAGACGTCCAGGTCGAGGATAACCCCCTACAGCAGAACCCGAAAAATCCTATCCTATACCAAATCACAATGTCCCTCACCCATATCCCCCATACCATCCACACCAACCAAAGCACCCCGTAAATCCATCTTTTCCCCTGAACTTCCCTCCATAGACCTAACACGCTCTCCTACCCCACCCAAAATTGTTTGCTCCATTCCTTTTGACCAATCTTTGCCTCTTCCACCCCCTTCCACCCCTATTTCTTCTAGCCAGCCTAATTCAGAGAAGCTCCAAAACACTAAGAGTCCAACACAAAAGAAACGTAATCGTGTTAAATGCCCTGCTGGCAAGCGTGATAAATGCGATTATGTTTGGTTTAGCAGAGAGGCTGTGGTTCTTTGTTGTCCGAGTTTTGCTCTTCCAGAAAAAGATCGTTGCCAACGACACTTGAATAAGAAAATCAAAATTCCGACACCAAAGCCCTATAGCCTTAATATTATGCCTGAAAAGTCCAAGTTCAAACACCCCAACAGTCCGCAGAAGCTGAAAATTAATAGGCTCAAGAGGGACAAAAAATATTATTTCATTGTTCAAGCTTATGGAGCATTTAACATAAATGTGCAAATCATTCTAAAAGGTGATGGCCGCCTTCATAGAATGAAAGTACCACCTGCGATGGTACAAAGAGAATTTTTTGTCCCCGGGGCTTATTTAATTCGAAGAAAAGGATGCCGATCTGTTTGGGAAATGGATTAGGACATGGGCTCACTAAAAAAGAAAAAGCCAAAATTGTTAGGTTGTGTTGGACAATATTTAAAAGTCTTTTTCCAAATTATTTTTCCAAATTTAGTCTTAACCCTCTTAAAGTAAGGGAGAGGGGTATTATACAAGTCAACTAATAAAAAAAAAAATACTTGACTTGTATAATACTTTAACCTGGCGGTGATGTAAAGTCACTGGGACAATCTCAAACCGTGTCCTTGAGGGTGAAGACTAAGTTACAAATAAATCATTAACAAATAAAAACTTACCTCCAAACACTTGTAGCTTGCTACAAGTGTTTGGAGGTAAAAATTTTTCAAAGTTTGAATGACCTTGACCCATATAAATTACTGTTTAAAGTAAAGTGCTAACCTTACAACTAATGTTGTGTACCACGTGATACCCCCACTCTAACGCTCTTACTAAGCTTGTATGAGCCGTTCATTTGCTTCAGTCTGTTTCTGTGCTCCGTGGTAAACATGTCACGGTACAATTACAAAGGTGGTGACTTCTTGATAGATCAACACAATGCTTGGGAAGTGCTAAACCAGCATAGAATGGAAGTTGAGTATTGTATAAGACAAGACGGGTCTACATTTTATCTATGTATTATAAACAACCAAACTCATAAGTATGAACACTGGACAAAAATTAATTATAACAACATAGATGGGGTGTTTGAGGTGTGTAAAGTTATTGAAGAAACCAAAATAATGGGTGTGCTAAAGGTATGTAAAACTGATGACCGGGAAGACTAAGCAAAATTTCTTTTAACCCCCCCCCCCCCAGTGTTATCCCCACCACTAAAAATGGGTATATATAGGAGTGGTGATCAACCGTCCTCTCATTCTGCTTTACACCGTTAAGCTGAACACCACCATGTCTGCTATGAACGTCCCAGCCTCTACCTCTGGCCCGGTCGCCTCCAACTCCAGCCCGAGCATTGGACCAATCCGATCGGGTCCTTCGTCAAGAAGTCGTGTCCGATTCTCCGGCTTTGGTCCTGTGAGGAAGGAGTTGCGGAGCAGCGGAGCGTCTCAACCAACCACGACGGATGCATCAACTCAGACTCCGCCAAACATCATCGAGTGGTACGACGAAGTGATAGAGCAAAGGGACAGAATGCTAGAGAATACTCGCAGGGAGCTACTTTATGTCAGGAGTAAATGGGAAAAACTGATTAAGAAGTGTGAAAGCCTGTTGGACAGTGATGATAGTGAGGATGAGAGTGGATAGGTGTGTGGGTAAAGACTTGGACTGGGACTTGTGTGTATGTATGAATGTGTGCGTGAATGTGAAATACAGAGCGGGGGATAGATCACTCTGTGGCAATGGACTAACATGCCACTTAGTGATCTATCCCCCGTTCTGGTAATGTTTTTGGATGGCCTTGACCCACTTTACCAAGGCTAGCTAGTACCCCCCACCACTGATAAGTGTATATATACGGGTATTGATGTGCAGTTTGGTTATTCTGCTTTGTATCGCTTAGCTGAATACCTCACTTCAACATGGCTTCCAACTGCAAAACTTCTCAGGCTTCCTCTTCTTCTTCAAGAAGGCGTGCTGCCAACGTCCTGCCTGCTACTCGTGGACCTGCTCGACCATTCCACAGCATAACTGTTGCTCGGGCAAACGCCTGCAAAGCTCCAATGCTACGGACCTTGCTGGAGGTGAGCCAAGACGGGCAAGGCTTGCTCAGTCCTGGTCAACGGCAGGAGCAAGAAAGGCGTATGGCGTACTACAGGCTGCAGGGTGTAGTTCCCAGCTTGAAGTTAGGCGATCCGAGAGTAGCAAGCATCAACGAGGCAGCGGACTACATATCACACCTTCACAGTGTTTTTAGAAGTAAAGGACCAACAAATTGAAAACTTAAAAGAACAATCGAAACAATTTAACTTTAATCCTGTGGAGTTTGTGGAAGCAGTGATGAGTGATAGTGATGATGAAGGAACTGAATATATATTGGGTATGTAATGAAAGACTTGGACAGGGACATGTGTGTGTGTGTGTGTGTGTGTGTGTGTGTAGAATACAGAGCGGGGGATAGACTACTTTGCGGCAATGGACTAGCATGCTGCTTAGTGGTCTATCCCCCGCTCAAAGGGTAGCATTGGATGACCTTGACCCACTTTACAGCAAGGACAACCGGTTAACTGGTATAAAAGAGGGGGGTCTGTACATCCCGACTTCATTCTGCTTTGAACCTTCCAGTGGAACGCTAGAAAATGAGTGGATCACTGATCATTGGTAAGGAGTGGGAGTATGTAACCATAAACTATTTAAACTGTAGAGGGATGTTGAAGAAGGTGTATGATAATGTTAAAAGAATGGTTGTTGAAGAAGGTAGGGTAGTGATTGTAGCGTGGAAGAAGAAGCAGTATACAGGACAACAAGTGAGAGCAAGTGACTTTGGGGGGAATAGTGTGTTTCAAATTGGACGAGCGAACTTGGTTAATTTGGACATTGTGTTTTGGGACTTGAAAGGTTAATTGAAAATAGTGGCAAACATGGGGAACTCTTAATTGGCAGGGAGGACAGAGTATATGAGTAAGTGTAAAAGACTGGGGGGCTTATGTGTGTGTAAAGACTAGGACTTGTGTGGAATACAGAGCGGGGGATAGATCACTTTGCGGCAATGGACTAGCATGCTGCTTAGTGGTCTATCCCCCGCTCAAAGGGTATTATTGGATGGCCTTGACCTATATAAAGGTAGAGGGGGAATAGGTAATAGGAGGGGGAAATTGGTATATATGTAGGACTGATGAATAAAGTATTTAGTCAAGCATTTGTCTAGACACTATCAACAACAACAATGGAGAGCTTCAGTGTTGAGTTCATCCTCTTGGAAGAAGACATCAACGAAGTGGTGGAACTTATAGAGGATAAGACCAGCCAGGGCACATTGGAACTTGTGAATTGCGAACCGTTGGACAATGCCGCAATCGATAAGATTGCATATTTCATGATGCATTTGTATAACGAACAAACAACCAATATGGAGTTTGTGCAGTACCTTTATCAAAACCAAGTAAATGTGCGAGTGACAATTACTTGGTGGCAGTAATAATAAAGTGTAACATATGGATGTGGACTTGGATGTGGACTTGGACTTGAGTGTGGTCTGCGGAATAGAGCGGGGGATAGATCACTTTGCGGCAATGACTAGCATGCTGCTTAGTGGTCTATCCCCCGCTCAAAGGGTATCTTTACGTGACCTTGACCCACATAAATTGTATAGTTGGTGGGGGTATAAAAAGGGTAAGCAAATTGGATGGATACAACACTTCCATACCATGGCTCCACTTGACAACACCGTGTTCCATCGCAACAGAATTGTCTCTATTCTGGAGGTAATACCTCTAGAAATTATAGAAGTAGAGGACCAACTACCTGCGGTTGATCAAGAAGAGGAGGAGGAAGAGATAATGGATATTGAAACGGACTCTGACGAAGCTGGTTCAACGGACAATGAGGTGGACTTGCACGCCTACGAAACATTAGAGTCGTCATCTGAGTCGGAAATGGAATTCCAATTGGAAATCGAAGAAGAAGAAGAACAAGAACAAGACACTCCCCATCGTCCAATGGATAGGATGTTAGTTGCCAGAAGAATTATGTATTGTCATCGCTGCCTATTCCGTGATGAGGATGATTCCGACTCTGATGGTGATGTTTCACCCTTGTAAAAAGTTTAAACAAAAAGTTAAAAAGAATGTGAGCGGGGGATAGAGCACTTTGTAGTAAATGATGCTGCTTAGTGCTCTATCCCCCGCTCAAAATAATAATTCCAAATGACCTTGACCTACATAAACTTGCTCAAACAGACATCTTTGAAAAAACTTGTACAAATTATTGAATCTAGACCAAATATCATCAATTTATCAAGCCTACTGATAAATGTATTACAAACGGTTGTGTAAAGGCTAAATTTAGCACATGAGTGATAACCTGTTTCCATATGACGTCACTTTCCCCACCTATCTGCCTCGGATATAAAGGGTCCCGGTGGAGTGCGTTGCTCATTATTGCGTGGACATTCACAGAGTGTGCATTCAAAGCCAAACTGTTTGAAATGGCTCTTTGCGACATTTGTGGGGAAATCTTTCAAGACGAAGATCTTTTCACCATACACAGAGAATTACATGAAGACGAAGATAGAAAAGAAGATATTACCATGGATGAAATAGACTTAGACTCAATTGACCGGTTTTTGGAAGAGCACCAGAAGCAGACGGACTACTGGGACAGCTATCTACAGCAAATGCAAAGAAGAAGACCTAGTGTGATCCAATTTGCTGGTGCTGGACCATCTACTGCTACAAGACCTATTGAAAAAGAGGACACCGAAGAAGAGGACACCGAAGAAGAGGATATGGAAGAAGAAGAACTGGAAGATGTAAGACAACTGCGCACCACAGCCTTGCCAGGACGAGTTGTAACACATTTCAAAATTAATAACGTTCAATTGGAATTGGAAACATTCATAACCCAGGCTAAGGAACTTGTTGGTCAAACGTTGAGGGAAGAATTACAAAGGCTAAAATTTATTAAATTTGGAATGGTGTTAGAGGCTATGTTTAACAATACTGATGGTGAAACAGCATTGAGAGCATTCATTACCAAAAACCGAACCCTTACCTTCACCTCCGACATTGATGATATTATTGAAGAATGCTTGGAGGAACTTATAACCAAACTCCAAGAACATGAAGGAAGAGGATCTGGATGGACTTTGTCATCAATCGAAGGTATGGATGTTAGGGTTCATAAACATGGATATGGTTTAAGAGGTAGTAGTTTTATCCCTCTACCAAAGAAAATCCAAAACACTAACTCGTGTAGAAATGTTCAAAATGAGGGTAATGAATGTTTCAAGTATGCAATGTTAACCAAGTATGTTAAAAACAATCCTTGTAGAGTTGGTAGAGAATACTACGAAAATGAACACCGCTACAACTTTCAAGGTCTTACTTACCCAGTTACTTTAAAAGATATTGACAAATTTGAAAAGAAAAATCCTGGCGTTTCAGTCAATGTTTTTGGTCTGGATGATTCCAACAACGTTTATCCTTTGCGGGTAGTAAAGGTTGAGCAAAGAAACCATACGGATTTGCTATTGATAACCAAGGGTGAAATTTCCCATTATGTATGGATAAAAGACTTTGAAGCGTTAGTTGTAAAACAATTGACCAAAAGAGTAAATAGGATTACAGTTTGCAAGAGATGTTTCTGCTTTTCTTGGAAAGATTCAAGACGTGGAGGATTGGACTGGTTATTGGAACATAAAAGACTTTGCAACGAGAACTATGAAGTAAAGATAAGTCTTCCACCGCCTACCCGAGCTTCAATACAATTTAACAAGACAGTTCACCAATACCGAATTCCACTAGTGGTCTATGCAGATTTTGAATCAACGTTAGTACCACAGGAGCTGCCGGACGGCGAAGTGACTAGAAGAACAAAATATCAGTTGCATCAGCCCAACAGTTTTTGTTTACTAGTTAAATCAACCTTGTCTGAAAACCAATTGCAAGACTATGGTTTAACATCCACTCCAATACTCTACCGTGGTGAAGAAGCCGCTAAGTATTTTGTAGACCAACTGTACGATATTGCTGGAAAGGTTCAACGCTTGTTCGGTAATATTGTACCTATGGAACCTTTAAACCAAAATCAACAAGAAGAATACAACTTAGCGACAAGATGCTATTTATGCAAGAAGATGTTCAGTGAAGAAAATCCAAAAGTAAGAGATCACGATCACCTGACAGGGTTATACAGAGGAGCTGCTTGTAATTCATGCAATATAAATTACAAACTGCCAAACTTTATTCCTGTCGTTTTACACAATCTTAGCGGCTACGACTCCCACTTTATTATCCCGGAGTTAGGAAGAGATGACGGTAAAATTGATGTTCTTGCTACAACATTGAAAAGTACATCAGCTTTTCAAAAACAGTAGGTAAAATTAAACTTCGCTTCGTAGACTCTTACAGATTTATGGCATCTAGTTTAGCCAAATTGTCAGAGAACCTAAGAAGAGAAGACCTAAAAGAAACCAGAAAAATTGTACCTGAAGATAAATTAGACCTAGTATTACGGAAAGGAGTGTTCCCCTACGATTACATAACTTCTACAGAAAAATTTGAAGAAACCAGTCTACCGCCGATTGAAGCCTTCAACAGCAAATTAAACGAAAGTGAAATCTCCGTTGAAGACTACAATCATGCATGTAATGTTTGGAACCAACTAAACATTCAAACCTTAGGGGAATATTCTGACTTTTATATAAAATTGGACGTAACTCTGCTGTGCGATGTGATGGAAGAATTCAGAAACACCTGCTTCTCCGCCTATGGACTGGACCCTCTACACTCGTACACATCTCCAGGATTAGCATGGCAAGCTATGCTAAAGTCAACCAACTGTCGACTGGAACTTCTAACGGATATTGATATGGTGCTCATGATGGAATCTGGTGTACGGGGCGGTTTGACACAAGCTGTAACACGTCATGTCAAAGCCAACAACAAGTACATCCCCGGCTTCGACGAGCAACAACCATCGGTCTACCTTGGCTATTTTGATGCAAACAACCTTTATGGTTGGGCAATGTCAAATCCGCTTCCCTACGCTGACTTCAAGTGGATCGACCCGGCCACCATCGGAGACATCTCACAGATTCAAAGGATGGTCCAAAAGGCTATATTTTGGACTGTGATTTTGAATACCCGGAGCACCTTCATGACCATCACTACGACTTGCCTCTCCTAGCCAAGACTGAAGTTTCACCGACAGGAAGATGGCCAAAATTGATGATGACCTTGGAGAATAAAGATCGCTATGTGGCTCACTACTGGGTAGTTCAACAGGCTCTTGATTTGGTCTACGTATAGTGAGAATTCATAGAGCAATTGAATTCACCCAGTCTTGTTGGTTGAAACCATACATTGATTCCAACACTACAAGAAGAGCTGCAGCAACAACAGCATTTGAAAAGGACTTCTATAAATTAATGAACAACGCCATCTTTGGGAAGACCTTGGAGAACAAAAGAAAACATAAAAATGTAAAATTAGTGAGTGATCCTAGAAAATTGGAAAAATTAGTGCAAAAACCAAATTTCGGAACATCCATGATTATAAACGAAAATCTAGTCGCTGTCAGTATGAAGAAAACAACAATAGTCATGGACCGTCCGTTATACATAGGTATGTCGATTTTGGATATAAGTAAAACCCTGATGTATGATTTCCATTATAACAAAATGGTTAAACATTACGGAAGGGAAAACATTGGAGTCGCATACATGGATACGGACGCGTTTATCTACTGGATAAAAACTTTGGACATGTATGAAGACCTAAGGACCTTTCCATACAAAGAAGATTTCGATTTTTCTGACTATCCGAAGAACCATCCAAATTTTAATGAAAAATATAAAAAAGTAATTGGAAAATTCAAAGATGAAGCAAATGAAATGCCTTTAGAAGAAATAGTGGCGCTGATGGCGAAATTGTATTCATTTAAGATGTACCACGAGAACAACACACCGACAGTGAAGAAAGCAAAAGGAGTGAAGACATCTTATTTGAAAAAACACGTGACATTTGACCACTACAAGACTTGTTTGTTTGAAGATACTACGATATCAGCAACATTCAACAATATCCGAAGCTTCAAGCATCAAGTCTACAGTGTCACCGAAATTAAAAAAGCGTTGTCAGCTCGGGATGATAAAAGATACATTATGCCTGACAAAATCCACACTCTTCCTTTTGGCCACTACTCTCTAAACCCTATCAACTAGTAACCTATTCTTCGTCCTTCTACAACTACGACCTTATTCCTTTCTCCTTCCGTAAAAAAATGGGGAACACGGCAAGTCCAACGCCGTGTTCCCCATTTTTTTACACAAGTTTGGATGACCTTGACCCATATAAATGATGTGAATATTTAAAACAACATTCATTGTGATTATACATGTGATACAACAAACATTGAAACCTGCAATATGAAGGACTTGAAGCAACAAATTGTCAACGAACTTCATAAACCTGCAAGAAGAAAGTTTCCACGAAGAAATACGGTGATAAAAGGAATTAATGATTTATATCAAGCGGATTTAATCGAAATGATTCCTTATAGCAAACAAAATAAAGGATATAAATACATATTGACTGTTATTAACTGTTTTTCAAAAATGGCAGATGCTTTACCACTAAAAGATAAAAGTGGCAAAAGTGTTACAAAAGCAATGGAAACAGCTATACAAAGAGACAAACATACTATTAAACATTTACAAACAGATGATGGAAAAGAATATTTTAATAAGGAATTTGCAAATTTAATGAAAAAACACAATATAAACCATTACTCAACCAATTCAGAGGTAAAAGCTTCAATAATCGAAAGATTCAACAGAACTTTAAAAAGTGCAATGTATAAAATGTTTTCCAACAGAGGATCGCACATATGGATTGATATGTTACCAAAACTTATAAACGATTACAATAACAAATTTCATAGGACTATCGGGATGAAACCAAACCAAGTAACTAGTAAAAATGAAAACCTTGTATTAAAACGTATAAAAACAAATACTAAACCAAAAGTTGAAAAACTAAAGCCTAAAAAATTTAATGTGGGTGATAAAGTGCGAATAAGTAAATATAAAGGTGTATTCAGTAAAAGATACCTGCCAAATTGGACCAATGAGGTTTTTACTGTATTCAAAGTACAACCTACAGTACCTGAGACATATATTTTAAAAGATAATAAAGGACAATTGCTTGAAGGAGGGTTTTATGGACATGAAATGTTAAAATCAACAGTAGGCGATGTATATTTAGTTGAAAAGGTGTTGCAACGGAAAAAAGATAAGGTCAAAGTACGATGGTTAGGATTTAATAAGACGGAAGATTCTTGGATACCTAAAAAGGATTTGATATAACGATAGAGAATCATTTTAGGTTGAACCATTACAAAGGATGGAGATAGTACCACAAAAAGAGAGTTTTACTATTAATAATATAGATGAACTCACAGTGGATAATTCAGAATTCAATAGTGGGAAACATGGCAATTTGTTACCAAACACCGTTCGTTGTCTGGTTACCGGACCTTCCAACTGTGGAAAAACTAATGTAGTATTCAATTTGATTACAAACCCTAAAGGATTACGATTTAACAATCTATATGTATTTTCAAAATCATTACAACAACCAAAGTATCAATTATTGGAAAAGATACTGACTAATGTGCCTGAAGTTAAATATTTAAAGTTTAATGCAAGCGAGAGTGTCATGCAGCCACAAGAAGCTAAACCATTCTCCGTGTTTATATTTGACGATGTATCTTGTGAAAACCAAAACACAATAAGGAATTACTTCGCTATGGGTCGACATAACAACATAGATAGCATTTATATTGGCCAAACTTACAGCAAAATACCTAAACAACTCATTAGAGACAATGCAAACATGTTAATTGTATTCAAACAGGACGAAACCAACCTAAAACATATATATTTTGATCATGTAAATGCGGATATGACATTTGAACGATTTAAAGAGTTGTGTGGAAAGGCTTGGGCTGAAAAGTATGGGTTCCTAACAATTATGAAGGAACAACCGCTAAACAATGGTCGATACAGGATAGGATTTGATAAATTTATATTAATACATTAAACGTGGTGTAACACATTCATTGTTGTACAACACGTCTTGCTACAAACATGGTTAACCAAGAAAAATTAGTAAAAGAAATAAAATCACTTAGTGATTCTATTCGGGCTAAAAACAGAGCATTGAAACTAGGTATTAGCGAGAGGGAGAAATTCCTTGAAGCTACTTTTAAACCTATTACTGAACCCTTGAAACAATTAAACAAAAAATTTGCTAAACCTGTATTGGAAGGAGATGCGATTGCACCTATTACGAAGTTTGAAAGAGAAAATGTAAAATCAGAAGATTTTAGTGATGAAGACCTGGAATCCTCTACGTATAGTGGTTTTACCGGTGGAGAACCCGAAAGAGAGCTAGAATCACCGGACTATAGTGGAATAAAAGAATTATATGAAGTAAAAGCCAAAAGAGGACATGAAGTTGTATCAACTGCTAGTGAAGAGGAAAAAGAAGAAGAGACAAGGGAAGGTCCGTCAAACATAAGCTTGTTGGGTGAAAACATTCATAACAAAGGACCTTTAGGAAGGAAATACATGGTAAAAATGTTACTCGGAACAATTCCTAATAAGAATTACCATAGTTATGGAGCGAGATTAACAGAAGACGGTTTAATGATAGGTAATAGCCCGTTAAACGTTGACGAACATGATAATATTGTCATTGGTGATCAAAGGTATAAGGGCACAAAAGGATTATTTGAATTATTATTTGAAAATAAGCCTTCAGTATCGGTAGTGAAAGAAAAAGACATGGAAGCATATAAAAATATTTTGGAACAGACAAATGCATATAGGAGAAAGTATTTACCTGACCAGCCTCCTTTTAGATCTAAGTCTTTAAAATATAAACAATTTGTATCCAAGTTAATACCAACTAGAAGACAAACAATGCCGTTAACACAAAGAAAACCTGTAAAACGAAGATTTATGGCATCCACTTTGGATGTAAGTGCTCAGGAACGAAGAAAAAGAAGTAAGTCCGTTACGGGTACAGGTTTAATGAAGAAACTATATAACACAAATGTGATTTATTACAATAATATCAATAAATTGGTGGATAGAATGAAACTAATACATGAAGCTAAAGAAGCGGGTCATACTGGATTGGAAAACGAATGGGTGGCTTTAGTGGATGAACTCCGAAACCGTGGGGTAATCTCATAAAAATGCGTTACTCCCTAGAATACTATTCAGTTGCACCATGAGTGTCGACAAGTTCGGACGTTACTCCTCGGATGGGTTATATTATGCCAATAGTTTAAAAAGAAGTGCTGGTTTACCACAAACACCTGATGGAGATTATGATATGAGTAATAAAAGGTTAAAAAACATAAAAGATCCTACGGATGAAAACGATGCAATAAATCTAAAAATATTAAAGGAAAAGATATCGCCAACATTAAGACTACAAAATAACACATATGACGCAGAAGATCATAGAATCATCAACGTTGGTAAACCAAATCAAAACGGTGATGCAATAAACAAAGGTTATTTGTCATCTGAATTAAAAAATACGTTAAAATTCAATGGGAAAACGTATAGTGCCAACAATAAACGTATATCCAACGTAGATGACCCTAAAGATGCAAAAGACAGCGTAAATAGACGCTATTTACATTCTTTGATACCTGAAAAGACAAAAGATGGATTTTCTTTTTATAAATTTGTTATTAACGATATAGGTTATCCAAAAAATGAAAATGATGCTGTAAATCTCAAATATATAAAAGATCATTGTGTCATACGTGATGTGGGAGTTATCGATTGTCTTGGCAATTGTTTGGCGAATGTAAAAGATGGTTCAGCACCATCTGATGGTGCAACAGTGGGTCAAATGAAAGAGACTTTAAAACAAGAAACAACTGGATTTGCAAAACGAGATGAAGTATTATCAAAGCAAGGGGATGACTTTATTCAAGGTAATGAAAAATTTCATTTATTGACATACAAAAACGCTTATTGGGATTGCAGGCATGGAAGGTTATCAAATGTGTCATGGGGTCATGCAGATAGAGACGCGGCTGCCTTAGGACAAACAGTACATCTAGATCCAAATAATTACCATGCGTTTTTTATATGTAGTAATAAAAAATTAACAAACATGGCGCAAGGAAGAGAAGCAAATGATGCTGCAACTGTAGGACAGGCTATCACATTATCACAAATGGATAGCAAAGTGTATACTTGTAATAATAAACGTATAAGAGAGCTTAAAGACCCTGATCATGCAGATCATGCTGTAACTGTTAATTTCCTTGTAAAAGTAATAGGTAATTTATTATTTGATATGCACAATTATATTGCAGATAAAACATATACTTCGCTTGATGAAAACTTGAGAGGAAGATGGATAAAACAGGAAATTGTTAATAAATACTTTTATAACCCTAAAACTATAAAATTTAGAACTTCTAACATTGCTAATTGGGGTACTTTTGATATATAACTTGAATATCTTAACAAACAACTTCATTTATGTTTAACTCCTCATAGAGGAAACACATATGTTGCGAATTGCAATTATAAAAGACATTAATGACATTTCGGTATATCAGTCCAAATCGGGACATTGCGAGGAAAGGAAGTGGGATCACATCTACAGCGGTTTCTCTGTTAAGTAAAGCTTTAAAACGAATTCCAGTAGGATCCATAGTAAATAGAGCAATAGACGCATTACCATACGAATTTCATATACCGGGAGGTTATCAGTATTGCGGACCAGGAACTAAATTGAAAAAACGACTGGAAAGAGGCGATCCTGGCATAAATAAGTTAGATCAGGCTTGTAAAGAACACGATATCGCATATTCCACGTTTGCCGATTCAAAAAATAGATCAAGAGCTGACAAAAAGCTTGCGGACATAGCTTGGCAACGAGTAAAATCAAGTGACGCTAGCATAGCAGAAAAAGCAGCAGCTTTAGCAGTAACAGCAGGTATGAAGGCTAAAACAGCAGTAGGAGGTGGAAAAAGGAGGAGAAGGAGAGTAAAAAGGAGGTCAACCACAAGAAAACATGGAGGAAATATAAAAAGAAGACGACGATCTACAAGAAAAGGCAGGAAGAAGCCCACCGTGTGGTCAATGGTAAAAAACGGGGCAGGTCTTTACCTAAGACCTTATCGTGCATATTAAATGAAAGAAATCAATTGGTCATACCACATAAAGCATTAACCAATATTGAATTATTTAAATATATTTCCTGTTTAAAAATACCATTTTCCGCGGTGTGTTTATGAAAGACAGTTTACCAAAGAAAATGTGGCAAAATGAGACTGGAATTGTAAATTTGGATAATACTGAAGGGCCTGGCACCCATTGGGTTTGTTATAAGAAACTAAATAACAATGTATATTATTTTGATAGTTTCGGTAATTTGCCACCACCAAAAGAACTTCAAAATTACTTTAAATCTGCTAAAAACATATATTATAACTATAAAAGAGAACAACCTGATAATACTTCAATATGCGGCCATTTATGTTTGGAATTTCTAGCTAAAAGTATCAGTCACTATTGAGATGTCTTCCTATACGGTATCATTAACAGGAAAATCGTCCACTTTACGAAGTATCCTTTTTCCAGCGTTACGCTTGCAAAAAGGAAGGTTTTGGGAGGCGGCACTATTGGATTTTACAACTTACAACTCTATCCCCAATGTTACGGAAGGTAAAAATAACGTATTGCATTATTATAAGGGAAAGGATGCCAGTGGAAAATTTACAGACTTACAAGAGTGCAGGTTACCCACAGGTTCTTATGAAATTGATCATATAAATGAATTTTTGCAAACTAAAATGGGAAAAGACAATATAACATTAAAAGGTAATAATAATACGATGAAAGCTGAAATTACTTCCAAATATTATATAGATTTCACTCAACCAAACTCAATTGGTGATTTATTAGGATTTTCCAACGATGAGCCTGTTTTAGAACCAGATGTAACACATTCCGGTAAGAAAACAGTAACAATATTAAAAGTCAATAGTATAGACATAACTTGTAACATTATACAAGGTGCTTACAGGGATGGGGCTAACACCCACATCATACATACTTTTTACCCAAGTGTACCACCTGGATTTAAAATTGTTGAAAAGCCACAAAACCTGGTATATCTACCGTTGAACACCACTTTCATTTCAGACATCGTGTTGAGCGTATTGGATCAAGACGGTAACTTGGTAGACTTCAGAGAAGAGCCTATTACGATTAGATTACATTTAAAATCGACACTTTAATACAAAACCATGGGTTTAACATTTAAAAGCGAACAACCTACGGGAAACCGCATTAGTAGCTCTTCAGCTGTGGAGGAGTTAACACGCGAGAACATTCGTTTCTTAGAGAGAATTGGATTAAAATTAACCGAGTATGGATATACTGGATATAGCGCAGGGTCCAACATTCGACGAAACCCTATGGGAAAAAGAATATCACACCCACAACCCTTACACTTCATCGAAATTAAACAATAACGATGAAATTCGTATTCCCATACAAAATCAAGACATTTACACACTACCATGTGAAAGTTACTTGTATATTGAAGGACAAGTTACTAAAAAGGACGGTACTACTGTTGGTACAACAGTTCCATTTATAAATAATCCTATGGCTTTCCTATTTGATGAAATTAGATATGAAATATCAGGTGTAACAGTTGATTCCACTAAAAAAGTAGGTATTACGACAACTTTAAAAGGATTAACATCTATAACACCCAATGAAACCAATTTACTTAAACCTGCCGGATGGGTATTACCTACGATTGACACGATCACTCCAAATCCAAATGGATATTTTGATTTTCATATTCCATTACGTTTGCTGCTTGGTTTTGCTGAAGATTATAGGAAAATAATATTAAACGTTAAACAAGAATTAGTTTTGTTGAGATCTTCTAACGATAAAGACATTATTAAAGCTGCAGATGCTACTACAGATGCGACTTTAGAATGGAAATTAAAATTAGACAAAATTGTATGGAGAGTTCCACATGTTAAATTGGCTGACGAGCATAGAATGCTACTTTTAAGAAAATTAAAAGCCGATCGTGATATTGTTATTCCATTTAGAAGTTGGGAATTTCATGAGCATCCCAGTTTACCTACTACGGATCGACACACTTGGACTGTTAAAACATCGAATTATGTAGAACGAGCCAGGTATATTATATTTGGTTTACAAACAGGTAGAAGAGACGCCATTACTAAACATGCAGGACAATTTGATCATTGTGACTTGAAAAATATTAAAGTTTATTTAAATTCACAATTCTTTCCATACGACAATTTAAATGTGTCATTCACTAAGAAGAAATACAGTATATTGTACGATATGTACGCGAGATTCCAAAGTTCATATTACGGTAAAACAAATACACCTTTATTACCACCTGACAAATATTTCGATGCCTACCCAATAGTTGTAATCGATTGTTCTAAACAAAATGAATCAGTAAAGTCTTCAAGTGTGGATATAAAAATAGAAATGGAATTCAACGATGCTATACCGGCTAATACAACTGCATACTGTTTAATTCTACATGATAAAATCGTAACATACACACCTTTAACTGGAATTGTTAAAAATGTATTGTAAGAACCGGTTTTGTTTCATTCCGCGAGTATAAAAGCAGAGCGTACAGACCGCTCCTCATCAGTTTGTTGCCTACTGTTGTATGGGTAGCATCGTATTCAATATGGCTTCTCCTAGTGGTACACCTGAAAATGTGGTAGATATTGAGAAGGAGATATCTGAGTTTTTAGATCCTCAAGGTCACCAGGAAGGAGGTGAACAAAACGTTTGCGGACAACTTCAAGCCAGTAATAATGTTGAAGAAAAAGGTAAAAGAAGAAAGACTATACAAAAGAGAAAAAGGGATATTGAAGATAATATTTCTCCAAACATATTGAGTGAGGTATTTTTGCGGATATTTTACCCAATCTCTTCCAGTTTGGATAAAAGTGTTTTAATCGGTGTTATGAAATCTACAGATTATTCCCCTACTGTAATTTTAACTCATGGACCCAAAATGATTTTGTTTACGGACAGTGCTTGGGAATCGTTTATGAAACATTTGCATCTACTAGAATGCTATTTAAGTAGTAACATGTTTGGAAGAAAGACAAGAGTAGGACTTTTGGATTCAAATGTGGAAATTGATATCATTAAACAACGTGGTGATCATCAGCTACGGTTTAGAGACACAACAAGACATGATAACAAAATTCAACTTAATCGAGAGGAGTTTTTCATTTTAACTTGTGCTACTGAACCTATAACAAGATACTTGAGACAACTGGTGTTTTCAAGTTCGATTATTAAAGATTATCTGGAAGACACTTTGGACAAACAACCGGACGCACCTATATTATACGGACCTGTGGATACTTCTATATTTAATAGAGTTCCTCATGAAGTACAGATGTGGAGACAATTGGAAAAGTACGCTCAACTACATAAGAAATCAGTAAAACAGGAAGAAGAGGAAGATGGAGGAGAAGAATCAAGTGTTAGTGATGAAAATGAAAATAAGGAAAATATAAAGATGGAAACTTAAATGACAATGGTTAGTTTTTAAAACAATAACCAACATTTTGTGGGGTTAGGCCTATTGGGGACGGTGCCCACGTTAAATATACACCAACGCGCCAACAACTGTACGGCCTGGTATAAAAGTAGTACCTACCGTGGTGTGGAAATCAGTTGACCTCCTGACTTCGTAATGAGCAGACGTGTGACCTTCAAAATGGACAAGGGAGAAGAACAACAAGTAAAGTCCAAGCCTGGTATTATTGAGTTTCAAGCGTTTCGTGGTAATGATGATAGATTCATTATAAAAGAACTTGTGTTTTTGGACATGAATACAAGTGTTCCTTATTCGTTTTTATTTAAACCACCATGTTCTTATTCGTCTTTAACTAGTAAAGCCGCTACTACCAACAGATGGATTTCAAAACACTTCCATCATATCGATTGGTATGATGGTTTTACAAGTTACACGGACTTGTATCACATTATGCATCACTTTTCAGACAAGTTTACCAATATTTACACAAAGGGGCTGGAAAAGAAAAGATGGATCGAAGGATTTACTCATGTTCCGGTTAATGATGTGGAATTGGATAAGAATTATCAATACATGCTGGAAACCATATGTATTTGTACAAAAAGCCCAGAACATGATAAAGATAGACATTGCGCTTTGAAAAATGCCTATAAACTCACCTCTTACCTTCAAAGTGGGGAATTGGGGAGTGGTGGGGGTAACGGAGAGTATATAAGTGGGGAGCAGACAGGGACCTGGCATGAGTATTACTCGAGATTCCGAGACGACAACATCTCCGAGCAAGAAGACGATCTGTAACCTGACCATGGCATCTCACCAGTTCCTTCAGACTTTGGTCGAGCAGTTCAATGCTCACTCCAAGTCAACAATATTACCTGTAAAGAAGTGCTCGGAACTAAAAGACGAGAAGCACTACATAATCCATGCTATGAAGAAGATGGAGACTACAGTTGGGGAGGCCATCTGCTGCAGTCTCAGCGAGGCACCGTTTACTCCGGGGGATGAACCAAAGTTCCAGGTGTACCTGCCCAAGAGATTCGTCCATCTTCTACAAAACGAGGATCTTCGCTCTATTCAACCCGGGTGTCTATACCTGGTGTCCCACGGCTGCACGGGTAGCAATTCTACAGAGTTGACCATCCACATCGCTGACAAGCAGCAGTGTTAGATTTAAGTTTTAATGTTGTACATATGTTGTTGTTGTAATGTTTTATAAATAAACGAATCATAAAAGACAAAAAAATAAAAAATAAAAAAAACAAAAAATGCAACATATCAATATGTGACAGACTTCACGTATTGATATGTTGCATTTTTTTTTAAACTTCGCGGGTGACCTTGACCTTTGACCTTTGCATTTCACAATTACCCCCACTACTGTAATTACCCCCACTACCGCACTAGGATTCAAACCTGCTTGGATGCGAAAAACGGTCAGTCTGTTGCCAACTAGCAAACGATGAGCACCTTGTACGAGCTTTGCATACAACGAGTTATAACTCACAAGGACTTGTTCTCAACATGTTTACAAGACAATATCCCACTAACAATAAAAGAAGATGTCAAACGCTACAGGAGGGAAAATACAGGGTATTCGGAATACTCCTGGTATAAGTTCCACGACGGGGAAAAGTTTTGTAGGCCTTGTGGCGAGGCCGCCGTCAGAGACCTTCGGCGATTCGTACAGGATGGTGGTATAAAACAATTCGGATTTCTAGCGCCACTGTTTCGATTTGAAAATTACAAGGACACCTGCGCTATTTGTTCCATTCCATTGTATCGATGGAAAAAGTTTAGAACTGTTTAATTGGATTTTCTATACCCCCACCACTATTACCCCCACCACTTTTTCATGTACCTCCAAGCGCTGTGCCTCGGCTTCATTTCTACTCCAGCAGCCAACCTAGCAACATCAAGATGTCTCTGAACGTTAGTTGCGCAAGTTACGAGGAGGTGAGCATCAAGACTCAGCAGGAGCTGAACGACTTATACAAGGAGTTGCAGCTGATGGTGGCACGAGGCTACCGTATAAATGTGCAAGTTTACGCTTGCAATATACGGAACACCCGGCAGTCAAAGGAAGAGCCTGGACACTCCTCGACGGCTTCCTCACCAGCGTCCATGAAGACCGAGCCAGACAACTTGGACTACTTCAGCTGACTAGCAGTTGTATTTCTTGTCCTAACCATTGTAGAATATGTATATTTTTTCATTATATTAAAGAAGTAAAAGAGCAAAAACACCTATCTTGTTACTGACATATAAGCTCAGTAACAAGATAGGTTTTTTTAAAACACAATTTGGATGACCTTGAAACTTCCCCCTCCACTGCTTCGTTACCCCCACCACTTGACTATTGGTGTACATGGCACATCGCAATTGGAAACCTCATTCCATCTTCAACAGCCACACCGACAACATCAACAATGGCAAACCTACCAACAGATGAAAGATGTCCTCACGCATGTTGTGACTTCGTCCACGAGTTGGAGAAGAGGATGCAGGAGAGGGCGATAAGAAGAAAACAGATCCACTCAGAAAATATCATGATAGTCAACGGCTATCTTTTATTGTTCGGCCTTATTATGGTTGTACTTTTCATACTGTACGGCATAGTCACATGTGTCGGCAAGGTTGCAGAAGAAAACGCTCGCCACCATCAATTGGAAAGTTTCAATGTTACTTTGTAAGTTTTCCTTTTTTTTAAAACTCCGTTTGGATGACCTTGAAAATTCCCCCACTACTCCACCACACCCCCCACCACTTCACCATGTTCCTGCATGAGCATCACATCAACCGTCATTCCTTGTCCGACAAGCAACCATGGCAGACGACAACACCATCAGCCAAGCTGACTCCACTACTGATGTCGGTACAAGTACGGGTTGGACACTGTCGATCGATAGTGTACACTATTTGGAGTCAATTTGCGAACGTATGAAGGAAATACTGCGGGACAACCCTGGGATCATAATACAAATGAATTTAAATTATGATTGGTCCCAAGTTAGAATGCAAGGGGACGACAACAACGGTCAACAATCTCCACAATATTCGCCCATGTCCCCGATCTATCCTTACGGCGAGTCTGACGTCGATGAAGATGAGGCTGATGAAGATGCAGGGGACAACGAGGCTGAAGAGGAGTAAGCTTCATTCCTTTTTTTTTTAAACCTAAATTGGATGACCTTGAGAATTCCCCCTCCACTATTTCCTTTTTTTAAAACCCAAATTAAATGACCTTGAAAATACCTCCTCCACGTACTTTTGGTTTACCCCCTCTACTTTTCAATACTGTTACCACAGTCTGTAGCTCACATCATTCCTTGCTTAGCTATCATGGCGGACAGCACTCTTTCTCGAGTTGACTCCACTACGGATGAAGAATGGCCATTTTCCTGGAATGTTCATCTGCAAGACTCGGCAGAAGTGGATATGTTGCATGAGAAATTGGTGTATGTATTAAACGAAAACCCCAACATTGAATGTAGAATGACTATGGATTTCGATGCGACAGGGGTCCACACTCAACCTTCCACTTCCAGCCAGCCTGAACCTCAGCTACAGCCAAAGAACTTTACACATCTTTACACTCCAATACGGCCGGAGGATGTGGTTATCAGCGAGGCAGACTCTACTACAAGTTATATTGAACCAACGAATTGGAAGCTTGTTGTTGACACCTTACACAAGGTCGACTTAGTATGTGACAAATTAAAGGAATTGATGATGCAAGATCCTGGTCTTCGTTTTAAAATTGATTTGTTTTTCATCTGGGGAGCACCTGCACGGGGCTCTTCGTCTGACAGCTCTCTAAGTACAACGGATGAGGAGGAGGAGGAGGACGACTAGTTATCTTTTTTAAAACTCCGTTTGGATGGCCTTGACCTTTCCCCCTCCACTGAGTTTATTTAAGGTGCACTCTCAATGACTGCAGCATCATTTCATCGCGCACCTTCACCACAGCAACATGGAGAGTCAACTCAACTACTGTTGCGAACGGAAATGTTTTTCATGGCCGAATGACATTGATGTTGCGGATGGCCTGGCGTGTAGAAAATGTGAAGCTTTTGGTCAATGCATGTGTAAGTGCAAGTCTTGGAAGAAGCCGAAACCGGAGTTGAAGACATTCCATGTGTACCAGATGAGAGGGCATAAGTACACTTGTTGCCCTGAACGTTGCATTGAATTCACATTAAAACAGCTAACTGGCTGCAAATTGTGCAACAATCATTTTGCAGGTTTTTGCAAACATTATTTAGGAGCCTGTCAGTACAGATCAACTTGGCATACAGAAGCACTCACTATCAATGAAATCGCTATAGATACACAAGAGTAGTCTTTCTACTCTTTTCTTTTTTAAAACTCCATTTGGATGACCTTGACCTTTCCCCCTCCACTCACCTTAGTTTATATAAACCCCATTCCCACTGACCACAGCATCACTTCATCGTGCTCCCTCGTCAAAGCAACATCAACTATGGAAAGTAAGCGCATCTCATGTTGCGAGCATAGGTGTTTGGAGATACAAGGCGTCACATATTGTGCAAAGAAGCGTTGGGAGGAAGAGACGGGGACAACCTATTGCTGTGAGGATAAGTGTTTCCTCTTACCAAAGTGGCAAGTGGATGGGCTGGCCTGCCGGCAATGTGAATGCTTCGGATGTTGCAGGTGTAGATGCAAGAACCAACAGCTGCCACCGCCGGTACTACAAACTTTCAAAATCTACAAATCCAAATACTTTTATACTTGTTGTCCGCAGCGGTGTATTAAATTTCACTTCTCCAATCTTACCAATTGTCGGAAATGCTACGGACAACCTGATGGGTGGTGCACCTGTTTTCTGGACTCCTGCCGCTACAGATCGGATTGGTTTACAGATCCATTAGAGGTTGATGAGGTCGCCCAGGAAGCACAAGAGTAGTCTTTCTACTCTTCAACTTTTTTAAAACTCCATTTGGATGACCTTGAGATTTCCCCCTCCACTTCCCCATATACCTAGAGTACACAGAGCCTGGCAGTCAGTAACTCGGTGGCTGTCGTGGGGTGCGCATCGGTGTCGGCGCTCCGTTGTTAGGTTTTCAAGGTCACAGTAATATCAAATTGTTGGTGTTGTGCTGGTTCAAGGTCACCTGAGGGATAACCGATTGCCCATTTAGGCAGGGTCATGTCAGAAACTCGAGTTTAACTTGGCACTTTTGCCGTTTCTCGTCGAAAATTCGCTCCAAGTGGTCAAGGTCGCGGGGACTCTGACTGAAACTCGGAGCGTAGTGCGAGAAACGGCAAAAGTGCCAAAAAATTTTAAGTTTCGGCGTGACCTTGACCTCAGTGGCGTCGGTGACGTCATTTTGATGACGTAAGGGGTGATGACGTCATCAGCACGTCATTTCTGTGACGTCATGGGTGTGACGTCATAGAAATGACGTCATTAGTGATGACGTCATCGATGACGCAATCGATGACGTCATCGATGACGTCATCGGTGAGGTCATTGACCTCGATGACGTCATCCCTCAGGTGACCTTGAACTGAGCCAGCACCAACAATTTGACACTACTCATATTGTAGAGGAATCTGACATTTTAAATAATATAAAGACGTGTAAAAACCCATGAAAAGAACAAGCGCCTCTCCGCCTTCTATAAATAGTAAAATTTGCAATCGAGATGCTTTTATTAGAATGACAAAAATTCCAAAATTCGTAAAGGAACTGTGGATAAGGGGCATACCGACTTGGGTCTGTCGTCTTCAATTAGAAAAGGAGATTTTTATCTTAAAACCACGTATACATGTGAAAAATAAGTGTATGAGAGCTAGTGACTCAGCTAGTAGCTTTACTCTAGCACAACTGCGTAGCGAGTTTTTTTGTTTAAAACTATTTTGTTATTCTAAACCCCGAAACATAAAAATAACAAAAAATATTAAGAAATTTTTCATTTCATCCAGGTAGCTTGAAGTTTAAGCGTAGCAAGGTGCATTTCTTACCTATATGTAATGACTCTTGTAATGTCTTACGACCAGCGAATATATATATATATTTTTTTCATATCAATTTAAAAAGGACTAGTTTTCTCCCTTTCAAACAATTTTTTTCCTATTTATAACCATCCCCTTTTATTTGGCTGAAGAACAAACAATGTTTTTTTTTAGTATCTCAAAACCAAAACGACATTTTTTATCCTTTTCTTAAATTGCCAGTTGGTTTATGTACGTTTAGATTTTAAAATGTAGTCAGAGCGAGACCGTGACGAGTTTATGTTATTCAAAGCAATCTCCGATGAGAGAAATATTGATATTGTTAATTACACACAACCTTTGATCTGAGTGCCTTTGAGTTGCTGCTGTATAAATGATATCAAAGAACACCAGCCACTGGCTTGGGATAAACGCCCTGGGAGGAACGCCCTTATAAAGCTTAATCGAACCATGATACCTTAAACCAAAACTTTAAACTGTAAACCTAACTAAGTGTATTCCTTTATAAACCGAAACATTTCTACACAAGTGACCCTCATGTATCATATTAATTATTAATCATATTATTATAGTTATCATATTTAATTAAGTATCATATTAATTATGTTGAATTTCATACTTTACACAGCTTGCAATTTTTTGCGTTATATCCAAGGTCAGAGATTTGCCTATTAAATAATATGGCACATCTAAGGTTTATCTGCAGTGATTATGATTCGCGTATTATAAATAATTGGTTAAGTATCAATAAGGTATATATCCGTATTTTTCAACTATATGATTCAGGTTCAATTTTTTTAGTAAAATAGTATTTTACGATGTATTTATGTAATCTTAGAAGACCATTGTGGTACTAGTAGACAAAAATTATATTGGACAAGATATCATACATGTAAATAGTTGTATTCGTCAGTATTACCTTTATTTTACATAACGTGTTTCTTTTTCAATCACAGAGAACAATGTAATCCTGGATTTTACTTGCATTAAATTTCGCTAAAATAATTATATATGCAATGGCGTAACTCGTAAAATAGCGCAGAATTCTAAAGATATAAATTATAATTTTCTATTACAACTGGTGACTTGTACATGACATTCAGAGATATACGCCTAGAGGCCAGTCCAATTTGCATTTTTATTAGCGGGAGCAGCGCGCCGTGTGGCGGGGGCCGCGGTCGCGCCATAATGCTGGAGTCCGCCCCGCGTTTCATTACCCAGCCTGCACCGTTGGTTTACAATAAAGATTTTATACTTTTATTAACTCATGCAACGTTAAAAATAATTAAAACAATAACTTACACCGCTGTCGACTAAAATGGTGGTAACACGTTATGGATAAAATCTATGGCATCTGATACGGTTTTATTGCAACAATTACCTTTAACGTCTGTGGTACATTAAACATTTAAAAATTGATTTGTAGAAATTATGTTTACTAAATTGCTGTTTAAATTAAATGTAATAGGTTTACATATTTAATGAATTAATCAAGCGTTGTTTTTTAACTATCGCGTTTTGCAAACTATGGTATCATGCAAAGATACGCAATGTAATAAGAGAAAATATATTACATCCTTTTTATCAATTTTGTTGGGTACGGGTACATCTAAAGATAGCTTTATTGGTGGAACGCGTTTTGTTTAGAAGGAACTCCCGGATTGCTTCAGACATTAAGTAAACCTATTATACTATTTTTAAAGGTAATTTTATGTCAAATTTTACTCGAGGGTTGACTGCGTTAGCAATTTACATTTCTATATAATTAAACATATTGAATATATCTCCATAAATTTACGAGTATTTTATTACGTTCTTGTAAAATCTATGGAATGATTTAGTACCTTTAATTCGGATGCATGATAATTTTTTCCTCCACTAACGAAGTGACCAACGACGAAGGATACATCCTACACACTTGGTACATTTTTATAACTGACCGTAGAGAATTCATGATTACTGATGAGCTTGTATCAATAACAAATTTTAAATGGATTCAGTTTCGAACCTTAATAATTTTATTGACTTAGCTCAGAATCGAATAGGTGATGAGTTGTATGGTTAAGTGCCCAACTCCATGCGTTCCTAGCGTATCTAAATCTAGTTTTGTCCATTTAAATCACCATAATTAAATTTAGAATTTTTTGAATCAGCTATTAAAGACACCAAGGAATTTAATGGCTATTGTTAATAACCAAGTAAAAGTGTCTAAATTTATAACGAATTACAATCATTTTTGAAAAAAAAAACAACTTATACTAGGATGATTTTTTAATTTATTATGTAAAACTCAAAATATTACAGACAGCCTAACAACAAATAAGAAAGAAACATTTACAATAGATGAAATTAAATTGGAACCTAAATAATTAAAAGAGTAAGTAAGCTTTTCAGTATTGCGTGTATTGTAACATCTGTTGGGTTGGCAACACTCCAGGGTGATATAAGACGAGCGCATCTGCCGCCATCCACACGACTGTTCACTTGTTGCGTTGAAAGAAAGGAAGAATAATATTGTAATGAATCTACTGCTCCAAGATGCGATGTATTGTATCGAGCTAGTGGGGTCGCTTGTTGTTTACTTCTTAAATGAGCAAATTACTTTGCTTTAATAAATTGTTTCACTGGTTATAGTTCTAGAGTCGTTTTTCATAACTTGTAGTAAAATAAATGATCTTAATGGGAAAGGTAAATATAGTCACGTGTATATCTGATGGTGATGAGTTGATGTTTTTCATTACTTCTACTTTAACTAAATTTGCCTATTTTCATAGTATGAAGTGCAATTGTTAAAATATCCAGCTATTATCGAGGAATATTGTAGACGTCCGACTACTTACAACTTGGATTCGTGCTACTTACCTAATAAAGCTAATTACTATTTGAATTGAACTAATTCAATAATTTAGATATTCTACGATTCTAAAAACTTTACCGATTTAATTTATTAATTTGTAAAAATAAATAAAAATACCTATTTTAATGTTTTTAAAACAGTTTTGTTATTACTCACGATGTAATAAAATATAAAATTCAATAAAGTCCCTGCTACTAATATTTTCCATCAGTACCAACATTCATCAAATTTAAAATAATGAGATCAAATTTCAACAACCAAATCAATCAACTCGTCTCCTAAAAATCTCATAGTCGTATCCTCACATCTTGGTAGTAACCTACTTGAGAGGCACAGGTTGGTTGTATTCTTCGTGTTTCCACATTTTATAATAATCTTGAGTTAAAATATTAATTACCCCCCGGCCCCCGGCGGCGGCGGAGCGAGACGGCCCTGGTTGGGGTGAGGGTGGGGGGGCGAGGTTGCCAGGTGGTCGTATTCCCCGCGAGACGCCAGGTGTGCCCGTGATAAGCTACTGATTACTCACACCAGGCACGCCACTGTACATATAAACCACCGGGCGGTCAATTGTTCCGCCGCGAAACACGAAACTTATCTATATTCCCAACACTGCACCTCAACTGACCCACTAAAAATGTCTTTTTATTTTTAAAAATTTAAAAATATAAGTTCCCATTGTTTTTAACAAAAATAAGTGCGACTTTTAGTTGGATATTTATGTTGCTTAAATTAGTTTGTTACTAGTAATAATGTAAAAGCAGTGCAATTGCTAACTACACATTTTAACTTGATGGAATTTATAAAGAATCTATTATTGAATTAAAGTATCTACTGCTGCTAATAAAGTACGTCACAAAAAAAATTTATTTTGCATCCATCGGTTAAGTGAAATGCATGAAAATCAGCTCACTTCTAAAAGTTACACGCGATCCTTGATTTGACATCAGCCAAAAGCTATAAAATGTCAATATAAAAAGCTGGGTCAATTCGCTTAAAAAATTTAAACCAAAAGATGAAAATTTAAGTATGAATTTCTGCAATTATAACTTACCCTAAATTTAGCAATAATGTGATTCAGTTTAAATCGGCAGATTAAAAAACATCCCCATTTTAGTTAGTGTTGATCTTTGCTAGGCATAATTTTAATTGTAATGTCTTCAATTAAAACTATTCATTTTGCACAAATTGCTATTATGCATTTTATATAAAATACTGATAAAAGACAGAAAAAACTTGCCAACAAATTTAACCTTCTAAAAAAGCAGTTTTTAATGTGTTTCTTATAGAAAACATGTGTTTTCTCCATAAATATTTAAACATAACTAAAAGTTTCACAATTATTTTTACATCTCCATAGATGAAGATTTCCAACGACCCATTAATCAATAAAATCGTGACAGTAGAACTTTAGATTTAGTTGTACAAAGTTAAATAAAAATATCTCCAATTCAGAGTGGAATCACCACTATAAATTCGGAAGTTGCCTAGCTTTTTTATAGATAACTTTTAAATGGTGAAGAAATCGACTAAAATGGTTGGTGATGTTCTGAAGGAGCATGAAATTTTCTATATTATTATTTTAGGCATTGTGTTGGGTTGTAATACCGATGAAAGTCAGTCAAAACTTGGCTGTAAATAAAACTTTGAAAAAGCCGTTTTTAGTGTATTTGTTATGGAAACATTTTTCCCCTATAAGAAAATATAAAGTTTTCATAATTATTTGAAAATTTACATGAAGAAAATATTTCAACAATCCGTTAATTATTAAAATCTGTATAGTAAAACTCTAGATTTAGCTGAACAAAGTAGTGTAAACAATCTCTTGCACATTATTTCTCACAATTGTAAAGTGAGAGGTTGCTTATCTTTTATGCAAATAACTTTTTAATGGTGAGGAAATCGACTGAAGTGGATGGACTAGTATTTATAAAATACTAATAACAGTTCGCCAAAACCTGTCAACAAACCAAATAAATTCTTAAAAATCCATTTGAAGTGTATTTTTTTTACAGAAAACGTGTGTTTTTACTTTTGCACCATAAATCATTTAAAAAAATCAAACTTTCATAATTATTTGCACGTCTGCACAAATGAAGCTTTCCAATGACTTATTAATTAATAAAATTGGTCTAGTAGAACTGTAGATTTAGTTGTGCAAAGTTTAAATATAATACCTCAATCGCGGTATTTTACCACCACTATACATTCTGAGGCTTCATAGCTTTTTCGCAATAACTTTTTAATGGTGAGAAATCGATCGAATTGGATGGTGATATTCTGAAATAAAATGAAATTTCCAACAAAATTTTACTATACATTTCTTGAAAGTACTCAATAAAGGCAGCCAAAATTTGCCTATATATAAAAAGTTTGAAAAACCACGTTTAAAATGTATTTGTTATAAAAAACCTTTGTTTTACTTTTCCACAATGAATCTTTAAAAAATCAAACTTTCATAACTATTTGCCAATCTACACGTGTGACTCATAAATTCATAAATTAATGCAGTAGGTCCAATAGAACTGTAGATTGAGTTGTACAAAGTTGAACAAAAATATATCTAACTCGGTATTTTCTCATCAATATGAATTCGGAGGTTGCACAGTTTTTTTGCAAATAGTTTTTAATGGTGAGGAAATCGACCAAAGAGGAGGGTGATATTCTAAAAGAGAATGAAATTTCCTACAAACTACCATTATGCATTTCTTAAAAATGCGCACGCAATCAAGGCAGCCAAAATTTTCCTACAAATAAAAAATATGAAAAACCTCGTTTTCTATGTATTTCTTATAGAAAACATATTTTTTATTTTTTGTTACCATAAATATAAAAAAAAAACTTTATAATTACTCGACCATCTACAAGTGTGAAGATTCCCAACGACAAATTTATTATTGAAATCAACCCAGTAGAACTGTCTGAAGACATTCATAACTGAATTATATAAGAATAGATAGATTAGTGGATTTGGGACAATATTTATCAACTTCTTTGTAAGCTGTGATTTCCTCAAAAAATCATAAATGACATAACGCAATTTTTTAAATAATATTTTTATTGCAAGAAAGTTTATCGATAATCCCCCATTTTCTCCACTATTTCATGTCTATATATTACAGTTTTATAAGTTAAAGAATCTGACGTAGATTAAAACAGGTTTCCAATGTTATGTCAATACATGTTTTAACAATATTTACAACAAAACAAACGTCTTAAAATCAACTTGTTATCAAAAAGAATTTGTAGAAAATACAATAGTAAAAAACATACACCTCATTACTAATTTTAATAATAACTACGGTATATGCAGTACCTGTAAATACGAGTTACTGTAAATACCTTTAAATACCTGTAAATACTCGTAATAGCGGCTCGTTAAAATGCTGACGTGAAAACATTTACAGCAAGTGAAAATTCAATATCGGTGGAGCCGTAGTTTTAAGAGCAATAACTGTGTACGGCGCAGCGGCTCGGCAACGTCATTACAACACTCGAAACAAAACAGTTTTTGCAACACGGCAATGCCGGCTAATGACGCCGCCACAAAGTGACTGGAGGCTCCACGAGTTGTTGATGCATGTGATTACAACTCGGTACTCGACTGTTGCTGTGTTTATTGGAAATCAAAAGTGGATTACAGGGTACGCCTACCTCTGACGAAGTTTGAATTAAATCGGCTAAAACCTTTTATTTTAGCGTTTAATTTATCCCTTTGTTGATTACATTTGAATGGAATGTTCAGTCGATCGTGTTTAGATTTTTGTAAATTAATTGGGGGTGAAACAATTCTTTATAGTTACTGAACTGACTCACACAGGTGAATTGTGTAGCATTAAGACATCGAATTTACCATTTTTTATAACGTGTTTCAGCTGCCTGTTTAAATGCTTCACGCGCACAGACGCACACAGACAATTGCACGTTGACAAACACAGCGTCACCGAGAAATCGTATGATGTCTCTAATTTTTTTTATTCCAGTTTTGTATTGTGATGCAATAGTTGTGACTATCTCTCTTAGACAGTATGAGTGACATTCTCAGTGAGCGCGCAGCACATATCCTGAACACCCCAGCCAATAGTCAACATCTCAGCATCCACATAACTGCGTGACATAGGGGTCAATGGAGAACGGGAAAATATTGAACACGCGGAGCGGGCGTTTGCCGGTAGTGTTCATATTTAACACTGATGTAATTTATTTGGTGAGGAGGTAAACGTGGTACCCAATACATCCTAGAGAGATGGTCACAACTATTGTACCTCACGACACAATTCTGGGCCAAAAATCTAGGAACATCTTGCGATTTCTCAATGACGCAGTGTGTATAAATATCGAATTTAGTGTGTGAGGCATTCAATCAGTCTGCTGAAATATGAGTTACCACTACAGGTTAGAGACACATTAAATGAACTAGGTTATTTACAAAAATTCGGTGTCTTAATACTAACAAGATGCAACTGAATAGGTTATTTTTAGTATCTATACAATTTTTTCATCCCCAATATTAATTTGCAAAAGCCTAAAGACGATTGGCTGAACATTCCCTTCAAATGCAATAGACAAAGGAATTAATTTAACGCTAAATCAACAGGTTTTAGCTGATTTAATTCAAACTTCGTCAGAGGTAGGCGTACCCTGTAATCCACTTTTGATTTCCAATAAACTCAGCAACAGTCGAGTACCGAGTTGTAATCACATGCATCAACAACTCGTGGAGCCTCCAGTCACTTTGTGGCGGCGTCATTAGCCGGCATTGCCGTGTTGCAAAAACTGTTTTGTTTCGAGTGTTGTAATGACGTTGCCGAGCCGCTGCGCCGTACACAGTTATTGCTCTTAAAACTACGGCTCCACCGATATTGAATTTTCACTCTCTGTAGACGTTTTCAATGTTAGCATTTTAACGACCCCGTTTTTATTTACAGGTTCTGAATAGATTGCGGTAGTATCGTTTCAGAGAATGTAATGTATGGTTTATTTGATCATTGTTAACTTATTTTGTTGATAGAAATTTAATTTTATGGCTGTTTAATATTTTGTGAAGATTCTGTAAACTTCGATAGGCTTAGCTCTAGAAATGGTGTTTAAAGTTACGAATATACGTACTATATGATATTCTCATTACAGACTAAAATGAAAGAATTAAGAAAACGCGGGATTAAAGATAATAGAATTGACTACATACTCTAAAGTGAAAAGGATTCTCATATTATAGGCGAGTTTATTTATAGAAAAAAGGTAGCAAGTTTTTTTTTATGAACGTTAAACACCAGTCAGCAAAACGTAATGTTTTCGGTCATTTTACACTGATGTAGTTTAAAGAGATTGTGAATGGCTTGGGATATAATTGTGGAAATAAAGTGAAAAAATGTGATGAGGCATTGAAAAAAAGTAATGACAAAATTTTAGATTTCAATGAATTGTGAAGAAATACAACTTTTACATTGATCGGCAGTTTTTCAAAAGGAATATTAAAAACATCATAAAAAAAGCTTTCCCTGTTTCAAAAAATCATATGGAAGAAAACATGACTTTAAGATTTTAAATAAGGTATCTGCTTACGTCTGCTTAATAACACTAAGTAAAACAATTCTTCATGAGTTTTGTAACCGAGATTAGATATAATGCATTTTCGCACTCGGGTGGCCAACCTGTTGTGTGATACTCTTACAAAAATATAGTAGTCTATTAGCTAAAAAAACTTAAACTTCACTTTCGGGCTTCGGGCCCTAGCCTGGGATCGCTTTTTGCATTACATTAGAACTAGGCCTATTTGGGCTTTCGCCCTTTGGGGCTCACTCCGAATCCAGTAGTAATTTTTTCCAAAATGTTTTACTGCAATCCTGTCTTAATCAGTTTTCTCAATTATGGTATAGACATGATACAGATTTATGCTATAAACACTAGACGCCGGTATTTACCGGTAAAAACATGCTTAGGACCACACGAAACAAACATTGTAATGTCGCGTGTCGTTCCGAAGTTTAAAGGGTGGCACAGTATATTCTACTGTAATCGAGTAACAAGCCTTGTCTAAACTCAGGAATCATAGTAGCAATGGTAAAATATGACCTTGTGTATTTAGACAAGGCATATTTCAATGAATTTAATATTTCAATACTCTGAATACAAGTACACATGTACACTGCGGATCTCTTGAAACGACAACTAAAACCCCTAATTAACTACCTCATTAGTATATTTATTGCCCCCTCACAACTTTCCCTGCACAGTCTCACTCCCAACATCTGGGAAGGCCAGGTGCTAGTCTGATAGTACAAAACTGTCTCGTGACATGCGAACCTGGCCAGAATCAAACCGGCCTCATTTCTTAGTCACCGTGCCTATCGCAAACTGCAAGATCTGGGAAAACTCTACACTTAAAAAAAAAAAAAAAAAAAAAAAACAAGTAGATAACACAAAACTAGCATGTCTCCTGGGGATAGTTTTGGATTCCATGCTATCATGCTTGGATACAACTCGTATTTCAACTCAAATTTTCTTGTCTTTCCCTGTAGTCTTAAAAAAGCTTATTATGAATGGTGAATAATATAATTCTCTGTCCCAGCCCATTTATTTATTGTTTCTAATGGCGAACAATTAAAGGATCAGTTATTGGTTTTATATAGCTTAATGGGTTGAATACTAAACTAAATTTACAAATGTGCCGATTGATACTAAAACAGATAAAATAATCAAAAGTTTCTTGTATACACATTAAACACCAAATTTTTTAAAGTAATAATTTAGATTCATTTCACTTTGATGTAGTTTGAATGAATATTGATTGTGTTAATTTATTATTGTAGAAAGTAAATGGGAGGACATTATGAAATATTAGAAAAATTAAATGACATAATTTTAGATTTTGTATAATTATGAAGAAGTAATACAAAATTCTAGTGTCACATATCTTTCCAAAGTTCAATCGGTGTCACAGTAGCATTTTAAAATAAAAAATGTTTACCATCGAGTTAGGTGTATAGTACATATACTTTAATCAATTTATACATGAGTTATGTCTTCATTAAAAGGAGTCTACCTTGTAAACCGAAAATTTTTTCAGGTATAACTGGATGAAATGCTTTGAAATAATTAAATATAATACTATCCTTATGAGACATTAAATAATGGTTTTGTATAATTTAAAATCGATATATCTAATTTTAGGCGATGCTATGCAGACCATATGCGATTGGCGGTTGGTTAGCCCTTAGAAGAAGGGGAGAAGTGAATGTACTAGCTGTTTTTATAATCACATATTGCAAAACATCTTTAAGATCTTTGTCATTCTGTTTTTTTTTCCATGTTCTTTTATGATAAAACGTACAGAGATTTATGTAATTTTCTCAATTTAACGTAGTATTTTATACATAGTATATATTTTTATTATATATTTTGATTACAGAAGAGAGTTTTGCCCCATATCTTGTAGTTGGCTGTATTCACGGTGACTAAGACTGAGGGCAGCTTGATTTCGGCTAGGTTTGCATGTCATGAGACAGTTATTTGTATTATCAGACCCACAGCTGGCCTCCAGGTGCTGGGAGGTGAGGCTGGAAGGGATAAGGTGGTGAGGGGGCGATACATATACTAATGAGGGAGGTACGTAGTAGTTTTAATCGTCGGTGTGAGGGAGCACCGTCACGTCAATTGTAGAGCACAGAAATGTTGCCTTAATCTCATGTAATTGCTAAATGCTGTGTCTTAATTTAAACAATATCATAGCTAAGATTATTATTAAATAGTAAAAATGAATGTAAAAATAGCTATAATTTTTAAAAGATTTAAATAATGTTTAAAGGGATGGCAAGAGAATTTTATTCTATTTATCTACAAATATTTTAGTTAACAGAATGAAATGTTTATTTTATAGTCAGGGTCTAGAACATTATTTTTTAATTCATGTTTTATTTTCAAGAAATTTAATTACAAAGCGAATACAAATTACCAAACCAACAAAGATTTTAAGGATTGTTTCTTTCTGCTAGAAATATTTACATATTTAATTTTGCAAATTATTTGTCATTAATTTAATTAGCTTGTAATATGTTAGTCTGAATTTTTTAAATCAGGCTCATCATGTTCATTATTATTTTGTCCTTTTTGCACTTGTTAGTGTGTAATCATACCGATAAAGGATAATTTAAATTTTACCTTTATTGGGCCAAGTAATACAAGGGACACACATATTAATCTTTTCCATGACGAAAATGGCTGTTGGGGTTTAATTTATGTAAAATTAACTCGTACTCGAGACAACCAAAAATGAAGATCAGAAAGATGTTATAGTAAAGTATACAGCTTCCGAAGTATAAGTTCAATGAAGCAAAACTTTAAGAAAGACCTTTGTCTAAATAGCCAGTAAAAACAATTTGTTGCCGAGACATATAAACATGTATAGTATCGATCCAATGATACCAAATTATTTCAAACAGACTAACAAGATCATTAGTCTAGGTCCTTTTCAGAGATACCAAACTATCCACAAATTCTTGTACATCATAAACAGAAAAATTGCATAACATAGAGACAATGGGTTTTGTTTTAACTAAATACTAAGAAATTTAATAATACTCTTCAGCAAGCTGTACTTTTTTTTTACCTTACTCACAAAAGCTGTTAATTTTAGGCTTAAAGTTACATTGGTGGACTCTAAGAAAAGTATGCTGCTTAGTAAAATGGTTTTGGATAGAACTATTTGTGGAGTAATCATCTAAATTGATCATGGTATACTACAAACAATCTAAAATATTTAGCGAAACAACAGTTAAAACTTTAAGCTTCCTGAAATATAATTTGCAATGAGTCATGCTACCAACACTAAACATTATTCCTATTGCCTTTTTTTGCAAAACTAAAAGTGTCCTTCAGCTACTGAGTGAGCCCATACCATAGCTTACCATAGCTTAGATGACTGTGAATGTGCGCGAAATATACAGGTTTTAGTACATCTAGGTTCACAAAGTACCTAAGTTTCCTCAATAAAAAGCACCCCTTGCCACCCTCTCACATACCGAATCAATATGAGAATCCATTGAATATATCATTGGACTCTCGAACCTAAAATAAGAAAAAAATTATCATTATTACTACATCTAAAACCTAATTCTATATTTTCAGTTTCATGATCATTTGAAAACAAAGAGTTGGATGCAGTCCAATCTACAATTATAAGAGTTCACTGCAAGATGAATGAATGAATGAATGATTTATTCCACAAAAAAATGAAAGTACATTGCAAAATATAAAGTACATCCATTAATAAAATTGTCCTTTATGCACAGTTTCTTCTTGGTGTGTTACAACAAATAAAATTAATAATATGTGCCAGAAATAAGTGTACCATATTTATATAAGTTAATAATTACAATCTGCATATAGGGTCTTTGGAATAAGCCGACATGGGCACACATGCCTGTGCGTCGGCTTCGAGGTGCGTCCTTGAAAAAATTAAACCTGGTTATTGATGGAAAAAAAATACAATGATGTTGAATTGAAAATAAAATAAAATCTGAATACCAGCTAATAATTGTTTGGAGACTACAATAGATAACACTATTGTGCCATAATATCATCATTACATTTAATCAGAATAATCAGCATACGTATAGTCACTTAAAATTATAGATGGAGGTAAGTCATTGACATATAAGCCAATAAAGTAGGGCCTAAAATTGAGCCCTGTGGAGCTTCGGACAGAAATGGCAAGTATGAAGAAAAAGGATTATCATAATACACTGATTGTAGCCTGTTAGAAAGGTAAGATTTAATTAAAGCTAAGAAAGATTGATCAAAACCATAATAAAACCATATTTATCTATAACACATGATGAGATGTGTGTCGAACGCCTCCGATATGTCGTTAAAATAGCCTAAGCCTTATTTTTCTTCATCCAAAACATCTATACAATTTCCATAAAACTTACTATCGCATTAGTTGTACTTATTTTAGGTCTTGAACCATGATCCAACAAAAGCATCCAAAACATTATATTACAATCTCACACTTGTTTTCCTCCCTAATTACACACTTTGAAATAGGGTCGTGAAACTGGTTTAGCTGTAATCGTTAAACGTCAATGCGGTGGTTTTCCTATTAAATTATGTGTTGCTATCATCAGATTAGTTCTGATTTGCTCAGATTGATCAGATTGCTCTGAAAATGTTATAATTTTCCTTATTTCTTTGTTATTGATGTAACCTTTAATTTTAACATGGAACGTCAGGTGATTCACAATTAGATGCTAATAACAAATGATTTATTTATTTATTTTTTTAATGCAGTATTTTGTTTATCATGACACTAAAATAACTAAATTAGAATATCTTCAAATTCTTACTTTTTTAAACCTTAATTATTGTTTTTTGCAATCATGGTTATTTAAGTAATTTAAATTCTTTATGGACCCTGTGTATTAAAGATTTAAATCCCCTTAATGCAAAGAGTTCAATTTTTATAACTAATATAACATCTCTGTGAGGGGAGGAGAGATACCACCATGCGCGTGTAGAAGTGTGTCTCGTGGCTACTCGGCAGCCAGATACCCCGGCGGTATATCAGCGCAGTCAGGCCCCAGAGAGAAGGACCCTCCTCACACGGGAGAGCAGCGCTTAGATTTTTACGACAACACTTTTTCAGTTTATCTCTGGACTTGGGGTCATATTTCTTCATTGTGCACTGAGCCACCGTTATCTGTTCGCTGCTTTTTTACTAACAGAAAATAAGCCGGTTTGTTCGGTCATCGGACTTGTAAAACTAAATATCTTTTGTGTAATTTTAACCTTAATTTTAATACTATTTATTCATTATTTTTAATTGTATCTAAAATATTACACAATATTCTATAACTGCTAACTCGACGCAAGTCGCTGTGAACTCAAAATAAAGAAATATGGCAAAAAATCTGAACGAACGAAAATAGTTTATAACAATCAAGTTATTAAATTATTGTTTTCCAGTCCAGAGGACATAAAATAGTACCATATAATGAACTTATAGCTCTTCAACCCGCTAAAGTTTAAAAACTCCAAAGCGTATACATGGAAACAATCTTCATCAATGTTTACAATCAATGTTTACGGCAACGATTTAAATATATCGAGCTATTACACATCTCTGTGTATAATCATTTAGCACAAAATTAATATTTTATTCTTTACGAATAACATTAAAACTTGCAACCTTAAGGGGGGGGGGGGGGGTAGCTAAAAATTATTCGAAGTTCGGAATAGGAATATCTTTCATGCATAAAACTATGGCCTTTCGAAATTACAGCTGATTTAATACAATTGTTTTCAAGCTCATGCACAAACACAAACAATAATGAACGATAGCCCTAATTACATTCGTTTTTATAGATACTGTATAGATTATCAACTTCCAAGCTAAAAACAACTCTTAAAGATACTTTATTCTCTACACCAGGCCGTATAGAGTAATTACGTTAATAAGAAACTAGAACTAGCATTCTAACAGACATTATCGATTCTATCATCTATGAAAATGGTCACTGGACCGCAATGTTTGGTTGGTACTACAAATTGACTAGCTCAGTTTAGCTTTAAAATGAACACAAAACTGACTTCTGATTTCCTCAAGGACCCTGCGATAATATCACACTAATAAAAGATAACAATATGCATAGTACACAGTATACAATTTCACATTGTTCACGGTATCTTAAGCAAAGGAAAAGTTTATTAATTACTTTTATTAATTACACTTAAATTTTTTATTTATAATTTTTGAAAATTTAAATTTTTTGCCTACATTTTTATTTTTATTTTTTAAGTGTAGAAAAAATAACCTTCATAATACAAAATTATCATCTTTTCAATATTCTAGGAGCTACCTATATCTTTGGTCTCTTAAAATACAATGTTGTAATGAGGATTTTAACTGGTTCAATCCTGGCTTTGCAATCATTTAACTTTGCCCTCTTGTTAAATGTAACATCATTTATTCATTTACCCAACGGCAAAGGCTGTGGATCCAAAACGTGGTGATCTCCAGGAAAATTTTGAAGTACGACAGCTTACTAATGAACTAGTTTTGAATTATTTTTTGTTTAAAATGCTATAGATCTTATGTTATTAATGTTTATCTAAAACAATGTGTCGAAAAATAGCCCTTTCATATCTGTTATTAATTTTATACAATATTTCCCTACAAAACTACAAATGGTCCTAGATCTTGTTGGCTATCGGGTATAACTTAAGGCATTGACTCGTATTAGAAAAATTGTTTATGAGATTATGTGAGTTAACTACCTATTAATTGGGCTCTGAATGTTTTGTATTGCATGTAAATTGCTTGATAAGCCCATTGGGCAATTGTCAATAACTGTGAATTCAATTGAGTTACATACCATAGCCCAAATTCATCAAATGTACAAGAATAAGTCTATTTCAAAATGTCATCAAATGAAAACTAAAGTGGGAATGAGATAAATAATATCTTAAAATTATACACTGTCGAAACCATCGCAAAAGGTTCGGCTTATACCAAGATATATAAACATTAGGCTATTAAAGATATATTTGAATTACTGTATAATTAATAATCACTTGGAGATAGAAAATATCTTACTTTTTTAAACAATAAACGCGTTACAGGAGTTATAAATAGTAACTAGAGTAACAGTATTTCATCAGAAGCATACTTACTTTCTTAAAATACTTGAACTTCTCATCCTTATCGAGCACTGCCGGATAATTTGCGTTAAAATACTATTTACCTTAGTTACGGTTAATAATAGTTATTAATAATAGTGACTTTTAATAGTAGAAGTATAGTTACGTTTAAGCAAATTTAAATAGATTATAGTTTTTCTATTATTGATGAATCAGTAGTACTGTTATTCAATAGAATGTTTGATACTTAACATGAAAATGGAAGATTGAGTATTAGAAGAGTGGAGTGGCACTTATCGAAATCATATGAATACAGTTTTATTTCTCGCTGGCGCCGGGCCAACGCTGAGATGAAGACGCGCCATCTGTTGCAGACTTTTAAAATGTTTTCCGATACACAGACCCTAACTAACTTGTTGCGCCGTAGACAATAAACTCTTAAATAATATACTCGTTGAAGCAGTTGCTAAAACTGTATCGCTTATACTTAACTTTTCTATGAAACCTTATCTTGAGCCCTGATGGATTAACTTGGAGCGTGGGGTTAATTAGCAACTTTTATTATGCATTAAACAGGGCCACAAATAGTTATAATGAGATTTGCTATTATTTTTCAGCAAAATCCGGGTAATTAATGTCTAGCCGTATTCCTAGCAAATAAAGTAAACTTGACGCATTTTCAAAATTACAATTTAATCTCATAAGAGAAGAAATTAAATTATATTAGGGGACCTGTGATGCTCGTTAGCATCCAAGCCATTTAGTCTAATAGCTAATTTTATATTTACTTGATTATCAAATAACCCAAATTTGATATTAGTTGTTATATCCTTTGTCTTGTTTGTAAGAGATCAGATTATCATATGATATTTACTTAGTTAATGCAAGTTTGTTATGGTTTACATTACGTAAGAATTTCAAAAGATTTTCAACCATTTCTCAAGTTATATGGTATTGGTCATTAGAGAATTGCTCCATACCACCCCCCATTAAACGGCCAAATGGTCGCTACGTCCAGGTCGTCAAGAAGGGTCTCAAGGCAATGACTTTTGAGCCTGGATACCTCTGTAGACTCCTTTTACAGTATAGACGAACAGCTCAAAGTTGTACTGCAAACTCTACTTCCGAGATCCTGATCGGACGAAGAATACGAACTAAGCTGGATATTCTTAAGTAACCCAAGTCAAACAAAGTAACAGCACCAAGAAGCAAAAATAAGGTACAAGGTTGGGGACTGGGTAAAATTCCGAAATTTAGGTAACAATATAGAAAAGTGGAATAACGTGAAAGTTGTGAAGTGTGACTATAATTGCACTACTGGATCAATTTAAGAGGGAAAAACGAAAGACGCGTGAACAAAATGATACCTACTTTGATCAGGATCGAGGAAAACTATAGACACAAAGTAGCGAAGCTATTGTAGGGAGATGACTTGTTGGCCACTGAGGGGGTTGGGGGGCGAGGGGAATTTACATCCGAAACCTACCGGTCATTTGGTTTAATTAAGAAATAAAAACAAACTTAGATTATACTATTCTACATAAAAAAATTTTGCTAAAAAAGTAAACAATTATCTTTGTTGACAAACCAGCTAGCCTAATTCAATGTAGAGAAAGACAGCTGACTGCAAAATAAAAGAAAACATCGTATTTGTGCTGTAGGTTTTTGGTTTAGTTGATAGCTTAACATATGGTGGAATAAAAAAAGACAAAAACAAAAAGCAAATTCTTTTGGCCAATGGCGTGCTTCAGCTTCCCCCTCACCCCGCAACCCCCTCACTGGCCAACAAGTCATCTCCGGACAATACTCGGATGGCCGTCAACTACGGGCCAACAATCAGAAGTGTAAGATCAAGTAGTAAGACGGAACAGTCAATCTAATGATGGAGATGACTCAACGGCGACAGCGTAAAGTAGCTACCAGTCTAGACGCATCTCAACCTACAGAAGGCAGTTTGACCACTGAAGAACACGGAATCGGAAATCCAGGTCATCCAAGTCCTCAACCTGGACCATCTATACTAAGAAGGTCGACCTAACAAAAAAAAAAAAAAAGAACCAATGCGCTTCCCGTAACTGTAATTTAAGACAGGAGGAATGTTATATCCCTCGTGTTGTTTGTAAGAGGTCAGAGTATCTTATGATATTTATTTAGTGCCAGTTTGTTATTGTTGTTAACACGTAGTCAATTAAACTTTATGAATTGAAACATTATTTCCTTGTTAACCTATAGATAATTGATATGTGTTATTAGTAACAAAATTGTAAACAAATTAAATTAAGTTCTGTAAGGTTATGCATTTACTACTATGTAATAAAATAAACCGAATATAGAATACTAATAAATAATTTTACTATTATAATTATTCCTTTTGTCCATCACACCCAGGTTTAATTTAACAACATTAAGTTATCAAGATATTTTCAGCGTGATAGTGAGACACAACTTACCACGACTATAGGGTGGTGCAGGAAAGTATATTCCTTCTCGGTCGATCCATATGGGGTCTTAAAATTAAATGCAGAAAAATGTGTAGAAACTTGCTCTTAAGCATTTCACACTTTGGTACTTTGCTTCGTGAATCAAGACATTTCATCTATAACCGTTTGGTCTCACTTTTCCTTTTAAAATCGGCCCTTCCCTTACGTACATCTCATGTCTCTTTTTAGAATCAACCTCTTCAATCTGAGCCCTACAATCAATTGATAGATAATTTCTTTATCCTGTCAATTATGAATAACGGTAACGTTTATTCCTTGCGGGTGTGTCACTTTTTTTCTTCAGGAAACTAATGTCTAGAGTAACTTAAATGTATTCTTCTACATGATCAACATTATAATTTATCAAACTTCATATTGTCTATCTTCACTTCCATGTAGAGAGTGAAAAATAAGTTGCTCATGAAAGACAGATAAAATCGCCTATGATTGGAATCACTTCAAATTGGTTTACATTTAAAGTATAACCTAAAAAAATAAACGGTATCAGATAACTGACACATACTTTCTCCCAACAATATAAAAAAGGTGTTAAAAGTTTCAAACATGAATGTCTTGATGGCTCAGTCGGATAGCTAACAGCTGAGCAGCACGAGTTTGACTTGACCCTACGTGCGTCTGTGACTTTTAACAACGTACTGCGTGTACCGCTAAACGAAAAATTGATTTTCTCCGCAACCACTTAACGTAGAGCAATAATTTAAAATACTGGATTGTTTAGTTTTTGAGCTTTATTTAATTATGATAAGTAAAATTAATTTTAAGATAACAGCTATTTTGAAAATCAAAAAATCGATTTATTAAACACTTTTTATTGTGTAACTTTTGAACGCGCATTTTAACGGAGATGCGGGTGGTGTCATTTTATTCACCATTTTAAGCTTAATAAACCACAAAATTTTAATGAAAATCGTTAGATCCGTTTTTGAGAAATTTTGATTTTTCACGATTTTAGAGGGTTTTGGGGGGTAAAATACCCTTAAAAAAAATTAAAAAAAAAATTAAAAAGCCTGGAATTATTGTGAGTTTGGACCTACATACCAAATTTCACCAAAATCGGACCATTGGGGCATTCTCTAGCTCTTTTCACATCCAGACACACACACGGACACACACACACACATACAGACATCACTTTGAAAACCACTTTTTTGGACTCAGTGGGCACCAAAATGGATAAATCCAAACAACTCAAATTCGAAAATTTTGACGAAAACGATACTTTATCCATATAATATGGTATAGGGGGAGAAAGTAAAAAATAGTATTCACATTCAGTTGAGGTTTTGTTGTTATCAAAAATTGTTTATTAGATTAGCTTACGGTCTGAAACTGCTTTGCTCTTCCATTGTTTCGTTTTTTATTTTGCCACTTAGCACATTTTTGGGTTCCACCAAAAACAATAGTTTAACAAAACGATCTGAAGTTAAATCACCGAAATGGGGTTACAAAACCGTAATTGAAACATTTACAAAATCGTCATTGATAACGGATTAGACAAATAGCATAGATATTAGTAAAAATTAAAACAGTAAAAAGTAATTACAGGAGCAGCCAAAAGATTGTAAAATTCAAAGAATCTTTAAGTTTATGTTCATTAAACATATGTTTAATAGAAACAAATATTTCCATAGTATTTCATGTATATTTGTATTCATGTAAACTAGAAAGGATAGTTTACTTCAACCTTCTTCCCGCTCAAAATCTAATAAAAGTAATATTGGTCGTGTGTGCGTAACTCGTCTCAAACTCGCCACTTAAACGGGTTATATTTCAAATTATTGAGCTTATTTCACAAAATGTTCTTAGACCATAATAAAACCATGTACATTATTTAGAAAGGTATGAAAAACAATCTTATAAACATACTACCATAAAGAATGCACAGGGAGGAATTAATTTTGCATTTGGGTTCCATAATTTGAAAGTAAAAAGTATTATGACGGTTTTTGCGTAATCTGCATGTTTAAGACCTTTAATTTAAGACATAAATTATGCAAATAGGTCCATAGAACCGCTGGACGTACTTTTTAAAATATAATGTTATTTTATTAAAATACGCACTGGCTGTAACTCAGTGGTAGATCTCTGGATTATCACCCAGCGGTCTCGGGTTCAAATCCCAGCTCGGGGGAAAAAATGTGGTTCGGAAGTCACGTTTAGCTGTTGGTCCACCCGCAAAGAAAACAGAAAAGTGCAGCCCTTTCAGGTGAGGAGAACTATCAAGTCAATTGCTGATCTCCCTCCATTAAAGGTCATACGATTATTAATTTTTTTTATTGTAATTATTTATAATGTTCACGCAATAAATACAGGGTGTCCCGAAAGTAAGTGCCAAAACTTGGGGATTAGGTTCTATGGGTCAAAATAAAAACCCAATGGTACCAAGTTTGTAAGGATATGACAACAAATAATGGAGTTATTACGATATTATCCATGAAAAACATTTATTTTTCTGTTAAAATGGCCTTAATTTGCATTGATTTTAATGCAAAATCGCAATAACTCCGTTATTTATTGTCATATCCTTACAAACTTGGTACCATTGGTTAGATAATTTAATTTGTCAACTTTTTTGTGACTTGTAAAATTTTTATAAAATTTACCGATTTTGAGATATTTCAGTTTGAAAAATTAAAATGGCCATTTTAAAAGGGAAAAATATTTTTTGACGAAAATTTTTTTGCAATTATTTTATTACTACCTCAAACACTATACCAAGTTTCATAAAGTTATCTTCAATGGCTATTTAGATATAAATTTTTATTTAGAAAAAAAATGGCGGATATCTCGGTAACAAGGCGTTTTTAGAAAAAATGTTATTCTTGATTTTATTTTTATTTTAACCCATAGAGCCTAATCCCCAAGTTTTGGCACTTACTTTCGGGACACCCTGTATATAAAAAATTAAAAATTTGTTTTTAATTGCAATATTTGTCTTAAGTTTTTCTTTTTCAATTAAAAATATATTTTAAAACTATTTGGACCAAAGTTCTAGGTTTAGTAATTTATAACTGCAATGTCTTCAAAAATTTATTTTACCATTGGATTTTTATTTGCGATCTGAATAATCAAAACGAGTTTTTGTGTTATTAATGCTAATATGCACACTATCAGGTACGTCCTATATTAATAATCATCCTATCAAAAAAATAATATATATAAATATATGCCGGTCTTTGTCAGTAAAAATTTACTTCTAAGTGTCTAACACACTCGCTTCAATCATATTTATTTTAAAATACACCAGATTGCACCGGTAACAGATTAACTCAAATTATTTTATTTTAAAAATCATACTGAAGTCTATCTCACCGAAGCCTTACAGTCTGTGGAGAAATACAATGAAGTCAACTATGAGAAATATCATAAAAAGTGTACCGTTATAATACTTTTTGTGATAACAATAAGAGTTTCAAAAATTAGTTTTATACGACTCGATAGAAAGTTATACAAGATAATGTAAAAGGACAACACAATGTTTACTTTTTTACATTTTGCTCACTATGGTTCACATTTGATCATAGATCCGTTTGGAGGATCTACGTTGTAAGGAAAAAATACATCTCTATAGACAACTTACCCATAAGAACTGGTATGCAACTTGTAAATATTAATAATTGTATGATATGTTGCTTACAACGATTTATAACATCGTCATTGGAAAGATGAAAATTGAAATAAATCATCTGATATAATATGAAATTTATGGTTCTTTTATAAAAAATTTTTTAAACATAACTTTTTTTAAGTACATAATATTAAAGTTGTTTTCAAATAGTGTTGCATATACAAAACGTTAAAAGGGCGTAAGAAGCCGTTATAGAACTGAACCAATAAAGATAGGGGTTGGTTTCGGCCCATCGCACATTAGCGCTCGATCTCACTCACGGTGTGCGAATCTTCCCCAGTTAGCATGCCATTTCCGCAGAGCTATCACTCGGGGATGTTCGGCCGTGTTCGGGCGTCTCCGTGGCGTCGGGACGCGGGCGAGGGCTGTCCGCCGCGACGTCAGTTCACCCCGAGCGCCCGACCACCCCGGTACGCGCGCGAGTGTCTGTGCTACTACGTTACTCTCTCAACATTATCTTCCACTCGTGTTCCTATCTCATTCGGCGTTTCTTCCATAATATTCTCTCACCTAAAATAATTGTATTGGATTTAAAAACTACTCGATGTGATGAATGTTAGCTCGATTTTAGTGTGGTGTAGTGTCAGTGTGCTTTAATTGTTGTGATAGATTGGTATGATAGGGGTGGGTAGGATGACCGTGGTCCAGTGGTCGGTGTCCTGTCTGCTGGTGCTGCTACGACTCGCCGCTGTCTCCGCCGACTGGAACGAGGGCGACGATGACCCAGGTACGTTCTACATCGGTTTGGAACTTAATGGAATTCGAATGTTGAATTGGTAGTTAACTCATCCAAAATAGCATTTTTTAAACCAATTAATTGTGCAGGTGGTGGTTATATCAATAGAAAAATATTTATATTTATTTTAAGCACTGCATAGTATACAGAAATAATCGTTGATGTACTCTAATTATTATAAAATAACTTCTAGATTGTTTAAAAAATATTCTTTTCATTATGTTAAAACTAAGATTGCATATAAAATTGTAAAGGCATAAATCTTTAAATATAAATAATATTAAAGATAATAAACTTTCTAGTGTTTCTAAGTAGAATAAATTTCGATTTTCAATTATAAACTCTTCAGTCAATTCTACATATTTTTTATATTTACTTTTTATTATAAAAAAAGCTGCATTGCACATATTCTACTTAACGTTACAAGTGAGTAATTTAAGTATTTATAGTTTTATTTGATTTATTTAATCTCAGCAACATTAAAATGGAAAAAATATATGATAGGTATTTGAAATTTGGAAGATGCATAATTACTGTACATTTTAATTGAATAACGCTGAAGAAATTGGAATTGAGTAATGTTGAAAGTCACGTAAAATTTTGAAAAGTCAATAAAATGATACTATGAACATTTAATTTATCATTAATTTTCTCATGTTTGTTGTTAATTTAATCAATTCTTAAATGACACTGAAGATACAACCTTTTATAGTCCTTTTATAGTTATATTTATAGTCCTTCAGAATTGGATATTTTTAACTAAATTTTGTAATTTAGAGGTAAATTTATTTAAAATTTAAAAAATGAAAAACCAAACTACATGGATAAAATCAAATCATTGTATTAAATAGTTATTAGATTTCTGCTTATCATGTTTTGTAAAAGGGTTTTGTCTTACGGTTATTTTATAGAACAAATTACGTGTGTATATTTATTGAGTTACTCCCTAGGTGTCACAATGTAGTAAGTATAACGTTTTTTGTTGGAATAACTGATTTAAATAAATCAATAAACTATGGGCTATAGAATGATTTTTTACATAAAGCACACTACGTCCAACTTTAAAAGTGGTTTTGAAGAGCTTTATTAAAGTTTAGACTAGTTATGGTTTAATTTACTACTACATGAAATGTATAGACATTTTTCCAACAGTGATCATAAATGTTTATAAGGAGTCATTACCTTATTAACGCTGTGTTTTGCACCTGTTTTATATGAATAGAAACGAGGTTATGTTCAATATTTTCCACATTACACTTACTTTAAAAATGTTTTATAATGGAAAACCATATATATTGAATATTAAGTTGTAAAAAGTATAGTATTGTTGATTGTTAATATTTTATTGTTATTGAGAGTAAAACTACTTTATTAACTTACACTCTTACAAGTTAATTTAATTTAAAATTTTTGCAATAACTGCAAATTTATTTATATTTACAATAAATAATTTTTAATTTAAATTCTTTAAAGCTCGACCTTTTACAATATTTATTTTAACTTATCCAACTCGTTATTCAACTTAAGTTTATGTATTCAATGTGCTGATTTGGAACAGTTTTAATTATTTTAAATATATTAATATATACACTTTAAATGTGGACAGACCGCTCAATCGTAAAAAATAATACTTTTCTCTGACCCGATGTAAGGCATACAAAAATGCGTTATGTCCTGAATAATTTTAGTATCGTTCCAATTGCAAACACTATCGCGACTACCTAAAACTGAGAAATTATTTAATTTTCACTATTAAGTAATATTAGATATATTGTAAAATTATTTCGAGTAATCAACAACCATTTGAGTGTTAAGCTACTGTAATCTTTAAAAATACTGTAATTTTTCATGTACTTTTAATTTATCCCTTTAAAAATTACTAAGCAGCTGCCTTTCCCATTAAAGAAGTTAGTATTAGGTGGAAAACTTAAACACCGTTATGATTCATTCTCGTTGATCTTAAGTTAATCACTAACAAAAACGATACTTCTAATTTAAAATTTATTGATTTTATTAGAACATTCCAATAAGAAAACTTTTTGATATGTTTACCAGTCTTGTATTAATTAATTACTGGCTATATTTTATCAAATTCCTAGAAGGTCATTGTTTAAATTACTAAAAACTGTAACTCGACCCATTTGCATATAAAATTTTACATGAGTTTATATTTAAAAGGATGTGTAGAATTTGTTTATCCGTATTTCAGTAATCTGATTTCAGTTTAATTAGAGCTGAATCCACTCTCGCTGGGCTATTAATACCGAAATCGATATAGCCATAACAATAATAATTTTGGACACGTTTTTATGGGGTGATAAAAGGGATTATCATATTGAATCCCAATTCTACACCCATGCTATTGAATGTAATCAAATTACTTTTTATACGCTCTGGTTTACATAATATTTCCTCATGCACGGCGTATTTTTTTAAATATTTTATTCATAAATTTTTTTACAGTTTGTTTACATAGAATGGAAGTTTAATATTCACTGTAAGAAAGAGAAATACAAATATTGATTCTTAACTCTCGATCTTTAAAGTATGCTTGTGGAATATGAATGCCACCTATCTCAGTAACGTAGGAGTCAATATTTTGGTAATATGACGTTTTAAAATTCTTTATTAAAGAAATGGAGGAAAAGGTAAAGATCAGATGTTCAGTAGCTTATAAACTAAATCAAACATACGTAATGCCAGCCACCACTCATTTTTAAAAATAACAGTTGGTTTACGTTTAAATAAATTTTAAAATGTGCAACTTACATTTTTGTTGTTGTATCATTGTAACACGTTTTAAGTATTTCATAACTAAAATCTATAAAACTTTATCTTTTTCGATTTAAATAAACTTTTAAATACAACTAAACATTCATTCAAAAATCTTCAGTTAACCGGGGTGCTTTGAGGATTTTCCATTGGAACAAAAATATTACTCGTTTATACAATATAAGCAATATAAAATTAACATTATTATAAATACTGACCAGCATTCATTGCATTAAAAATTCGTATGCAGAGCGAGTTTTCGTGGGTAAATTATCTTAGTAAATTAGGCCTAGATAAAATGTTTGACTTTTTCTACTTTAAACTTTTCTAGAAGGATACTCCGAACCAATAAGATTACTCAACTACGATCTTTTATTATAATTTATAATTGAATTACCCGCTGGAATCTTATTAACACTGTCATTTCTTTATTCTCTCACTTTACAATTCAAGCACAAACACTTGCGATACGACAAATATTTATTTATGATATCTGGAACTCGAATAATTTCCCTCTAAGTCCACTCCGTAAACGGCCCAGATGCGATGTTTTGTCCCGACCGAGTAATATGGCGCAGCTTATTCCCCCCGAGAGAGTTGGAGCCGCCTTCAGCTTCACCGACCACTACTGAGAATTCGAGAAATGTCATCAAAGATCCACTTCCAGCCAACTATTGCGCTCAAGTGTAGCTGGAGATGTTTACCTTGAAGCGGTGTTGATTTAACATCTAGTTTGTTAAAAAACTTCCTGAGATTTAATTAATTTCGAATTAATTTCCTGCAGCTGTAATGTTGATAAAACTAAAAGTACGTTAAAAATGCTCTTAGTAGGTTCGCAAAATAAGTAATTCTACTCCTTGGTTTGGCTCAAAAAAACAACTTGATTTACTTAATTTAATTTGAGTAACCAGTGCTTGGCATACTCATTCCAATTCCTACTTTCAAGGTACTTGAAGCTTATGAATTCCACATCTTGGTTGGCCTCAAATTTGCCAATGTAAGTATAGTTTTTTTTTTGTATTTTTTGTCTATTATGATATTTTTGTATTATTTAAATTTAAATAATTAGTTTCTAATACTTAGGATGGCAAGTAGTTTACACAGGATGTTTGGAAACCCTTTTCCTAAACTCCATGTGGTGAATCCTTAGATCAAAATACACAAAAAAAATTTAGCCTCTATTTTGCTTTTTACACATAATTTTTTTTACCTGCGTCACGGATAGCTTTATTAAGATTCAATTTTAGCATAAACATTTGTCACACCAATTTTCATTTTTAGGAAAAATATTTCCGATTTGTAATATCAAAATGGCAGCCATTTAAAATTTTTACACTAAAATATCTCAAAATATTTAAATGTTATCAATCTTTAACAGATAGCAAAATATTTGATAACTTAAATTATCTAACCTATGATACCCAGTTCGTAAGACTGAACGAAGAGCAAACAAGTTATTGCCATTTTTATTAAAAATTTTTTTTGCTTCTTAACTAATGTTTAAGTTATTGTAATAAAAAATCTCAATATTTCCGATATTTGTTGTGCGATTCTTGCAAACTTGGTATCAATAATTAGATAATTTAATTCCTCAGCTTTTTTTATCTAAAAAATTTTGATTACATTTATCAATTTTGAAATATTTTAGTTTTAAAATGTAAAATTACCGCCATTTTGAAAAAATATATCTGAAAAATTAATATTTTCCTTGAAATGAACTTTTTTGTGATAAGATTTATGCCAAATATGAACAATAGAACTATCCGTTACGCAAATAAAACGTTTTAAGTGCAGACAATGAAAATGGTGGCTAATGACTTAACAAAGTATTTTAGTACATATGTTCTTAGAAAAATTTGGATTATTGTGACCCAAGGAATCACGACACGGAGTTTCGGAAGAGAGTTTCCACACACCCTGTGATTAGCGAACTTGGTCTACGCTAGATAGACCTCGCTTTAGCAAACCAGGAAAAGGAAATTCACATTCATAATTAAGTTATTGGTTTACTTCTCAAAACATTAAGGCATTCGTTTTATATCATTTCCGCAAATGAGTTTTTCTCAGATAGTTAGAAGCTTTACTGGATAAAGTCTCATAGCTTGAGTTAGTAAAATTCGATATACTTACCCACAATATAGTGATTTGTTATCAATGTTTTTAAATTTTAAACTAATTATGAAATATTGATAGTTTTAAATTGCTTTTGTGAGGCCCTCCACACACACTAAAGCTAATACTATTCAAACCTTGTAAAATAAAAAAAATAAAAAATAGTAATTAGGAAAGTGATAACTGCTAAAAAACTGAAGTAAAAGTGAGACAAAGCAGTGACCGGGACTAATATATAGTAGGATTCGCGTGCATAGTCCGCTGAGAATCGATACATTGTTGCCCAATTTATTCTGAAACACATTGTTATAATGTATTACACATGGAAAACATAACCACAAATGACAGCAGTGCTGGGTAAGGGGGAGACACAGCTGTTAAAATTTACATCGGACAATTTTCGTGCATCTTAGTGTATTGTTCAGGGTGGGCCCTCGCGTCACGGTAAATGACTGACTATTAACCTGGTTAATGATCTTGGAATATTGATTCGCCTAGTCAAGCGTTTAATATCGATACTTGAACAGAAGGTTTCATATAATGGTTTACTGTTTCACTAATGTGCTCATTTCGTGACAAAATTTGTTGTCATCAACATCAATAAACTAATAATAATAATTTTCGTATGGCTTTTAGTGGAGGGAGATCAGCAATTAACTGATAGTTCTCCTCGCCTGAAATGCCTGCACTTTTTGTGTTCTATGCAGGTGGACCAACGGCTTTACGTGACTTCCGAACCACGGGAGCGGCCTTAACAACCTTTTTGTCCCCGAGCCGGGATCAATAAACTATATAACATCGATGTGACTGACGTCATGCATCAGTTTAGCTTGTGATATCTACCATACCCAGTTAAAATTTTTAAGACAATTTTTAATAATAAAAAATCTTTAAAATATGTAAATATTTTGGCAATGTGCATTTTATATGTACTAAAAGAATCTAACTAGAAAAGACTACATGTGAATTTCTGTAGCCTTAAGTTAGGTGGTATGATGTATTTGTACAATTTTAACGTATTAATAAATCGAATCTAAAAAACAAATGTGTTATGTTCAACGGCCAGGAATACTCATTCGAAAGGTTATGAGTACTGTAAGTGTTAAAACGAAATAAGTTTCAACTTAATTGATGAATATTAAGATTTTAAAAATTAAAATTTTATTAGTTAAAATATTACTTGTTGCAAATATTTTCCTTGTCAGGGTTACACACAATCAAGATCGGTAGAAGAAAATCATATAGCTGTATAACTTTTTTATGTGTTCTTTAAATGAAATGTTAAAACTAAAACGAAAGTCAAATTTAGTTATACTATTTATCATTACACGGAAGCTTGAATAAACATATTAAGGAATGTGTCTACATTTAGTGGAACGACATGAACGACACCATGTTACTCAATTTTACCTTATGATTATTTCTTTGTAATTAAGCATTATTACATGTGGCGGTGCTCCAAAAATACTTAAATTAACAGATGTAAACATAAATTTAAGTAACAGCTGATATTGTCAATATTAAATTTATTATTGTTGGTTGTTTATATTAGGAGATTTGGCAATTTTCTAGGAGTTCAGTTTTTGTTAATAAATAGAGTTTTTAATATGGGTGAATTATTATTTGTACTCTAACAACACACACATCCACCCATAAGCATCACCTCGTAAAAATTATCAAATTAACAATAATAACCAATCAAGGTAAATATGCAACCTTAATTTTTACCTTTGTTTAATTTTAAGTTCCTTACTATAGCTACCGTTAAGACAAACAATCTTCAACGCAAACGAGAACAATTAATTGTTATCTCCTACAGTGTTGGAAATACTTGCAGATAACAAAGGGTAAAATGTAAATTTTTAACATTATTTTAACCGCTACATACTCGGTGACGACAACCATGGTTGTCGCGGAAACTGCCACCATTGCTCTTATGGGATCCAGCTCACCTGTCCAGAGACTACAGTCATCTTTACTCACAATTACATACAGTACAGACATTAAATACATACATATTGTGGTACATAAGCTTTTTCAATTTCGTATACCAGATCATCAATGTTTTGTGTTTCAAAATACGTTCAAACACAAAAAATATTTCTGGTCAAAATACTGTAACAATGTATTTTAAAAACTGTATCGTCTTAGTAATATCAATACAGTTTATGATAAATTTATTCAGAGTAATTAAGACTATAATCTACTGCAATTCCAATATTCTAGCGGAAGAATATTGGAAGTTCTATGTCTCTAGTCATACCGCTTATTACATGCAATTTTTTAATAAAACATTATGCATACAGTAACCAGACTACAAATGTGTATTTTTCAGCTCTTGGTCTTATACGGTCATTGGTGGGACCCGACGTATGAGCTAAATGCCTCCTAATGAGAGCAATAAACCGGGCTATACAGATTATAATAACGACAAATCAATAACTGAAGCCATGGCAGATATTGGCCACAGCGGCCGAGAGCTTCCAACTGCTTTGTATCTGACTATGGGTTTTGTTGAATACACCAGATTATTCATAGCTAAGTTATATTATTTCAATGATAAAAAGCACACAGTAAAAATTACGCTACACTTAAGGGTGAGTGATAAAAGATTAAAAAGCTGTTTAGTAGAAAAATATGAGAGACAAGTACTAATAAATATTTCTACCCTGAATTTGGTTTTCTGTACATTGTTGACATAATTGTAACTGCATAAATCCTTAGTAAACAATAATATTCTCTTCATTTGATTTAGAGAGAAATAATATATTAAAGTTTTCTCTAGCTATTTTAATGTTAAAAGAAGCATTCCATTTCCCCTAGCTCCAGAACATCTAGTAAAAAAAAATTGTCAACTTATTAACCTCTAAAATCTAAATAAATTGATAAATTAACAAACTATTTTTAATTTGAGAACCATGTTGTATAAATAGTAGAATGAATAAATAAAAATAGTAGTTTGATCTAGGTATTATGACAGTTCCAAAATTTTTGTAAAACATACTTAAAGGGATTACCGAAATTAAGAAAAATGTTAGAGTAAAGTGTAAGTAATACTTCCAAGTCTTATAATCAAGAAATACCACAGCTATGGGGCCCAACTTCGTAGGAAAATTAACAATGGTATACTTATAAAAGTTAAGAAGAGCATCCTGTCTGCATGAGAAGAAATTAAATAGAAACTGTTAACAATCGAATGATTTTCGACTAAGAAATTAACAACAAAATATAATTTTTTTTCATAAACCGTATAAAAAGATTCCTCAATTTTGAAATTTTAATCTTCATATTATCTTTTGAATATTTAAAATAATATAATATTGATATCATAATAAACAGAATATACTATTGAATATGTTTATTCAACGTCATTAAAAGCATTACCTTCATGGATTTTTATGGCTGTTGGGCAGGTGCTGTACAAACTCAGTAATTAATAATGGAGGATTATGGGATTGACGGCTAATTAAACTGTGGCATGTAAACGGTTTATAACTTATCTATATCAAATGAATTTGGAGATTTTAGAATTATATTTTTAGTAATGGTATAAAAACATATCGACGATTGGAAAAAATGGTTCTTATATGTCCACTAGACATAAAAAGAGAGTTAAATAGTACATAAAAATGTAATATTTCAAGAATAATTTGTACTATATAATACGATGAATGTAATAATATTTCATATTTTACACATGTTTAAGTATATTTGTGTAAAAACTCATAAGGATGCATGGGTATTCTGTACATGTAGTCTTGATATATCAGTAAAATAATAGAGATTTTTTGCATAGGCCCTACACGGTAAATAAAAATTGTAAACGAAAAACAGTATTTAGTTTAGGGCTCAGTTACCTATTTTTAAACCTTTAAGTTACCACAGACTAGGCGAAATGTTATATTTTTTATTCACTATGCATTATTTATTCCGTTGCACCTTCCTTCACGACGTAATATCCATTAATTTCCGAATATAAAATTAGTTTAGCGTTTACCGCAAGATTTACCATATGTTGCAAAAACTCTCTATCAGCTCACCCTCTAAATGAACCCCAAATAAGTGCAACTTAAAGAAGATTAATTTTGTGTTGTTTATTCTGCAGCTAATTTGCTTTAATTGCGTGAATGAAAATACTGGTTACACCCTAATCGTCCTGTGCGATGCTAGTTTAATAAAGTATTACAGAGTACATGGAAGATCAAGTACATTTACAAAACACTGATTAAAAGTTAGGGTTCCTTTAATTAACCTACTTTTAGCCTACGAAACGTGTAGTACATCCCTGTGTCCCAAGGATAACATGCATTCAATTCTGATGGTAAGTATAATAATGAACAAAATGACAAAAGATATTTTGTCATTTTCAAAATTATGGATGTTGTTTTATAAATGTATGGGAAGGTTATTTCAAATATCATAACAACCCTTAATCAGCCTGGGAAGATCATAATGGATGGACGATACTGGGCTTTCTTCTTCTTCTTCTTCGTTTCTGCTTCTTCGTTTCTTCTTCTTCGTATTTCTTCATCCATTTGGCTGTAGCCTTATGGTGGCCCCCCTTCCCTTGCGGGCGACCAGTACCATACCAGCCATACCAGGTTGGTCTTGCGACAGGAGGATTATAGAACAAAGTCCCAAATCACATTAAGGAGGATTAGATTCTCACAGAAACTGGAACTCATCAGGCCTGTGGTACTCAACTGGCAGTGAACCCAAAAACGACAAACCGCTGTGAGTGGCATTGGCAGCACAGGGGTTAAGCCAGGGGCTTAAACCGGATCCCGAGGTTCCCATTTTAGGTTTTACTTGGGCCATGGGTATTACCCAAGTGGGATAACTGGGTCTCTGGGTTCCTCCACGCCCAAAATGGGGCGCTGGTACGCTGCAACCACGACCGAAGTTGACGGAAGCTCCAGATCCCCGACACCTTGAATGATACCTTCTAATAGGGAAGATGGAGTGAGTCTACCCAGTAATCGCGCGATTGGCAAAGCCACCTCCATCAGTGCACGGCACAGCCAAAGCTGACCTCCTTCAGCGATAAAGAGAGCCAAGCCCGTTCGCCCAGCTCAATCCTTGTAGCTCGTATAGGGTAGTGGACATCCGAGTTATAAGGGTGCATGCTCTGAAGTAAAACATGCACACCTTTGCTGTTTGATCATTACAACCACCACAGCGAAGGCTCGGCAAGGACTCCGAGGGAGACCAGGCCTACTTCAATGCTAAAGAGGGCCACGCCCGTTACCCCAGACCCGAAGGACTGGCATTGGGTGGTAGACACCCCAGTTCTAGGGGTAGCACGCCTTGAAGTACAACTTATACCCAGACGATACTATTCTAGTTACTATATATATACATACGAGGCATTTTTTAAAAAGTAAGTACCGTTCTTAGATCCCGCCACTGCAGCGCTGCGGTCGGCGTTTAGCGCATGCGAGCTATGTCGGCAACACACGGACGCCAATTCGGCATTTTTCGCCGTTGTGTTCTGACTCTTTCAAATGTTTACAGAGCCAACGCTCATGGAGATTCCCGCAGACTGCGAAGTCCGGTCTGTTATCCTTTTTTCTGTAGGCTAAAGGCCTGATATCATTCGATAGTCATCACGAGATCCGTAGAGTGTACGGAGAAAACATTATGAGTGATGGAATGGGAGGAAAGTGGGTTAGGGCATTTATAGATGGCCATGCAAATGTGCAGCATGGTTAATGGCATCATTTTGCTTCACGATAATGCCCATCCACATGTCACTTACCAAACCCAGAATTTGATCAGAAATTTGGTTGGGAACATAACTATTATTTTGCCTAACATAACTAGTACTATCTAATATAAATCTTGATACATTTAGTTTCTTTTTATGTCATATTGAATGTTGATTCTAACTAAATTTCATATTCAGCAAAACTAAAGTTTTATGTTGTACTATGTGGTTTGAAATACAATAAAGTCATAAAAGGCTGTAAGACATTACTATGTACAGCGCAAAAATCCTCATCATTATTGAATAACAGACGGAAATTTGAATTCATAGATGATTCATTGCATACTGTAGCGATTTCGCTACATGTTTTTTTCGCCGTATCTTAGCAACTATTTAGTTTTGTTTTGGTAAAATCATGCATTTAGTGAGGGAAAAGGAGGTATTTTTCAGTTTGGCAGAGTGGTACTACTGATTATGTCAGCCTTGTTTGGGCGAAACATATGGTCAGTCACAGAGTCAGGTGTGCCATGACAACAGTGATTTGTCAAAGTTTATACGTTGTTTACTGTTGAACTTTCATAGTGAATGGTCATGGTCACACAAAAATAGATTTGTGTTTCTTAGTGCTTTTATTTCTTAGTTTTAGTGGTTATATGTAAGTAGAAACAACAGTGAAATTACAAACATGTAAAATTGAAGTGTATCATTTTCGCTACACCATGCATTGACCTCATGAATAAGAAAACTCTGGGTGTAGCATTATTGATACACCATGCACATACACATTTATTTGTTCATAGACCATAGAACTGTTGCATATTCGTAAATATTTATTTTTCTACAGTTTTCTATATCATGAGCTACAATAGATATATCAAATTTTTAACCTCGGAGGGTGAGAAGGAAGAAATTAGTGAATCTGACATTTTTATTTTTGAAATTAGTGACCTGGAGGATTTATCAGATGAAGATGAAGACTGTGACCCAAAATTTAATAAAAATGCCTTTTTTGACATGTTGGACAATTTAGAAGACACCAATGACGAAAATGACGGTGAGAATGTAGGCCTAGATGAAGAGGTGGAAGAGAGAGATGTTGACGAAGATGACGTTCAGATTATAACATTGGAAAATTCTTTAGCCTTGGATAATGGAGATGTTCGAGAGGAAGATGTTGTAGCCTTGGATCATTCTTATTCTTCACCCCAAAAACATATTCCTGCTAATCTAACAGCTTTACAACCAACCAGCTATGAAGAACCTCAACCTATTGTAATAGTAGTTCCACCGGCTCAAGCTCAACCTGTATCCTTATTTACAAGTGAAAATGATCCTGAAAATGCCAAGCCAAAAGAAACCCAGAGAGTAGATGAAAATGGAATGGGAGAGGAAAGTGAAATTGAGAATGAAAAAGAAAATATACAGAATAATGTAGGCCTTCTTGAAAAAGAAAAAGTACATGACAAAGAAAATGGTAGCAATAAGATTTGCAATGTGAATATAAATGAAAACTTGTTTCCCAGGAAACAGAAGAGAACTAGAAGTCTATCCACAGATTCGGTAGGGACAGGCAAAGTTTTAAGCGTAAAAAAGAAGATTCCGTAGCAAGTAATAGCAAAGTTAACCAAGGTAATAAATTCAATAAAGAAAGCCAATACAATGTAGTAAATACAAGCAAATCCAGCCAGGGCAATAAATGTGGCAAGAAACCAAGATCTAAAAATCACAATAAAAAGAAACAAGAGAAGCAACAAAATACAAAAAAAAAAAAAAAAAAAAAACAGAAAACCCCAAAGCCTTCTATGAAATGGGAACGGAAAGGGCTTCAACTTCAAGGCGATGATATCAAATTTACTGGTGACGAAAATCCACCCGATGAAATAAAGATGATGAACTCTCCTTTGGAATTCTTTTATTATTCCCCCCCCCCCCCCCCCCGATTTGATTGAGCATATTGCACAGCAAAGTACATTATTTTCAACTCAGAATGAACCCGATAAGCCTTTTGTAGTTACTTGTGAAATGCTTAAAAGATTTTTGGGAATATGCATAGCATCGTCTATTGTGCCTACACGCAACATGAGAATGTACTGGAATAAGTCCTTATCTGTAGGCCTGTTTGTAGAAACTCTTAGTGTAAACAACTTTGAAAAAATAAGGAAGTGGCTACACTTTAATGATAACACTCTTCACATACCAAGTGGGAAAACTGGCCATGACAGGCTTTACAAAATCAGGTCTGTTATAGAGACTATAAAAAAACGGTTTAATTCAATTCCTGTGGAAGAAAGACTTGCAGTCGACCAGCAAATGTGTGCATCGAAAGCCCGACACTTTCTTATTAGATATATGCCAAAGGAACCTCATAAATATGGGTTGGTTTTGTATGTACTATCAGGTATGACAGGCTTTGCTTATAACTTTGAGGTGTACACTGGTCAAGAAACCTATGAAGAGACGGCAGAATCTACAGAGCCAGACGTTGGCAAGACAGGTAACACAGTGGTCCGTTTAGCACGTGTAATTCCTCAACACAAAGGCCATAAATTATATTGTGATAACTACTACACTTCAATTAAGCTTTTTGAATATCTTCTTTCTAAAGGCATTCACTGTGTTGGGACTGTTCATGTGGATAGGCTTCCAGATTGTCCACTTCCTAAGAAAGAAGACCACAAGAACATGGAGAGAGGAACTTCAATTGAGTTCACAACTAATGTGTCAAGTGGACAAATGTCTGCAGTATGTTGGAAAGACAACAAGTGCGTGAATCTCTTATCCACATTTGCAGGCCAGGAACCTGAAACAAGAGTACGCAGGTACGACCGGAAACTGAAAACTCACGTGACAGTCAACTGCCCCAGAGTTATATTAGAACACAACAAACACATGGGGGGCGTTGAACTCCTAGAAAGCTTAATCGGACGCTACAAAATAATACAGAGAAGCAAGAAGTGGTACTTGAGATTGTTTTATCACCTCCTTTATCTATGCGTTATAAATGCCTGGCTGGTATACGTGAAAGTCAAAAAAGAGGCAAGATCTCCTTACCTGCAGCTGTCAAAATTCCGCCTTGAGCTAGCTGAGAGCCTGTGTAAGTATCAGCAGGTACTTACACCAACTAGAGGACGTCCCGTGCAGAACGAAGTCAAGTTGAAGAAAAAGTCTTCAAAAAAAGGTCCTCCAAGTGATGTTCGGTACGACAATGTTGGACACTTTCCTACCTACACTGAAAAGCGCCAGCTATGCAAAATGGAAAACTGTGACGGGTTTTCCGTAATTGAATGTGATAAGTGTCAGGTATCTCTTTGCCTCAAAAAGGATAAAAACTGTTTTCGTCAGTATCATAGGTCTGTATCATAGGAAATATGGTTAAGGACTGAATAAGACTAACTAAATGAATTGTCATTCAAAAGTTTTTGTATGAATAAATTTTATTAATAAATACCAAATTTGGAATACTGTTTTCATAGTTTTTACGCCTTAATTCTACTCTAAAAACCACGAATTTTGAATACAGTTCATTTTTTCCACTTAAAATTAAGATAAATTTAATAAACTCTTATCGATTTTGCTACAACATGCAGTGGGGGAAATGTTACTCAGTTATAATCTTCTGTTAATGCACAATGTAGCAAAAACGCAACAATTTTTTATTTTTATTTTTTAAATATTAAAAATAACTTTGGATTTTTAAAATTATTTTTTATGTTATCCGTAGTGTTCATAGAGTAACATATATTTATTGCATCAAAAATAAAAAATCATGCAAAATAGGACAAAGTGAAGAAATATTTTCAGGTAAACTGTTTTAAAATGCTTCCTATTCCACCTGTAAGGTTTTACTTATTACTTGATATCTTAAAAATTTAAAACTTGAATCTTAACCTTCAATTCAAGTTAGAGTGATATAAAAAATATAACACAAAAAAGTTTTGTTTCCTTCATTTTTAACAAACTATCTTTAACAAGTAACAAAGTTTTTGGACATGCAATTAATGTTTTAAGTTGATTTTTTAACATCTACACAGTAAGTTCAAATTTATAAAATGCCAAAATCCAATTCTAGTAATTTACTCTAGTCTTATTCGGGGCCAAAATTTTGGTTTAAAGCTGAGGAAGCTGAAACAGTCACGTTAGAGATAGAGGGATTTAAAATCACTTTGGGCCTTTAACTTTTTATGGTGCTGAATTGATTTCAATCTGATTTTAGTTTCTTCCTCTTAAATGAATACATTGTTATATTTCAGTAGAGTTGACAGATTTGGAAATATTTCTCATTAATACTTGACTACTAAGGCATTCATAACCATGTTTACACTTTGACTTATGTTTCTAGCAACAATCATATTTAGTAATTAAAGAAACTCACTTTAGCCATTTGTTCATCTAGATATCGTTAAGACGTTTTGAAAATTTCTTATGTAAATTAGGTCGTCTTGAAATTTTTTAACTTGTGGATACATTTAACGATGTTTTTAGTACAGTATATAGAGAGGTTTTAAATAGTAAGCTATAAAAGTCCCGGACTGGGGTCATAGCGTGACTACATCTTTAGCTTTACAAAATAAGCCACTTTTTCTAACAAGGAGATGGGGAAGTCCCTTAAAGCAATTTGTAAACAGATTGAATTTAGTTGCCGTCATCATAATTACTCATGTGCAATAATGAAAATGCCACGAGGTCAGATTGGTCTCTAATCTGCGACTGGCCATCGTCGCGCCAAGCCACACAAATTGTTATAAGCCGATTACAAGTATTCCATTCCGTCTCTGAATGGTTCACTCGCTTTGGAAATTCAATTCTGAACCAGATCGGTGCGAATCTTTTGGCATTAAAGAGAAATTGGTACTTCTGAGAAGCGAACACGTATCGTGCAAGTACGACGATTGATTGATTAATTCTACCCACTAGATCAGTGCGAGATTGGGAAAATAAGTAACAGGTAAGGAGCCTTTGTTGATTTCTGATCTAGTAATCCAGGTTAACAGATTAAATTTAAATCAATGGTATGCTTCATCTAAGCAAAACCTAAGGTAACCTAATTTCAACAGAGCCATGTTACCCATGGAGTAAAAGATTGTTTAAACCTTTAAATATGAATTTTTTTAGTGCCACCCAATTAACCCCCCAGAGCCTTACTAGCTACCTCCCAGCAATGCTTCCTCTTCGTAAAAATCTTAAGACCAAATGAGGTTTGTTGTACCCGGGTTGAAAGAAAACTGGAATAAATCCATAACCTTCCTTAAAAATCAAGCTCGAGTGATTGGAGGGTCAAATATTGCTGATGAACCTAGGCCTACTAAAGAAAAATGTTGTGATAAAAAGGCTCAATAGTTAAAAGAGAACAGCTTAAAACTGGCTGGGTGGTTATAGTGCTCGCCTTTGAATCCAAATGTTGCCGGTTCGATCCTGAAGAAAGTTAGTAGCTTTTTAAAGGATTGATTCCGGACCCAGTTGCCATTTGTCGTTGGCTTATTAATTAATGATGCTATCTAATAACTAGTCAATCTTAGATAGTAACAAGACTGGGGTTTGGACCGTTTCCCGTCAAAACGTTAAAAAAATGCCACTGGCGTAGATAGAAAAGAACTGCAATTTATGTACCAAGTCGAAATAGAGTCCAAATTACCTCAGAAGACATATAAAGGGTGGTTGCAAATTATTGATTACAATTTAAGATTGAATAAATAAATAGCCAAGCAACTTATAAACATAGGAATTGTTTTATTAAAAAACATATATTAAACAGTTTTTATCACAATACAAGAAAATATTACTGGTAAATAAGCAAAAAAAAAAAAAAAATAAATAAATAAATAAAATAATAATAATACGCTCGTCATCGTTTGCACGCAAATATTTTTGTCTGAATTCACTCAGACCATGTTTTTTCTAAACAATGCTGAAGTTATGCCTCCAGTAACCTCTTTAACTCTTCTCAAATTCCTAAATGTACTGAACCTTCCTCGGAAAAATTCCATCCCATTCTTAAAAAAGAGGTCTAGGGAAATTGAAGGCCGAGACGTTTGATCATTTTACCAGTTTTATATAACCACTTTTTAAATTACTGAAATTTTAATAAAAATGTTTGAAGTTGCTAAACTGTTTATAATTTGATATTTAGAAAAATAATCCCCATATTTCTACGTTGCTTGTTTATTTATTGAGTTTAATTATGTGTCTAATATAATTTTGGTTATATTTATAACCACAATGTAGAAAGGTATTCAACTCTGTCACTGAGCATAAATCTAGCTGTTGGATATTTACCATAAGTGTTTTTATATTTTGTTCATTAGGTTATGGCGAATAAAGCATTAACTGTTCAAGTGATTTGGTATTGCAAACCTAATTATTTTTTATTTCTTTTCCTATACTATCGTGTAGATAGAAACAAGTGTGGTTTTCGTCAATATTTTCGAATTTGAGTTTAAGGTGGATTTATCCGTTTTGTTGCCTTCTAAATTTATAAATAGTTTTTTTTTTTTAATTTTTCTCTATGTCTAAGTTTAAGCTGAGAAAATTTAATTTTTATTTCAGCGTTAAACACAGTGCGTTGTTAAAAGTCACAGACGCGTGTAGAGTCAAACTCAGGGGGTGCTGCTCAGGTGGCAGTTATCGGACTAATCCTTCATGAAATTGTTGTTTGGAGGCTTTTAACACCTTTTTTATAGTGTTGGGAGAAAGTATGTTTCAGTTATCTGATACCGTTTATTTGAATAATTTTTCTCCACCGGCATTGTGAGTTGAAGTACTGCTAAGAGGACGGTTTCCAGTAACAGTTTAGTTTCCTAAACGCTAATCTCACAGCGTTTAATAACGCGGCCGAGTCTGTCCACGCCTAATCGACCGGTGTAATCAGATACTGCGGTCGCTCAGTCGGCCGGGCCGCAGCCATACTGATATTAATATGCTTAATATATCTACCACCGTTGCAATAAGTACCAATAAAGGTAACATTAACAAGTAACAACACAAAGAGGTGCACTATTAAACTAAATTCAAATCTGATGCTTGATGAGGTCTAAAACGTTCAGGTTTCACATTAAAATCTAGGTTCTATACCAATGAGAACTCGGCATTTGACGAAAGTAATGTTCTAATAGACATTCGTACATTAGCTGATTTTTCTATTACGAATCATATTTTAGTTGCATTATACTGGTAACGTGATATGTGAGTGAGAACGACGATTTGGTCAATCTGTACATCTGTGTTGATACATGAAGGATGCCAGTCCATAACCTATAAATTTTTGACATATTTATTACAGTAATTTACCAAATTTAAATTGTTCGTAGATAAAGAAGGGTGTGCAAATATTTTATTTAGCCTTTATACCTAGTGATATATTTATAACATTCGCTTTGCTCGTGTTCCAATTTACTTATCACTCATGTCTTAAAGGACTTCACAATACAATCGTAGCATAAACTACTATTATTATTGTCGCACATACCACATGCAAAGGATTGAAATTCTTTCGTAATATTAACATGAAACTAAGTTTCTACTCGTAGGTATTGATGAAATGTTTGATTTATAACATCTTAATTAGTATCGTACGTGTTGTCGCTACTACGGGGGGAATTACAAAATTTGGTAACATTGCATAAAATTTAATTGTACTCGTGCCGTGATTACAGGCCGAATTGTAAATATTCAGGGTGTTCGGAAACTCTCTCCCGAAACTCCGTGTGGTGATTCCTCGGATCAATATAAACAAAAAAGCTCATGTGAACATATGTCATAAATTTCTTTCTTAAGCCACTAGAAGTTATTTATTTATTTCAACGGTACAACCATTTTCATGAAATAGTAAAACAGTAAATAGACAAGCAAAATTAAATTAATACTATCAAAGTAGGATGGTAATGCGAAAATTACACTTTATATACAGGGTGTCCAGCTTCCACCTTTACAAACTTTTCCAGGTTATTAAGCATGCCAAAACAAACAGAAAAATCATATAAACATATGTCCGGAAATGCTTCGTTAAGCCTCTAGCCGCAATTTTGATTTTTACACTTAAGAATTTTTCTTTCCGTAACGGGTTGTTGTATGGAGTTCATATTTGGCATGTACCTTAATCACACCAATGCTCATGTTTAGAAAAAATATTATTTTTTTCCGATGTATATTTTCAAAATGGCGGCCATTTAAAATTTTTAAACTCAAATATCTTAAAAACCGTAAATTTTATAAAAATTTTACTAGATACAAAAAAGTTGACAAATTAAATTATCTAAACATTGATACCAAGTTTGTAAGGATCCGAAAACAAATAACGGAGTTATTGAGATTTTTCTCTTAAAATAACCTAAATTGGCATTAATCATAGTGCAAAATCAGTGTTTTTCTACAGGAAAACCACCATAACTCCGTTATTTGTTGCCGGATCCTTACAAACTTGGTATCACTGTTTAGATAATTTAATTTGTCAACTTTTTTGTGTCTAGTAAAATTTTTATAAAATTTACGGTTTTTTAGATATTTGAGTTTAAAAACTTAAAATGGCCGCCATTTTGAAAATATACATCGGAAAAAAATAATATTTTTTCTAAAAATGAGCATTGGTGTGATTAAGGTACATGCTAAATATGAACTTCATACAACAACCCGTTACGGAAAGAAAAATTCTTAAGTGTAAAAAACAAAATGGCGGCTAGCGGCTTAACGAAGCATTTCCGGACATATGTTTATATGATTTTTCTGTTTGTTTTGGCATGCTTAATAACCTGAAAAAGTTTGTAAAGGTGGAAGCTGGACACCCTGTATAACAACAATAATAAATATAACAATTACGTAACAGGCAATAATTATTTATAACAATATGTACATAACAACAACAATAAAAAAAAACCAACCAATCAATAGCAATAGATAAATTTGAAAAAAAGTAATAGCAATCAACATGAGATCAGAGTAACAATAATGGTTCGAGAGGTACACAATCTAAAACTTGCCATTGAAACACAGAAAAATATGAAACAATGCTACATTCTTTGTTCGATTGAGATCCTAAGAAATAATGTTGGCGATTGTCTTTCTAAATAGTGCTAGACTATCAGGCACTAGACTATCAGAACTAAAAGTCATTTAGTTCTTTACGCATGACAATTTTATTTCCGTGATGGATAACTTTATTGAGTTTATATTTGTCATGAACTTTGATCCCACCAAATTTTCATTTTCAGAAATTTTTCCCATGTGTATTTTAAAAATAGCTGCCATTTCAATATTTATTGACCGGTAAATTTTATCAATATTTTATAAGTAACAATAAGATGAAAAATTGAATTATTTAGAAAATGATACCTTCCTATTTTATTATATGTAATCAATGTAATTAATGTAAAATTGACAAGGACGTCCAGCCTGTGTGTCCTATGGAGACAGAGCCATCGACCGCAGTACACGGCGCAATCTGAGTGGCCGGGCTCCTGAGATTATAATAATGGCAAATCGATAGTCCCGCTACAGGTAATTGGTCCAGCTTGTTTCTTGCAAGCGTGGGGGTTTTATTCACGTTTTTATTGTTACGCTAACAGCTATGTTCGCATTCTTATTAGTCCGGGACATTTAGCCAAAATATGGCCTTGGCCTAGACAAAATTGGCCGGGTAACGAGACCTAGTGGAATGAGTTTGGTATGTGTCCCTGATCATTTGGTAAAAATTCCCAACTTTTCCCACAGCAGGAACATCCGCCATTTTGGAAAATGGCGGAAACAGTTGATTACAGTGTAAGTGTTTACTAAAATGGGATTTTCATAAAACCCACACCACTTAGATTCACCCAAAAACGTTTATATTGTTCACAATTAAATGTCGTACAAGGAAATACCATATTTATTGGTATAAATAATGTTTTAAGGTTCAATATGTGCACTTAAATTTAATATTTTGTCAACATTTTGGGAAGTTATTTTGATTTTTTGTAATTTAAGGCGTTAATATCACAGTTATGATATTTTTAGTCCTTATATCACAGTTATGATATTTTTAGTCCTTACAAGAATTGTAGCCCTTAAAATTGTGCATCGATTGCATATATAATATTCTTTGTTGAAATAATAATAACGTTGATACGGTGCCTTAAAGTCTGAAATATTCACGGATTTCAAAGGGGTAAAAATGGGTTTTTTGCATTTTTGGACCTCCATTTTCAAAATTCAACAATTTTAACTGAAGCCAAATTTGAAGGAGCTTAAAAAAATAAAATATTTAGTATTTTGAAATTTTAACTTGGGTTGAACGGGTTACTAAGAAAAGCCAAAAATAGGTTTCCAATGCTGATCTTATGGGAAATCAACTAAACCCTGTATCTCGCTTATTTATTGGCATAACTTGATAAAATTTGTTATGTACATTCACTAGGTAGGGTTCAACTGATATTTGCTTACAATACCCATATTTCGGTAAACCTACATACTCACCCCCATTTTTTCTTCCCAACTTCTCAAAATTTTGACAAAATATTAAATTTAAGTGCACATATTGAACTTTAAAACATTATTTATACCAATAAATATGGTATTTCCTTGTACGACATTTAATTGTGAACAATATAAACGTTTTTGGGTGAATCTAAGTGGTGTGGGCTTTATGAAAATCCCATTTTAGTAAACACTTACACTGTAATCAACTGTTTCCGCCATTTTCCAAAATGGCGGATGTTCCTGTTGTGGAAAAAGTTGGGAATTTTTACCAAATTATCAGGGACACATACCAAACTCATTCCACTAGGTCTCGTTACCCGGCCAATTTTTTCTAGCCAATTCGCTAAATGTCCCGGACTATTATTAGTATTAAATAATCACGGAAAAATATTTCAATAATCAAGTTCAATTATGGCTATTTAAAATTTCAGCTGTCGAACTGACCGTCTCGGATTGGGCCTGATGATGACCGGTGTGACTGGTCGAAATCGATCGCCATTATAATATCTTTTATATATATTTACCGTCTTGTAAACAATTACAGTATAAGTGTAAATATATCGAGTAGTGTTGGAAGACGTTTTATTATTTCAACCTGAATATCAGTACCAGCACGTATAATGCTAATCAAGAAGTTATTTAATAATTTACACTCTCTTTTTTAGTTGCTGCTTCCATTCTGAGAAATGTTCTTATCCGAATCTTTCTGAGGATTGAGATCGGGCTATTAAACAATGATCCTGACAAATGGGTCGGCTGGTCTTTGTCGCTAACAGAACTGCAACTCAACTTATCCGTCACCCTCACTCCCTCTCCAGTCATCATCACCACCCGGGTGTGTTGGTGTCTTAAATAAGGTGTCAAGTTGTGTTGTTACTTTGATTTCATTCAGTCATATTAAATGTGGGTTTATGCATTTCATTGAATTCAAAGCTATCATTAACTACAGAAAATAACAGGAAAAGAGATAAATATTGCGTAATTAATTCAATTGTATTTTTATGTAATATAATATATATTTTCACCTAACACTGACCTTTCTTATCAGTGATGGAGAAAATCAATCCTGCAACGTAAAAAGTTAAAGGGCCAAAGTGATTTTAAATCCTTTAATCCCGATCGTTATCGTAACTCTTGTACGATCCCACCTACCGGAGCGCGCCCGGCGAGAGTGAGTCTTTTGTGTTTCCATTGTAATGTTTTTATATCCATTATAGAAATTAACGCTGAAGGTTATTACTAACTAAATGATGTGGTTTTAATACCGCTCTGCAAGAGCTTTAAAAATAATCAAATTTAATTTGTTATACAGAATTTACCAACTAATTAAATGTATTGATGCCAACATATAACTTTAGTAAGTATACTTTGCAATGCCAAGTAAAGGAATCTGAGAAGAGAATTCACGTTTTCCTCAGTAGGATGAATAGGAAATCACGTCAACATACAGTTTGTGTCAGTAATACGGTAACAGAATATTACCTAATTTCTGAGTGTGGCGTACCTTGCAGAAAATACTGTTGCGATTAAGCTATTTATCTTGAAACACCATATTTATCTTGCTGTCCCTCGTGATTGGCTGGGTAACTGAGTGGCTATAGTGCTCGCCTTTGAATCTGAAGGTGGCCTGTTCTATCCTGAGAAAAGTAAGTAGCTTTTTAATGGGTCAAAACTGACCTTGCTGCCATTGGTTGTTGGGCTATTAACTGATGACCCTGTCTGTAAAATCAACTGGTCTTTGACAGTTAAAAAGCCACAAAAGGCATCACATTCAATCTACACTCATCCTTCATTCATATTAGCCTTAAAATATGACCTGGTAGCGTAGAAAGTGATTAAGTAGGTTTAGAGACCACTTCATCGTCACAGAACATTATTTTAAAATTAAATCAGTTTGTTCCATTCCCCTGCCTCACTTCTAATATAATTTCACACCAAATAATATTTGTGAAAATACACATTACATGTATAAAAATCTACATGAAAAATACATTGAACCTCCTTGCTAATTCGTAGGGATCAATTACTAATGTAAATTTTTTTCAAAATGAGGTTAGATAAAAAAAGTACAAATCAGTTTAACACCATAAACATTATTACAAACACCTCGGTCGGAAGCGCTGTCGGAGCAATGAGCCAATCGCAATCAGAGCAGGTCGCGTCACCGGTAATGCCACCGCCGCCGCGCACGTTCGAATATTGACACCGTTCAACTCCGACACGACACGACGCGACGCGACGCGTACTGCACAACTGAGTGTTTAATTTAACCTTAGTATATTTAAATCTTTTGGTTATTACGACGTATGTGTTAGTTGGATACCATTTCTATGGTAGGTATTTTTACGTAGCATTGAGAAGAAATATAATAAATATACATATAACAGTCACTAAGCCCTTCTTGCCGCTACCAGTTCCTCTAGATGAATTTAATCCCTATCTCATAATACAAAAATTCTTTCCTTTTGGAACTATTTACAAATATTCACGGAGCAATATTTAATCAAATGTTAAAAACACATTTACTATATACATTCAAGGACTTAGTATTTTCATAACCTCCTTCTAAAATGCTTGTTGCATCTTAACCCCTTAACGTCTATCCCAATTCGATAGTCCCATTTATTAAAGGTCGAAAAGAAATATAGGAGTAACAAATTTAATTTAGTAAAACTATACTTAATTTTAAAGTTAAATAATTTACCTGTTGCTCAAACGGATCTACGAACCGTCCGCGTCGCAACGGTATTGATTTTAGAGACCGTTGAAATTATCAGATTGTTTGACAATTCCTACACAACTATCAAAGTTTCTTATAAAATTGAAGATTTTTAACATAATTTACATAAAACACAGCGGCCAGCGGGTTTAGTTGCTGCCCTACAATCACCGGCAGCCAGCCTTAATGAGGCATTGAGAGCTCGGGGCCATTGTCTTGCCGTTGCTGCGGCCACGGGCTTGTTATACAAACAAACAACTCGGTCTGGGCCGGGGTCGGGGTCGGGCTTACCGCTGTATCGAGATACAACGTAATACCACCTCCCCTTCACCATTCGCCAGCTCATAAGCTGAAGCAAAGACTACTGGACTCATGATAGTGAGGTATATTGTCCTGAAGAAAAGCAAACTAGAATTTATATGAATTTATGTCATAGTTGTTTTTAATGCAGTTTTCAACCATCGACAATTAGAATTATTATAGTAATTAATCCGTCAAACCAAAGAGGTATACAAGATCAACTTGAAAATTAACAATGATAGAAATAACACATTTAACTTAATTCATAAAAAACCCTCACATTTTAAAGTTATTAACATTCATAAGTTCCAAAATCTTTGCATCTCAATCTTGTCGTTTTAAATAACTATATGATCAATGAGTGTTCAGCTATTACATATATTTAGTTTGTTAATATTAACCACTGATAGATACCGCAACACTGCAGGAAACAACGTAACATTTGATGACATACACTCTAGCTCTTTTACTTGTAAATAATTTTTTCACTAGCCGTAAACTCTAGTACACAAATTTATTTATTGAACAATTCTGTTATTAAAGCAACTCGACGAAAAATATTTCACCATAGTAACAAATACAACATTAACGTATGCACTGGATTAAAACTAATATCTGTGTAAGACCGTTACTAGTGATTAACGGAAAATTCCAGTAAAACAAGACAAACTTATTTAATATGAGGCAAACAAAGGTAAATATTCCGTCAGGTAAAATGACAAAGAGTGCGCTTCCGTGGTTGTACGGATTAGTTAACTGGCCCTGGGAATTAATCCACTTCCTTCACGATAATCGTGTTGACTTCGTAGAACAAGGAAAACAATGTGCTACAAATTTAAATGGATTTATGTTTTTGTATCTTGTCATCTAGCATATTTTTTACGTGTTTCTTTCTCAAATAAACCTTGTGGAATTTATGAAATAAAAACCATTCAAGAATGTGTTGGATTAATTCAATTTATTTTACTGTTTAAAGTTTGAATGGTTCTTTGGCCATCTACTTCAAAACATAAATTCAAACATGTTATGTTTTATTTAAAAAATGTTAAGGATTATTCAAGTTTTAGAACAGCAACAGTAATTTGTATCAGATTTTAGTTTTTATTTGGCTTGAAAGCAGAACATAAATTTTAAGGTTATACACAACTATTGTTCAATTATTTCACTTCAATGTTATTCTTTTTCAAAACATCTTATAAATACAGTTTCTTTTCAAAGGAATTTTCTATTTTTTATTTTTTTATTTTACTGATATAGGCAAAGCAAAGCAAAAAAGAAAGCACATTTGTTGGCACAGGAAGCCCAGTGAGCGATCTAATTGGATAAACTCTAAAAAGGTGTGTTTGAGTCATTACAACTTTATCCGTTCTATTGAGCAAATCATGAGCTACTAAAACTATTACGGCTCGGGAAAGGTATTTGCAAGTACAGTTTTGAAGTTACTGAACCGTAAGGCATCTAAATGAAACACTCGTAAGCCGCTTACAGTAACTGGCTCCGGCCGTCCAGTCATACCCCGCTCTCGCCTTATAAAACAAACGTTCTAGTGACCTGGTTCATTTAATAAATACGACACCGCTCCAGTTACTTTCAACAAGATAAACTATGATTTAAGAACTACGAGGAGAGCAATTTTTAGTAAATACAAGAGTTCCTATAGCTCAATAAGGCAGTTTTGTTTTATAAACTATAACACTTTTAGGAGAGTTGTACAAACCGTCAATGAGAGATGGGATAGAACTTCCGACCTCGCCTGAGTCCAAGGCTCTCTGCATCATGTTGACCAACAGATACCTAGAATGCAACTCGAAATTAGGGGTTGGACTTATTTTAAATGTAAGTAGGATATATAATGGCTAACAGTTTTGGTATAGGTATAAATTATTTATAGGAACTACAGTTTATTTTATTTTTTAAATATATTTTTATTGTTTTTTTTATATTAATAATGGCAAACTGGTTGACATTATTGGTATTTGGAAATACTTTTTTTTATCATACTTTAACATTGTTTCTTGGAGATATAAAGCAATTTAATTTATAGCATTACCGTTATTACTTTATTGTGAAATGTTTTACTTTGTATAAATGTAATATATTCAATTACTAGATTGTATTGAAAATATATGTGGCTGGTATTTATTGAGGATCATATGAAACACAACGAACAAAACAACGCGTCGAATATTTCGAATAACAAATCCATCAGAATGAAATTTATCTTGAAATATAATTAAAATCTACAGTATCACTTTGTTTATTTGCAATTCGTTTCAGTTCAAACTATGTCTGTAATGCAAAAACCATACTGGATTTAAACCTTTCATTTCGTAACATTTCACTTTTTAAAGTGGATTTGAGAAAGGTCTTGTGAACTGGTTTGTTGGTTTGATTGGAAAAAATTAACGAATTAAGTTCGGTATCCTAAAATCAATGAGTGGAGCTCTTATAATGGAAATTCGTTGAATCAACTTAACTGTGAACGGTTGATTTGTATTTACTCCTATAGTTTTGAATTTTATGACATTCACTTAACTTTGAATTCAAAAAGCTCCACAGGAACGTAACAAATATAAAGTCTGAAAAGCTGGCAGTAATTTCAAATTTCTAAATTAAAATCCCTAATAGCTTAAAAAGTCTGAGTCTCACGAACTGTCTTGTTGCCACGACAATAAATATGTTGCTTTCTGCACTCGTAGGTAAAACATACTGATCAAACAAACTTAAACATCAGAAACTAAGAATGTAGTCCAAGAAGTAAGAACGCGCTTAGCATTCGTTATCAGGGGAGTGTGTACCGCCGGGGGGAGGGGGTGTTGGGGGGGGGGTATGTACTGCCGGAATAAAAAATGTCCCCCTGTTTTTTTTTTTTTTTTTTTTTTTTTTTTTTAATTAGACTCTCTCTAAATATTGAATGATTGCGCTGATGATTAGGTAAATCATAGATCCTGCATCCTTGTTGGACCTTACAAAACTACATTGTTCATTGTAGAAAACACCTAGTGGTTGCACGTACTCTTTAGCGCGTGCAACAAAATTCTGCTAAAAATCTATATGTTTAGCACTAAAACAAATATTTATCCATCGTCAACCTACACATTGGAGCAGGTTTATATGTCCCGTATTTATTAACATCACAGTTGGTAAAATGGATCGGGTTATTGGCTGCTATCGAATACCCACGCGGTTTTGGGCCTCCTCGAGCACTTGTGGCAATCTCAAGTTCGAACTAACTTACTACAACCCTCTTTAACAAGGAGTAACAGTAACACCTGCTCAAAAGAGGATCTACGATTAAATGTATTGTTGTAACAAGGTAACAATTGTTACCCTAACATTTAGACCGAGTGACGTGAAATTTGTAGACATTTTGTTCGATTTCATCATGCGTTTGAAGTTGCAAAAATAGAAAATAATAATAATAAAACCACGCCAGTCAGAACACACAAAAAAATTTAAATTAAATAACCTTTTTGAACAGTAAGATCAAGGCAAACCTTCCTACGGTGCTGAACGCTACTAAAATTAGGTCTAATTGGCAAAGTCATTTTATTTCGGTGTTCCAAAAAATTGATATTTTATAAAATTTTGTTTAACTTTTTTTTTAAATAAAATTTTTACTATAGATTTGTTGTACTTTGTTAACAGTTTAACTGACCCCCCCCCCCCCCAGCTTATACAGTTTTAGTTTGATACTCCAAAACACCGAGATATTATTTTTGGTAAACTTTTAATTTCTTTTAGTATTAATGTAAAAAATTAAATAGCATAACGAAAAAAATTACTGTAAGACTTTTAATAAGTTTAAAATAATTCAATTCTTGTCAACAAAAATTGTGTAGATTATTTATTATACTCAGCAATTTGACGTGAATTTAATAGTTCTCAATAGGATAGTTTGAATTATTTATTGATTATGATACAAGAGTCCACTAAGCTTTATGTGGACTGAAATAAAACCACTCCCATAGTTATACCTATTTTAACTAACACTTAAATTAAATGTTCTACTCATGTTTTAACTGTTTGCGCATTTATGAGGATAAATTCCTCTTAACTGGATATATTTCAACTCTAAGCTGCTTAAGGCAGTGATTACGAGAATCCGATTAGGAAACGAGTAAAACCATCAACCAATATACAGTTTGCTTTCATTCAGTGCAAGTTCCCTCCATTTTATTCACTTTATTCCTTGATTTTTATCAATAATGAATAACGTTTCAAAACTTAAATAAAAAATGAAATAAAACAGCAATGGGTTTCTGAAATTGGGATGAAGAAAGACCCACAGAACTATGTAAAGAAGTTCATATATTAAAATGTTATCTGCAACTCTCATTTAATTTGTTAGAATGGAATTGAAACAATACAATATGCCTTTATGATAAAATATTTAAAATAAATTTATTAACTACATTTGGTAAAACCATTTCAACTTAAACTACAGAACAACTAAACAATACTAATATAAAACATGTTACGAGAAATAGTGTGATGTTGAATGAATAGAATATTTGATGACTAACACACGTTTTACAAAACATGACTAGAATGGATGACTAGTGTTGAAAACTAGGTAACAATATTATTTGCTACTTAATAAGTTAAATTATTAGAAACGGTTACATGCATAAAAAATTATTTTAATTACTACAACACGATAACAATAATTAACAATTCAGCAATAAATAAATAGTTTAACAACAACGTGACTAAAAAGTGATTCTATGAATACTGTTTTGACACGCCTAACTAACCTTACAATCAACAGCAAAGTGAAACAAGCGTTACCAATGCAGTAACCTAAAGACTGATAAGGTAATGGACAACAAAAGATATAATACGCGATAAAACAGAGACTAGGAATTCAACAAATATAATTAAAAAAAGAATAAAATATAAATTAAAGAGACAAATATGTCTATTAAATACAATAAAATTGAATAAACGAACTATTCATTGTCACAATTGATGCTATAAGAATTAATTTCAGGTAAGACAAAAAGTTAATACAAACAAGAGAAAATTGGATAACAGCTTGCTAAATTTAGATATAAATACAGACACAGAAACATGAAAAAGTAAACATTTAATGGAACTTCACCACCCACACGATGGAGTCTTGACAGGAAACTGTTGTAGGTGTAGTACCGAAGTTAGGAAATAACTGACAAATAGGTACTGTTCTTTAATACTGATAGAGATACCTGAAGGTCTCTTATCTGTTGAGGAATGTTCCTGTACAGGAAATTAGCTATAAAATAGGCATGTGTTAGGTTAATAGATTGGAAACTCTAGGAACCTGAAGGTCTAAACTTACAGCATTACGAGTTCTGTAAGAATCAGGTAACGGTACAATTTTCATGTCCCCATGGGTGTAGGAGTAGACCAGCTAAGTTTTAATTAATAAATGTTTAACCGATAATAATCCAGCCTCCTTTCTTTTTAAAGCATCATTGATTTATTGAAACTACCTCTTAATAACAATGTCTGCATCACATGTAAATTATTTAAAATACCATCAATTGTTTTCATACTGTTCGTTTCTTTGTAAGGTAAGACTTTATGGACACCAGTAATGCCCTAAGTTACGGATACAGTTATTGTTGGGGATATACTAAAATTTATTTCCTATGGTTTTTATTATATAGCTTAAGCTACTAGTTCTAACAAAATAAAATTTAAATAATTCATCTTAGAGTATTTAAAATCCAGCGAAATCGGAAAAAAAATTCTTCGCAACCGTGAGCTAAACGATAAACTTTTAACGATTGAAAAAGAACCAAGTTCGCAAGGCAATTCTAAACAGTTTACATAATCTCTTTCAGAGGAAGTTATACGGGTAAACATTGGAATATTTGTAAGTCAGTTTGAATAACCAGGGATGAGCCATTAAATTTAAAATAAAATTGGGAGGCAACAATTTTAGTTAATCTCACTTA
>CM061531.1:190243629-190278556 GCA_030545055.2 Neoaliturus tenellus | reverse complement strand
TATCGCAAAATAAAAAGGAGTTACAATTTCCAACACTACTCGTCATAGTTACACTTGCACTATAATGTATACAAAACGGTAAATATATATGAAAGATATTATAATGACGATAAATTTCGACCAGTCATGATGAGGATCAATCAGAAGCTCAATCAGACCCACTCAGAGGTTGTTCATGCTGGTGATGACCGGTGCAACTGGTTGAAATCGATCGCCATTACAACATATCTTTGCTAGATTTGGCGCCCTGTATGAAATCCTGGGGCAAGTGATAGATATTATTTCATTTATTGTTTAAAAAAATGTATGTTAGCTAAGTTAAAAATTAAAAATACTACATTGTTTGTTTTTGAAACCCCATAAAACCCCTTTTCCTTGATCATGCTGGTTTGCAAACTCATGAAAATATACCTGGTCTTACACCTTCATACAAAATTTTATAAAAATCGGAGGTTGGGCTATCCGGAATGGTATTACCGATAAATTTTATCGAAAATTATCGGTACCAAGGACACACCTATATATACATATGAAAATGAACGAACGGTGATTTTGGCTTCTGGGGACCTCAAAATAAAAAGTAACATGGTCCCGGGCTTAGGTCTTACCGTGGCTACTACCGTAATAGCGTATTCCCTATAGGGAAATTCGTTAAAAGTTACATTTTAAAGTGATATCTAAAGACACGAACCACATTAGAAACTCTTTCTTGTGTTGGAAAGATTTATAAGCTACGTCAAACCAATTTAGCTGTAGAAAATATTGACATAAATAACATCGAGTGGCGTATACACGGTAGTTCACAACCATAAAATTAATCAGGTTTTATCGTTGCTGTGGACATAAAACATGGGCCAGATGGTTGCCGCTAGCAGGCCCAGTAAAGTAACCCCTCGACCGTCACTGTCGTCTTCTTGAAAAACTGAATTACGTCTCCTGCTATTGAATTGCTTAACTAAAATGCGATACTGATCGAATAAAACGTTTGCCATTGTAACCGAATTAACTTTTGATTTAACTGATGCTAATTAACTTTTTCACAAAAAATTAAAATATTTAAGATGAGAGAGATGTTAAAAATAAGCCTTTTGGATTGTATTAGTACCACGATAAAATAGTACTGGTTCACGAATTGGAAGAATGAGGGTTACGTTTTGATTAAATATTGAAAACGCATATTGAAATGTAAAAACGAACAGTGCTTCATCTTTAAATGACGATACTTATTTTACCTGCCGTAAGTTAAATATCACAGAGGAAAAAAGAGATGAATGATTGGTTAATATGAAACAAATTATTATATAATTTGTTACATATTATTATTATATGTATTATTATACATACATATAAGCCATAAGGTAAAACTTACATTTTTTCAATATGATTTTTAGCGTCTAACGATTTTTTATTTTAGAATTCTAGTTTTTTACGAAATACATATTATGTAGCAACTCAGAGGTTGATATACTTTTTTATACAAAAAAGTTACAGTATTTAATGTAAACAAGTATCATCTTGCATCTTACGTCACGGTTTACATTCTGCTACAAAGCAACAATTATGTTAAATAACTATACTACGATACACATTATATCGCCATATCGCAATACATGGCCGTAGTACACCTCACTAGTGTTCACTTCCAGATTTTTCTAGTGGATTGACCATTCGACGTTTTTGTACAATGTACCGGTAGAAGAAGTTGATGTACCACAGAATAAATCTGTTGGCCTTAGCCTAGAAAAAAATACAGAATTTAGGTTAAATTTCCATAAATAAAACGAGTCGATATTTGACGGATACCGCTCCATCCATGGTGATCTATCTAGTCGAGCGCAAGGCAGATGGTGCAAAACACATATAAAATGTAGGCCTACTTTTTTTAATTGCTATTTTCTTTCAATTGATCAACTGCTTTACATTATTAAGTAACATAAAGTATAGTAGTAAACAATTCAACAATTAATTTTTTTTTTAATTCATTAACTATAAAACTGCATATTTTAAATATTATAAAACTATTATTTTTTTATTAATTTAAAGGATAATTAATTATAATTATATACATTTTTAGGTACTGGTCATAGTAAACCAAATTCTTCTTGAACGTTTGCTCCTCTACTGTTTGAGACAAAATACATTGTATGTAATACAATCAGGTAATTGAAAGCCTATAAATAAATTAATTGCAAAGGTTTCGAAATGTCTATTTTTGCATTTTAAGAAAGTAAGATAACATTAAAGCAAATAAAACCTGCTAAGATAGAAAATATTAGCTTTTATTTTGTACAAACTGCAGGTAAATCGGTTCAGTGTAAGTCTCAGATGAACCGTTCAAATGATTGAAATAGTTGACTTTTTTCCCAATGTTAAATTTCTAAAAGAAAAGTTTATCTTCCATTTTACATCAATTTAACGTTAATATTTTTTTGTGAAATACATATAAATCCTGCTAGTAAATGACTGAAAAGGTTTGTTTTAGTCCAACACGCCCAAGTAGAAGACAGAATCGTCCAAGTAGAAGTCTCAGACGAACTGTCCAAAGGTGTTTTCCCCTTAATGTTTTAAATATATAGGTATAATTTATGTACACTCAAATTAATTCATTTAGTGCAAACAACATTCCAGAGTTCACTTTTGATATCTTTTTAATGAAATTATCAAAGAAATATATGTTAAGTGTCAATGGCACATAAATTATAATCTTGTGATTATGTATTTAAATAAGAGGAAATAAAATCATGTGCTTTTAAACAATAGTTTGAATATTAGCAAAGCGTAAAAGCCTCTTATCTTAGTTTGATAGAGAAGAAACATTCTTGTAATGCATAATATTGTTCACTATCAAGTACTACATTGTTTTAAACGCATTTTCAAAACAGTGGATTAAATTATTAATGTACATGGAAAAAAGTATAGTTGTAAAACTGTGCATTAAAACGTACAACAAATATGAGTTGAAAACTTACCGAATAAATTTGCAGCAGGTATAATGTGTTTTGTTATCCAGAAGTAATAAATTTATGAGGTTAGAAATAACCCTCAAATGAATTCTGATCAAAGGAATTAAGTTTCAATCGAAATATTATGTTACAAACACACATATTTGGTTATCGTATTGGATTCAGTTTTAATTATATCGTTTGTCAGAATAATGTTGAATTGTCCAGTTCTTAGTGGGTTATATCATTAACTATTAACATAGATTTTCTTTTACTGTGCTATCGTGTTAATATGTTTATACAACCGTTCATTAATTGTGTAAACCTTTGACCAACCATATTGGAGTAAAAGTTTTGATACGTAGGGTAAGAACGTAGTGTTTATGTCCTGGACAAAAGTACACCACTCATAAGTCTAGTGAAATCAGGGGTCACAAGTTAAAAGGGATAAAAAAACTTTCACTATGATAAAAATATTATCTTCACACATCCACCAACATCCCTCTCGCAACATCAAATTATAAATAAGGAGGCACTGAAGCCACAAACCAGAGATTTAAGAAACCTTAACAATCATCTGACTTATTGGGCCGCATAATTATTTTAATTAAATGATGTTAAATAGGGTTTAAGCTAAGGATTCTAGTATATGCATAAAACACAGCTTGCCAAAGCTTTAATTCCGGCCATCGTAGTAATTGCATGTCATTTGTTCTATAAACCCTTTGGAGAAACCTTAATCCCACCTGGGGAAGACTTTTGTTTAACTCTAATGGAAATTTCAGGAGCACCACTTCATTGTTTCTTTGTGAGACAACTTTGCATTTTCTTGGCGTATAACGTTTAACTTTTTGCATCTTTATTCCATGTACTTTTCATCGTGGAAAGTTTAATATTAATACTGTGATTTTAAATATCTAAGTAAAATATATAAAATGGTCATTATTACTTTTATTTAAAAAGTAAATTAAAGAGTTTTACATTGAATGAAGAAAGATATATCATATGTAAAAAGCTAATATTCGATCCCTTCTTGCTGGTAAGTTGTGTAGCCTGTATAGTTACCGTCCAGAGGTAACTAGTAACTCCATGATAGCAACTGATGGTTGCTATAATATATTGTTTGTCTTCTTTGATGTTCTTGGCATCCAGCTCTCACTAACGCCATTGGTGTATTATTTTGGCAATTTAATGTGATTAGGTAAAGTAAGAGGTGGAGGGGGCTTTGCAGGAAGTAGGTTTGCCACTTGAAATAACTTTTGAATAAAAATTCCCGTGTTCGGGTATTTTTTGAGGGAAGAGAAATTTTAATTCTGTTAATTTATGAAAGTTAGATGTTTCATTGAGTTTTGCAGTAAAAGACCCATTTAGCTAATAAGTGTATTAAAATATACGCACTAAGTTAAGATTTTGAAACATGGCATACGGTACCTTCTGGAGGCATAACTTTTCTTGCCGGTATTCCTGTACTTTTACAATCCGTCTCGCATGTAACACTTCTGTGTGGAAACTGATCATATAAACTAACTTTACCTAGTCCAGCCTAAATTTTATAATTTTTAGGTGTTACCGTGGAAAAACGATACCAACGAGAAAATTTACTTACCAAAAGGCCTACCTTCTGGCTGGTAATATTTTTAGCTGAAGCAGTAACGCATGCCTTATTAAAGTTTTATAATGCGGATAGTCTGTATACAATTGAAGGCAGGTGGGCATTTCTAAGGTAAATATTGTAAACGTTTTAGAGCAGGAAACGAAGGCAAAGATAGAAGAACTACTCTTACGGGATTGGCCAAACTTCCTGCCGGCTGAACGTGCCCGCGCCACGACTGACGCCCCAGCTGTTGTAATTGACGGTTGGTCGCTACCATCTTAAATATTATTATTATTTTTTTTTTTGTTACCGTGGAGAAGGGTAACTTTCAAGAAAAACTACCGTCTAGAAGGTCTCCTTTGCGTTACGGTATCACAAACATAATATACGTGTTCCCTAGGAATTTGACAAATGTGAGAGTGTATATGGTTGTGTTTTTTATTTTGTTTTTATAACATTATACCTCAAAGTAAACATTTTGAATAGTAAACAAAATTTTAATTCTTGAGTTGTTGATTTTTTGTTATTTTAACTTCATACTATATTCAACTACAAACTTTAGTTTCTATTAAATTCAAATTCTCCACAACTAATGAGGATGTAAATCGGTGTCGGCAGGGAGGAGCCAAGTTGGTTAGAGACCGCCAGCGCCGCCTTGACATCACAACAGGGTGACTAATGGATTCGGGGTTTCGCATCCTACGACGACAAAGACAGACCCAACCCGGGTCACACCAACTCTCTGACCTTGACAACTAGCATCCGACGGAAAACAATATACCGTATTAAGCTACTACAGTAGTTACAACTATTAGTAAGGGACCCAAGGCCAGAAAATTCGGTGGGGATTAGCAGAAATAGCTTGAATGGGTTTACCAATAATTTAAAATCTTTACATATTGACTGTGTAGTAAGCATTATATTTTGCTTATTACATTATAATAAGTCAGTCAAAATAGTACTTATTACATTTATAGTTACAGAATAAATAAAGTTATGTATTAGTGATAAAGATATTTTACATAAAAAATCATGGCATTAGATTGGTGTTTAGATTATGTCCGCAACATATTTATGAATATAGTATATTTACAACAATATTAATTTTCATTTTAATGTATGTCAATGTTTTATTAAATAGCTGTGTAATGTAGTTTCCTTACTTAATTATTAATCATTGAATAATGTTACAGTAACCGAAGAAGCACGGGGAGTTTTTATTCATTTGTATGGAATATATATAGAAATTAAAAATTTAGACGAGTTAAGCCATAGTATATTTTTTAACTACAAGAATGAAATGAGAGTCTTACTACATACAAAGGATGCTTTCAAATTTCATCTACTATGGAGTCTGATATCGTTTCATCAATATAAATGTGCATGTGATCCAAGTATAGAACGCCAAATTTTAAAGCATTCACATAAAGGATGATCGCTCGGTCCCAATAACAATGAAAATCCTCCTTTACCTTGGTGACCTTAGAAATAAAATAGTGCTAGTGCAAACAATCGTGTAAAAACAGTCCTTGCTAAAAACGCAAGAGTTGTGATATTGGTTGTAGATGTGCAGAAGACTTATAAAAATGTGAAATAATGATGGAAAGAGAAGGTATTTGAAAAAGTTAAACTGACAAAACAATAAATAATACTACTTGTTATAATGTCCGTGAATAAAGGTTACAGCAAATATTCCAAAAATTAATTTTAAAAATAATTGAATTAATTTGAAGGTTAAATATGACCGCCAAGGTTACTGAATTATCCGAAATAGTTACTTATTAGAAATTAGTCCCCTTATTTCCTCGCTGTGCATGAGCCGGAACACTTTGCAGCTTGTTAAACCTTAATATGAGGCTTGGCACAACTGAAAAAAAGAGAATTAAAATATTTCTAGTTTTTTGTTGAATATACTGAGGATTTTCTACTTTTATGGTGAAATGTTGAGTCAACATGCATTAAAAATGTTGCTTACAATATACAAATTATTAAACTTAAACTTTCTATAAACTATATTTTGCAAGAGAGTTGATCATGTCAACATTGGTTTTTAAGTGCCCCAAAATGTATAAAACAATATAAAATCAATATCCAGAGTATATCTTTTGGGTATCACTTAATTACTTAAAATGTACGGTAGTGGTGGCTGGATCTCGTACTATATTTAGTACCAGGAGGACCGAGCTTAAGCTCGGTAAAATATTACTTTCGTTCTCACCCAAAAAGCTCGTTCGCTCCGCTCACTCGCCCTCTTGATTTTTAAGACGAGCTCGTTCGCTTCGCTCACTCGCCAGGCCGAAGAGTGCTGCACTTTGGTATAATTTTCCTTTAAAGATATAACACATTGGTTTTATCTATAGTTATCAGTTGATTTTTTTCAATTAATAAAATCTCCATAAGGATAACATGGAAACTTTGAAGGGCTCTACCGCGAAAACCGGATTTTTCCCGGCTATGGGACCAACGCCAATCGATTCTGGTGGCCCAAACCCCCATATTCAATCAAAAAAATAAAAAATCCTTGGAGCGAAAAAAAACTTTGCCCGGACAAACGGAGCTTGTTTTAGAGTATAAGATAAGATTTGTGTTCTAATTAGGTTAGAACGACTAGTAAAGCTCACATGTTTTGCTCTCATGCTCCACAAAATACATATATCATTTTGTAAAGAGAAGTGATTGAGGCACCACGAAACATGGCAACTTTACTTGTCCGTGAAAAATAAAACACGGAATTGCAAAATCTTTAAAGAGAATGACGATGAAAAAAAATAGAGGAATGAAAATCGTAATTACGGTAGCTTCTAGATGATTATGGATCTTTACAAGATCTGACCTATCATCCAACTTTTAAAATATTAAAGATTGGTGTCTAGACATGATTTCTTTGAAATAGTGAACGAGCAAGATTTTATTTGAGTCTTCTTTAATTTTACATTTTACTATGTAATAATCTAATTCTGTAAAATAATTTTTTCAGGTAATTTTTTATGAACATATGTATATTATTATGTATTACAAAGAGTATCACATCGAGTATCCTGTAATTATTTTCATAACAAATAGAAACCTAGTTCATATTTTTATATAATGAAAACTCGTTATTATAATAAATAAGGAAACTAGCATGGAAAAAAATGATGATTTAAATGAGTATTTTATTCAGTTCAAAGAACTGGAACATGAAAATATTTTACATAAAACATAGTTTTAAACGTCAATGTGTGACACAGTGTTTACAGCAAAAAAAATCCATTAGACCTAACAAAGGGCGGAGAGAGCTTAGAAAGCTGACCACCATTTTACAAAAACAGTTTTTAACGGTGCATAAACCCTTTGAATTTTATTGTGTCGTTGAACCACGTGCACAGGTCATACAGAATCTTCTCATCCAATTGTTTGAAACGATTTTCTTTGGTGTTAAATGGATAAAATATAGACCTTAAGTGATTTGAGCTGATTTCAGAAGTACATTTTGGAAACCAACATCTAAAATGTAATATAAAAATAACACGACTGGTAATGATGTAAATTATAAACTTTTATAGGATAATTAACTTTTAAAAAATGTATATACATATTTCTATTATATTTAAATTCCAATACTTACAGAAATTAAATGAATTTAATTTTATGATGAACCATTTTGCGTTTGCTTTTTTATTGTTAATTTGTTAATGTTATTTTCTTACAACATTTTAATCGAAACTGTCGGGTTGAGCCGGTGAAGTTCATACTGAATCATTTTGTATTTTGTTAAGAATGCGCTCCTTCTATGTATGCCCATAATGTCATTATCAAATTCACTTAATTTGTTTAAATTAATCAATGTTTATTTACTTTTTCATTTCAGCATTAATTGTATGATGCAGTAAATATTTAATTACGGACGGGGTTTCTGAAATCAACACATTGTATACAAAAATAAACATTGTATTCATCGTCGTAATACGAACTTTAAAGGGTTTGTAAGTTTTTAAACTAAAAAGTATCTCAGTAATGTATACACAGGCGCATTAAGCCGCTTTCAGACCACTAATTAGTCCGGCCGGTGCAGGCAGCACTTTAATATTCTCTTTGCCTATAAAGTTTTTTATGCTTCTTTACATAAGTCGTGCCTGTCGGCTCAAATTTTAAATTAATATAAGTTGCAATTCCTCTAACACAGAGTATTCAAGTATTGTAAAAATATCTTATCCCACCAGTCACGTCATTTGTCAATTAATATTAAGTAAATATGTAGTGAATTATAATGACATAGGCTACAATGTAAAACGGCTTCATGAAGCTATGGCTTTTGCACTAACGTTAAAAGTAGTGTGAAATTGAGGATGCTGGCCCAGTTCAAGGTCACCTGAGGGATGACGTCATCGAGGTCAATGACCTCACCGATGACGTCATCGATGACGTCATCGATGACGCAATCGATGACGTCATCACTAATGACGTCATTTCGATGACGTCACACCCATGACGTCACAGAAATGACGTGCTGATGACGTCATCACCCCTTACGTCATCAAAACGACGTCACCGACGCCACTAAGGTCAAGGTCACGCAGAAACTTAAAATTTTTTGGCACTTTTGCCGTTTCTCGCACTACGCTCCGAGTTTCAGTCCGAGTCCCCGTGACCTTGACCATTTGGAGCGAATATTACATGAGAAACGGCAAAAGTGCCAAATTAAACCCGAGTTTCTGACATGACTCTGCCTAAATGGGCAATCGGTAATCCCTCAGGTGACCTTGAACAAGCACAACACCCCCAATTTCATATTACTGTGACCTTGAAAACTTAACAACGGAGCGCCGACACCGATGCGCACCCCACGACAGCCACCGAGTGACTGACTGTCAGGCTCTGTGTACTCTAGGTATATGGAGAAGTGGAGGGGGAAATCTCAAGGTCATCCAAATGGAGTTTTAAAAAAGTTGAAGAGTAGAAAGACTACTCTTGTGCTTCCTGGGCGACCTCATCAATTTCCAACGGATCTGTAAACCAATCCGATCTGTAGCGGCAGGAGTCCAGAAAACAGGTGCACCACCCATCAGGTTGTCCGTAGCATTTCCGACAATTGGTAAGATTGGAGAAGTGAAATTTAATACACCGCTGCGGACAACAAGTATAAAAGTATTTGGATTTGTAGATTTTGAAAGTTTGTAGTACCGGTGGTGGCAGCTGTTGGTTCTTGCATCTACACCTGCAACATCCGAAGCATTCACATTGCCGGCAGGCCAGCCCATCCACTTGCCACTTTGGTAAGAGGAAACACTTATCCTCACAGCAATAGGTTGTCCCCGTCTCTTCCTCCCAACGCTTCTTTGCACAATATGTGACGCCTTGTATCTCCAAACACCTATGCTCGCAACATGAGATGCGCTTACTTTCCATAGCTGATGTTGCTTTGACGAGGGAGCACGATGAAGTGATGCTGTGGTCAGTGGGAATGGGGTTTATATAAACTAAGGTGAGTGGAGGGGGAAAGGTCAAGGTCATCCAAATGGAGTTTTAAAAAAGAAAAGAGTAGAAAGACTACTCTTGTGTATTTATAGCGATTTCATTGATAGTGAGTGCTTCTGTATGCCAAGTTGATCTGTACTGACAGGCTCCTAAATAATGTTTGCAAAAACCTGCAAAATGATTGTTGCACAATTTGCAGCCAGTTAGCTGTTTTAGTGTGAATTCAATGCAACGTTCAGGGCAACAAGTGTACTTATGCCCTCTCATCTGGTACACATGGAATGTCTTCAACTCTGGTTTCGGCTTCTTCCAAGACTTGCACTTACACATGCATTGACCAAAAGCTTCACATTTTCTACACGCCAGGCCATCCGCAACATCAATGTCATTTGGCCATGAAAAACATTTCTGTTCGCAACAGTAGTTGAGTTGACTCTCCATGTTGCTGTGGTGAAGGTGCGCGATGAAATGATGCTGCAGTCATTGAGAGTGCACCTTAAATAAACTCAGTGGAGGGGGAAAGGTCAAGGCCATCCAAACGGAGTTTTAAAAAAGATAACTAGTCGTCCTCCTCCTCCTCGTCCGTTGTACTTGGAGAGCTGTCAGACGAAGAGCCCCGTGCAGGTGCTCCCCAGATGAAAAACAAATCAATTTTAAAACGAAGACCAGGATCTTGCATCATCAAGTCCTTTAACTTGTCACATACTAAGTCGACCTTGTGTAAGGTGTCAACAACAAGCTTCCAATTCGTTGGCTCAATATAACTTGTAGTAGAGTCTGCCTCGCTGATAACCACATCCTCCGGCCGTATTGGAGTGTAAAGATGTGTAAAGTTCTTCGGCTGTAGCTGAGGTTCAGGCTGGCTGGAAGTGGAAGGTTGAGTGTGGACCCCTGTCGCATCGAAATCCATAGTCATTCTACATTCAATGTTGGGGTTTTCGTTTAATACATACACCAATTTCTCATGCAACATATCCACTTCTGCCGAGTCTTGCAGATGAACATTCCAGGAAAATGGCCATTCTTCATCCGTAGTGGAGTCAACTCGAGAAAGAGTGCTGTCCGCCATGATAGCTAAGCAAGGAATGATGTGAGCTACAGACTGTGGTAACAGTATTGAAAAGTAGAGGGGGTAAACCAAAAGTATGTGGAGGGGGTATTTTCAAGGTCATTTAATTTGGGTTTTAAAAAAAGGAAATAGTGGAGGGGGAATTCTCAAGGTCATCCAATTTGGGTTTTAAAAAAAAGGAATGAAGGTTACTCCTCTTCAGCCTCGTTGTCCCCCACATCCTCATTAGCCTCATCTTCATCGACGTCAGACTCGCCGTAAGGGTAGATCGGGGACATGGGCGAATATTGTGGAGATTGTTGACCGTTGTTATCGTCCCCTTGCATTCTAACTTGGGACCAATCATAATTTAAATTCATTTGTATTATGATCCCAGGGTTGTCCCGCAGTATTTCCTTCATCCGTTCGCAAATTGTTTCCAAATAGTGTACACTATCGATCGACAGTGTCCAACCCGTACTTGTACCAACATCAGTAGTGGAGTCAGCTTGGCTGATGGTGTTGTTGTCTGCCATGGTTGCTTGTCGGACAAGGAATGACGGTTGATGTGATGCTCATGCAGGAACATGGTGAAGTGGTGGGGGGTGTGGTGGAGTAGTGGGGGAATTTTCAAGGTCATCCAAACGGAGTTTTAAAAAAAGGAAAACCTACAAAGTAACATTGAAACTTTCCAATTGATGGTGGCGAGCGTTTTCTTCTGCAACCTTGCCGACACATGTGACTATGCCATACAGTATGAAAAGTACAACCATAATAAGGCCGAACAATAAAAGATAGCCGTTGACTATCATGATATTTTCTGAGTGTATCTGCTTTCTTCGTATCGCCCTCTCCTGCATCCTCTTCTCCAACTCGTGGACGAAGTCACAGCAAACGTGAGGACATGTTTTATCCGTTGGTAGGTTTGCCATTGTTGATGTTGTCGGTTTGGCTGTTGAAGATGGAATGAGGTTTCCAATTGTGATGTGCCATGTACATCAATAGTCAAGTGGTGGGGGTAGCAAAGCAGTGGAGGGGGAAGTTTCAAGGTCATCCAAATTGTGTTTTAAAAAACCTATCTTGTTACTGAGCTTATAAGTCAGTAACAAGATAGGTGTTTTTGTTCTTTTACTTCTTTAATATAATGAAAAAATATACATATTCTATTATTGTAAGAACAAGGAAGACAACTGCTAGTCAGCTGAAGTAGTCCAAGTTGTCTGGCTCGGTCTTCATCGACGCCGGTGAGGAAGCTGTCGAGGAATGTCCAGGCTCTTCCTTTGGCTGCCGGGTGTTCCGTATATTGCAAGCGTAAACCTGCACGTTTATACGGTAGCCTCGTGCCACCATCAGCTGCAACTCCTTGTACAAGTCGTTTAGCTCCTGCTGAGTCTTGATGCTCACCTCCTCGTAACTTGCGCAACTAACGTTCAGAGACATCTTGATGTTGCTAGGTTGGCTGCTGGAGTAGAAATGAAGCCGAGGCACAGCGCTTGGAGGTACATGAAAAAGTGGTGGGGGTAATAGTGGTGGGGGTATAGAAGATCCAATTAAACAGTTCTAAACTTTTTCCATCGATACAATGGAATGGAACAAATAGCGCAGGTGTCCTTGTAATTTTCAAATCGAAACAGTGGCGCTAGAAATCCGAATTGTTTTATACCACCATCGTGTACGAATCGCCGAAGGTCTCTGACGGCGGCCTCGCCACAAGGCCTACAAAACTTTTCCCCATCGTGGAACTTATACCAGGAGTATTCCGAATACCCTGTATTTTCCCTCCTGTAGCGTTTGACATCTTCTTTTATTGTTAGTGGGATATTGTCTTGTAAACATGTTGGGAACAAGTCCTTGTGAGTTATAACTCGTTGTATGCAAAGCTCGTACAAGGTGCTCATCGTTTGCTAGTTGGCAACAGACTGACCGTTTTTCGCATCCAAGCAGGTTTGAATCCTAGTGCGGTAGTGGGGGTAATTACAGTAGTGGGGGTAATTGTGAAATGCAAAGGTCAAAGGTCAAGGTCACCCGCGAAGTTTAAAAAAAATGCAACATATCAATACGTGAAGTCTGTCACATATTGATATGTTGCATTTTTTGTTTTTTTTATTTTTTTTTCTTTTATGATTCGTTTATTTATAAAACATTACAACAACAACATATGTACAACATTAAAACTTAAATCTAACACTGCTGCTTGTCAGCGATGTGGATGGTCAACTCTGTAGAATTGCTACCCGTGCAGCCGTGGGACACCAGGTATAGACACCCGGGTTGAATAGAGCGAAGATCCTCGTTTTGTAGAAGATGGACGAATCTCTTGGGCAGGTACACCTGGAACTTTGGTTCATCCCCCGGAGTAAACGGTGCCTCGCTGAGACTGCAGCAGATGGCCTCCCCAACTGTAGTCTCCATCTTCTTCATAGCATGGATTATGTAGTGCTTCTCGTCTTTTAGTTCCGAGCACTTCTTTACAGGTAATATTGTTGACTTGGAGTGAGCATTGAACTGCTCGACCAAAGTCTGAAGGAACTGGTGAGATGCCATGGTCAGGTTACAGATCGTCTTCTTGCTCGGAGATGTTGTCGTCTCGGAATCTCGAGTAATACTCATGCCAGGTCCCTGTCTGCTCCCCACTTATATACTCTCCGTTACCCCCACCACTCCCCAATTCCCCACTTTGAAGGTAAGAGGCGAGTTTATAGGCATTTTTCAAAGCGCAATGTCTATCTTTATCATGTTCTGGGCTTTTTGTACAAATACATATGGTTTCCAGCATGTATTGATAATTCTTATCCAATTCCACATCATTAACCGGAACATGAGTAAATCCTTCGATCCATCTTTTCTTTTCCAGCCCCTTTGTGTAAATATTGGTAAACTTGTCTGAAAAGTGATGCATAATGTGATACAAGTCCGTGTAACTTGTAAAACCATCATACCAATCGATATGATGGAAGTGTTTTGAAATCCATCTGTTGGTAGTAGCGGCTTTACTAGTTAAAGACGAATAAGAACATGGTGGTTTAAATAAAAACGAATAAGGAACACTTGTATTCATGTCCAAAAACACAAGTTCTTTTATAATGAATCTATCATCATTACCACGAAACGCTTGAAACTCAATAATACCAGGCTTGGACTTTACTTGTTGTTCTTCTCCCTTGTCCATTTTGAAGGTCACACGTCTGCTCATTACGAAGTCAGGAGGTCAACTGATTTCCACACCACGGTAGGTACTACTTTTATACCAGGCCGTACAGTTGTTGGCGCGTTGGTGTATATTTAACGTGGGCACCGTCCCCAATAGGCCTAACCCCACAAAATGTTGGTTATTGTTTTAAAAACTAACCATTGTCATTTAAGTTTCCATCTTTATATTTTCCTTATTTTCATTTTCATCACTAACACTTGATTCTTCTCCTCCATCTTCCTCTTCTTCCTGTTTTACTGATTTCTTATGTAGTTGAGCGTACTTTTCCAATTGTCTCCACATCTGTACTTCATGAGGAACTCTATTAAATATAGAAGTATCCACAGGTCCGTATAATATAGGTGCGTCCGGTTGTTTGTCCAAAGTGTCTTCCAGATAATCTTTAATAATCGAACTTGAAAACACCAGTTGTCTCAAGTATCTTGTTATAGGTTCAGTAGCACAAGTTAAAATGAAAAACTCCTCTCGATTAAGTTGAATTTTGTTATCATGTCTTGTTGTGTCTCTAAACCGCAGCTGATGATCACCACGTTGTTTAATAATATCAATTTCCACATTTGAATCTAAAAGTCCTACTCTTGTCTTCCTTCCAAACATGTTACTACTTAAATAGCATTCTAGCAGATGCAAGTGTTTCATAAATGATTCCCAAGCACTGTCCGTAAACAAAATCATTTTGGGTCCATGAGTTAAAATTACAGTAGGGGAATAATCTGTAGATTTCATAACACCGATTAAAACACTTTTGTCCAAACTGGAAGAGATTGGGTAAAATATTCGCAAAAATACCTCACTCAATATGTTTGGAGAAATATTATCTTCAATATCCCTTTTTCTCTTTTGTATATTCTTTCTTCTTTTACCTTTTTCTTCAACATTATTACTGGCGTGAAGTTGTCCGCAAACGTTTTGTTCACCTCCTTCCTGGTGACCTTGAGGATCTAAAAACTCAGATATCTCCTTCTCAATATCTATCACATTTTCAGGTGTACCACTAGGAGAAGCCATATTGAATACGATGCTACCCATACAACAGTAGGCAACAAACTGATGAGGAGCGGTCTGTACGCTCTGCTTTTATACTCGCGGAATGAAACAAAACTGGTTTTTACAGTACATTCTTAACAATTCCAGTTAAAGGTGTGTATGTTACAATTTTATCATGTAGAATTAAACAGTATGCAGTTGTATTAGCCGGTATAGCAGCGTTGAATTCCATTTCTATTTTTATATCCACACTTGATGATTTTACTGATTCATTTTGTTTAGAACAATCAATTACAACTATTGGGTAGGCATCGTAATATTTTGAAGGTGATAATAAAGGTGTATTTGCTTTACCGTAATATGAACTTTGGAATCTCGCGTACATATCGTACAATATACTGTATTTCTTCTTAGTGAATGACACATTTAAATTGTCGTATGGAAAGAATTGTGAATTTAAATAAACTTTAATATTTTTCAAGTCACAATGATCAAATTGTCCTGCATGTTTAGTAATGGCGTCTCTTCTACCTGTTTGTAAACCAAATATAATATACCTGGCTCGTTCTACATAATTCGATGTTTTAACAGTCCAAGTGTGTCGATCCGTAGTAGGTAAACTGGGATGCTCATGAAATTCCCAACTTCTAAATGGAATAACAATATCACGATCGGCTTTTAATTTTCTTAAAAGTAGCATTCTATGCTCGTCAGCCAATTTAACATGTGGAACTCTCCATACAATTTTGTCTAATTTTAATTTCCATTCTAAAGTCGCATCTGTAGTAGCATCTGCAGCTTTAATAATGTCTTTATCGTTAGAAGATCTCAACAAAACTAATTCTTGTTTAACGTTTAATATTATTTTCCTATAATCTTCAGCAAAACCAAGCAGCAAACGTAATGGAATATGAAAATCAAAATATCCATTTGGATTTGGAGTGATCGTGTCAATCGTAGGTAATACCCATCCGGCAGGTTTAAGTAAATTGGTTTCATTGGGTGTTATAGATGTTAATCCTTTTAAAGTTGTCGTAATACCTACTTTTTTAGTGGAATCAACTGTTACACCTGATATTTCATATCTAATTTCATCAAATAGGAAAGCCATAGGATTATTTATAAATGGAACTGTTGTACCAACAGTAGTACCGTCCTTTTTAGTAACTTGTCCTTCAATATACAAGTAACTTTCACATGGTAGTGTGTAAATGTCTTGATTTTGTATGGGAATACGAATTTCATCGTTATTGTTTAATTTCGATGAAGTGTAAGGGTTGTGGGTGTGATATTCTTTTTCCCATAGGGTTTCGTCGAATGTTGGACCCTGCGCTATATCCAGTATATCCATACTCGGTTAATTTTAATCCAATTCTCTCTAAGAAACGAATGTTCTCGCGTGTTAACTCCTCCACAGCTGAAGAGCTACTAATGCGGTTTCCCGTAGGTTGTTCGCTTTTAAATGTTAAACCCATGGTTTTGTATTAAAGTGTCGATTTTAAATGTAATCTAATCGTAATAGGCTCTTCTCTGAAGTCTACCAAGTTACCGTCTTGATCCAATACGCTCAACACGATGTCTGAAATGAAAGTGGTGTTCAACGGTAGATATACCAGGTTTTGTGGCTTTTCAACAATTTTAAATCCAGGTGGTACACTTGGGTAAAAAGTATGTATGATGTGGGTGTTAGCCCCATCCCTGTAAGCACCTTGTATAATGTTACAAGTTATGTCTATACTATTGACTTTTAATATTGTTACTGTTTTCTTACCGGAATGTGTTACATCTGGTTCTAATACAGGCCCATCGTTGGAAAATCCTAATAAATCACCAATTGAGTTTGGTTGAGTGAAATCTATATAATATTTGGAAGTAATTTCAGCTTTCATCGTATTATTATTACCTTTTAATGTTATATTGTCTTTTCCCATTTTAGTTTGCAAAAATTCATTTATATGATCAATTTCATAAGAACCTGTGGGTAACCTGCACTCTTGTAAATCTGTAAATTTTCCACTGGCATCCTTTCCCTTATAATAATGCAATATGTTATTTTTACCTTCCGTAACATTGGGAATAGAGTTGTACGTTGTAAAATCCAATAGTGCCGCCTCCCAAAACCTTCCTTTTTGCAAGCGTAACGCTGGAAAAAGGATACTTCGTAAATTGGACGATTTTCCTGTTAATGATACCGTATAGGAAGACATCTCAATAGTGACTGATACTTTTAGCTAGAAATTCCAAACATAAATGGCCGCATATTGAAGTATTATCAGGTTGTTCTCTTTTATAGTTATAATATATGTTTTTAGCAGATTTAAAGTAATTTTGAAGTTCTTTTGGTGGTGGCAAATTACCGAAACTATCAAAATAATATACATTGTTATTTAGTTTCTTATAACAGACCCAATGGGTGCCAGGCCCTTCAGTATTATCCAAATTTACAATTCCAGTCTCATTTTGCCACATTTTCTTTGGTAAACTGTCTTTCATAAACACACCGCGAAAAAATGGTATTTTTAAACAGGAAATATATTTAAATAATTCAATATTGGTTAATGCTTTATGTGGTATGACCAATTGATTTCTTTCATTTAATATGCACGATAAGGTCTTAGGTAAAGACCTGCCCCGTTTTTTAACATTGACCACACGGTGGGCTTCTTCCTGCCTTTTCTTGTAGATCGTCGTCTTCTTTTTATATTTCCTCCATGTATTCTTGTGGTTGACCTCCTTTTTACTCTCTTTCTCCTCCTTCTTCCACCTCCTACTGCTGTTTTAGCCTTCATACCTGCTGTTACTGCTAAAGCTGCTGCTTTTTCTGCTATGCTAGCGTCACTTGATTTTACTCGTTGCCAAGCTATGTCCGCAAGCTTTTTGTCAGCTATTGATCTATTTTTTGAATCGGCAAACGTGGAATATGCGATATCGTGTTCTTTACAAGCCTGATCTAACTTGTTTATGCCAGGATCGCCTCTTTCCAGTCGTTTTTTCAATTTAGTTCCTGGTCCGCAATACTGATAACCTCCTGGTATATGAAATTCGTATGGTAATGCGTCTATTGCTCTATTTACTATGGATCCTACTGGAATTTGTTTTAAAGCTTTACTTAACAGAGAAACCGCTGTGGACGTGATCCCACCTCCTTTCCTTGCAGTGTCTCGATATGGACTGATGTACTTGAACGTCATTATTGTCCTTTTATAATCGCAATGTGCAACTCATGTGTTAACTCTATGACGAGTTGGAAATAAATGAAGTTGTTTATTGTGTTCTTTTATTAAATATCAATATCACCCCAATTTGATGATCTAAACTGTTGTGTATTAGGGTGAATAAAGTACTTTTTAAAAATTTCCCGTTTAATCCAACCACCTCTCGAGGCTTCATCCCAAATTTTATGACCTGGCCCTCCTCGAAGAACTTCCGGTGTGAAATGATTGTGTAAATCAAATATCGCATTACCTAAAACTTTTACAAGAAAACTAACAGTGACAGCATTATCTACATGTTCAGGGTCTTTAAGGTTTGTTATACGTTTATTATTACAATCATACACTTTACTATCCTTTAATGATGTTGTAATGGTCTGTCCTACAGTTGCAGCATCATTTGCTTCTCTTCCTTGTCCCAAGTCTCTTATCACTCTATTATTACATGTAAACCATCTAAAATATTTATCTGGATCTAGATGTACGGTTTGTGATAAAGCAGCTGCATCATGTTTTTCATAACCCCATCCCATATTTGATAACTTTTTATCCATGCAATCCCAAGCATCATTTTTGTATGTTAATAAATTAAATTTTTCATTACCTTGAACAAATTCATCCCCTTGCTTCGATACTACTTGATCTTGTTTTACAAAAGAGGTTGTTTCTTGTTTTAAGGTTTCCATCATTTGACCCACTGTTGCACCATCTGATGGCGCCGAACCATCTTTAACATTTGCTAAACAATTATTAAAACAATCTATAACCCCTACATCACGTATGATGCAATGATCTTTAATATATTTTAGATTTACAGCATCGTTTTCAGTTTTTGGATAGCCTATATCATTAATAACAAATTTATAAAAAGAAAATCCATCTTTTGTCTTTTCAGGTATCAAAGAATGTAAATAGCGTCTATTTACGCTGTCTTTTGCATCTTTAGGGTCATCTACGTTGGATATACGTTTATTGTTGGCACTATACGTTTTCCCATTGAATTTTAACGTATTTTTTAATTCAGATGACAAATAACCTTTGTTTATCGCATCACCATTTTCATTTGGTTTACCAACGTTGATAATTCTATGATCTTCCGCGTCATATGTGTTATTTTGTAGTTTTAATGTTGGCGATATCTTTTCCTTTAATATTTTTAAGTTTATTGCATCGTTTTCATCCGAAGGATCTTTTATGTTTTTTAACCTTTTATTACTCATATCATAATCTCCATCAGGTGTTTGTGGTAAACCAGCACTTCTTTTTAAATTATTCGCATAATATAACCCATCCGAGGAGTAACGTCCGAACTTGTCAACACTCATGGTGCAACTGAATAGTACTCTAAGGAGTAACGCATTTTTATGAGATTACCCCACGGTTTCGGAGTTCATCCACTAAAGCCACCCATTCGTTTTCCAATCCAGTATGACCCGCTTCTTTAGCTTCATGTATTAGTTTCATTCTATCCACCAATTTATTGATGTTATTATAATAAATCACATTTGTGTTATATAATTTCTTCATTAAACCTGTACCTGTAACGGACTTACTTCTTTTTCTTCGTTCCTGAGCACTTACATCCAAAGTGGATGCCATAAATCTTCGTTTTACAGGTTTTCTTTGTGTTAACGGCATTGTTTGTCTTCTAGTTGGTATTAACTTGGATACAAATTCTTTATATTTTAAAGACTTAGATCTAAAAGGAGGTTGGTCAGGTAAATACTTTCTCCTATATGCATTTGTCTGTTCCAAAATATTTTTATATGCTTCCATGTCTTTTTCTTTCACTAACGATACTGAAGGCTTATTTTCAAATAATAATTCAAATAATCCTTTTGTGCCCTTATATCTTTGATCACCAATGACAATATTATCATGTTCGTCAACGTTTAACGGGCTATTACCTATCATTAAACCGTCTTCTGTTAATCTCGCTCCATAACTATGGTAATTCTTATTAGGAATTGTTCCGAGTAACATTTTTACCATGTATTTCCTTCCTAAAGGTCCTTTGTTATGAATGTTTTCACCCAACAAGCTTATGTTTGACGGACCTTCCCTTGTCTCTTCTTCTTTTTCCTCTTCACTAGCAGTTGATACAACTTCATGTCCTCTTTTGGCTTTTACTTCATATAATTCTTTTATTCCACTATAGTCCGGTGATTCTAGCTCTCTTTCGGGTTCTCCACCGGTAAAACCACTATACGTAGAGGATTCCAGGTCTTCATCACTAAACTCTTCTGATTTTACATTTTCTCTTTCAAACTTCGTAATAGGTGCAATCGCATCTCCTTCCAATACAGGTTTAGCAAATTTTTTGTTTAATTGTTTCAAGGGTTCAGTAATAGGTTTAAAAGTAGATTCAAGGAATTTCTCCCTCTCGCTAATACCTAGTTTCAATGCTCTGTTTTTAGCCCGAATAGAATCACTAAGTGATTTTATTTCTTTTACTAATTTTTCTTGGTTAACCATGTTTGTAGCAAGACGTGTTGTACAACAATGAATGTGTTATACCGCGTTTAATGTATTAATATAAATTTATCAAATCCTATCCTGTATCGACCATTGTTTAGCGGTTGTTCCTTCATAATTGTTAGGAACCCATACTTTTCAGCCCAAGCCTTTCCACACAACTCTTTAAATCGTTCTAATGTCATATCCGCATTTACATGATCAAAATATATATGTTTTAGGTTGGTTTCGTCCTGTTTAAATACAATTAACATGTTTGCATTGTCTCTAATGAGTTGTTTAGGTATTTTGCTGTAAGTTTGGCCAATATAAATGCTATCTATGTTGTTATGTCGACCCATAGCGAAGTAATTCCTTATTGTGTTTTGGTTTTCACAAGATACATCGTCGAATATAAACACGGAGAATGGTTTAGCTTCTTGTGGCTGCATGACACTCTCGCTTGCATTAAACTTTAAATATTTAACTTCAGGCACATTAGTCAGTATCTTTTCCAATAATTGATACTTTGGTTGTTGTAGTGATTTTGAAAATACATATAGATTGTTAAATCGTAATCCTTTAGGGTTTGTAATCAAATTGAATACTACATTAGTTTTTCCACAGTTGGAAGGTCCGGTAACCAGACAACGAACGGTGTTTGGTAACAAATTGCCATGTTTCCCACTATTGAATTCTGAATTATCCACTGTGAGTTCATCTATATTATTAATAGTAAAACTCTCTTTTTGTGGTACTATCTCCATCCTTTGTAATGGTTCAACCTAAAATGATTCTCTATCGTTATATCAAATCCTTTTTAGGTATCCAAGAATCTTCCGTCTTATTAATCCTAACCATCGTACTTTGACCTTATCTTTTTTCCGTTGCAACACCTTTTCAACTAAATATACATCGCCTACTGTTGATTTTAACATTTCATGTCCATAAAACCCTCCTTCAAGCAATTGTCCTTTATTATCTTTAAAATATATGTCTCAGGTACTGTAGGTTGTACTTTGAATACAGTAAAAACCTCATTGGTCCAATTTGGCAGGTATCTTTTACTGAATACACCTTTATATTTACTTATTCGCACTTTATCACCCACATTAAATTTTTAGGCTTTAGTTTTTCAACTTTTGGTTTAGTATTCGTTTTTATACGTTTTAATACAAGGTTTTCATTTTTACTAGTTACTTGGTTTGGTTTCATCCCGATAGTCCTATGAAATTTGTTATTGTAATCGTTTATAAGTTTTGGTAACATATCAATCCATATGTGCGATCCTCTGTTGGAAAACATTTTATACATTGCACTTTTTAAAGTTCTGTTGAATCTTTCGATTATTGAAGCTTTTACCTCTGAATTGGTTGAGTAATGGTTTATATTGTGTTTTTTCATTAAATTTGCAAATTCCTTATTAAAATATTCTTTTCCATCATCTGTTTGTAAATGTTTAATAGTATGTTTGTCTCTTTGTATAGCTGTTTCCATTGCTTTTGTAACACTTTTGCCACTTTTATCTTTTAGTGGTAAAGCATCTGCCATTTTTGAAAAACAGTTAATAACAGTCAATATGTATTTATATCCTTTATTTTGTTTGCTATAAGGAATCATTTCGATTAAATCCGCTTGATATAAATCATTAATTCCTTTTATCACCGTATTTCTTCGTGGAAACTTTCTTCTTGCAGGTTTATGAAGTTCGTTGACAATTTGTTGCTTCAAGTCCTTCATATTGCAGGTTTCAATGTTTGTTGTATCACATGTATAATCACAATGAATGTTGTTTTAAATATTCACATCATTTATATGGGTCAAGGTCATCCAAACTTGTGTAAAAAAATGGGGAACACGGCGTTGGACTTGCCGTGTTCCCCATTTTTTTACGGAAGGAGAAAGGAATAAGGTCGTAGTTGTAGAAGGACGAAGAATAGGTTACTAGTTGATAGGGTTTAGAGAGTAGTGGCCAAAAGGAAGAGTATGGATTTTGTCGGGCATAATGTGTCTTTTATCATCCCGAGCTGACAACGCTTTTTTAATTTCGGTGACACTGTAGACTTGATGCTTGAAGCTTCGGATATTGTTGAATGTTGCTGATATCGTAGTATCTTCAAACAAACAAGTCTTGTAGTGGTCAAATGTCACGTGTTTTTTCAAATAAGATGTTTTCACTCCTTTTGCTTTCTTCACTGTCGGTGTGTTGTTCTCGTGGTACATCTTAAATGAATACAATTTCGCCATCAGCGCCACTATTTCTTCTAAAGGCATTCCATTTGCTTCATCTTTGAATTTTCCAATTACTTTTTTATTCTTTTCATTAAAATTTGGATGGTTCTTCGGATAGTCAGAAAAATCGAAATCTTCTTTGTATGGAAAAGTCCTTAGGTCTTCATACATGTCCAAAGTCTTTATCCAGTAGATAAACGCGTCCGTATCCATGTATGCGACTCCAATGTTTTCCCTTCCGTAGTGTTTAACCATTTTGTTATAATGGAAATCATACATCAGGGTTTTACTTATATCCAAAATCGACATACCTATGTATAACGGACGGTCCATGACTATTGTTGTTTTCTTCATACTGACAGCGACTAGATTTTCGTTTATAATCATGGATGTTCCGAAATTTGGTTTTTGCACTAATTTTTCCAATTTTCTAGGATCACTCACTAATTTTACATTTTTATGTTTTCTTTTGTTCTCCAAGGTCTTCCCAAAGATGGCGTTGTTCATTAATTTATAGAAGTCCTTTTCAAATGCTGTTGTTGCTGCAGCTCTTCTTGTAGTGTTGGAATCAATGTATGGTTTCAACCAACAAGACTGGGTGAATTCAATTGCTCTATGAATTCTCACTATACGTAGACCCAATTCAAGAGCCTGTTGAACTACCCAGTAGTGAGCCACATAGCGATCTTTATTCTCCAAGGTCATCATCAATTTTGGCCATCTTCCTGTCGGCGAAACTTCAGTCTTGGCTAGGAGAGGCAAGTCGTAGTGATGGTCATGAAGGTGCTCCGGGTATTCAAAATCACAGTCCAAAATATAGCCTTTTGGACCATCCTTTGGAATCTGTGAGATGTCTCCGATGGTGGCCGGGTCGATCCACTTGAAGTCAGCGTAGGGAAGCGGATTTGACATTGCCCAACCATAAAGGTTGTTTGCATCAAAGTAGCCAAGGTAGACCGATGGTTGTTGCTCGTCGAAGCCGGGGATGTACTTGTTGTTGGCTTTGACATGACGTGTTACAGCTTGTGTCAAACCGCCCCGTACACCAGATTCCATCATGAGCACCATATCAATATCCGTTAGAAGTTCCAGTCGACAGTTGGTTGACTTTAGCATAGCTTGCCATGCTAATCCTGGAGATGTGTACGAGTGTAGAGGGTCCAGTCCATAGGCGGAGAAGCAGGTGTTTCTGAATTCTTCCATCACATCGCACAGCAGAGTTACGTCCAATTTTATATAAAAGTCAGAATATTCCCCTAAGGTTTGAATGTTTAGTTGGTTCCAAACATTACATGCATGATTGTAGTCTTCAACGGAGATTTCACTTTCGTTTAATTTGCTGTTGAAGGCTTCAATCGGCGGTAGACTGGTTTCTTCAAATTTTTCTGTAGAAGTTATGTAATCGTAGGGGAACACTCCTTTACGTAATACTAAGTCCAATTTATCTTCAGGTACAATCTTGCTGGTTTCTTTTAGGTCTTCTCTTCGTAGATTCTCAGACAATCTGCTCAAACTAGAAGCCATAAATCTATAAGAGTCTACAAAGCGAAGTTTAATTTTACCTACTGTTTTTGAGAAACTGATATACTTTTCCAATGTTGTAGCAAGAACATCAATTCTACCATTATCTCTTCCTAACTCTGGAATAATGAAGTGGGAGTCGTAGCCGCTAAGATTGTGTAACACGACAGGGATAAAGTGGGGCAGTTTGTAATTTATATTGCATGAATTACAAGCAGCTCCTCTGTATAAACCTGTCAGGTGATCGTGATCTCTAACTTTTGGATTTTCTTCACTGAAGCTCTTCTCGCATAGATAACATCTTGATGTCAGATTATATTCTTCTTGTTGATTCTCATTCAAAGGTTCCATAGGTACAACATTGCCGTATAAGCGTTGCACCTTTTCAGCAATGTCATACAACAGGTCTACAAAATACTTAGCGGCTTCTTCCCCACGGTAGAGTATTGGAGTGGATGTTAAACCATAGTCTTGCAATTGGTTCTCAGACAAGGTTGATTTCACTAGTAGACAAAAACTGTTGGGTTGATGCAACTGATATTTTGTTCTTCTAGTCACTTCACCGTCCGGCAGCTCCTGTGGTACTAACGTAGATTCAAAATCTGCGTAGATGACCAGTGGAATACGATATTGGTGGATTGTTTTGTTGAATTGGATAAACGCTCGAGATGGTGGTGGCAGACTAACCTTCACTTCATAATTCTCGTTACAGAGTCTTTTATGTTCCGTCATCCATTCAGATCCTCCACGTCTTAGTTCTTTATATGTGAAACAGAAACATCTTTTACACACTGTTAACCTACGTTTATGTTTTGATAATTGATTCCATACCAAGGCTACAAAGTCCTTTATCCATACATAATGGGAAATTTCACCCTTAGTTATCAATAGCAAATCCGTGTGGTTTCTCTGTTCAACTTTTACTACCCGCAAAGGATAAACGTTGTTCGAATCATCCAGACCAAAAACATTGACTGAAACGCCAGGATTTTTCTTTTCAAATTTGCCAATGTCTTTCAAGGTAACTGGATAGGTGAGACCTTGAAAGTTGTAGCGGTGTTCATTTTCGTAATATTCTCTACCAACTCTTTCAGGATGATCTTTAACATACTTGGTTAACATTGCATACTTGAAACATTCATTACCTTCATTTTGCACATTCCTACACGATTTAGTGTTTTGGATTTTCTTTGGTAGAGGGATAAAACTACTACCCCTTAAACCATATCCATGCTTGTGAACCCTTACATCCATACCTTCAATTGATGACAAAGTCCATCCAGATCCTCTTCCTTCATGTTCTTGAAGTTTTGTTATAAGTTCTTCCAAGCATTCTTCAATAATATCATCGATGTTGGAGGTGAAGGTAAGGGTTCGGTTTTTGGTAATGAACGCTCTCAATGCTGTTTCACCATCAGTATTGTTAAACATAGCCTCTAACACCATTCCAAATTTAATAAAATTTAATCTTTGTAGTTCTTCCCTCAAGGTTTGACCAACAAGTTCCTTAGCCTGGGTTATAAATGTTTCCAATTCCAATTGAACATTATTAATTTTGAAATGTGTTACAACTCGTCCTGGCAAGGCCGTGGTGCGCAGTTGTTTCACATCTTCCAGTTCTTATTCAGTGTCCTCTTCTTCAGTGTCTTCTTCTTCAAAAGGTCTTCTAGCAGTAGATGGTCCAGCACCAGCAAATTGGATCACACTAGGTCTTTTTCTTTGCATTTGCTGTAGATAGCTGTCCCAGTAGTCCGTCTGCTTCTGGTGCTCTTCCAAAAACCGGTCAATTGAGTCTAAGTCTATTTCATCCATGGTAATATCTTCTTTTCTATCTTCGTCTTCATGTAATTCTCTGTGTATGGTGAAAAGATCTTCGTCTTGAAAGATTTCCCCACAAATGTCGCAAAGAGCCATTTCAAACAGTTTGGCTTTGAATGTACACTCTGTGAATGTCCACGCAATAATGAGCAGCGCACTCCACAGGGACCCTTTATATCCGAGGCAGATAGGTGGGGAAAGTGACGTCATATGGAAACAGGTTATCACTCATGTGCTAAATTTAGCCTTTACACAACCGTTTGTAATACATTTATTAGTAGGCTTGATAAATTGATGATATTTGGTCTAGATTCAATAATTTGTACAAGTTTTTTCAAAGACGTCTGTTTGAGCAAGTTTATGTAGGTCAAGGTCATTTGGAATTATTATTTTGAGCGGGGGATAGAGCACTAAGCAGCATCATTTACTACAAAGTGCTCTATCCCCCGCTCACATTATTTTTTTAACTTTTTGTTTAAACTTTTTACAAGGGTGAAACATCACCATCAGAGTCGGAATCATCCTCATCACGGAATAGGCAGCGATGACAATACATAATTCTTCTGGCAACTAACATCCTATCCATTGGACGATGGGGAGTGTCTTGTTCTTGTTCTTCTTCTTCGATTTCCAATTGGAATTCCATTTCCGACTCAGATGACGACTCTAATGTTTCGTAGGCGTGCAAGTCCACTTCATTGTCCGTTGAACCAGCTTCGTCAGAGTCCGTTTCAATATCCATTATCTCTTCCTCCTCCTCTTCTTGATCAACCGCAGGTAGTTGGTCCTCTACTTCTATAATTTCTAGAGGTATTACCTCCAGAATAGAGACAATTCTGTTGCGATGGAACACGGTGTTGTCAAGTGGAGCCATGGTATGGAAGTGTTGTATCCATCCAATTTGCTTACCCTTTTTATACCCCCACCAACTATACAATTTATGTGGGTCAAGGTCACGTAAAGATACCCTTTGAGCGGGGGATAGACCACTAAGCAGCATGCTAGTCCATTGCCGCAAAGTGATCTATCCCCCGCTCTGTTCTACAAAACCTCAATCAAGTCCAAGTCCAAGTCCTGTTTAACACATTTTATTCTAATTCCATATCCAATTTAAAAATTTCAATTTCACATGGTTTACATTCCTGATGTATCAAACACTCCAGCTCCCTAAACATATCGTCCAGTTCGTCCAAATTATGATGTCCTACTTTTAACACATGAAGGTGGTTCATGCTTTGCATTGTAGCATGACCATCAACAAACAAGTTTCTTTTCCACGCTAACATAAATTGGCAGTTTTCTTGAAAGATTTTTCTCACCAAACAATCATACACAGCCGTCAACATGTCTCTACAATCTTCATAGTGTACCATCACAGAATACCTGTCCAAGTTAGCACCAAGCAGCGATCCACTCATTGTTTCTAGCGTTCCACTGGAAGGTCCAAAGCAGAATGAAGTCGAGATGTATAGACCCCCTCTTTTATACCAGTTAACCGGTTGTCCTTGCTGTAAAGTGGGTCAAGGTCATCCAATGCTACCCTTTGAGCGGGGGATAGACCACTAAGAAGCATGCTAGTCCATTGCCGCAAAGTAGTCTATCCCCCGCTCTGTATTCTACACACACACACACACACACACACACATGTCCATGTCCAAGTCTTTCATTACATACCCAATATATATTCAGTTCCTTCATCATCACTATCACTCATCACTGCTTCCACAAACTCCACAGGATTAAAGTTAAATTGTTTCAATTGTTCTTTTAAGTTTTCAATTTGTTGGTCCTTTACTTCTAAAACACTGTGAAGATGTGATATGTAGTCCGCTGCCTCGTTGATGCTTGCTACTCTCGGATCGCCTAACTTCAAGCTGGGAACTACACCCTGCAGCCTGAAGTACGCCATACGCCTTTCTTGCTCCTGCCGTTGACCAGGACTGAGCAAGCCTTGTCCGTCTTGGCTTACCTCCAGCAAGGTCCGTAGCATCGGAGCTTTGCAGGCGTTTGCCCGAGCAACAGTTATGCTGTGGAATGGTCGAGCAGGTCCACGAGTAGCAGGCAGAACGTTGGCAGCACGCCTTCTTGAAGAAGAAGAGGAAGCCTGAGAAGTTTTGGAGTTGAAAGCCATGTTACAGTGCTGTATTCAGCTAAGCGGTACAAAGCAGAATAACCAAACTGCACGTTAATACCCGTATATATACACTTATCAGTGGTGGGGGTACTAGCTAGCCTTGGTAAAGTGGGTCAAGGCCATCCAAAAACATTACCAGAACGGGGGATAGATCACTAAGTGGCATGTTAGTCCATTGCCACAGAGTGATCTATCCCCCGCTCTGTATTCCGCATTCACACACACATTCATACAAACACGCAAGTCCCAGTCCGAGTCTTTACCCACACCTATCCACTCTCATCCTCACTATCATCACTATCATCTAACAATCTGTCACACTTCATAATTAGTTTTTCCCATTCTTTCCGGATCAAAAGTATTTCACTGTGTGCACTCTCCAACAACCTCTTCTTTTCCTCTAACAACCTGTCCTTTTCCTCTATCAATACGTTACAACCTTTAATATATCTTATAGCAGCTCTAACAGTGTCTTCCTGTGAAGATGCACCAACCACTACACCTGGCACTACCTGCTGGAGTTCTTCATACAAGCTAGACTCTCTTCTGGAGGCTCCACTGCTGCACAACTCCGTCTTGCTCGGAGTGAATCCGAAGAACCGAACGCGACTCTTTGACAGGCGGCCCCGCCGGATCGGTCCAGAGCTTGAGCCAGAGTTGGATGCGGTCGGGCCAGAGGTAGAGGCTGGAATGTTCATGGCTGACATGGTAGTATTCAGCTAAACAGTGTAAAGCAGAATGAGAAGACGGTTGATCACCACTCCTATATATACCCATTTTTAGTGGTGGGGGTAACCCCGGGGGGGGGTGTAAGTTTAAGGACTTCCACTAACTTTCCCTTAGTCCTCGCGGTCATCGGTTTTACATACCTTTAGCACACCCATCATTTTGGTTTCTTCAATAACATTACACACCTCAAAAACCCAAGCAAACAGCTCATCTATGTTGTTATAATTAATTTTTGTCCAGTGTTCATACTTGTGGGTTTGTTTGTTTATAATACATAGATAAAATGTAGACCCATCTCGTCTTATACAACACTCAACTTCCATTCTATGCCGGTTTAGCACTTCCCAAGCATTGTGTTCATTTATCAAGAAGTCACCACCTTTGTAATTGTACTGTGACATGTTTACCACAGAGCATAGGAACGGACTGAAGCAAATGAACGGCTCATACAAGCTTATTAAAAGCGTTAGAGTGGGGGGTATCACGTGATACACGACATAAGTTGTAAGGTTAGCAGTTTACTTTAAACAGTAATTTATGTGGGTCAAGGTCATTCAAACTTTAAAAATTTTTTACCTCCAAACACTTGTAGCAAGCTACAAGCGTTTGGAGGTAAGTTTTTTATTTGTTAAAGATTTTTGTAACTTAGTCTTCACCCTCAAGGACACGGTTTGAGATTGTCCCAGTGATTTTACATCACCGCCAGGTTAAAGTATTATACAAGTCAAGTATTTTTTTTTTATTAGTTGACTTGTATAATACCCCTCTCCCTTACTTTAAGAGGGTTAAGACTAAATTTAGAAAAATTAATTTGGAAGAAGAAATTTAATTAATGTCCAACACTTTTAAACACAATTTTGATTTTTTGGTGAGCCCATGTCCTAGTCCATTTCCCAAACAGATAGGCATCCTTTTCTTCGAATTAAATAAGCCCCGGGGACAAAAAATTCTCTTTGTACCATCGCAGGTGGTACTTTCATTCTATGAAGGCGGCCATCACCTTTTAGAATGATTTGCACATTTATGTTAAATGCTCCATAAGCTTGAACAATGAAATAATATTTTTTGTCCCTCTTGAGCCTATTAATTTTCAGCTTCTGCGGACTGTTGGGGTGTTTGAACTTGGACTTTTCAGGCATAATATTAAGGCTATAGGGCTTTGGTGTCGGAATTTTGATTTTCTTATTCAAGTGTCGTTGGCAACGATCTTTTTCTGGAAGAGCAAAACTCGGACAACAAAGAACCACAGCCTCTCTGCTAAACCAAACATAATCGCATTTATCACGCTTGCCAGCAGGGCATTTAACACGATTACGTTTCTTTTGTGTTGGACTCTTAGTGTTTTGGAGCGGCGCTTGATCTAACTTAGGCTGGCTGGAAAGGATGGAGGGTGATGGTTTAGCACGGTCAAGGGGTAATTTGCAAAGAATTTTGGGTCGGGTAGGAGAATGGGTTAGATCAATAGTGGTTTTAGGTGAGGTAGAATTGTCTGGGGAGAAGATCGATTTACGGGATGGTTTGACTGTAGATGGAATGTTGGCTTTGGGTGAGGTTGACTTGTCTGGGGAAAAGATCGATTTGCAGGATGGTTTGACCGGTGTGGATGGCATGGGGGATACGGGTAGTGGACATTGGGTCTTTGTATAGGAAAGGATTTTCTGTGTACGGGAGTAGGGAATGATTTTGGACCTCGACTTCTTCTCCTCAAAGACCGCTGACTCCGAATCAGAATCTGACAACAATGAGATCGGCGGTGATGCTATGAGCACTCGGCTGCTTGCAGGGTGAGCGCCAGCCCCTCTTGAAGTCGACGGAGCGTCACCAGCACCACTGACACTTGGACTTGTTGGTTCCGTTGGTGGCAGCGGAGATAGGCTGGGCATCGAAGGAGCCGACGGCATCTCCAAACAGCTGAGGATTGTGCTCATCAAACACGTTTGGAGAATCGGAGCAGCGGAGGTTGAAGTTGGAGTAGATGTGTTGGTCGGAGTAGACGTGTTGGTTGAATTCGATTTGATGTATGGGAGAACTGGTGGATAGTTCTTGAAGCGCATGTTGAGGTAGAAAGAGCGTTAAATGCAAATAACGGAGAAAAACTTCCAACGAAGGCTGGAGCAGGAATGAGAAGTGCGTGCAACCGGGCCCCCTTATATCCCCACCGGGGCTGCCACGCCCAGGATATCAGGGGTGGGGGAGGGGGTGGGGGTGGGGGTGGGGGTGGGGGTGGGGGTGGGGGGGGGGCTTGCACTTTTTGTCGGGGGGGGGGGGGGCTTGCACTTTTTGTCGGGGGGGGGGGGCTCGCACTTTTTGTCGGGGGGGGGGGGGGGGGGGCTCGCACTTTTTCAAAAAAGAAGCCCCACTTGGGGCATTTATGTTGCCATCGCTGAAGCCTCCCAAGAGACCCAACTATAAACAATTCCAAACTTGTGTGTTACTAATACCTAACTGTTAACTTTTAAAAGACCTCTATATATATAAACTGTGTTAATAAGACCTGACTGTTAAAGATTTTGAAAACTTTTATATTTAGGTCAAGGTCACGAAAAAACTTTAAAAAATTAAGCCCCACACCCCCCTATGGGGGTGTGGGGCACTTGGGTTGTCATCGCTGTAGCCTCCGAAGAGACCCAACTATGACAACAAGGCAACATCCAATGTCGTGTACCCTTCGCCACGCGAGACTTGTAAACATTTACTACATTTCCAACTAATAACTTTTCCAATAGCTAACGAAATGTCATTTACATAATTTTGAAAGAAACTGAGGACGCCCTAGTGGCTTACGTCCTCGGTCCGAGTGCAGAGGCCATCGGCTCATTACCCCCGTATAAGCGTACAAACGGACCACCTCCTATTTCTCAGCCGCATTGAAGCATGCATGAGAGGAGCCTAACAATTATAAAAAAAAGTGGCTTTACACGGGGGCCTACTCCCGTAACCCTATCTTTAATATTTTTAATTTAGCAATGCAGTAAATTTTACAAGTCCTATGTGGGTCAAGGCCACACGGACATTAAAAAATTTCGGCCCCCGTACATCCATGGCGAACCACGAATGTTCGGGGGCCTTGGGGACAAAAAAACACAAATAGCTAACAAAGTTTCATTTACATAATTTTGAGTTTCCAGAAGGGAAACTAACTGAGGACACCCTAGTGGCTTACGTCCTCGGTCCGAGTGCAGAGGCCATCGGCTTATTACCCCCATATAGGCGTACAAACGGACGCTCCTATTTCTCAGCCGCATTAAAGCATGCATGAGAGGAGCCTAACAATTATACAAAAGTAACTTTACACGGGGGCCTACTCCCGTTCCCTGTCTTTACGATTTACTTTGAGCATTGCAAAAGCTCAAGGGGGAAATGCTACAACAAGCGTATACAATTTAGAAAAATACAACACACTTACAACACACAATTGAGCTCAACGTAGTCAATGCTGGAACAAGCACATACACGTTAAACACATATAACAAACAAGACACAAAGGATAAAAGACACACAGGAGACATAAGGTACAAGTAAAACACTCTCATATAAAACAATTCGCAATACCCAAACGCAAGCGCAATATCTTACAACTAATACATGTCTTAAAGTTAGAGTAGACTTCGCTAAACACTGAAGGCGCCATTCAATGTTTAGTGATGCCTATGGCGGTCCGTCCGATCGTTCACGTTCAACGCGCGGGAGCGGACTGCGAGCCGGCTCTGGCTGGGCCCCCTTATATCCCCACCGGGGCTGCCACGCCCAGGATATCAGGGGTGGGGGAGGGGGTGGGGGTGGGGGTGGGGGTGGGGGGGGTTCCACTTTTTGTCGGGGGGGTGGGGGGGTTCCACTTTTTGTCGGGGGGGGGGGGGTCGAGGTAAGTTAAGTGGGTCAAGGTCACCCACAACACTTGTACTCTAAGTGTTGGCTATACCCCCACCACAACTGGGTCCCTAGGCTGCACAACACCGCTTCGCCAGTATGTCTCCGGCTTCCATGCGGTGCGCCTCCCTGTTCTCTAGCTCTCTATATGTAAGTAATTTTACAAGTTCTGAATGTAGGTCACTACACTTTGACTCTGGGACGATATCGACTTGTAGTATTTCAGTGTTTTGACTCAAGGTCATCACACTTTAACTCTAGCACATCGGTTATCGTACCAGAGGTGCTCAATAACCTAACTTGTAATGTTTAGGGTGGCGTTTGCACGCCACGTGGTATCGCCATGAGTGTCCAGTCCAAGTTTTAAGTTAAATTAATTTTACTGTAATCTTTTCCATTTCTGCTTCGTTTTGCCAAAGTATAAGGTGTCGCTTAATAAAGTGGTATTTCTCTAAAGTTATAGGAGATTGCAAGGATACAATTAGTTTATTTAGGAGACTCTTCATCTTGGAGTTTAACACAATTTCCACTTTGACTTTGCTTCCTCGGCTCTCACAGCCTAAGCTGTACAGAAATGTTTCTTCTAGTGCCAACTCGGGCCAAGAGAACAGTGTGTTGACTGTAGGACAGCTCATGGTGAAGTGATGCGAAACTCCAGCGTACCACCTCACCTTCCCCCGCCACTGTGACCTTCCCCCACTCCTGCTGTTTCCCCCACCTCTTTTCCCTTGACTCATGCGCTACAAGCAGTCTCTCAGTATTGTGCGGACTTTTGTGAGGGGAAGCCATGTCGCGGGACGCTTTAGGTAAGAAACTTAGCCGTGTTAAGACTTTATTAGTTGCTCACTGTCCACCACTGAAAGTTAAGAGAGTTTCAACTTAAGCTAAGTGGCGCAAACTGTTGCGCGGACACCCTAAGTTTTATACAAAACAGACTAATGTCAGTTTTACTGATGAGGATTTGTTTAAAATATTGGATGAAATGACTTTTCCTTGCAAAATTCAGTTAGTTACTCCCATTCCTGACAGTTTAGAGTCTTAGTCTCTCAAGCCGATATACCTAGCATACACAGAGCCTGACAGTCAGTCACTCGGTGGCTGTCGTGGGGTGCGCATCGGTGTCGGCGCTCCGTTGTTAAGTTTTCAAGGTCACAGTAATATGAAATTGGGGGTGTTGTGCTAGTTCAAGGTCACCTGAGGGATTACCGATTGCCATTTAGGCAGAGTCATGTCAGAAACTCAGGTTTAACTTGGCACTTTTGCCGTTTCTCGTCGAAAATTCGCTCCAAGTGGTCAAGGTCACGGGGACTCTGACTGAAACTCGGAGCGTAGTGCGAGAAACGGCAAAAGTGCCAAAAAAATTTTAAGTTTCTGCGTGACCTTGACCTTAGTGGCGTCGGTGACGTCGTTTTGATGACGTAAGGGGTGATGACGTCATCAGCACGTCATTTCTGTGACGTCATGGGTGTGACGTCATCGAAATGACGTCATTAGTGATGACGTCATCGATTGCGTCATCGATGACGTCATCGGTGAGGTCATTGACCTCGATGACGTCATCCCTCAGGTGACCTTGAACTGGGCCAGCATCCTCAATTTCACACTACTATTTATTATTTCAGAAATTAAAATTCTAATAACCGCTTGGATTTAAAAGTAATACGGAAAGATTGCTATACCAGATAAGTAAAATATATACCGAACACAGGTCTTTACCCTCT
>CM061531.1:190225988-190243606 GCA_030545055.2 Neoaliturus tenellus | reverse complement strand
AATGTTTTTTTAGCGAATTTCCCATAGGGAATAAGCTATTACCGTAGGTCTCATGGTAAGACCTAAGCCCGGGACCATGTTACTTTTTCGTTTTGAGGTGCCAGAGACCAAAAATAATAGTCATTAAAATTTATATATATATATATATATATATATATATATATGTATATATATATATATATGTGTGTGTATATATGTATATATATGTACATAATGTGTCCATATAAAATACATACATAAAAATAGATATAAAATAAATATATGTATATATGTGTCCCTAGACACATATATACATATATAGAAATAGATATACATATATATACATAGATTTAAAAATTTTAATTTTTTATTTTGACCATTGGATTTAGCTCAAAAACACACACAATTTAGCATTTGAAGCTTTGCTCTATCTCCATTGGTTACCGAGATATTACAAAGTCTAAAGACAGAACAATGTCTTTTGGGGCTCCAATGTTAATCTTATGGAGAATAAGGATGTGTCAATATTTCACTTATTAACCAATATTTTTTTATGAAACTTGGTATTTAGCTTCATTTGGTTGAGATTCATCCTTTTAAGTTAAAAAAGTTGGTTTTTGTACTTATCATGGCAGCAAACCTGCATACTCTTTTCCCATGTTAATCATATGGAGAATAGGCAAACTCTTTTATTTATGGACAGATATTGATGAAACTTACTATATGGCTTTATATGGTCGAAATAAATTTTTTCTATGCTAAAAACCTACTTTTAGTGTCCCCCATGGCAGCATACCTGCATACTCTTTCCCTATATTTATCTTAAGGAGAATAGACATTTATTTCCCTATTTATGAGCACGTGATGAAATTTTGTTTACAAGTTTAGCTGGTCAAAATTAATATTACTAATTTGGAAATTCGCTGAGTACGCAGGTCTGCTGCGACGGTGGGTATTTAGCATTTTTATGTTACATTAACTTCATGGTGATATAGCGTTCTCAACAAACGATCCTCCATACAGAGTTTTAAATGTTTATTTTTGTCTAAAAAACTAAATACGCTAGATTTGATATCTTCTTCCACAACTTTATAAACAATATCGTCTATGGAAAAATGTAGAAAAAAATAATCGTAACTATTGTTTGAAAATTGTTTATTGTTCAATAACAAAATTTGATGGGTTTGGACCGCTTTCCCATAAAGCGTTTGTGTGTACTTAGTACAAAAAATCTCCTTAACAAAATGCCTCTGGCGTAGATATAAGGAAAAAATAATAATAGTAATAATAAACGAGTAACGAGGTCACCCTTAAGTCTCGACCTGATACTAGGCCACCTGTTTTGGGAGGGCAGCGCTCGGCTCGGGTCTCGGGTAAGAACTACTTGACTAGAACAATGAAAGCAAAAATGTAAAAAACACCTTGACTGCAGCGAGTGTCGGTGGTGAGAAGGGGCGGGGGACGTGGAGAGGGAACCTGACACAATGCCCTCGGAGCACAATTGACACTTCTGCACCTATCCTTTGACGTTTGGATCCATTTAATGTTACCCCACTCTCATAAATTATTCCGGTAGACTCGGTATTCATTAGTATAACACATTCTACCTCTCGTTTCCGTTCGAGCTGTAGGTCTAGAATGCATTTCCCCGAGCCACACTTCCTTTGTTTCAGCATCTTTTGAAATTCATAGTTGGATTGCTTTTGCTAAAAATGTAACTCTTTCATGTTTTTACCTTAGGATTTCATTTCAGAATTTTAGTTTTAAATAATTATCGTCAACCATTTAAGTTGGAAATATTTCAAATACAATCATAATTAATGTTACCATTAATCTATTTCTGCTTTGTTTTTTAGGAAACCGAAATATTTCTATCACGTTCCACACTTACTGATGACTAAGACCTAGGTGGCATTTTGTGTCTCTAATCTGTAAACAAAGCTAGCAGGCTTTGCTGCTGCATGATAGTTTTTACTAAGGGTGCCAAATCAGTCTCTCTGCCACCCGATTTAGGGGGAGAGTGGGGTAAAACCGGGTGGCTAAGCTTTAGTGACATGTAGATGCCATGTTTTTATACAAAAATTTTTAGTTAATGGCTCAGTTAATCTTGTGTTTATTTGATTTTAAATTGCTTCTTTAAACAAATGTATAAGTCTTATAATATTTTTTTCTATGATTTTTTTAAGTGCAAGTACTCGGTTTTACCCCCCCCCCCCCCTTAGTGGGGTAAAACCGGGTGCACATGTTAAGTATATGGGAAAAAGAAAAAACCAAGTTTTAATAGGCCTATGATTTTATTACTAAATTCACACAATTAAGTCAGATACTCGTATAAAAGATAAAATATTCATTTAATGTATTATGAGTGAAAAATCAGATTTAAAATATTTAGATAATATAACATGTATAAATACCACCCGATTATACAACGCCCATCATACCCAGTTTCACCCCACAGGTAGTAACAAACAAAACCTTAACGTATTCAGAGTGCTTAAAACTAATTTGAGATTTTGCTTATATCAGTGTAAAGAAAAGGACATTGACTAAACAATAGTGTAGTCACCTTCACTGAAACTCCTTTAGTTTTTCCGTAGTATGCGATCAAAGTTTAAGTAAAATTGGGAAACAAAATAACAAAACAAAGAAATGCTCTTCACGACCACAGTTCTTCTCAGGGAGACTAGTGACATGATGTATGCCACTTCTTCTCTCCAACTTCATGCAGGCCCGGATTATCCACTAGGCCAACCTAGGACATGGCCTAGGGTGTCAGCCAGGGGGGGGCGTCAAACAAACCTTTTTTATACTACGTTTCAGTAAAAAAAATATTTAACCGCAAATATATATTTATTCTGGGTGTATTTCACATTTTTTAATTAAATTTTTAAATAACAAGAGTAAATAGAATATTAGGCAAAAGAGAAAGAAGAAATATCTATTTAGGCAAACTAGGTGACCCTATAAGTTGCCGGGTTCCAAGGGGCTCCTACGCGGTGAGGAAGAGCGCCCCTGATATGCTGTGAAGAGTGAGGTCCCTGATTAGCGGTCAAGAGCATCATCCCCGACTGGCGGTAAAAATCGTCCTCTAATAGACGGTAAATATCACCCTTGATCAGAGTTAAATCACGCCCCCAACCGATGGTAAACATATCCTCCGACCGCTGGTAAAGAGCGCCCCCAATACCATACATAGCACCTGTGATCAGGGGTAAAGAGCGCCCCAACCAGTGGTAAACATTCCCCTAACTGACGGTAAATAGCCTCCCTTTGCTTTGACATTTGCCTTGTGAGGTTTGCCTTGACCTTGTTCCTTTTGGATTGGATTTAAATTTATTTCTGTATTAAAATTATATAGTAGTTGACTAGTGGCTTGTAGGGGCAAAGGCCCCTAAAAATCAAAATTGTGATGTGGTCTCCAAAAATAAGTTTCAATTTATTTCCTCCTTGCAGTATTGCTGTATTATTTCATGCTATAGTGTGAATTTAAAAGTTTGGGTTTTTTTAATAAAATATTTTCTATAGACAAAACTTTTTGGAGGTATCAAAACAGTAATTTATTAATTATTTCCCCTCTATTAAAATAGTTCATTTTGTGGAAAAGAAAAATTATTGAACTATTATACTAACAAACGCGTCAAAAATAGTTTTAACATTGAACATGTTCATGATGAGTTTGTAACTCAAGTAAATAAAATAGTTCAATGCAATATAAGCCCATTAGTGCTGTACACTCCTTCACCCTGGACCCCTGTGCCCGCGCCTCCCATTACCCTACACTTGCCGTGATCCGTGTTTCCCGTACCCCCTATGCCCCCGGGGCCCGAGTACCCCCCATGCTTCCGTACCCCCTTGCCCCTTCATGCCCTTGTGTCCCCCCCTCCAATCTCCCGTGGCCACATGAGCCCAGTTCTTCCCCATGGCCCCCGTGCTCTCTATGTTACTCATTCCTCCCTAATGCCCCCCATGCCCAACCACCATCCCCCCATGCCACCATTCCTCCCTGTGCTCCCTATCTTTGACGTCTAACCCCCGTTGCCCCCATGCCCCCTAACCCACGTGCCCCGACAGTCCTCTTGCCCCCATTCCCCGGCACCTACTGTACTCTCGTGCCCACATGTCCACCGTTCTTCCCCGTGGTCTCCATGCCCTCTATGTACCCCATGCTTCCACCGTGCCCCCATGCCCATCTGCCCCCCGTGCCTCGTGCCACCAACGCCCCTAGTGCCCATTGTACCTTCTCACCCCCGCGCCGCCATGTGCCCACAGGCCCCCCATGTCCATCTACCCCTTTTGTAACCGACGTCCCTACTGCTCCTTGTGCTCCTCCACCCCCCGCCTCCAGTGGGAGTGGGAATGCCTTGTGCACCTCTACTGCCACTGGGGTTCCAGTGCATATGGCTGGGTAGCTGAGTGGTTAAAGAGCTCGCCTTTGAATCTGAAGGTAGCCGGTTCGATCCTGAGAAAAGTTAGTGCTTTTTGATGGTTCGATACTGGACCCAGCTGCCTTTGGTCATTGGGCTATTAATTAATGATCCTGACAAATAAAACAGCTGATATTTGTCAGTAACAAAGCTACACCTCATCTGATCCATCACAATCATCACACTCACCCCTTCAGTCATACTCACCTTAAAATACGCACCACAGAGTACGTCGGTGTTTCAAATAAAGTATCTATAGTATAAGTATCATCCCCATGCCCCAGAGTGCCCCCGCTGCACCGCACCCCCGTACTCTCCATGTTCCCATACCCTCATGTTCGCTGTTCCTCTCTGTGTCCTTATGTTTCCCATGCCTCCACTGTTTCCCTCATTGCCACTGTTCCCCTTGTCTCCAGTGCCACCAACATCCCTCATGCCTCTCGTGCCCTTTGTGCCCCCATATCCCCGAACCTCCTATGCTTCCCATGGTCCCGTGCTGTCTCCCCGCCATCCCTCCCCGTACCTCCGTGCCCTTCTGTGCCCCCCGCCGTGCACACTATTTCCCCCATGTCCCCCCGTGCGCCCATGCCCCCTTACCCTCCATGCAACCGAACCGACTTCCCTTGTATTTTGATTGTAGTCCATTTTGTCTGTTTGTCAATGAAATAGATCACTGATTGATATATTGTTAGTTTTCGCACAGTATCGTTTACATGAAAAGCTCCCCGTCTCTATGGATTACCGGGCGTTTATTGTTTCCCTACGACCTACGTAAAAAAAAGAATCAGAGAATGGATTAAACCAAAATAAAATATTCCTCATATAGAGGTTATCCAATGTTAGTAGTTTACAGATAATGATTCAGTCAAAATAAACTAACACTCAATGACTCAACAAAAGGATTTAACTACTCAACTCTAACTACTAAATAGCCAATATATAAAGCAGTAACGTAATAACTAAAAAATATTCACTGAGTATACAATTAACCATTATATCAAACATGCCATGTATAAGCCAATTAGTAGATTACTTTTTAATGTTCAGCATAAAAATCATTCTACTACCGTTTCCTTAATGACATAGATGGGGTCACGAAGATGGAATCTCTTATGGATCCGTAATCCGTTTATGACTGTTAGTGTTCTTTTTTTTTATAGTGAATTCTCCAATTTTAAAAAGTTATAACTATACGGTTATCTTAACTCAAAAATATCTGCTCAATAACCAGCTGAGTTTATGATACCGTAAAACACTGGAACATCTGCTTAATCTTAATCACACATGCAGATCTAAAATCTTCTTCCCATTAGATTCACATTGGAACTTCAAGGTCCAATGAGCGAAGCTCAGATAACTTTTGATGATTCAGGTATTTTTCCTTGCGTCCTTGGCCCTCAAGCTTTAAAATGAGCCATCATATGTTACCCTATCTTTCTTCTAACTCGAGATATTTCGTGGGGATCGATTCGCTTAGGGAATTATTATATATAGATTTCAGATCTAAAATTAATACGGTGGCAAAACGGTAAATTAAATGATGCAAAAGGATTAGGGGAGAGCGGGGTAATACCGTACGGCGGGGCAATACCGTACACCGTATTTTCAGACAAGCTGAAGGATGCAGTGAGCGCTAGGACGTGCTGCTGTCTAGCAGAAGAAATGCGAAACCGATAGAGACAATCGGGGAGCGTCCATCTTGACAAACGCATGTGTGACGAAAACTTTTATTGTTTAGTCAACTTCCCTTCTAATTTTAGTGACTTACTTAAGCTGATGTAAGTGAAACTTGCTATTACTTACTGTATTCAAACTAGTGGTTTTGAATAGCTCATATCTTGCGCTATTTTTTAATACCAAACACAAACCCTAAAGTGTTCTTATCTTAGGTCATGGTTGGAAATGCTACGTCATGTCGTTTTGGGGCAATACCGTACTTCTTGCATGGGCAATGCCATGCAGGGTGCAAGGTGTTTATTACAAATAAAAAATGTATTACGTGGTATTTTAATTATAATGTAAACTTATATTTTCTTTTTTATATTAATTCAATATTAAAAAACAAAAAAATTATATAAAATTTACTTTTTTTTACATTATTTTTAATTTAGATATTAAAAATGTATTACGTATTGTTTGAATTATAGTGTAAGCTTATGTTTTCTTCTTTTTTTCTGAATTCAATACTTAAAAAAATATATAAATTGCATTTTCCTTTTTTACACTATTTTTAACTTGTGTACGGTATTGCCCCGGCACTTGGGGCAATACCGCACAGTGTAAAGGTTTTGTAAAATGGGTTTAGCACTCAAAGTTAGTTAGAAATTCTGCATATGAAATAGATAGTTTGTGGCAAATCAAATTGTCTTCAAAATTAGATGTTTGCCACCTTCACTGAAGTTTCCATATTAAAGATAAAAAAGAATATAGCTTAAGTGCACGGTATTACCCCGCTCTCCCCTACATCCACGGATAAAATGGATGAAAATGCGGATCATCACATTTGTTAAATAGTTCTGTGGTTGTGTGGTTTTATACTACAGCCAAAGCAATTAGAATTAAAATGAGCCCTTAATTTTTTTTTTTTTTTTTGGGGGGGGGGTGGGTTGGGCGTTATTGTGACCTGTGGCCTAGGGCATCAAAAATTGTTAATTCGGCCCTGATTACATGTTAGTTTCGGTATTTACTGCTAGGTACCAGCTCTTACTGGGTCAAAACCCGACGACCCTTTTTGTATCCAACCACCCGGTTTTACCCATCTCTCCCCTACCCCATCGTCCCCATCACCAGCTGACGGGCGTTGTTGACATTACACATAACACCCCGGTTGTCCTGTTGCAGGTGCCGCTCGCTGCGCACGCCTGCCAATGTGCTGGTCATGAACCTCGCCCTCAGCGACTTCTTCTTGCTCGCCAAAATGCCAGTCTTCATCTTCAACTGCTTCTATTTTGGGCCAGCACTTGGGGAAATAGGTAAAAACAAACTTCGACTTGTTTAATTTTCTTACTAGATACTTTTAATAGTTGTAATGTTTTAATGTCAATAATTTTTGTAAGTGGCCGTATAAGAGGTCTTTTTGCTTCTAATAAAAATAATTACACTTTAATAATTGAACTTAACTAGACAACACCTGACAATGACATAGATTGGACGAGTCTGGGATGGGATGCTTTCTCCCAACTCCCACGCCACCCTTGGATAATTCAAAAAGTAAAACGTTAAATACTTTTTAAAACAATTTGCATGCTAATACTTTAACTGAACTTTTATCTGCAATATGTATTTAATAAAGCATATTTTGAGTGTTGGAACTATATTTTACAGCTACTGTACAATACAGGCACAGAAAATTTTGCCCACCCTCCCCCCCCCCCTACCAGTCTTAACATAAAAATTACGCCTATGGTGGAATAAAGTAGTCTATAAAAAAATTGTGAATAGAAATGTACAATAAACTGCTAAAGCGCGCCTCTTTATATTATTTTTTTTTAAATTACTAAAAAATTTTTTTGTATAATATTTACCGTACTCCGAACACTTTAAAATAGTGTGTTCCCTACAGAGAAATTCGCTATAAACTCTAAATATTAAAACATTTATGATATTATTTCAATACAGTTAAACAAATTATTTTTTAAGCTATGGCTTGATAAAGTTTTAGATTAAGGAAAAATATTGTATTTAAATATCTTCTTGTCAAACTTCAGTAGTGGGGAATGGGGGCTTTTGGCTCAGTTCAAGGTCACCTGAGGGATGACGTCATCGATGACGTCATCGAGGTCAATGACCTCATTGATGACGTCATCGATTGCATCATCGATGACGTCATCACCAATGACGTCACTTCCTTGACGTCACACCCATGACGTCACAAAAATGACGTGCTGATGACGTCATCACCCCTTACGTCACCAAGATGACGTCATCGATGTCACAAAGGTCAAGGTCACGCTGAAACCTAAAATTTTTTGGCACTTTTGCTGTTTCTCGCACTACGCTCCGAGTTTCAGTCACAGTTACCATGACCTTGACAACTTGGAGCGAAATTGCGATGAGAAACAGCAAAAGTGCTGAGGAAACTTGAAGTTTGCAACGTGACTCTGCCTAAACCGTCATGTGACACCGCTCGGGTGACCTCGAACTGACCCAGAAGCCCCCATTCGACCATTACTGCAACCGCGATGCGCACCCTAAGACAGACACCGAGCGACTGGCTGTTCGGCTCCGCGCACTCTAGGTATATGGGAAGTGGTGGGGGAATTGCGATGATCTTGGGAAACTTAAAAATGCCAAGTCAGGTAGCACTGTTTCGGTGCTACCTTAAATTTACATGTTAAAGTGTGATGACCTTGAGGTTGACTGTAAATTTGAGACTTAGGATTGTTTTTAAAGATGTATCTAAAGAATCTTCAGATTTGAGTCAACACTTAGAAAAATTTACTCTTAGTACAACTGTTTAATGTGTATTTACCAGAGTTTAAGTGTGGTGACCTTGAACTACCTGAAATTGTCAGGAATCGGAGTAGCAACCGCGATGTGCACCCTACGACAGACACCGAGCGACTGACTGTCCGGCCCCGTGCACTCTAGGTATATTGGCTCAAGAGACTAAGACTCTAAACTGTCAAGAATGGGAGTAACCAACTGAATTTTGCAAGGAAAAGTCATTTCATCCAATATTTTAAACAAATCCTCATCAGTAAAACGAACACTAGTCTGTTTTGTATAAAACTTAGGGTGTCCGCGCAACAGTTTGCGCCACTTAGCTAAAGTCGAAACTCTCTTAACTTTGAGTGGTGGACAGTGAGCAACTAATAAAGCCTTAACACGGCTAAGTTTCTTACCTAAAGCGTCCCGCGACATGGCTTCCCCTCACAAAAGTCCGCACAATACTGAGAGACTGCTTGTAGCGCATGAGTCAAGGGAAAAGAGGTGGGGGAAACAGCAGGAGTGGGGGAAGGTCACAGTGGCGGGGGAAGGTGAGGTGGTACGCTGGAGTTTCGCATCACTTCACCATGAGCTGTCCTACAGTCAACACACTGTTCTCTTGGCCCGAGTTGGCACTAGAAGAAACATTTCTGTACAGCTTAGGCTGTGAGAGCTGAGGAAGCAAAGTCAAAGTGGAAATTGTGTTAAACTCCAAGATGAAGAGTCTCCTAAATAAACTAATTGTATCCTTGCAATCTCCTATAACTTTAGAGAAATACCACTTTATTAAGCGACACCTTATACTTTGGCAAAACGAAGCAGAAATGGAAAAGATTACAGTAAAATTAATTTAACTTAAAACTTGGACTGGACACTCATGGCGATACCACGTGGCGTGCAAACGCCACCCTAAACATTACAAGTTAGGTTATTGAGCACCTCTGGTATGATAACCGATGTGCTAGAGTTAAAGTGTGATGACCTTGAGTCAAAACACTGAAACACTACAAGTCGATATTGTCCCAGAGTCAAAGTGTAGTGACCTACATTCAGAACTTGTAAAATTACTTACATATAGAGAGCTAGAGAACAGCGAGACGCACCGCATGGAAGCCGGAGACATACTGGCGAAGCGGTGTTGTGCAGCCTAGGGACCCAGTTGTGGTGGGGGTATAGCCAACACTTAGAATACAAGTGTTGTGGGTGACCTTGACCCACTTAACTTAGTCAACCCCCTCCCCCCGACAAAAAGTGCGAACCCCCCCCCCCCGACAAAAAGTGCGAACCCCCCCCCCCGACAAAAAGTGCGAACCCCCCCCCCCCCCCGACAAAAAGTGCGAACCCCCCCCCCCCGACAAAAAATGCGAACCCCCCCCCGACAAAAAATGCGAACCCCCCCCCCGACAAAAAGTGCGAACCCCCCCCCCCCCCGACAAAAAGTGCGAACCCCCACCCCCCACCCCCCCCCCACCCCCACCCCCTCCCCCACCCCCTCCCCCACCCCTGATATCCTGGGCGTGGCAGCCCCGGTGGGGATATAAGGGGGTCCGGCCAGAGCCGGCTCGCAGTCCGCTCCCGCGCGTTGAACGTGAACGATCGGGACGGACCGCCATAGGCATCACTAAACATTGAATGGCGCCTTCAGTGTTTAGCGAAGTCTACTCTAACTTTAAGACTTGTATTAGTTGTAAGATATTGCGCTTGCGTTTGGGTATTGCGAATTGTTTTATATGAGAGTGTTTTACTTGTACCCTATGTCTCCTGTGTCTTTTATCCTTTGTGTCTTGTTTGTTATATGTGTTTAATGTGTATGTGCTTGTTCCAGCATTGACTACGTTGAGCTCAATTGTGTGTTGTAAGTGTGTTATATGTTTCTAAAGTGTATACGCTTGTTTTAGCAATCCCCCCTTGAGCTTTTTCAATGCTCAAAGTAAATTGTAAAGTCAGGGAACGGGAGTAGGCCCCCGTGTAAAGCCACTTTTAATAATTGGTAGGCTCCTTGCCAGGCATGCAAAAGGTTGCGGATGGCATTTGGGGAGCATGTCCGTTTGTAAGCTGGCAAGCAAAAGGTTGTGGCGGCCTCTGCACTCGGACCGAGGACGTAAGCCATTAGGGTGTCCTCAGTATGTTTCCCTTCTGGAAACTCAAAATTATGTAAATGAATCTTTGTTAGATATTTGTGTTTTTAGTCCCCAAGGCCCCCGAACATTCGTGGTTCGCCATGGATGTACGGGGGCCGAAATTTTTAATGTCCGTGTGGCCTTGACCCACAAAGACTTGTAAAAATTCAATGCATTGTAAATTAAAAATATTAAAGATAGGTTACGGGAGTAGGCCCCCGTGTAAAGCCTATTTTAATTATCGGTAGGCTCCTGCCAGGCATGCAAAAGGTTGCGGATGGCATTTGGGAGCATGTCCGTTTGTACGCTGGCATGCAAAAGGTTGCGGCGGCCTCTGCACTCGGACGAGGACGTAAGCCACTAGGGTGTCCTCAGTTTGTTTCCTTCTGGAAACACAAAATTATGTAAATGAATCTTTGTTAGCTACTGAAAAGACAATGCAGTAAATGTTTACAAGTCTTGCGTGGCGAAGGGTACACGACATTGGATGTTGCCTTGTTGTCATAGTTGGGTCTCTTCGGAGGCTACAGCGATGACAACCCAAGTGCCTCACACCCCCAAAGGGGGGTGTGGGGCTTAATTTTTTTAAAGTTTTTTCGTGACCTTGACCTAAATACAGTAATGACCCCCCCCCCCCGAACTTTTTTGAGAAAAAATTTTGACCTTGACCAAAAGTTTTTTGCTCCGGACGAGAAGTGCCCAAACAAAAAAATTTGTACAAAGTAGTGGATTTAGACCAAAGATCATTGGTTTATCAAACCTGTTGAAGAATAAATTGAAAATGGGTGTTTAAAAGCCAAATCTACTACATGATTGATAAACTGGATGTATATGACGTCACCTTCCCCCACCCTTCAACCTCGGGTATAAAGGGACCCGGTTGAGCGCGCTGCTCATTATTGCGTGGACATTCACCGAGTGCACACTCAAAGCCAAACTGTAAAAAAATGGCTCTTTGCGATATTTGTGGTGAGTTTTTCCAAGATGAAGATATCTTTGTTTTACACCGAGAATTGCATCATGAAGAGAACAGAAAAGAAGAGATTGTTGTAAGTGAAGAAGACTTGGATGCGTTTGATCGGTTATTGGAAAACTGCCAGAAGCAGATGGACGACTGTGATAGCTATCTACGAAGAGGACAGAAAAGAAGAGATTGTAGTAAGTGAAGAAGACTTGGAATGCGAATTGATCGGTTTTTGAAAAACCCCATAAGCAGAAGGACTGGGCTAGCTATTTACAGTTAATGCAAAGAAGAAGGCCAAGTGTTATTCAATTTGCCGGAGCTGGACCATCTACAGCTGGAGGATTTATTCAAGAAGAGAAAATGGAAGAAGAAGATACGGAAGAAGAAGTGGAAGATGTAAGACAACTGCGTACCCAAGAAGAGGATATGGAAGATATAAGACAACTGCGTACTACAGCCTTGCCAGGACCAGTTGTAATTCATTTCAAAATTAATAACGTGCAATTAGAATTGGAAAATTTTATAATTCAAGCTAAAAAACTAGTTGTAAAAACATTGACGGAAGAATTGGCAAGATTGAACTTTATTAAATTTGGATTGGTGTTGGAGGCTATGTTTACTAATACCGATGGCGAAAATTCACCGAGAGCATTCATTGCTAAAAACCGAACCCTTACAACCACATCTGATATCAACGAAATTTTAGAAGAATGTTTGGTTGAACTGCTAGTGAAACTTCAAGAACATGAAGGAAGAGGATCCGGCTGGACGCTATCATCAATTGAAGGTATGGATGTGAGGGTTCACAAGCATGGATATGGTATGAGAGGAAGCAGCTTTATCCCTCTACCAAAGGTGATCCGAGATACAAGATCATGTATCAATGTGAAAAATGAGGATAATGAATGTTTCCGGTATGCAATGTTAGCAAAATATGTGGGACATAATGCCATTAGACCTAGCATAGCATACGAAGCTGTTCAACACCACTATAACTTCCAAGGTATGTCATATCCTGTTAGTCTTAATGATGTTGCTAAATTTGAAAGAAAAAACCCAGAGAGTTTCAGTTAATGTGTTTGGTTTAGACGAATCAAATAACGTATACCCGTTACGAGTTACAAAGACTGAACGTCAAAATCATACAGATTTGCTGCTATTGACCAAAGGTGAAATATCACATTATGTTTACATCAAGAACTTTGAAACTTTGGTGGACGACAAGTGACTAAAAGAAAATTAGAGTAACAGTGTGTAAGAGATGCTTTTGTTTCACAAATAAAGACTTGAGACGTGGAGGATCAGAGTGGTTGTCAGAACACCAACGTCTTTGTAATGACAACTATGAAGTGAAGATTAGTCTGCCACCACCATCTAGAGCATTTGTCCAGTTCAATAAAACAGTTCACCAATACCGGATTCCACTAGTTATCTACGCTGACTTTGAATCCACGTTAGTGCCACAGGAACTTCCGGATGGTGAAGTAACTAGAAGAACCAAATATCAATTGCATCAACCTAACAGTTTTTGCTTATTGGTAAATCTACTTTACCTGAAGAACAATTGCAAGACTATGGCTTAACATCCACTCCAATACTCTACCGTGGTGAAGAAGCCGCTATGTATTTTGTAGACCAGTTGTACGACATTGCTGAAAAGGCGCAACGCTTATACGGTAATGTTGTACCTATGGAACCTTTGAACCCAAAATCAACAAGAAGAATGCAATTCGGCAACAAGATGTTATTTATGCAAGAAGAGCTTCAGTGAAGAAAATCAAAAAGTAAGAGATCACGATCACCTGACAGGGTTATACAGAGGAGCTGCTTGTAATTCATGCAATATAAATTACAAACTGCCAAACTTTATCCCTGTCGTGTACACAATCTTAGCGCTATGACTCTCACTTTATTATCCCAGAGTTAGGACGAGATGATGGAACAATTGCAAGTATTAGCTGAAACATTGGAGAAGTACATCAGTTTCTCAAAAACAGTAGGTAAAATTAAACTTCGCTTCGTAGACTCTTATAGATTTATGTCATCTAGTTTGAGTAAATTGTCTGAGAACCTAAGAAGAGAAGACCTAAAAGAAACCAGCAAAATTGTACCTGAAGATAAATTGGACTTAGTAATGCGTAAAGGAGTGTTCCCCTATGATTACATAACTTCTGTAGAAAAATTTGAAGAAACTAGTCTGCCACCGATTGAAGCCTTCAATAGCAAGTTAAATGAAAGTGCAATCACCGTTGAAGACTACAATCATGCTTGTAATGTTTGGAACCAACTAAACATTCAAACCTTAGGGGAATATTCTGACTTTACATAAAATTGGATGTAACTCTGCTGTGCGATGTGATGGAAGAATTTCGAAACACCTGCTTCTCCGCCTATGGACTGGCCCTCTACACTCGTACACATCTCCAGGATTAGCATGGCAAGCTATGCTAAAGTCAACCAACTGTCGATTAGAACTTCTAACAGATATTGATATGGTGCTCATGATAGAATCTGGTGTACGAGGCGGTTTGACACAAGCTGTAACACGTCATGTGAAAGCTAACAATAAGTACATCCCAGGCTTCGACGAGAGACAACCATCGGTCTACCTTGGCTATTTTGACGCAAACAACCTTTATGGTTGGCAATGTCAAATCCGCTTCCCTACGCTGACTTCAAATGGATCGACCCAGCCACCATCGGTGACATCTCACAGATTCCAAAGAATGGTTCAAAAGGCTATATTTTGGACTGTGATTTTGAATATCCAGAGCACCTTCATGATCATCACTACGACTTGCCTCTCTTAGCCAAGACTGAAGTTTCACCAACAGGAAGATGGCCAAAATTGATGATGACCTTGGAGAATAAAGATCGGTATGTGGCTCACTACTGGGTAGTTCAACAAGCTCTTGAATTGGGTCTACGTTTAGTAAGAATTCATAGAGCAATTGAATTCACCCAGTCTTGTTGGTTGAAACCATATATTGATTCCAACACTACAAGAAGAGCAGCAGCACAACTCAGCATTTGAAAAGGACTTTTATAAATTGATGAACAACGCCATCTTTGGGAAGACCTTAGAAAACAAAAGAAAACACAAGATTGTAAAATTAGTAAGTGATCCTAGGAAATTGGAAAAATTAGTGCAAAACCCAATTTTGGAACATCCATGATTATAAACGAAGATCTAGTCGCCGTTAGTATGAAGAAAACAACAATAGTGATGGATCGTCCGTTATACATTGGAATGTCGATTTTGGATATAAGTAAAACTCTGATGTATGATTTCCATTACAACAAATGGTTAAACACTACGGAAGAGACAACATTGGAGTTGCATACATGGATACCGACGCGTTCATCTACTGGTTAAAGACTTTGGACATGTATGAAGATCTAAGGAGTTTCCCATACAAAGACGACTTTGACTTCTCTGACTATCCAAAGAACCATCCAAATTATAATGAAAAGAATAAAAAAGTAATTGGAAAATTTAAAGATGAAGCAAATGGAATGCCTTTGGAGGAAATAGTTGCCGCTGATGTCCAAATTATATTCCTTCAAGATGTATATGGAAAATGACATACCGACAGTGAAGAAAGCTAAAGGAGTCAAAACATCATACTTAAAGAAACATGTGACATTTGACCATTACAAGACCTGCTTGTTTGAAGATTCTACAATGTCTGCAACGTTTAACACTATCAGAAGCTTAAACATGAGGTCTACAGTGTCACTGAAGTTAAAAGAGCACTATCAGCTCAAGATGATAAAAGGCATATTATGCCGGATAAAATCCATACTCTTCCTTTCGGCCACTACTCTCTAAACCCTATCAACTAGTAACCTATTCTTCGTCCTTCTACAACTTTGACCTTATTCCTTTCTCCTTCCGTAAAAAAATGGGGAACACGGCAAGTCAAACGACGTGTTCCCCATTTTTTTACACAAGTTTGTTGACTGTTCCCATTTTTGTACACAAGTTTGGATGACCTTGACCTATATAAATGATGTGAATATTCAAGACAACATTCATTGTGATTATACATATGATACATGAAACATTCAAACCTGCAATATGAAGAACTTGAAGCAAGAAATTGTCAACGAACTTCATAAACCTGCAAGAAGAAAGTTTCCACGAAGAAATACAGTGATAAAAGGAATAAATGATTTATATCAAGCGGATTTAATCGAAATGATTCCTTATAGTAAACAAAATAGAGGATTTAAATACATATTGACTATTATTAATTGTTTTTCAAAAATGGCAGATGCTTTACCACTAAAAGATAAAAGCGGTAAAAGTGTTACAAAAGCAATGGAAACAGCTATACAAAGAGACAAACATACTATAAAACATTTACAAACTGATGATGGAAAAGAATATTTTAATAAGGAATTTGCAAATTTAATGAAAAAACACAACATTAACCACTACTCAACCAATTCAGAGGTAAAAGCATCAATAATTGAAGATTTAACAGAACCTTTAAAAGTGCGATGTATAAGATGTTTTCCAACAGAGGATCACACGTATGGATTGATGTGTTACCAAAACTTATAAGCGATTACAATAACAAGTTTCATAGAACTATCGGTATGAAACCAAGCCAGGTGACTAATAAAAATGAAAAACTTGTATTAAACGTATAAAAATGAATACTAAACCAAAGTTGAAAAACTAAAGCCTAAAAGGTTTAATGTTGGCGATAAAGTGCGAATAAGCAAATACAAAGGTGTATTCAGTAAAAGATATCTTCCGAACTGGACAAATGAGGTATTTACCGTATTTAAGGTGCAACCTACAGTACCAGAAACTTACATTTTAAAAGATAATAAAGGACAATTGCTTGAAGGAGGGTTTTATGGACATGAAATGTTAAAATCAACAGTAGGTGATGTATATTTAGTTGAAAGGTGTTGCAACGAAAAAAGGATAAGGTTAAAGTACGATGGTTAGGATTAATAAAACGGAAGATTCTTGGATACCTAAAAAGGATCTAATATAATGATAGAGCATCATTTTGGGTTTGAACCATTACAAAGGATGGAGATAATACCGCAAAAGACAATTTTACTATTAATAATATAGATGAACTCACAGTGGATGGTTCTCAATTCAATACTGGGAAACACGGTGTTTTGTTACCAAACACGGTGGCGTTGTCTGGTTACCGGTCCTTCCAATTGTGGAAAAACAAATGTAGTATTCAATTTGATTACAAACCCTAAAGGATTACGTTTCAATAATTTATATGTATTTTCAAAGTCACTACAACAACCAAAATATCAGTTATTGGAACAAATACTCAATAATGTGCCTGAAGTTAAATATTTTAAATTCAACGCGAGCGAGAGTGTCATGCAACGCAAGAGGCTAAACCATTCTCAGTATTCATATTTGACGACGTATCTTGTGAAAATCAAAATACAATAAGAAATTACTTCGCCATGGGTCGACATAACACATAGATAGCATTTATATTGGTCAAACTTACAGCAAAATACCGAAACAGCTCATTAGAGACAATGCAAACATGTTAATTGTATTTAAAACAGGATGAAACCAACCTAAAACACATATATTATGACCATGTAACGTGCGGATATGCCATTTGAACGATTTAAAGAGTTGTGTGGAAAGGCTTGGGCTGAAAAATATGGGTTTTTAACATTATGAAGGAACAACCGCTAAAC
>CM061531.1:190164475-190225888 GCA_030545055.2 Neoaliturus tenellus | reverse complement strand
AATCTCACTTAAATTAAATTACTCATCTACACAATTACAAACCGATATTTATTCTTTGATTTCAATCTTGAAACGACGTGGGAGGAATTTCGTGTTTTTATGTCTCAGAACCGTTTTTCTTTTAAACTTGATAACAATATCCTTTTTCTGTATTTCATTTGAATATATCTCTTAGTACGAGTTTTATTAAAATATATTTAGGCTAAAACTTCTCAATCTAGCAAACCAGCAACGCTTGCAAGTATAGAAAACATAGACTTGAACTAAGTTGGATTAACAGTTTAGTGATTCATCTTACTCACCACCATATTTGTTTTAGAAAAGTTAACATTAGGATAAAGGATAGTGTCGCATGCCAGCGGTTTATTCATCAAAAGAAAAAAAGAAGAAGAAAAAAAAAACATGAACCCATCTAATTTTGATTTGATCAATTTACATTGATTTATTTAAATATATATATATTTTGTTTAAAGGAGCGAAAACCAAGGAGTTTAACGATAAAAGAATGGAACCGTACTTTGAAATTCCCATTAGCATTAAACAAAAGTCTCTTCCAAGCAGGATTAAGGTGGGTTACCAGGGATTTATAAAACAAATGACATGCAATTACCATGTCTCGACGGCTGCCACTTTTGCCATCTTACGGTTGAAGTTATTTCAATTGTACAATTATTACATGTTCCTCTTATAACAAAATCTTAAGGAAACAGGCAACCTGTAGTGTATTTACTAAATATATCACTATTCAATTTATTAGTGTTTATTAGGCTTTATTTTTAAGCTTTAAACCCAACAGTTAAAATAACACTAAAGATACAGTGTGTTAAAAGACCTGGAATGGCCTAGTAGTTTTTTAAACAATTTTGTTTAAGTAATGAAATTTTGAACATGTATATAGACATATACATGTACTCTTTCAGACATTTACATTGTACATTATTTTTACCCCTCCACGAGGTCGGCTCAGAGGGTGTAATAAGAAAATCTCAAATGTAAGCACATGATAATATGTACATCAAATTAAAGATTTTCATTAATATAGAACAATGCCGCGAACACGACCTCAAAAAAATGACCAAGTAAACAATTACCAGGACCTTTTTAAATACACTGTATAGATGCTTAATACATAAAAATAATCACCGTATGTAGTAATACCTACATAGAATGTATGAACCACGCTTTTTATTTATTTATTTAAAAACGGCATTCTCCAATTTACAATAATGAATATCAATATAATACTATGTACAATAACTTATAAGATCAACAATACAATATGGTGGGTTGGCAGCAATAAGGTAATGCTTTAGTTTATTAGGTCATGAAATTGATACCTATTGTACTAGATTTATTATTGATATATTATCCTGCATGTTCAGGTACTTTCCATGTTGGAAAACGAATATATTTCTCCCCTGCTATTGGTAGGGAAACTCTTTTTTTGTATCTGTATTTTTGTTGTTGTTATTTTGATTTCCATGAATTGTTTTTTAAACAGTTATTTTAATAAAAGGTTAAATGCCTTGGTTGTTCATGCACCTTCGAAGATTAACCTTCTTGTAGGAAGGGTCTGCTAGATGTGTTTTGATGAAGTTCCATGATTACTAAACATTGACCTGAGATATGCAGTGCCTATTCTGGTTCACATCTGTGATTTTTTTAAACAAAATATTTCTCATTTATTTGTGTTTAATTTGGGCGATGCAACATTGCAATGCGACAGTGCTTAGCAAACTATTTCGAGGATACAAGTATAAACATACTGTAAAATTAATTTTAAAATACCCCACAGGATAAAATTGTACAAATTTTCGTATTAGAGAATCTAAAATAACATTACATGGCACGGGTATGGATTTGTTGGTGGTAATAGTCGTTTAGACAATATAATCACATTTCGTAAATTACAAATATTGTCTTATGAAAAATAGCTTCAATACATTTGAAAAAAAATATAAGCGCCGTTCCAAACTCGCTGGGCACAAGGAATCTAAATAGATGTATTTAAATAGTTATTTATGTGGGAGGGAAGATAGCATGTTGAGTCCTCTCAGCTGAGCTCACAAATGGCCAAGTTCCCGGGTGGCATTTTATCTTCCCTCCCAAGTAATATCGCACAGCTTACTTCTCCCGAGAGGCTGATAATGCATCGGCTACCTCGTTCAACTTCACTAATGATTTTTCATGACAACAAGTTTATTTACTTAAGCATGAACATTTTAAATTGTAAAGGATACTAACCATTTTTACTAATCATTTTTGAACGCCGTTGTTGATACTTTCTGGTTTAATTTAACGAGCATTGCAGCTTTTTCGTATATCTCTACTACAATATAGCGGAAAAATTCTTAATAAATATTTTTACAATGCAATTCTTAATACACCTAGAAATCTATTAAATATGAAAACCAGATCGGTTTCAAAAAAATTGTTTTGAAAGTTTAACAATACATTAATTAAAAATTTCAAACCCCTGAAAAATTTCTTGATCATTACACTTCTTATAAAATGGTACAGATTGAAGAACTAAAATAGTGTAAGAAGCTCATTCTTAAAACCTCCCAGGTGTTTTGTTCGTGGTGTGGAAGGGTGGGATTAGTTACTTTCCACATTTTCTTGGCAAACCTTAGACGTAATAAATTGAAAAATTATGACTGTTTTTGCTGTGAAAAGTAGCATTCGAACTTCCATATCTTTCTCTATTCCACTTGAAATAGTGATTACAAAATTAAACACTGAAGTCCATTCGGTTACTTATACTCCTGTTAAATTTTAAATGATTTAGAGGAATTTTATTCTTAATAATATGAATCATTTGGCAAACAATGAAGTATACTTTTGTTTTCATGATGTCGAATAAATGTGAGCCGATTGTGTTGCGACTATAACCTAGTCACGTGACTGACCAACCACGGACCACTACAAACGTCACCGATTGACAATCCCCACCCATTGCCCTGTCACATACCACAATCTAGTCACGTGACTGACCGACCGCTGACCACTATAAACCTCACTGATTGCCAATCCCCACCCATTGCCCTGTCACATACCACAACCTAGTCACGTGACTGACCGACCGCTGACCACTACAAACGTCACCGATTGACAATCCCCACCCATTGCCCTGTCACATACCACAACCTAGTCACGTGACTGACCGACCGCTGACCACTACAAACGTCACCGATTGACAATCCCCACCCATTGCCCTGTCACATACCACAACCTAGTCACGTGACTGACCGACCACGGACCACTACAAACGTCACCGATTGACAATCCCCACCCATTGCCCTGTCACATACCACAACCTAGTCACGTGACTGACCGACCACGGACCACTACAAACCTCACCGATTGACAATCCCCACCCATTGCCCTGTCACATACCACAACCTAGTCACGTGACTGACCGACCGCTGACCACTACAAACGTCACTGATTGCCAATCCCCACCCATTGCCCTGTCACATACCACAACCTAGTCACGTGACTGACCGACCACTGACCACTACAAACCTCACCGATTGACAATCCCCACCCATTGCCCTGTCACATACCACAACCTAGTCACGTGACTGACCGACCGCTGACCACTACAAACGTCACTGATTGCCAATCCCCACCCATTGCCCTGTCACATACCACAACCTAGTCACGTGACTGACCGACCACTGACCACTACAAACCTCACCGATTGACAATCCCCACCCATTGCCCTGTCACATACCACAACCTAGTCACGTGACTGACCGACCGCTGACCACTACAAACGTTACTGATTGCCAATCCCCACCCATTGCCCTGTCACATACCACAACCTAGTCACGTGACTGACCGACCGCTGACCACTACAAACGTCACTGATTGTCAATCCCCACCCATTGCTCTGTCACATACCACAACCTAGTCACGTGACTGACCGACCACTGACCACTACAAACCTCACCGATTGACAATCCCCACCCATTGCCCTGTCACATACCACAACCTAGTCACGTGACTGACCAACCGCGGACCACTACAAACCTTACCGATTGACAATCCCCACCCATTGCCCTGTCACATACCACAACCTAGTAACGTGACTGTCCAACCGCCGACTACTACAAAACTCACCAATTGATCCTCTCCACCCATTGATTTGTCACATACAAACTGCTTTTGTCTCATCGTTATTAGCTGATAACATTTATTGCTGACAAATAACCCAGTAAATTAAAATCTTTAGTATGGAGACATATTTTATTGTTCTTCAAAATATAATTGAAATACAAAGTTTAATTTTATTACATATTTTCCACAATAAACAAATATCAAACAGATGCTTTTTAACCAATAATGTTGGTTACAAATGCTTTGAGCGTAACATTCTTCCGCGGAGTACATTTATCTACACAATAGCAGTGGCAGTTCTTGTTTATGGTGTTTGAAAACGAATAGCGGCGTTCTTGGGATTCCAACGCTCTCCTCTTCGGCGTTCTAGTCAAGATCGTATGTAACACAGATCTCCTTTGTCGTAATATTATAAATTTATTGTATGTTTAAAATGTTAGCCCTTACTTCTAAACAACAATAAACTAAACAATTATTAATGGTATTAGATTACCTTCCGTTTGCTCTTTTGTAATTTTTTATAACATGTATAGTTAACGAAGAGTAACGTAAATAAAGTAATCAGTGATTTTTTCCCTGTATTATTACGGAAAACAAGTTTAAATATTTTGTTTGTAATAAATTCAACACTTTTATTTTGCAGAATCTTTGTAATTTTTGGAATTTGATATCGATGATGTATTTTTTTTTATAAAACTGTCACCTAAAAAAACGGCTCAGTACTGAAAACTTTTGCGAGAAAAATCGCCAACAATGTTAATGTAAGCGGAGGTGGAAACCAGCCTGTGATGAGATTATTTAAACAAACATATCAAACAACAAGGGTGTGAAACCCGAGCTCGGATGTCGGGACGCCCAGCACCGCCCTGTACCGGTAACATGACCTGGCCACTCGTTCCTGACTAGGGTTACCTGTCACAGGATTACACGTCCGATGAAAAAGCTGACGCCCCCGCCATGTGCCTGTGTTAACACTCTGGCTGAACCTTGTTCATTGTGTCACATATGTGAAATGCATCCTTGCATTTTAAAAATTCAGAAAATTTTACAAGTAATTATCATATTAGGGCATTGGTTTTAATCAAAGTCAAATTGAAGTATAAGGTATTTAAGGGATTAAAATATTATTTTAAGTTGAAGTTTAATACAACTAAGAGACATTCTGACAACTTACAATTAAAAAGTACAACTGACAATTACCACCCATCTTTCTCCCGAAACATGTTCAGCTGAACAGTTTCAACAATTTGAAACCTACAGGCTGCTATGCAAGTAGATTTGATTAATTATTTATAAGGTATCAAGGCTATGAAAATCGATAGAAAATATATGTCTTTTAAGATAGTTTTACCCATATTTTATCTTAAGTCTCGGATTGGGCCTGATGATGACCAGTGTGTGACTGGTTGAAATAGATCATCTTTATGAGATATTTAACTTATATTTACCGTCTTTTAAGCAATTACAGTGTAAGTATATGGAGTAGTGTTACAAGAAGTAGTTTTATTATTTAAACCTAAGCTTATCTTATCATTGAAAGTTTAACCAAGTCATGCGTGGGGAAAACACCTGAATGTTCGATCACGGTCTCTTGCTTGCTCCCAGTAAAACGGACATCATGATCCTCACGAAGAAGAGGATCGACACAGTCGTCCCGTTCCGTGTGGGAAGTGAGTTGGTCCAATCAACCCGTACTGCCAAGCACCTCGGGGTTATGGTGGATGGTCCAATCAACCCGTACTGCCAAGTACCTCGGGGTTATGGTGGACACCAAGTTAAGCTGGAGGAATCAGATCTTCCGAACGGCAAACAAGGCCGCTAAGGTAGTCACTTACCTTAGGAGGCTGATGGCCAATGTTGGGGGTCCCCGATCCAGCAGAAGACATCTATTAATGTCCGCGGTCCAGTCCGTGCTTCTTTATGGAGCAGAGGTGTGGGCAGACGCTCTAAATAAAGAGATATACAGGTTGCAATTCGTCCGGGTTAAGCGTCGTGTGGCGCCCCGGGTGTGTTCCACCTACCAGACAGTGTCCGAGCCTGCCGTCCTGGTGGTCGCTGGAGTCATCCCTGTCAAACTCTTGGCAGGAGAGAAGACGGCGATTTATCAGAGACAAGGCGAGATCGGTAAGGACATTGCAAGACCAGAAGAGCACTCCCGAACCTTCTACTAGTGGCAACACAGCTGGGAGCACGACAGCCGCGGATGGACTGCGCGACTTATCAAGCAGGTCCAACCATGGGTGGAACGGCGGCATGGGGAGGTGGATTACTACCTGACCCAATTCCTGTCAGATCTCGGCTATTTTCGGTTTACCTGAACCAAAAGGGCAAGACCGGTTCACCGGACTGCATTTATTGCCCGGGCGTTCCTGACATGCGGAGCACACCTTCTTCCGCTGCCCCCGTTAGGAAGGGCCCCGCCTGGAGGCCACACAATTTTTTTGTCATTTTCGGTGGACTCGGTCTGCCAAAAGATTTGGGAGGGTGAGGGCTGCTGGGATTGTTTGTCAGAGGACGTCCGGGGCATCCTCCTTAGATAGACCGCTACGCGGCTCAGATCAACTGACCGTGCGGCTGGCCAAGGAGTGAGCCCAATGGGCTTAGGCTAATTCAGGCCTAGGCTGATGTAATGTGACAAACAATTCCAGGCTAGATTCCTAGATTAGAGGAGTTTTTTAGTGGTTATACCCGGTTTTTAGGGGAGTCCCTCAATACAGGCTGCCCAATGTGTGCGTAATGCAATTTTCTTGCCTCTCCCTCAAAAATAAATAAATCAATAAATAAAAAAAATAATTTAAAGTAATGATTTGTTTATTTGAAGAAAATAATAATTGACCGGCTATAAAAACGAATGAAATAATTAGAAGGTACATAAAGAGTTGATTATCCTTAAGATTAGTGGTGAAAGTGTTCTATGGTGCTTTACAACAGTTCAGTTAACACATTTATTTTAAATTTAGTCGGGTGGGTTTTCGTGAAGGTTGTTAAATTAAACATGACCCTTAGGTAATGTTAATTTATGTATTATAAAACCGACTAGCTAACGATTAAACCGACTAGCTAACGATTAAATCAATTAATTTTGATTAATTGTTCTACAGGGTGGAAAAAAAGTCTGGAAACGGTGTAATATCTTCTAAAGTATTTAAGTTATAGAACTAAAACTTTGCAAATAGATTTTAAGTGACGTATTCTACTTCTAAGTACTAGTTGTCCTTCGACCTCCAAGGGGGCACGGCCCACAAGGAGTCAGAAGAAAATCTTAAATGTAAGCATAGGGCAATATGTACTTCAAATTAAAGGTCTCTAAGAATAGAGAACAATGCTACAAATCCGACCTCAAAAGGATGACCGAGTCAAAAATGGCAGGCGATCAAACTTTGCATTAAAATCATATTGCTGAAAAGAAAAAATGCAATACAGTAACTCCCGATTAACTCGACCTTTAAAGGTGGGGTTAATGGAAAATTGGTCAGAATGCAAAGCTCTTTCAAATGATATATCATATGAAGTAGACCAATGCAGTTTCCCTAACGACTTCCACTACGGACGTCCCTCAAGGAAGTCTTAGGAAAAACTTCATTGGCCTACGTCATATCATACATAATTTTAAAGGGCTTTGCATTCTAAGCAATTTGCCACAAACCTGACCTCATTAGGTTCAGTGTATCGGAAGTTATCACATTTTTTCTTTTCAGTAATATGATTTTAATGCAAAGTTTGATTGCCTGCCATTTTTGTCTCGGTCATCCTTTTGAGGTCGGGTTTGTGGCATTATTCGCTATTCTTAGAGACCTTTAATTTAATGTACATATTGCCCTATGCTTACATTTAAGATTTTCTTCTGACACCTTGTGGACCGCCCCCCCCCCCCTTGGAAATCCAAGTACTTTAAGAAGTAGAATATAGAACTCAAAATCAATTTGCAAAGTTTTAGTTTTATAACTTAAATACTTTAGAAGATATTACACCGTTTCCAGACTTTTGTTTCCACCGTGTATAAAAAATCATGCATTATTTACGTTGTGTGCCGTTTCCTGTTCTCGGTTGTTGAGAAATCATTATTTTAAATTTTTCCAACAATTATTTTATGTTCAAACACTAATGTTGAAATACTTTATGCTTGCCTAGTAAAAACAAATTTTACTATTATTATATCCAAGAATTACTTTGATTAATCAAATTTAAAGTCATAACAGAAACATGGGAGGTATGTAAATAAATTATGGATAAATTTTACAAAATACTGAAAATTAATACGAGTACTTTAATATTCAATAAATAGTTTTTAGTTGGTTGAAGAACATGTAACTGATACCAAAAGTAGACGGGTTGTTCACCACTGGTGCTTCGAGCACCAGAAGTGATTTGGCTTGGCAGCTCAGGACATTCAATACTTTGATTGGGATGCAAACCATCTAACCATCCGTGGCTTCCGGCGTCTAAAATCAAATATCAAGGTGGCTTTCTATTTTCAAATTTTATGATTGTTTTGATTTTTCCAAGAAGAAAACAATTTAATGAACAATGTATTTTTTGGGTATCACTCACCTATTTTGATTGTCGTCAGCTCGGGACGTGTCAGGATTTACAAAACATAAAACACGACACACGAAAACACTTATAATCCCGAAATGACGAAAAACCCATAAGTGTTTTCGTGTGTCGTATTTTGTGTTTTGTAAATCCTGACAAGTCCCGAGCTGACGACAATCAAAATAGGTGAGTGATACCCGAAAAATACATTGTTCATTGAAGATACCTCACCAAAAACATGTCATTCTGAAATAAAGTAAACAGTTTAACAAAAAATACCACTTTTTAGAACTCGTCCATTGAGATTGATACATGTTTTTAAGCGACGTACCTTATCGCTAAATTTATTTAGATCAGACTTGATGGTTTTAGACATTCTATTAAAAAATTGCGAATCGAATAACTGGAATTTCAAAATACTCTATTTCAAAAATGCAGAATGACACAAAATAACGAGAGTTAAAAAAACAGATGAAGGAAGAATAATTTTACTTATAATAATTAAAACAACAAAACGTGCCATTTAAGAAAAACTAATGGAATTTTCATATTTCCATTAGATGGGCGTCCTCCTACGAATACATTCTTGAAATCTGTATTGGAGATTCCCAATTGATAGCTACCGAATCCTCTGTTTTAACTCATCCACAGATCTTGGTCGAGTTGTAAACACCAATAAAGTTCATGACGCACTTTACTAGCTAGTAAGGTCACAGTATGGTTTGCTGTTTATTGAACCTTATTTTTTAAGATGATTTTGTTACGCCTTATATTTAGCTCATTTACTTTCGCATTTTTTTCCCTCTAATATATATTTTTAAACACCGTAGCAACAAATACAATAGAGTTTCCATTAGGATGGCAAAATATATTTCAAATTTTCTTAACAACACTCTTTATATCACCTACTGCGCTGTATTTTAAAAATAAAAAAATTAATAAAATAAGTAATATTTCAGAGTTTTAAAGATTATGTTACAGATCTCTCATTCAATTTTAGGCATTTGAGCGGTCACGCGAGTGATCTCTGCTATACCAGCTACCAGATGAAATGCAAATGGCACTTTCCAGATCTAATTTAGAAGTTTAGGATTTGTTTAAAATATCCATAATTTTAACTTAGAGAGTCGAAGCAAATCTAAAAGCGATTGGCTCAGCAAGGTGCTGCTAGTAAATAATGTTGATTTCCCCGCACTACAAGAAACGCATGCAGGAGATTTAGAAAACAGTGCGAGGGGCAGCGTACAAAATAGGCTTGTGGAAGAAACAAGTCACAGGATCTACTGTCTTGGTGACTAGTGTTATACAGAACATAGACATATCAGTCTCCTACAATAGTTGAGAGAACAACATATTTACTGTTGCTGTTAGGGTATCTGAGAGTAGGCTACCATTGTAAATTTCCATGGGCACCTCATGGTTGGGTCCAGTTCTCCCATTTTTTTAATATCCCGTGGTATGTGCAGTTTACTTTAACAGTCATCACACCCAGTAGGGATAATGATGATGACAATGGCACTAGTCTTTCAAGCTGGACTGAAAATAACAACTTTTTGGTATTTAATGCCAAAGACCCACAAATAATTCATTCAGACCGATAGTGTGCGGTTACTCTAAAAACTTGGCCTTTTGTTCTAGTGAACGATCGGCAAAACTCGCCATCTTGCAGGAGGGTCCTAGGTGTCTTTCCCCTCTCAAAGCATAGATCTATTACTCGTATCAGGAATACAAAATCCTCGTGAGATCTTTTCTTCGGCCTAGGTGAAACTTTAATAAAGCTGCGTGTAAGGCCTACTCTTCCAGGCTTGACAGCGATATCAGATTGATTCCTCCTAAAAATTATAAATAAACAAATAAAAAATAAAAAAACTGTGACCTAACTTCACAGGAAAGTTTTTTATGCCATGAGCCAAACCGTGCATGCAAAGAGATCATAGGAAAGAGTACATGAAATGAAATAACAACTTTATTCCTAAAAAAATAACAAATGCACATTATAAGTATTCCATTTCCCTGAATTGCGTTACCACCGCACATACATCTAGTGTTTATGGAAACTTTGAAAAAAAATAATGAATTGCAAAAATAGTCAATAAGCCAAATAGGTATGTTAAATGAATTTGGTGAGGATTTTTTGAAAATGAATTCGTTACTGTTTCAACTAAACAAATTATCGTTATCTTTAAGGTTAATGTTGTATGAACATAATAGGCTTACAGTAGCTATGTAATTAATTTACTGAAATGTCTATAATAAGTTTGGAATGATCAAAGGTAAATATTTCTCTTTCTGTGAGTGAAATCCTGTTAGAGAACGGGCAAAGACCTTTCATTTACTGCAGCCGTTGGAATAGAAATATTTCTTGTTTCATCTTGCGTGAACTGTGTTTTAAGTTTATATATAGTAATTTATAACTGTGAAATTTTGGCAATATTACATTAAATACATTACTAACTCAATATACAAAAACATCTTATACCCATGTGATTTGGTGGCAATGTTTTTCAACTTAAATATAACATTTTTTTCAAATATTGACAGTTGTAAAAACTTATAATAAAATTATTTTATGGTAGTACTAAAAATAATTTACAGCAGAGGCACTGTAATGCATATGCAGTAAAGAAAGTCTTTGAAATTTACAAGTCTACATGTTGAGTCATAAACCTTAGTCGCACAGTTTCTTATTTTACATTGAAACTTGTTGCGCGATTTTTATTCTGCAAGTTTTGCTACTAAAATTCTATGAATGATTATTATTTAAAAATTCTGTAATATGATTTATTTAAGAATACATGCCATAAAAAATTGAATATTTACTCATCCTTAAAAATTACATTTCATTTGATCCTACAAACACTGAAGTTATTTAATGTAATGTAATTATCTTTGTTACCTTAATAATTGCGAAGCTACTGTCGTACCTTTTAGTTTATGTAATTACTTTCAGTTTATGTTTTATTGCATAATACAAATGAAGATAAACTTTTATGGATATAAATCAAAGCTACAGTTTATTTTAATTAAATAAACTTAAAAATTAGAAATATTGTTTTGAACTTGATAACATTTATGTTACTTGTCAAGTTGTTATTCCAGTTCAGTGACTAATTATAAAAATGTTCAAATAAATGGTACGTCGATGGCGCAAATGTTAGTCTTATAATGTTTGACACGAGTAAAGCACACTTGGTCATCAGTTGGGGATTATGCAGGCAAACACGTTGAGTCGTCCGATCCTGAAACACCATTGGCCAATTCTGAATATTGGCTGCCACATTGTCTACACGATTTCCTTCATTCGAACTAATAATTAACTGCCAAAACAATGTATTTTATTTTATAACTTTACTTCAACCATGGTTTCATCTAAACAAAATCAAATAAGTTAGGATGTAGGCTAAATATGATTTATACAAGGAAAAATTAAAAATTATTGCACTGGAATTATGTATTTTGAAATGAAGAGAAAGATTTCTCATGCAAATCAATGTAATGCAGCCCCGAGGGAAGCAGTGTATTTGAGAAAGTATATTGCCTAAACGAGAATCTAAAGGTAATCGTCATGTTCAGCCACCCGTGACGTGTTGCCCCATTGATTGGTCTTTGAGTTCAGACGGCAAAGGTTTTGGTTACTCGAAATTAAATATATATGTATCTTTGCATAACCGATTCATCGTTGATAAAGCTACAACAAGATTACAAACCTAACTTCTATCATAATTACTAAGTTGTTCACAAATTACAAAGTGAAACGAGAACCCAAGGTTTGACTCCATTCGCATGTGACTTTTACTCGAAGCATAATAACGAAAATTGTTATATTACATTTAAACAATTGCTTTTCGCATTGTTTTCACGGTAAAGCGAATTTCACTCATTAGCAAATGTTCTAAGCGTGAAGTTTACCAATTCGTTTTTATTTTCATAATTGGCTTTTAACCTTAAATATTTAGCCCATCTCATTTCTACAGAAACTTACTAACACTCACTTAGTCGCTTTGAATAGCTACAATAATCCCGAACTACGTGCTTCCCTTCACCATTCCAATAAACATTTAAGCAAGTTCTTAAGTTATGTGCCGTGTATTGCCGCGATGTCGCAGTCGATCACCGATCACAGTCGTCGCCGTGTCGCACTAACGAGGTATTCCCACTAGAATGTGGCATGTGTTTCCGAGATGTCGCAGTCGATCGCCGAACACAGTTGTCGCCGTGTCACACAAACGGGGTATTCCCTCTGGAATGTGATGTGTGTTGCCTTGATGTCGCAGTCGATCGCCGAACACAGTGGTCGCCGTGTCGCACTAACGAGGTATTCGCACTCGAATGTGCCGTGTGTTTCCGAGATGTCGCAGTCGATCGTTTAACACAGTTATCGCGGTGTCGCACTAACGAGGTATTCAAACTCGCGGCATTGTCTCTTTTTCGACTGTGACGCGCTGCCCGTGCCCCTTCATTATACAACTACCTCGCACTGTATTACTCTACTGAGTGTGATTAGGGGTTACTCATGTGACATTTTCGCAGAAAATTTCTCAAGCATTTAAAAGTATCCATAATATTTCAGTTGATTTCTGAACATTTTTATAAAATTTTAACTTAATTTGTAGTTTTAAAACAGAGTTTATCAATGCATATTACAAATGTAAAAATTGTAATGTAAAAAAGTACAACAATTAGCAACTGTTGTACCAAAATTCAGGCTTTGTTTTACATTGTCAACTAACAAGTAAATGGTAAAATTAGCTGTTTTTGATATTTAGGTTATTATACTTAATAAGCTAAATCATTAGTATGATATTAGGTGAAATTAGAATTATTTTAGGGTGTAGAATAAATGTAAACCAACGACACAAGAACGACAGTTGTGTTGCGACCACAACCTAGTAACGTGACTGACCGACCGCTGACCACTACAGACCTCACCGATTGACGTTTCCCACCCACCGGCCTGTCACATACAAACTGCTTTTGTCTAATCGTTGTTTCTTGATAAGACATTAACATTTATTGCATGCAAATAAAGTAGTAAACTATTTTTTATGACAACCGATTTAGTCTACTTCAAAACATAATTGTAATACTATGTTTAGTTTTATTACACATTTTCCACAATAAACACATTTCGAACAATTAATTGCTTTTTACCAATACTGTTGGTTACATTTTCTTTGAGCTTAACATTCATAGGAGAAGGACATTTATCTACAAAATGGCAGTGGCAGTTCTTGTTTATGGTGTTTGAAAACGAATAGCGAAGTTCTTGGGATTCCAACGCCCTCCTCTTCGGCATTCATTGTCAAGTTCGTACTTAACACAGATCGCTTGTATTATTAAAATTGAAATGTTTTAAATATTAAGTACGATTTAATATATTTCATATATAGGGTTAAAATATTTTCTAATGATGTATTTTTGAGTATGTGTTTTATCAAGCGATAAAAGTATATTTTTTCATTATTTATCTCATATATTTGGAAATTAATTTTAGTCTAACAATCTTTTATTATATATATTTTAGCAATAAATATTTTAGCCAAATATGTATTCAGAATTTCCTTGAAATTTACCCAAAATGTTCCAACGATAATTGCCAGTAAAGTAATTTTAATGTAGTAGAGGTGAAAAACTGGCTATGATGAGAACCTGTTGGCAAACAGATAAAAAAATTTGTAAGCTTGAGTTTAGCTCTGTAGCTGGCGACATGAATGGGCCACAAGGAAGCTGTGTAGCCGATAACATAACCGGGAAACAGCAACGTTCTGTAGCCGGAAACATGCCCGGGAAATAGCAACGCACTGCACCCACAGACATAACCTTGCAACAGCAACGCTCTGCAGCTAAAAACATGACCGGGCTATAGTGGGGCTCTGTAGCTGGAAACATGACCGGGAAACAGCAACGCTCTGTAGCCGGAAACATGACCGGGAAACAGCAACGCTCTGTAGCTGGTAACATGACCGGGAAACAGCAACGCTCTGTAGCCAGAAACATGACCGGGAAACAGTAACGCTCTGTAGCCTTTAACATAACCGGGCAACAGCAACGCTCTGTAGCTGGTAACATGACCGGGAAACAACAACGCTCTGTAGCCAGAAACATGACCGGGAAACGGTAACGCTCTGTAGCCTTTAACATAACCGGGCAACAGCAACGCTCTGTAGCCGGAAACATGAGCGGGAAACAGCAACGCTCTGCAGCCAAAAACATGGCCAGGCTATAGCACGGCTCTGTAGCTGGAAACATGACCGGGCTACAGCACGGCTCTGTAGCCAGAAACATGGCCGGGCTATAGCGTGGATCTGTAGCTGGAAACATGTCTGGGCCACAGAGCAGCTCTGTAGCCGGAAACAAAGTCTGGGCCAGAGAGCAGCTTTGTAGCTATAAACATGACCGGGCCACAGTGCGGCTCTTTAGACAGAAACATTTCTGGGCCATTGCGTGGATATGTAGCTGGAAACATATCTGGGCCACAGAGCAGCTCTGTAGCCAGAAACATGACTGGGCCACAATGCGGCTCTGAAGCCAGAAATATATCTGGGCAACAGCGTGGATCTGTAGCCGTAAAGATGTCTGGGCCACAGCGTGGATCTGTAGCCGGAAACATGTCTGGACCACAGTGCGGCTCTGAAGCCGGAAACATGTCTGGGCCACAGTGCGGCACTGTAGCCGGAAACATATCTGGGCAACAGCTTGGATCTGTAGCCGGAAACCTGTCTGGGCCACAGTGCGGCTCTGTAGCCGGAAACATGTCTGGGCCACAGCGTGGATCTGTAGCCGGAAACATGTCTGGGCCACAGTGTGGATCTATAGCCAGAAACATGTTTGGGCCACAGAGCAGCTCTGTGTCCGGGAACATGTCTGGGCCACAGTGTGGATCTGTAGCCAGAAACATGTCTGTTCTACAGAGCAGCTCTGTAGCCAGAAACATGATTGGGCCACAGCGTGGATCTGTAGCCAGAAACATGATTGAGCTACAGAGCAGCTCTGTGGCCGGGAACATATCTGGGCCTCACAGCAGCTCTGTAACCAGAAACATGGCTGGGCCATTCCGTGGATCTGTAGCCGACGACATGAGTGAAAAGGGAATTAATAATTTTATTTGCACTGACAGGTTTCCTACTTTTAAAGTCATAATCACATTAATTTACTACTTTATATATTTTTTAATTTTAATAAATTATTTATAAAGTATTTAAATTTTAATTGTACTTGCAATACTCTTTTCCTTATTTTCCTTATGATACTTTTTTTGGTTTGTTTATATTACGTTCTTAGCCAGTCTTAATCTCAACATTTAAAGTTATTTCCTACACAACACCGCGTGAGGTCACCCGGCCGACTCCCTACCAGGAGGTCCTCAGTGGCAGTGTTAATTTGCTAATGCGTCCGCCCTGTCATTAGTGACTTGAGCTAATGGGCTTGATCCATTCATCATACTCTTTACCACTTAACGTATAGCTGGGTTTGGGAATTAAAATGCTTTATCTGTAAATAACCCCTTTCATTCCTTCAGTTATTTACAGCTTGTACAATATTTTGAAGTCGTGGTAAAACAGGTTTTAAATTACACAAAATTGCAAAATAACCATTTAAATATGTTTTGTTATCAATAAAAAATGTTTTTATTACTAATATATTATGGATCGATCATACAAAACACAAACCTTTTTTACATCTTTATACATGTTTCATTCTAGTTTTTAAAAGTGGTAGATTCAATATAATTGCAAATCATTATAGATTAGCCAGAGAAGGTTTCCTTCCGTTTTCCACTCATACACATGGCAATCTACCTATATATTCCTTTCCATCTTATTCTAAGCTGACAAAAACTTAACTTCTTTAAACATTTGATATTTTCAAACATCGTTAGTAAAATGAACCTTTATAATCACAATAGTATTTGTTTATTTTTATGTGTTTGTGTTTGCTTAAACGAGTCAATATAAGAAATTTTATAAGCTGTTTCTTAAAATAATGAAAAATTACCACACTAACGTTCCCATCTTCAAAATGCTAAAATTATGAGTTTAAATTTAATCCGGTAGGGCCAACTAGTTATTAAATCCAACTTATTTTATACTCTATTCAAATTACTCTATATAGTATGTGTCGATTTATGAAAGGTTAAGTCCCCAGCGTGGAGCTTATTGGATAGTAAAATCCTATGAAATGATTTAGTGAGAGGCTTAATCCAACATTAATGTGATTTATTGGCAATGAGGGGAGTAATTAAGTACAGTACATCCATTGCGTAAATAACGGTCCGTTTATTTATAATCCGCCAGTTAAAAGTTTAGAATTCCCCATAGTCAATCGTATCTTCTAGTTTGAATCTACTTAGTCCAACATTTATAACAATTTTTCTTTATCTTTGTAAACATATACATTCACCTTAGCAAAAAATCCAATACAGCTGGTATCTTTCCTTTAGGACGGTTAAAAATTTTTAAATTCCCTAACCAGCACAAAATTTTTATGCCATACCAACTGTACAGTATTCCGCACAAAAATACCTAAATTTAGTGTAATATTTCGGATTTCTGCAGACCTTTAATATAATAATAAAAATTCTATCCGAAATTTTTTAAGTGATTCTAGTCTAGTCTTATGATGATGAACATTCATTAGTCCGGGCCCTAAAAAGCTTGAGCTTGAACTGAAAGTCTAACAAAATTTGAGTTTTAGTTATTCTTTGGGACATCTAGTAGATGAAATAAATCTATGTTGCCACCACACAGCTTAGGCACAAGATGGGGAATTTCTCCTAGTTTAAGTTGAATAAGAAACTTTATTGGTTTATGTCATGTTGTTCAACATGTTAAAAGTCTTTGAATGCAGAGAAAAACGCTACAAGATCGAATATGTTTGCAGTTATTGCATTTTTAGGTTTCGGTAAAATAATTTTAATGAAAAGTTTCACTAGCTGCCATTTTTGGCTGTGATGTCCACTAGAGGTCGGGTTTGCGGGTTCTCAGTTTTAATTGTTTCCTTGTTTTTAAAATTAAACAATATCTTTAAAATTAATGTTAATATTTTCTTTCAACTCGCCATCCCCGCTGCTTTCTCAAAACAATTCAATACATTACGACTCTCAGCTCTAACTGGGACAGCCTATAATAGTTTTAAGAATATCTTTAACTACATTTTAAGGTCCCGCCTTAGAGAACAATGCAATAAATCCATGGATGTTTTGGCTAGAAATGGCAGAAAGTAAAACTTCAATTGTGTTCTTCAGGTTGTAATCTTGATTTGATATTTCTTAAGTTTTTACATTTTCGTCTTATGGAATCAAAAATCAAAACAATTTATAATAACAGCTGATTTGAGGCCGGATACTGTTTTTTTTATTATTTTTTATTATACCATAACGAACACAGTATATTACATTTTAATCATACTTTATACTGATGGTTATGTTTTTTAAATACGCAATCTGATCAAATAAAAAAGAATATTTTGGTAACAATAGTCTAATCAGCTTATAACTTCAGTAGCAGCCTACGTACACCGCACGTTACACGGTTTCAGCATGTGGTTCAACAAATTAATTCCAAGAATCAGCACACATAAACATATATTAAAATACCCTCAATATATGAGTATAGGGAACCAGCTTTTCTTAGCAATAGTCAATACCTTCTTTATTTTAAAAAGTTAATTTTTTGTACATTCATATTGTCACGTCAACAAAATTTAAACAAATAAAAATATAAACATAATGAAATTAGCATACAAAGAGTTTCAATACAGGTTTTTTATTCGAAATTTTGAACACTGATGATACTCTCTGGAAAATGACCTAAGGACAGCATATGAAGGTTTTTCCTCTAGAAATTTTAGATCGAATGTAGCAAATTCACAATAATATTTTTCTTTCCGGTTGAGTTTGATAAACAACGATGTTTGATACCTGGGTTTGTACATTGAACAAATGTTTTTAATATGTAAAATCGAAACAACTAAATATTGACGAAAGACTGTTAATATACCTAATTTGGAAAATGGTCCCTAACAGAGTACGTCCAATACAGTAGAGTTATATGAAAAACAACTCTTCATCCTGTTTTTCAGCTTTACCAAAGAGTTTTAAATTAATTTATCAACATATAAACACATATTGATTTTACTAAAAATGCCTTTTAAAAAACAGGTAAACAATAGGGGCCACAAAATTGACCACCTCGGAACTCCATATTTTCCAAATTCTAAGGGGGAAGTTACATAAATTAATTAAACTACTTAATTTATCTATGTTATTGATTTCAACAAGTCAAATATGTACTACCCCAAGAAATTGTCCTACCTTTTATATCTAACGAGCTGAGAACATTTAATAATTCAGTGCGTGACACACTATCAAAAGCTTTGCTGAGATCCATGAAACCTAAACTATGATGACGATGATGGTTTGCTTATTAAAACAAAATTACTTATTTATACCTTCACCTGTGCTGTTCAAAAGGTTCTGTGATAAATCAGTTAAAAACAATTTATAAGCGACCATTACTTATCTGAAGGTTAAAGGAGTGATTTTGGTAAAATTTGGCCTTAACAAAATAGTGTCAAATCTAGTGAAATAGAGTCAAACAATTAATTAGGGAGTTATCTGAGTTTTTATCATTACCGTAATTTAAAATTGATTTGAAAGAGAATTCCTTATGGACACTCAATCCTACACTCCTTACAGTATCTATGTAATTAATTTACTGCAATCTCTTTAATAAGTTTAAAATGATCAAAGATTTCCATTTCTCTTTCTGTTGGTGAAATGCTGTTAGTGAACGGGCGATGACCTTTCATTTACTGCAGCCGTTGGATTAGAAATATTTTGTGTTTCATCTTGCTTGACTCGTATTTTCATTTCATGTACATATAATTATTTATAACTGTATGGTTTTGACAAACGATATTACAATCACTAAATTACTCCATAAATACATTTTCTGTTAATTTTCAACAATAAATATGTTGTTTGTGTCCAAAATTATCAATTTTCAAACAACCACATGGAAATATTTGTAATGGTTGAAAACGTTTAAGATTATATTATTTTAGGGGAGCACTAAAAATATTTTACACTCAAGTGACTGTAAAATAATGCACATGCAATAAAGAAAATCTATTCAATTTACAAGTCTGCCCGACGAGTCATAAACATTCGTCTCACAGTTTCATATTTTACATCAAAATTTGATACGGGAGAGATATATCATTTTACTGATATCTTTTTAAGCGAAGTATTGATTCTAATCTTCGATTATTTTATGCACAATATTATTATTATTTTTTTTTAGTTTTACCCACCAAATTTTTATATATATATTATTTCAACTTTCTTTTTTAACGAGCGTTAGTAGTCAGATTTATTTAAAAAATGCTGTTATTAAAAACAAAATTAAAAATTATACTTATCAATTAAATGTCTTCTAATTTCATCCTCCAAGATTGTAGTTGCTTATTGTAAATTATCATCGTTATCTTAATTGTAATAGTAATTTACTGTCCTTTATTTTGGTTTATACAGTAACATTCCTAAAAAATTTCCTACATTTTAGTTAGGGTTTTATTGCGTAATATATTAGAAGCTCAACTTCTGTGGATATCAATCAAAGCTTCCGTTTATTTTATTAAAATTTCCATTTTTTTTATATAAATAAGAAATTCGGTTGTGAGATTGATAACATAAATGTTACATCAATTTGTCAATTATTTTTCCTATAATGTTTGGCATGCATGTAGAGAGCTAATTTAGTAATCAGTTTGCAATAAGGTAGGCAAACATGTTGCGTTGTCCGATCCAGAAACATCATTGGCAATGTTGGCTGCTAAATTTTATGCACTGATTCTTTTATTAAAAATAGGCATTATTAAACACTAAAATAATTCTATTTTATATTCCAACTTAACTCAAACTAAGGTTTAAATAAAAAAATCAAGTAAGTCACGATGCAAGTTAAAAGTTTTTTCAGAAGAGATGTATTGCAGAACCGAGGAAAGCAGTGTATTTGAGATACTTTATTGCCTAAGCGAGAAGCTAATCGCAATCGTCACGTCCAGCCATCCGTGACGTGTTGCCCCATTGATTGGTCTTTGAACTCTGGCGGCAAAGGTTTTCCTTCCTCGAAATGAAATATTTATGTGTCGGAGTATAAACGATTCATCTTTGAATAAATCTTTACGGTTACAATCATAACCTGTACCACAATTACAAAATTTTCGCAAAGATTAATTCATTATTTTACTACCGTGAACCCGCGGCTTTTATTCAATTTTTTATGATTATTAACACGTCTTCCATGAACAAACTATGTTATGTAAAGTTTGAAATCTTTGGTTTTCAAATTGCTCTACTCAGTAAATTAAACTTCGCTCAATTATAAATATTTTAAACATGAAGATTGTCCTATCGAATCCTTTTTTTTTTACCATTGCTATTTGAAACATCTTATTTCTATAGAAACATTCTAAAACTCCTTCAATAGCATTGGAAACTACAAGAATAACGGGCTTGTTTCTTCCCTTATCCGCTATACTAAAAATTTAAGTCAGTTCTTACTAATAAATAGAGACACCCTGAAACGCAATCTGGTTTACATGTACGTTGATTCCCAATCTAATGTGCAGTGGGTTGCCGTGATTTAGACTGCTAAATCACGCAAATCGGCAATTTAGATTGCCGACTACAGTCGTCACGGTGTCGCATTAACGAGGTGTTCCCACTCGAATGTGACGTGTTGCCTCGATGTCGCAGTCGATCGCCGACCACAGTCGTCGCCGTGTCGCACTAACTAGGTATCCCCACTGGAGTTTGACGTTTGTTGCCTCGATGTCGCAGACGATCGCTGACCACAGTCGTCGCCGTGTCGCAGTAACTGGGTATTTCCACTCGAATTTGACGTTTGTTGTCACAGTCGGTCGCCGAACACAGCCGTCGCCGTGTCGCACTAACGAGATATTCAAAGGCGCGGCATTGTCTCTATGTCGACTGTGACCCGCTGCCCGTACCCTTCCATCATACAACGTCCTCGCATAAAATTAGTCAGAAAAGTGTTTTATGAGTTTACTCCGCGGAGTATTACATAGGCATTCAAATTAGGAACTTTAAAAGCAGTCATATATTCCGGAGTTATCAAAATAACCTCACTAGATGATGTCTTGAGTTTTTTTTTTTTTTTTTTTTTTTTTTTTTTTTTTTTTTTTTAGATATTAGTAAGCTATTTTGGTGGCAGATATTCCGACTTGAAACATAAATAATACCTATATGATAATGCCATATTTATGTAGAATGTTATCACTTTAAGTTATGTACTGTTTCAAGACCCAGTAACATGTACATATAACCAGACTTAAATCATTAAATTTATGACTTAATATGTAAATTAATGAAACGAGTGTACATCTATACCTTTATAAATAGTCTATTTATATACTTTTAATCTGTGGAATTGATTATTTCTAGAGGATAAGCCTTAACAATAGTTATAATTGTCAATTTATTAAACAATTGGTGATATTTCAAATCGTATTTCTTTTTCGCTGGTAATTTAGTAAGTAGAACACGTTAATCACCGTACATGTTTTTAATTGTTCTAATTTGCTTGCAGGTAAACCATTCTCCTGTACAATAAATCGCTGTCATCACTATGGGTACGTCACATGACTTCCTTGTACTTAGTGAAGTATTTGCTAGCTGATATTTTGTTATTATTGTAAGTACAATCACTCTGTTCTAAACGTATGATCAAAATGTGACCCATGTCAACAATGATCTTTTTATTTATTTTATTAGTATTTTATAGCAAAGTTGGATAGCCTGCCTTTTTACACCAGGCTACTCATGTAGTTCGTTTCGTGGCATTCTACTCTACTATTGTAGATATTAATTAGTTTTATGTCGTTTGCTATGCGTACATACTCCTATGTTTTCTGACAGGCAAACACCACTTGCTTGTGCTGCGTCATTTGTCAGTGATAAGCACCGATTTCCTGACGGGCACACATCCCTAGCTTGTGCTGCGTCAGTTGTCACTGATAAGCACCGGTGTCCTGACAGGCCATCACCCCTTGCTTGTGCTGCGTTATTTGTCAGTGATAAGCACCGGTGTCCTGACGGGCCAACATCCCTTGCTTGTGCTGCGTCAATTATCACTGATAAGCAACGATGTCCTGACGGGCCAACATCCCTTGCTTGTGCTGCGTTATTTGTCAGTGATAAGCACCGGTGTCCTGACGGGCCAACATCCCTTGCTTGTGCTGCGTCAATTATCACTGATAAGCAACGATGTCCTGACGGGCCAACATCCCTTGCTTGTGCTGCGTCAGTTGTCACTGATAAGCACCGGTGTCCTGACAGGCCATCACAACTTGCTTGTGCTGCGTTATTTGTCAGTGATAAGCACCGGTGTCCTGACGGGCCAACATCCCTTGCTTGTGCTGCGTCAATTATCACTGATAAGCAACGATGTCCTGACGGGCCAACATCCCTTGCTTGTGCTGCGTCAATTATCACTGATAAGCAACGATGTCCTGACGGGCCAACATCCCTTGCTTGTGCTGCGTCAATTATCACTGATAAGCAACGATGTCCTGACGTACCATTGGTCCTTCCTTGTGCTGCATCAATTATCACTCATTTAAGCACTGATGTCACAAGCGAGCTTTACTCATGAGAGACTTGTCGTTCAGCTTAAATTTCAGACAAGCAACAATATTTGGTTATATTAAATAAAATTTTGTACAGACCAGTCGGTATATAGCAAACAGGTATTAACATAAAGACAACAAATGAGGTTTTTGGAGAGCGGTCACAGTTTATGATAACGTAAAACAGATCCCTGCATCAGCAGTAAAGTTCCACATTGCCCGGCCCACATCAAAGCTGGAAAGTAATCACTATTACGCTAAACTCCGGTACGTTTTTATATGGTAAGTTTACCAACCAAAAAAATTTTGTACGTATAAAAATAAACAAAAAAGTTAAAATAGCTGCCACTTAATGCGTCTTTAGTATTTTATATTTGACAATTATAAAAAATAATAAATAATTAGCTCTATTAATTACCCCTTGCTCTATTTGCAACAACAAATACAAGTTTTGCCTAAATGCCTTTGACGTTATATTATCATACAAGTTTTAATAAAAAAACCGAGCTTTCTAGTATAAAAATAAGAATTTTTAATTAAAATAAAATTTTGATTAAAAATGTTAGATTTAAATAATAGGAGCTAAGTATTTATGGAAGTTAAAAAAGAGTTTTCACTGTAAAAACTTCAAAAGTATCAATTAAATTTACTTGTCAATGAACAATGACACTTTTTACTTCGAATCCATCTGAAGAAAATTTGGCTAATTTTTTCTTAATGCGGGTATTACTTTACATTCGTTAATTCACATAGTTGTAATTTATTAATTTGTTTCATTTAATTAGAATTTTGGTAGGTATATTTTTAAAAATGGGTGTTTGAACATTACAAATAAACCATCAGATCGTCCATTATATCATTAGGCTTACATATTCTGGAATAGGTTATACAAATTTCAAAATATGTTCAATGATGATTAAGTTTACCAGTGTAGTGGTAGTGTAGTTTACTGGTTTGTTAGTGTTTGCTAGTGTATCAAAATATTATGAAAAGCGACTGACAACCAACAATGTAAACTTGAGCCGTGGTGAGGGCGTGCCGTCATACACTTGGCTCGATCAACACCGACTGCGAACTTTTTTATACAGGTACAGTAGTTGACTACTATCACAACACAAACACTTTTATAGCTTTTTGCTATTTTAATAAATTAGTATTTTAAAATGTAAGACTAAACTTATTCATCGTTTGCCCAGGATCACCATAGAATGCTAAAACTGTTTCAACTACCTCTACCACCCTGATCCGACTCCATTTCTTGGCGGGCGAGTGCAGTTCGAGGCTTGCATTTAACACTCAGAAAAGTTTCAAATCTGTTTTATTCAAATGTGTCTACCATGTATTTGTCTAATATCACTCACTCACGTCGAGCAACTCCATAACTATAGGATCTACAACAGGGTTGAAATGAAAAAGAAATGCTCACTAAGAAATGGTTTTTCAAACTTCCTTCAGGTCCCCCAGACAGGACTTCAAAATTTAGATACTGTATAATATTATTCTTATGACCAAAGTTTTATACGAATCAAGGAGTACAAAACTGGATGGCCAACGGAATTGTATTTTTGCATTGACATTCCTCTTTCCTCTTAGAAATAAAAATAAATGAAAACTTCTTTATTTTAACAGGCAAAGTTAGGGCCACATGGTCCTTTCTTACACTTAACCTCTTAGCTGCTTACTTAGAAACAGTTTCCTAAATTTGTAAAGGCCACTGCCCAAAAGAGCTTCAAAAGTACTATCGGGCCAACGGGGTTGATTTGGAATCGTCATTTACCATTGCTCATTGGTAAATAAGCAATGGTTTTGTAAAATTCTTGAAAGCTTGTAAGTCTTGAAAGTTTCAATATCATTCTTATGGGAATTTTTTTTATTTTATAGACATTTTACTATACATTAATGAAATCACAATCGTGGGCAAAGCCGTGACGGGTAACAGCTAGTTAGTTTAATAATTGGAAAGAATGACGATGAGTGTGCAGGCCTCGAAACCCTAGTTGCCTACAAATGAGTTGAGTAGGACGACTACAGTACAAGGAAATTTAATCCCTTTTACTATAGTATGTTTACAGTCAGTCATTTTATGGTGTAGTTAACAATAATTTAACAAAAATTAGTTTAGAAGGCTTGATTATATTTTCAAACATTTTGTCTCTACGTTACAAAAATCAACATGACATATTCATGTACGTACGTAGCTAGGTAAACTCTTGAAAATGTGGAAATGGAGTGTTCATTGTAGGAAATTAAAATTTGTTGTGTATGAAAAACTTAAGATATTGCTTGATAAATTTATGAATAAGGTTTAACTTAACATCGAGGTCATGTAATACTGGCTGGGGTCCGGGGTTACAGGAGCGACTAAGAGTGTTTTGATGAAGGGTCTGGAATAATAAACTTGGACCTTAAATGTTTACTGCTGGCTTCAATCCTGAATTAAATATATTTTTACTTAGCTTACCTACAGGTTTTTGTATTTTTTGTTTTGAAAGCCTTATTTCTTATTTTATCAAGGGAACAGGTACAAATACTAATTCATTGCGAATACATATACCAGTAAGTTTATCTCTTACACTAATTCATTGCGAATACACATACCAGTAAGTTTATCTCTTACGATTGCAAAGATAAGTTAGAAATAAAAAAACAAGGAAATTTTACATATTTGTTCAATGTATTAGTTTGTTAGAAATTAATTTAAACGTTCAAATATAAACCAAGCATAAATTCACTGAAGTACATTTGCATTTGTGTACAGTATTGGTAAAATTTACTAAAGTGACATAATTATTAGTGTCTTGTCCAGTAATAATGGTTTTCTTTTCTAATAATAGTTAAAAATAACATGTTTTAAACTCAGCGTTTTGAGTAACTTAAATGACGGGGTGTCCCATTTTAATCCTCATCCTTGAACATCAAAGTTTCTGTTAGGAGAAAGATTTGTGTTACATTACAGTGCCTTTATACATGTTCTATTTGGTAAACAAGAAAAATAAGTTTTTTAACGATAGAATGACTTGATCAAAATCGGCGGGGCGCAAACTGCTACTATTTTTATACACGGTGAGTTTCTTAAAGTGATTCAATAGCAAACTTTTTTCTTCTATATCTGACAGTATACTTCTTATGGGGGACCTCCTTTACTTTTTTATTTTGCTTTCAGGTATGTTTTTCACTTTTAAAAATTTCTTGCAATTTTTGCAATATAGCGGCCAACTTTAACATTTCTTATGGAACACCCTACATTTTAAGGTGTTTTTGTAATTTCCATGTATTTTTAAGACTTTTTTATTCTTCGCCATTTTTCTCTAAACTTAATGGTTAGGGAGCTAGGGTCAATTAAAGTTCATTTTAAGTTACGTAAAAATAACATGGGGCAAGTTTTATATGCCCATATCTCCGAAACCATTGATTAAAATAAAAAATACTCAGGAACATTTCACTCATAAAAATTATCATTTACGCATAGATTAACTTCTTTCCAATATAGCGGGCAAAAAATTAAATTTTCTAAATGTTTTTGTTATTATGAAAAAATTTTCTTAAAACATCAATCTTAGACATTTTTATTCTAGAGTATATTTTATTTTAGCAATGGTTTCGGAGCTATGGGCAGATAAAGTTTGCCCCATGTTATTCTTATGGAACTAAAAATGAACTTAAATTGCCTCTAGCTTCCTAACCATTAAGTTTGAAGAAAAATGGCAAATTATAAAAAAAGTCCAAACATCACATGGAAATTTCAAAAACACCATGAAATGAAGGTGTTCCATTACAAAATTTAAAGTGGCCGCCATATTGGAAAAATGGCGGGAAATTTTGAAAAGTGAAAAACATACCTGAAAGCAAAATAAAAAAGTAAAGGGGGTCCCCCGTAAGAAGTATACTGTCAGATATAGAATAAAAAAGTTAGCTATTGGATCAATTTAAGAATCTCACCCTGTATACTATGTCATAGTAGAGTAAATTGCTGGAAAAAGAATACGCTCAGTAATTAAGGACTCACAACGGCTATACAATTTTGAATTGGGAACTGGATACACGTAGGACACGAAGTGCGGGCCGTGACCGAGAGGTCCGTGTCTGGTTGTGTGTGACAGCGACGATTATTGGTCGGTTTGCGGCCACCACGCACCAACCGCCCACCTAGTTGTTATCGGCTCCACCATGGAGTTTCAACAATATAAACCCGACCTGTATAACACATCCGAAAAATTATAACCTTTCCCGGTTTTTATGGCGTGTTAACTGTGGCCATCCACAAATTAGGCTAGCTGGGTGGTTAAATAGTTTCTCACAGTAGAAAACGTCTCATACTTTCTTGTGTACGATACGAGAGCAAAATAATTTTGACAGTTTATTAGATAGATAAAATATTTAACATAAAAATATTTAGTTAGAAAAGTTGGGCAATTTTAATAAGTAATCTTAATCTAAATCAGAATTTTATTCAATAATGAAAAAAAAACATTTTTATTGTCCATTACATTAAACCAATAAAAAAATATTATTAGCTATAAAACGAGGAAAATAGTAATAATATTTTTTTTTATTTCTACCATCTTGCCCAAAGATATTTTTATTTAATATTTGTTTAAAGCTTTGAAAATTCTACAGATATCAGAAATTAAAGTTTTAAACATTACCCATTTTACCTACTTGCTCCTTTCCTCGTCTTAAACAAAGACGAGGTAGTGAGAGTCGAGTCGCCTAAACTATCGTTGTTTGTGATGTTCTAGAGAAGACAAAATGATATCAACCGATCCCCTAATACAACCCGTTCTTAATCCTTTCTTCCACCTTTCCTGATTGTATTACTTAACCCAATATTAAGGTTTATGAACGAAAGAAAATGAACTGTTGCCTCATCTGGTAAAATATTTATTTTCTTATTTGAAAGGCTACTTAAAATTCAATTAAGTAAGCCTAAATTAAAGATAAATAGGCTGTTAGTGAAATAGTTAAGAGTTGATTCAAATTCATTTAACTAATAAACACGACAATAAACTCAATGGTATATATTCGTATTTAGCAGTTTATTTTTTACAGATTATCAAACATTTTTTTACTTTGCACAAATAGACAAAAAAAGTCCACAGTAAAATTTTATATTTTTATACTACCAAACTATTTTTTTAAATTGACAGATCCCCTAAAAAAAGTGTAAAATAAAAATTCAACTCTATAGTATAAGTTTTCCTTCAAAGTTGTTTAGTCACTTTCTTATTAGATACTTTGTAGTTCCTTTGGTAGATATCTTAAATTCAGTGTTTCTACTATTCTAAAATAAACAACGAAGATATAAAACCTTTGACACCTACATATTATATAATGAGTAGTGAATAAGTCTAGATCTGTTTTTTTTCTTTTGTGAAGAAACAATCTCTTAGCGCGTTATATGCTTCGCGCTTTAAGTGGCCAGAACTTAATCCTTCCTTACAAAATCGTTATCTTCAATGACATCTTTATAGCTAACTTATTCTTCCTTTTCAATTCAATTAGGTAATTGTTAATTTCTGCAATACATTATATACAGCATGGCAAAATTAAGTTTGTTATCTATTGCATTTGTTGATTTAATCTCCAATTGCTGCAAATAAACATTAACTTGGAAATTCATTCCTAAGGTTTACTTTAGTTTATTATGTGCAATAAAAATGCAACAGATGCAAAAATATATCTTGCCCATTTAACAATTACGACCGATGAATGAAAGTATTCTTTACAATTATATAAGTAAATATAAAAATCTTTATCTCATTGTATCTTAATCAAAATTTTACAAATATATTATACACAGTATGACATTTTAAAGAAAATTAAACCAATATTCTTTATTTAGATTTTTTTATTTCTAATCCTTTATAGTTGGTAGTCTTGTTTTATTATTTCAACAACATAGTTTAACCATGTTACCGATAAGGCTCTGTTCGCTCTGGACAGTTTTACGTAAGTAAAATAAATAAATTGCCAATTAAAAAAGTGAGGAATGGTCAGTTCCGGATATTCAATACTGGAACTATTGAGGGAGCAATGCAGCCGTGTGGCATTCCACTAGTAAGGCCTCTTTGATTAAATGATCAGATGTCTAGAGGGGGGCGATGCTTGATCCTCCAAATGCGACGTGATAGTTTATAGCTGGACAAAAGCTGTGTTGCGTAATCGAGTGCGGTTTATTCAATTCGTTATGTAAAATAACTTTTGTACTCAATGAGCATGTATTCATATTTTGCAAGTTGTATAGCAAACATTTTACAAACACTGTGAAGAGCATTTTTAAGTACGTTGTATTAAAATACCAAAAATATGTATAATGTTTTATAAAATAATACAAACTTAACCATATGTCATAGGTAACTTTTGTATCATACGACAAAATAAAAGTCCAAATGCGTGTTACGTCAATACAATTTTAATTGAACATATCGTAGGATAGCATAAAATAATAGTATATTAATGGTGAGAATTAAGTGTGTAACCTATATTTATAAAATAATTCGAATTTCATGACTAGAGACAAAAACCTCCATTTCTATACATGTTGTACCTTGGTCCTTGCTTGGACGATCTACATACAATGAATCAGAAGAAAATGTAAAAGCACGCATGTGCTTATACTTAAAGATCTCGATTGGACGAGTAAAATGACGCAAACCCGACCACATATTGTTCGTTGAGACGTAAATCGCATACAATAATTTTTTCCTTATAATCATCATATTTTATTGTTCTACTCTGGTTTTTAAACGATCATTATATCTGTAAGCGGATGCTGTCTATTCAACCTGGAGCGGCCGGAAGTGTTTTTGATCCGCCCTGAGGGAAAACAGATTAAAACTCTCATTGGCAGGGTTGAAATTTTGTTATTGAACTCACGATTACGAGTTTTTAGTGATCGGCTGAAGTGTAAAACTTCATCGTCGTGTTGTTTATATCTGATTAGCATGTACAGCTTTTATAAAAAATTGCTTTGTTTAAGTTTCAAATACAGTATAAAAAAAATTTACTGTTAAAAATATTTAATGGGTGTAAATTACTTCATGTACTGAACCACGTAAATAATTCTCCTGTATGACATTAAAATTCTATAATCGAAATCGTATAAATTTTGAATATTATTGGAAGGTGCTCTACATAAACTTACAGTTTACTAAAGACATGTTTCGTAGGTAAAAAATTTTTCAAGGTTAAAAATTTATTTCTTTATAACATTACACTAAATCTACTCTTAAAATTAATTTATTCTTAAAATATTTTCCAAATTCAAGGGTTTTAGCCAATTTTTTTTAGAGATTCGGTGGCTAATTGTTTGCTCGTCGTACTTAGGGACCATGCAGCGATGTCGTGGGTTCGAATCCGTGTTCTGCCAGTGAATTTTATCAGTACAATTCACCTGTACTGTAGCGACTCACGCCCCATTAGTCTTTGTGGACGGGGCTAAGTAATGCAAAAAGAGGTCTGCCAACCTCCTGAAAAAATTTTTTGAAAGTAGTGCAATTTTTGTAGTAAAATATGGAAGAATCTTTGTTATACCGTAGTCTGTCTAATGAGGAAGACTGTCTGATAATCCCCTCCCATAAGAACAAAATTTAGTTAGATTTTCTATGGTTCAAAAGAATGTATGGAACTTTGGAATTTGTAGCATACCTGTTGTGGTAAAACGTTCAATGAATTAGATTGATATCCCCCCAAATGGGGTTTCTGATTTTACTTATTAAGGTTTATTATAAGAATACATATTTAGGTCGTATTAAATTTTTAGCACCCTTTTTAATATGGCATAATTTAATGTTATCAACGACTATACAAATATTACTTTCTTGTTTGGTAAAGGTATTTTTGTGTATCATAGAAAAATTAATTGACCTTGTACACCAAAAAAAGTGTATTGTATGGAAAGAAAAATTAAGTGATTACCAATAGCTTGAACCGACTTAAAACATGTACTTACAAATAAATAAAAATATATTTGTAATCACGGTAAATTTGCCTACAGAATAAATGAAGTTAGCATTGGGCGATATTGGAATAATGAGATCTTTTTATTGTTCCTTTCACAATGAGTTCTTTTCCGCTTACAATGGAACTCCATTCAAATGAAAAGTACTTTTGTACTCTGCTCATTTACAGGATGAAAGGACGTAAATTATACTTTACAATAGTATCACTTAGGAAGTGCGATTTATCATAACCAGCCTGAGATGGTGGCTTGTCATTCCGCGATCCTTTAAATATATAAACTCGTCATTTTGAAGTAATTTATATTATTATGATTTTAATAATGAAATCACATCAAAGTAATGTCTTACATTTAAACGTTATATATATGGAAAGACATTATATATACATACATATATATATAACATTATATATATATATTATATATCATGTATATATATATATATATATAATGTATATATATATATATATATATATATATATATAATGTTTTATCAACAACATTATATATATATATATATATATATATATATATATACAGGGTGTTCGGAAAAAACGTTTCAGGAATTCAGGAGGTTATTGCCCACATCAAAATAAGCAAAAAAGTTCATGTAAACATATGTCCTAAAATGCTTTGTTAACCCGCTAGCCGCCATTTTGTTTTTTACACTAAATAATTTGTATTTCCGTAATGAATCATTGTATTAAATTAATATTTGGCATGCACCTTCATCATAGCAATACCCATTTTCAAGAAAAAATTAATTTTTTTCCAATGTTTATTTTCAAAATGGCGGCCATTTAAAAATTTTAAACTAAAATATCTCAAAACCGGTAAATTTTATGAAAATTTTATTAGATACAAAAAAGTTGACGAATTTAATTATTTAACCATTGGTACCAAGTTTGTAAGGATCTGACGACAAATAACGGAGTTATTGAAATTTTTCTGCATAAAAACATTGATTTTGCATTGTAATTAATGCAAATTAAGGTAATTTTAATTGAAAAATCTCAATAACTCCGTTATTTGTTGTTAGATCCTTACAAATTTGGTACCATTGGTTAGATAATTAAATCTGTCAACTTTTTTGTGTCCAGTAAAATTTTTATAAAATTTACCCGTTTTGAGATATTTTAGTTTAAAATTTTAAAATGGCCGCCATTTTGAAAATACACATTGGAAAAAAATTAATTTTTTCTTGAAAATGGGTATTGCTATGATAAAGGTGCATGCCAAATATTAATTTAATACAATGATTCATTACGGAAATACAAATTATTTAGTGTAAAAAACAAAATGGCGGCTAGCGGGTTAACAAAGCATTTTAGGACATATGTTTACGGAACTTTTTTGCTTATTTTGATGTGGGCAATAACCTCCTGAATTCCTGAAACGTTTTTTCCGAACACCCTGTATATAATGTTGTAAAATGTAACTATTATTTTAATCAAACTTTCAATGTATATGTAATATATGAAGCTGAATCTTTACGCCACTTCAAAAAGTCCCTTTACATCATGTTTTACAACTAGACAAACAGAACTGAAACTGCGAGTGGTAAAGGTCCGACACACTGTATAATTGGTTAGTTGTTAGTTTTGGCCCTCCATTTCATAAAGTTTGACATAATGGTTGCCTGCCTGTAGTGTCAGACAGCCCTGCCTGTCATTTGTAAGAATTCAAATTTAAATTAGCAGTCTCAACTAATGTAGGGCTATTGATTTTTTTTGTTGATGTTAAATATACTTTATTAGCTAAAAATTAATTATCTTACTGAAATACCCATTAATGTAACTAAATTACCTTATTTGAATAGTCGTTACCCTTTTACTTTTATTGACCAGAAAAAAACAAAACAAAAAAGAAACAAACAAGAAGATAATGATACTAGAAAGATAATACCGATTATAAATTACTATTGAAATTAATAATAAGGTACCTCGAAGAAAATATGAAAATCAGCAATTATACATAGGCATGGGATCAGTGATAATTAAGCATATGCAAAAAAAAAATGAGGACATATTATTCCCTGGTAAACATATCATTGTGCAAGAGACAACAAAAGTATTGTTGCTGCAACACGGTGAGTGTTGCGTCCACGCTGTACATCTTCAGAGCTATAAATGTCCCGGTATGTTATTTACTTCGTGACTTTGTCCTATTGTTTTATGAGTTATCAAAGAAACAAGTAACTTAGATTTGGAAACATATTTATTTAATGTACGTATCGTATAACAATTACTCGAGGTTATCAAATCAACCATCATTTTCGATTGGCTGATGGTGTTACTGAAATTTCCATACTCGTATAACAGTTTTTTTTAGACATGTGACAATTTCATATTAGAAATGTGGGGCAATTGTTTAAATATTGACTATAGTGTAGTTTCACACCGTTTTCTTGGTTAACTAGAGTACAGTAATAAATCCTATATTTTTTTTATTTCATCAAAAGTATTTATTGTATCAAGAGTAGAAAGATATTTATTGAATAAAATGCTGTCTCTGGGTTGAAATTTGAGCTGTATTAAAATATACTACCAGCTAACCAACTCTTGTAAAATATTTTTACAGTAAAATACACAATTTTTTCCGGAAATGTTAATATAATCTAAGGTCATGAAGGGTACAAACCTTTATTTTGTGTTGTAAAATGTTATATTAAAATGTTTTACATTTTAATACCATAGGTGTTTTAGCTGTTAAGTGCTGTGGGAGGAATGTATAGTGGAACAAAGGTCAAACGTTTAGCGGCTAGGGAACACTTATCGGACAATATACTGCAGATTTATACAGAATAAATAAAATATTTAATCCTCAAACATTATAGTATAAAGTTACATTAATTAAAAGAAAAGAAACCTACCTCAAGTTTTTTATGAATTTTTCTTACTTTCTATTTTGTGTGAATCGTGCTATTGTTTAACCAAACTATATTTTCTTAAATACGAGTAATTTATCACATTTTGTACCCCATTTCATATTGTTAAACCAATTTTTATTCAGGAGTATATTATTTTTTCATCTTTATATCGTAAAAAAATCCAGTTTTATAAACACGCTTTCCACCTAGGAAAGAGATCGGTTTCAAAGATTGTGAAACTTCCTTTTCATACTATTTGACATTGGATAAAAATTTTGGAAAATGCAATTTATAAAACTTGTAACAGTGATTTTTCAATACTACTAGTAGTTAAGAAAGGTATTCCTAATCCAAATAGCTTTCAAAACGATATAATCTTTATCTTTTGTTTTTATTTTTATAAATAAGATAGCTTGATATTTTGCTCAGTTCAACAAGAGTTTCTTCCGATTGTTTGTTAATATCTAGTTTTAGTATTTTACTCAAATAATAAAATTTTATTGAACCTTTTGAAGAAATTAATAAAAATAAAAAATGGAAGCTTAGTAATACGTTTTTGGAATTTCAATAGTTTATTAATGTTTTATTACGAAATCGGTAAGCAGTAAAGATTAAGAAGAGAAATTAAAAGCTCTGTTTATTTAGCGTCAATAAATCGGATAAACAATCTCGTTAACACCCTGCAGCTCTACCATTCACCAAGTTGATTTTATCTTGAAATTGTAAACTTAAGCCACATCTTAACATTGCACAATAGTGTAGGTAGGCATATTAATTTTGGCATATGTAGGAATTTTCATCTCCGGTACAATGTATTAAAAAAGTGATTATTAATAGTTAAGGATAGTAATATAGTTTATCAACAGAAATTTCGTTTGTGTAATATTTTTTGCTGCACCTACAGCAGTGGATTGTGTAGAAACCATATAAAAAATTCAAAAAATTATATCTAAAAAGTTTATTTATACATATAAGTGGATATGTAATATTAGTATATTATCTTTCTAGTTTGGAAACGATTCCCAATTGCCATAACCCTCCACCGTTGAGTAGATATATCACACGAGTGCAGTAAAATACAAAAACATCGTGAAACGAATGTTGTGGTTATTATAGATCCTTTGGGGAGCCCACACCGAATGATTAATGGGAAGAGAATCGAAAATGTCGGGGCCAGGACCCCACATTACAGCGCGGCGCTCCGTCCAGCCTGCCTAGTCATTGGGCTGCCGCCACTGTGTAATTGTACCGGGGAAAACAAGCCAATGCTGTGACTGGATTTACCGACAAGTTTGATTGAGACAAGATAATGGATATAAACAGAACTAGAAATTTACCACACTAGTTTAATTTGTGTTTGCAATTGAAAATATTTAAAGTAGAAGGGAATAGCCGGTCCTGGCGCAGGTCAAGGTCAGCGGTTGTAAGTGGCAGGTGTGTGTTGTTGATTTGGGGGTTTTTTGGGGGTTTGGGGAGGGGTTGGTAAGTGTGTCAAGGTCATTCGGAGGGGGTTTTAAAAAAGGTGGGGAGTGTGGGGACGAGTGGGGCGGGCGGGAGTGCGGCGGGAGCGGATGGGAGGCTCTGGGAAATAAATTTATTTATTCATCAAAGCCCACCAGTGATCGTAGGATTGCTTCTACATCGTTTGCAGCCGTACTGTTGATCTCATTGCTCTGCACGGGTCGGGAGTCGGTGGTGGTAGTGTATGTAGGCAAATTTTGTGTGGGAACACCACTATTGTTATCATTAGTAGTGGATGTCACTATTGGAGATTGTATGGGTGCACCCTGCCGCGTGTCCATAACTTGAAGAAATGAGAGCTGCTAGATGGTTATATTGTGAGTTGATAGAGTAGAATGAGAGATGTGTGTGATGAAGAACGGTTATATAAACCCGGTAATATAGTGAATAAGAATAACCGGATAACATCATCAATAGGTGTGACAAGATTGTAATGTTGATATTTCAGCATATCAGTTAAGACTGTTTGTAAAATAGTGTCAGTAGAATAACTGTCGCGAAGGTTGGATCTTGTAAAATACAAGGGGTGAAAGCTGAACTGTTTCTTAAGTTTAGCGAATGTATTACGAGGTCTTGAAACTGTGTAGTTAGACTGTTTTTGTAAAATATGTTTGGTGCGTAAAAGTTTCAGCTGCAAAGTGTGGGAAGCCATTATAATAGTGGTGAGTAAATGTGCACTGTGTAAAAACCAACTGATAAATGGTTAGTGTTTGTAAATGTGTTTGAATATATAGAGAGTAATTAGCATATTAACCGCGAACACATGTTTTAGAGTAAGAAAAATGTAAGTTAGAAAATTGTTAGAAAAGTAAAGACCGAAGTTTACTCTACGGAACCCGGCGAATAAATGAGACGCGGGCGGTACCGACCCCGTATTTAAGCAATTTGTGAGTCACGAACAACCCCTCCTCTACCCTCCCCCTAAGCCGATGGGATAAAAGGGTGGGATTGTGGTTACCCCGGTTATTTGTTCGGTAGCGTTGCGATAGTTTGTATTAATAGGAGAGGCAGACACTTTAAAAACTGTTTTGTTAAAAATATTAAGATAATATTCTAGTTGAAAAAAAAAGGAATTTGTTACTCTGTATAAATTGGCTATGAGCTGCACAAGTGCAAACAATACTCTGTTAATAAGTTGATGAGGTAAGAGCTAGTATTTGTACAAATATTATATAGTTTAGCAATAATTATATGTAATATTAATGTGAAAAATGGTAAGTTAAGACCATGGATAAGACTAATAGTAATGTAAAACTATAAATGTTTAAAAGGTGTAAATATAATTAAGAGTTTGATAAAAAAAAATAGATATGAATATAAATATTAAGTAACAACAAAAATAATGTTGATGCGAGGTTAATTTATGCAGTAATAAAAAAAATGGTAATGGGAGAGTAATATGTGTTTATAGTAAATAAAAAAGAAATAGTTGAAAACTACGTTATAAATGTGGTGTTAAAAAGAAGTAGACCTAATTGGAGTAAGTTAAAAAAGTATATATAATATTATTAGAAGGTAGCGACTTACCGAGGTGTTGTGTCAGCTGTGGGTTCCGCGAGTAGAAAGAGGCGCAGCTGCTTGTGTAAGGGTATTTATAACGGCAGGTGGTAATTATTATAAACTTGACCCCCCCCCCCCCCCCTCACTTTTACTTTATGTTGAAATAGTACTAGTAGTTAAGCTTGTGTAATACTAATTTGGTGTTACCAAACAGTAACTATTGTGGTTAAGATAATACAACCTATACTTAAGATAAATTAAACTGATAGAGTAACGGTAATTTAGGTCTGCTGTTGGCAATAGATAATAACTATAGTTGAGCGGCGAAAGGGAACACATAACTTCCTACTGTTATTAAAATAATAGCAGTGAACAACTATGGTGTAATGCTATAAAGAAAATTGTGGTTGGATTAGGTAGAGAATATAATTAGATGTTGGCCAACATTATTGAAAGCCGCAACACAACACTTAAATTATTGACGACCTACTTGTAATAATCGCTGCTACGTGTATAAAATAGTGTTGCTTGGGAATTTCCTACTGAAGTTGTACTTTGAATGTTGTAAGCCCCTCAAACCCCTACAATTTCCCCCCACCATCTTCGAAGTTTACGAGTATTCTGTCGAGAATTTTAGAATCAGTTCGTACCGAAACTCCGGACGCGAAGCTTCGGGACGAACTCAAAGGGTAACTTAAATATATAGGTGGCCAATATATATTTGAGTTATTCTTGCTGTTAGGGTTCTAATATTAATATTTGTTGTGTGTGTGTATGTGTGTGTGTGTGTGTGTAAAAATGTTATTTATTTTTTAGTTTTAAGTTGTGTTATTTTTAAGTTTTAATTTGCGCATTGCGATGTTAGCATTAAGGTGTATTATATTATTGCTAATGTTTAAAAAATGTGTTTATGCATTTAATGTTGAGTGTTGATGTAATTATTCTGTATTTGTGTGTGTGTGTGTGTGTGTGTATGTGTGTGTGTACTAATAACCTTTCACAGCTAGCTGTTAGGAGGGTAGATTAAATTTAAATTTAAATTATAGAAGTTCTGTTGAACTTCATTAAATATGGGTGGGACATGCGTGTTGTGCCATAGGCAGCGCATATTTTTATTTTTTTTTAAATGTTTAATTTTTTTGTTAGGAAATAATTATATTTGGGTGGGTTTAGATTAAGGGTGGGAGGTTAGAGTTGCGTCTTGTATTAATTGTTCGAGATTCCCTATTATAATTGGATGGTCAAGCCCAGTGCCTTCGGGCCCGAGACTGAACCGCCCGTATCACAGCTCACCAAACTGGATCGCCACGTGCGTGCGGGCAAAAAATTGGGATCCCTTGCAAGACGTAACTAGAGGGTTGGGATTGGGAGTGTTTGAGGAATACAGAGTGGTGGAGACGGCCGTGGCCGCCTCCATCACTTTGGATCATTATTATTTTTTGGTGACCTTGACCTAAATTAAGGTAATTAGCCCCCCCCCCAATTTGCAATTAGCCCCCCCCCCCCCCCCGAGGTCACTTTCACTTAGCATCACTATATATAAGCGGGGCTAGCTAACATGTCTGTTTATTCTGATTCCAGCCGCTAACGCTGCCACTTCAGAACCATGTCTTCATCAACAACTTCTGCTACTACTATCACTATGCCTGCTGCTCCTGCTGCTACTTCTGTGCCTGCTCTTACTATCACTATGCCTGCTGCTCCTGCTGCCACTTCTGTGCCTGCTCCTACTATAAATACATCAGCTGCTAACAAGAAACCGGTGAAGAGACTGAAGTTGAAGAACGTCCCGGAGTCGATGCTGCGGCAGATGAATACACCACCATCTACATCTGCTCAGGGAAATATTCTTCTCCAAGCCATGGCGGTTCTTGGAAGTATTTTTTCTCCACCTCCATCACCAACACACCCTACGGCAACTCCACCACTACAACCACAACCTACACCTACAACATCACCGCAGATGGAGCTTCCTGTTCGTTCTGATACTCCTTCAATTCTAGAATCTATTCATGATTTCACCTCATTACCACCACTAATAACACCAATTCCTGAACCAAAGTCCATTAATCCTATCATTCCTAGTTCTAAAGTTAAAAAGTCAGTTTTCAAAATTGCTCCTTCAGAGCGCTTTAAATTATTAAATGAAGAGCGTCGCAGGGCATTTAAAAATTTTCGAAAATGCTCTGAGAAGCTCCGTAAGGGTGCTAAAAAAGGATTGGTTTGTGGTAGGAAATGTGTGTTAAATGAAAAGTATTGCCGTGTACATCTCATAAACCATCTTTCTGAGCCACAACCGACTGTAATCTCCAGTAAGTCCTACCCTCCTACTAAATTAAATAGACTGAAGGAAGGTTTGAGGTACTTTTTTGTAAGTAAAACAGACAAGCACAACAAAATTGTAATTGGGTGTAACGGCTTCAAATGGGTAATACAGCTGTCTGTACCTCTGAGAAAACAAAAAGCGATCAATAGACTTGATGCGAGAGACTATTTAATAAGAGGTGAGGATGGTTGGACTAAGTGGGGACGTAGTAAATGTTAAAATCAGTTAGCTTTTTTTCAAAATTTTGGTAGAAAAATAATGGGAGAGAAACCAGCGCTATATAATAGTGCGCTGAGTTTCTCTCCCATTATTTTTTGGTCACTCTAAGTTCTGTGACCTACTTTTACATGACCTTAAACTTGAACTTGACCCCCCCCCCCCCAATAAAAATTAACCCCCCCCCCCCTGCCAACTTTCTCTTGTCTTATATAAGTAGCCGCTATGCAACTGGGTATGGAACATTGGCCGCTTACCTGGTGTACAGTGAACATGGCTCCGCTGGACGGTTCAAACTTTTACAACAGGCGATCTGAGCTAGAGGAAATGGCAGAAGTGGAGGAAGATGAATCTGAGCTAGAGGAAATAGAAGAAGTTGAGGAAGATGAATCTTGAGCTTAGAGGAAATGGAAGAAGTTGAGGAAGATGAACGATTAATATTTGAATATTTGCGTTGTGTAACTTTGGACCTGGAAGAAAGCCTTGACCATACATGTGGGAAGCATTGGACTGGCTGCAGTTGGGCAGAACAATAGTAATCATATCACCAGTGTTGTTTCTCGGTAGCCCAATTTTGTATGTGACTGCAGACAATGCCGAATACATCTGGCAATGGGCAGAGTTGTTTGAGGATTTCAGGGGAAATGAGGAGTATAATAACTGGTTTAATATCTGTTTAAGATAAGCAGGGTTTTTTAAACCCAAAAAGGCTATGTGAGAGTTAATGGTAATTGGTTACTATATAAGTTAAAGTTTGTTGACCTTGAACTTGATCCCCCCCCCCCCCATATATCTTTTGTTAGTTTGCATTATAAAAGCCCGCAGCTTACATGTTTGCTTAGAATTTAACCAGTTGCTATATAGTGAACATGTCTAAAAGATTGGATTCATTCTTTGCTAAACATACAGAACTTTGGCCACTATTATATGGATTACATAGAAAGATTGAAGAAACAATTTTGAAAGATATGGGTGTAGGGGTTAAAGTGCTTATATATCGTAGAGGTGATTATAAATTATTGTGTTCATGCACAATCAGAATTGAAAATTTAAATAATTTATTTCCTTGGATGGTGCAATTACGTAATTTTGTAGAAGAAATGGAGTTTGAGTTGCAAGTAGCTGCAATGTATTACAAGCTTGATAAAGAAGAGTAATCATACTATGTTACAAATGTTTAACTATATGAAATATAGTGGGGGAAAATAGAATATATATATATAAGGCAGCAACTTTATACTCAGTATCACTTTGTCATAAGATATTACTTTGGTGTGAAGAGAAAAGGTTAATAATGGTTTTTAAGGATACACCTTTTTTAAATTATTTTGAAGTAAAAAATCAGTTTAATACAACTGAAAATATAACTTGGATGGAAGAGACAAATGAAGGTTCGGAAGAAGAATTGAATAATAGTATGGATGATTCTATATTGGAAGAAGAAATTTCATCCTTTGAACAAGAAATATTTGAAGAGCTAATAAATGATAGTGATGAAGAAATTGTTAAAGAAGCAATTGAAACATTCATTTTAGATTCGTCAACTGATACATTGATATCCCCTATACAATCTTCAGACTCTGAATTGGACTAATGATATGTCGGTGTTTTTCTTAATGATCCCCCCCCCCCTCCTTTCCCCCTCTTTTCCCCCTCTTCCCTTCTCTATATTTGCTATAAAAGCAAGAGTTGATCAGGTTTTTTTATTCATTATATGCTGTGTTGTTAGTAAAGCCATACACTTTATTAAACTATGTCTCCAAGAGCTACTACCTTTATATACATTACTGAAATTATTACACATCGTCAGATAGAAGAACAAGAAGAACTAGAACAAGAGATGAATGTTACATTTGGAGAGTTAATAGAAGAAATAGTAGAAGAATTTATAAATTTAAACCAAGAAACAACTAATGAAACTGGGAATATATCAATGATGCATCAACCGGAAGAGTTAACCGAATCTGAAGAAGAAGAATCTGGATAAAATGGTAGGGGGTTAAGTTATTTAAGCAGGAAAGAAAACAGTTTAAAAATCATTTCATAATGGAGGACCGAGAAGCAATGTTTAAAGCTTTTTGTAAGGAAGAACCCTGGGTTCCACCGGTAAATTCTTTTACATATTATTTACCACTTTTAGATATGGAGGATTGTAAAAAAATTCCAGACATTGGTTTTAAATTTCAAAAACAAGGAATGTTAATTGGTGTCACCGAAAAATATCACAATGAATATTCGGAAAGATTAGCATTTAACTTTATGATGGACAATATGAATATTAAACCCAGTGAGTATCCATATTTTATTTATAAATTTTTAGTTGAAAATGGTGCCAGTGTAACTATTGAAATATGTATTCAACATTTTTGGCCTATTCAGGATAGTAGTGGGGGAAAGTAGATAAATGTGTTGTTGAACCGGATAGTTTCTCACTCTTGTAAAATCATTCACCAACAATGTATCGTCCAATTTTGTCTGACTTGGTTGCCCTCACATGAAGAAGCCGAAGCTAGAAGGAAGAAAAGCGAACGAGCAAGACAAATTCAGTCTAATGTCAATATGGAGTATTATAGGCTACAAATCCAAATCCCAGGCATGCATCTTGGAGAAAACAGAGTAAAGACTGTACATGCGGCTGGTAGTTATATTAAGTATTTGAAATTATTATTGGAAGATAGAGAGTCTAAAATTACAAAATTAGAAGATGAAATGAAGAAATTGAAAAATGAACTATTGCTTTTGAAAAATGGAAATAATGAAGTTGTAGTTAAAGAGGGTGCAGAAGAAGGAAATGAAATATTGGGAATCTGAAGAAAGAAGTTTAAACATCTGTATAAACTTATAAAAAACAAAAATAATAAAAAAAATAATAAAATAAAAAAAAATACTAAAAATTAGATATAGAATAGAGAGCGGGGAATAGATCACTTTGTGGCAATGGATTAACATGTCACTTAGTGCTCTATTCCCCGTTCTCGCATTAATATAATTTGACCCTTGACATATATAAAATATGGTGGGGATAAAGTATTTAAGACGGATGTAACATGTGTAAACACTTCAGTTGAAATATTAATCTCTTTTATAAAACATGGTGGATACTCTATTTGAACTTTGCTTGAGGAAAATTATATGTGATGGTTTTTTATTTAACCATATAATAAGATCAGAAGAATGTGTTATTCCAAACAGCATTAGAGAAGCTATTCATGAATACCGAAGACAAAATTATGGGTTTGGCATTATTGTTGCTTATAAATTTGTGGATGGGACGACTCTTTGTCAAGATTGTGCACGAGCAGCTAATAGATGATTGGGATGAATTTGATCTTGAAGGAGGATATGTAGACCATCGTGTTAAGGCACCACTAATAAGGTTTGAAATCATGAACGAAAAATGTACAATCTGTGCACAACTGTTATTTAGATTTATCAGGTGTAGATCATATTAAAAAAACTGTTTAATGTTACACTATGGTGGGGAAATTTATTGAATGGTGGGGGAAAATAGAAGTGGGGGTATTGGTTATATATATGTTGCTCGATGTACATTGATTTCTTTAGTCTTGTAATATTGTTTGAAAAAGTAACTTGTAATTTGGTAAAAAATGAATTTTGAACTAGAAGTGACAAGCTTTAAAATAGTTGAAGAGGAGTGGACAACGGTTTCAAATTTTATTCATTCAAAACAAGATAATGGAACTTTAATGAAGGTATTTTGTTACATTTTAGAGGAAGGGGATGAAGAAATAGTAAGAAACTATTTAAGAAATAGAGATATGTCAACTTCTAGCTCGGACTTTGTTAAATTTTTAAAAGACAACAATGTTAACGCGGAATTAGAAGTTTGGTTTTATGTTTAAAGAACTTGGTAGAGGGAGAATAAAAATGGTGGGGGAACAAGGTGTATAAAACAAGATTTATACGCAGCAGGAGTTATTCGCTTACTACCATTTAAAAGAAAAACATCATAGAAAAATGGCTGAATCTTGGGACTATTCAATTCCTTCAATAAGTGAAAGAAAACCATTAAATTTGTCGAAGAAGACTGTAAATTTGTCAAGAAAAGGTAAACCTATAACACATCCAGAATTGAGCACTTTAGCTAAGGAACGTCATATAAAAGAAAAAACTGAATTGTATCAAATGCAGCTTTTAGTACCTTCATTGGATGTAGGCTGTACAAGAGCACATACATTGAGGACTGCAAACAAGTACATAATAGAACTGTTGGGTAAAATTGAAGTATTGGAAAATAAACTAAAGGCGTTACAAACTCTAAATGTATGGAATCCGGCAAATGAACTCCCTGTTCTGCAGATGGAGCCAAACGATCTTCCTGCTACTTATGCATGGAATGCATTTAATGATATTAATGGAGACTCTCCTGTGAAGTACCAACCTCCTGCTGTGTAAAAGATGATGGGTAAAAAAAAATACAAAAAAAAATAATAAAATATAAAAGTAAAAAAAATTAGTTGTAGAATAGAGAGCGGGGAATAGATCACTCTGTGACAATGGAATAACATGTCACTTAGTGCTCTATTCCCCGTTCTCGCATTAATTATGTTTGACCTTGACCTATATAAACATGGTGGGGAAAGGTAATTGAGTGGGGGAAACTAGATAAAAGAAGTCCAACGCGCGGTTGGAGTCATTCTTATCCTAAACTGGCGTTTACTAACATAATAAGAAAAGACAACATGAATAGTGAAAACATCATTTTGGATCTTTCATTAAGTGAAAAGAATAAAAAACAATATGAGGACTCTCGAAAAATGAAGATGAAAGAAATGGCAAAGGCAAGAGAAACAAGAATAAAACTAAAATATTATAAACTACAGAGGCTAATACCAGGAGTGAAATTGGGAGAAGTAAGAACCAGAACAATCGACATGGCTGCTGACTACATCAACCAACTACTTATAGAGTTGACTATAAAAAATGAAAGAATACGTCAATTGGAATATGAACGTAAACAATTGTTTCACCAAGAAAAAGAAGAACCTATTAACTGTGTGATTAAAGACAATCAATAAAGAAAAGTTAAACAAAGGAAACTGCAAAATTACTAAAAATATTGAATATAAATTGGTTATTAATTGGACTTGCATTAGAGAGTGGGGAATAGATCACTTTGTGGTAATGGACTAACATACCACTTAGTGCTCTATTCCCCATTCTCGCTTTAAGCGTTATTGACCTTGACCTATTAAAATAATTTATATAAAAGCAGCTACAAGAAAGGAGCTCTTTCATTTAATCGCCATGGCTCCTGTAGATAACACCGACTATCCAAGTAAACCTATTGTAGAAATATTGTGTAAAATTCTACAAGAGGAGTTTGGCATAGAAGATGTGGATAATGACAGTTCAGAAACAGATAGTGTTAACAGTATGGAAGAAGAATCAATAGATGAAGTGAGTGAAGATGTAGAAATAGAGTTAACAGATAATGAATACACACCGTTATTGGAATTTGAAAATATTCATAATGAAACCCCAACATCCAGTCACGATCCAGATTTGGAATCAATACGTGGAAGATTAATTTTTTGTGCAAGACAATTATTTCCATATGAAGAAGAAGAAGATGAAGAAGAAGATTAAAAATAGTGGTGGGGGTAAAAAGTGGTGGGGTAATACAGCATAAAAAGGAGGTATGAAAAAGATGCATTTCATTTATATGCCGAATTTCATAGGATAAACATCACTAAAATGCATCGTTGTGATATATGTTTAGAAACTTATGAAGATGAAATATTGCTAGACATTCATAAGGAGTTATATCATAATATAAATGAAAATTTAACACAAAATGAAAATAAAAATGCATCTGCAGAAGAAGAAGAAACAGCGGGACCATCTAATGCACTACCTAATTTAAGTATTCATGCATTGCCTGGAAGAGTAGTAACACATCACAAAATCCAAAATGAAAATTTAGAATTAGACAAATTTCTTGTCGAAGCAAAAACCATTGTAGTTAAACTATTAAAAGAAGAATTAAAAAGATTAAATTTTATTAAATTCGGCTTGTTATTGGATGCTATGTTTATAAACGTTGAAGAAGAATTGTCACCAAGAGGATTTATAACTAAAAACAGAACCATCATGAGTAGTTCAGATATTAATTCAATAGTAGAAGAATGTTTTGATGAGATCATTAATAAAATCCAAGAACATGAAGGACGAGGATCAGGTTGGAGTTTAGTTAGTGTAGTAAGTATGGATATTAGAGTTCACAAGCATGGGTATGGGGTAATGGGGAGCAGTTATATAGCTCTTCCAAAAAGGATTCAAGATACAAAATCATGTGTGAATGTTCAAAATCATGATACGGAATGTTTCCGGTATGCAATGACATCAAAATTCATATCACGCGATGCACAAAGACCCAGCGAAGAATATGAGAACTATAAATACAGATATAACTTTCAAGGTGTGTCTTATCCGGTAGCCTTGAAGGATATTTCTAAATTTGAAAAACAAAACCCTGGAATATCTGTAAATGTATTTGGTTTGGACAGCTCTAACAAGGTGTATCCTTTGAAAGTGGTAAAAAACGAACTTGCAGACCATACGGATTTGTTATTAATTACAAAGGATGAAGTATCACACTATGTATGGATAAAATCATTTGAAAAACTTGTCAATAAACAATTATCAAGAAGTGAACATAAAAAAATAATTTGTAAAAGATGTTTTTGTTTTAAAGAACCTAGAAATGGAGAACAAAATTGGTTACTGGAGCACAAACAACTGTGTAATGAAAATTTTGAAGCTAAGATTATTCTACCACCATTAAATAAATCATATTTACAGTTTGAAAAAGTTTTCCATCAGTATCGCATTCCTATAGTAATATATGCCGATTTTGAATCAACACTTGTTCCAATTGAAGATGAAAACATTGAAGCAAGGAAGAGTATAAAATATCAAATGCACAAGCCTAACAGTTTTTGTTTATTGGTTAAATCCACATTGGTTGAAGAACATTTGAATGCATATGGATTGTCATCAAAACCCGTGGTGTATCGTGGTGAAGATGTTGCCAGAACATTTTTAAATCATCTATATGAAATAGCTGGCCATGTTGAAAATTTGTATAATAATATAGTACCAATGATACCAATGGAGGAAGAAGAGGAAATTCAACATGAAAATGCTACTTACTGTTTTCTATGTAAAAATGAATTTACTTTAAATAACTATAAAGTTAAAGATCACGATCATCTTACAGGATATTATAGGGGTGCAGCATGTAATGCATGCAACATAAACTATAAGATTACCAGAAAAATTCCTGTAATATTGCATAACCTTAGCGGTTATGATGGTCATTTTATAATACCAGAATTGGGGAGAGATGATGGTGCAATTGATGTTCTTGCAGAAACAACTGAAAAGTTTATAACCTTTAGTAAAAAAATTGGAAATATGAAGTTGCAATTTGTAGATTCGTACCGGTTTATGCCGTGCAGCTTATCAAAACTTTCTGAAAATCTTAGAAAAGAAGATTTAATAGAAACAAAGAAAATTGTAAACAATGATAAATTAGATTTAGTTCTTCGTAAAGGCGTTTTTCCTTATGATTACATTGACAATTTGGAAAAATTTGAAGAAACGTCACTTCCACCTAAAGAAGCTTTTAAGAATAAATTACATGAAGAGGACATCAGTGAAGAGGATTATCAACACGCTTGTAGAGTATGGAATGAATTAGAAATAAGAACCTTAGGTGAATATTCAGATTTTTATGTTAAATTAGATGTGACTTTACTCTGCGACATAATGGAAGAATTTAGAAACACCTGTTTTACAGCATATGGATTAGACCCACTTCATTCGTACACAGCTCCCGGATTGGCATGGCAGGCTATGTTAAAAGAAACAAAATGCAAACTTCAACTATTAACTGACATAGACATGGTGTTGATGATTGAATCCGGTATTCGAGGAGGATTAACCCAAAGTGTAACTAGATATGTAAAAGCAAACAATAAATATCTTCCAAATTACGACGCATCACAACCTAGCACATTTATAGGTTATTTTGATGCAAATAATCTGTACGGATGGGCCATGTCAAACCCTCTTCCATATGACAATTTTAAATGGGTTGATCCAAATTCAATCAATAACATCGCTGATATCCCTAAATATGGGGATATTGGCTACATTTTTGACTTTGATTTTGAATACCCAGAACATCTCCACGACCATCATTATGATCTACCACTATTAGCAAAAACAGAAATATCTCCCACTGGTAGATGGCCAAAATTGATGATGACACTTAACAATAAGACTAGGTATGTAGCTCATTATTGGACAGTACAGCAAGCGCTAGAGATGGGATTAAAAATTACGAAAATTAATAAAGTACTGCAATTTTCACAATCCTGTTGGTTAAAATCTTATATAGATAACAACACAAGAAGAAGAACTGCAGCAACATCCAATTTTCAAAAAGATTTCTTTAAATTAATGAACAATGCGATATTCGGTAAAACATTAGAAAACAAAAGAAATCACAAAGACTTAAGATTGGTTGTTGATCCAACAAAATTACAGAAATTGGTGCAAAAACCAAACTTTGCATCTTCTATAATTATTAATGAAAACCTTGTAGCCGTTTCTATGAATAAAATTTCAATTAAGATGGATCGACCCATATATGTTGGAATGTCCATTTTAGACATATCAAAAACTCACATGTATGATTTTCATTATAATAAAATGGTGAAATTTTATGGTAGAGATAATATTGGAATAGCATACATGGATACCGATGCATTCATCTATTGGATTATAACCAATGATATGTATAAAGATTTACGCACATTTGTTTATAAAAATGACTTTGATTTTTCTGACTACCCACAACATCACCCCAATTACGACAATGGAATAAACAAGAAGGTTTTAGGAAAATTCAAAGATGAAACAAATGGTGCACCTATGGAAGAAATTGTGGCATTAATGTCCAAACTGTACTCTTTTCAATTGTACATTAGTGAAAAAGAAGAACATCAAGTTGTAAAGAAGGCAAAAGGTATAAAAACATCATATTTAAAGAAGAATGTACAGTTTGAACATTTTAAAAGATGTTTATTTGAAAGCATGGAAACAACTGCAACTTTTAATACAATAAGAAGCTTTAATCATCAAGTCTACAGTGTCAAGCAAACTAAGTGGGGACTCAGCTACAAGGATGACAAGAGACATATCCGGGAAGACAATATACACACTCTACCTTTTGGACATTATTCTTTAACTCCTATCGACCAATAAAACCTATTCTTCGTCCTTTCACCTGTTTCCTTTTCCTTTCCGTAAAAAAGAGGGAGCATGGCAAGTTCAATGCCATGTTCCCTCTTTTTTACACAAATATAATATGGCCTTGACCCATATTTGTTAATAATATAAAAGGTGATAAGCCATTTTGAGGATTAGTATTTTCTCAAGCGGTGTACAAACAACATCTGAAGATGGAAGGATTAAAGGATAAAATTGTAAACGAACTTCATAAGCCGGCAAGAAGAAAGTTTCCAAGAAGAAATACAATTATTAAAGGAAGGAACGATCTTTACCAAGCCGATCTCATTGAGATGATACCGCATAGTAAATTAAATAAGGGATTTAAATATATATTGGCAATTATAGATTGTTTTAGTAAGCTTGCTGACGCTATACCACTCAAGGATAAGACTGGGAAAAGTGTAACAAAAGCTATGGAAGCAGCTATAAAGAAAAATAAATTTGTCATAAAACATTTACAAACTGATGATGGAAAAGAATATTTTAACAAAGAATTTACAGCATTAATGAAAAAATATAACATAAATCATTATTCTACAAATTCGGAAGTAAAAGCTTCCATAATTGAACGATTCAATAGAACATTAAAAGGAGCAATGTATAAAACATTTTCTAAACGAGGATCGTACGTGTGGTACGATATATTACCGAAACTTATAAAAGAATACAATAACAAGTTTCATCGCACTATCGGTATGAAACCTATTGAAGTAAATATCAATAATGCTAAGCTTGTTTTGGAGCGTATTAAGAAAAATACTTCTCCTAAAATTGAAAAATTAAGACCTAAAAAGTTTAAAATTAACGACAAAGTACGTATAAGTAAATATAAAGGAGTTTTTAGTAAAAGATATTTACCAAATTGGACTAACGAAATATTTACAATCTACAAAGTGCAGCCGACAATACCAGAAACCTACATTTTAAAGGATAACAAAGGTGAACTACTTCAAGGCGGATTCTATGGTCATGAATTATTAAAATCGACAGTAGGTGATGTATATCTTGTTGAAAAAATTTTACAAAGAAAAAAGGATAAAGTTAAAGTCCGTTGGTTGGGATTTGATAGGAGTGAAGATTCTTGGATTCCTACAAAAGACTTGGTGTAATACTTTAATAACTCATTATGTGTTTAACCTTTAAACAAGATGGATATTGTACAGCAAAAAGAACGATTTAATATTAATAATATAGATGAATTGACAGTGGATAATAACAATTTAAACCATGGTAAACATGGTGAATTACTACCAAACTCTATAAGATGTTTAATAACTGGCCCTTCTAATTGTGGAAAAACAAATGTTGTTTTTAACCTTATAACTAATCCAAAAGGGCTACGTTTTAATAACATATACATTTTCTCAAAATCTTTGCAACAACCTAAATACCAGTTGTTAGATAAGGTATTAGCAAGTGTGCCAGAAGTAAATTTCTGCAAGTTTAATGCTAGTGAAACTATTATGCAACCAAGTGAAGCTAAACCATTTTCTATATTTATATTTGACGATGTGTCATGTGAGAATCATGATACAATAAGAAGTTATTTCGCAATGGGGAGACATCATAATATTGACAGTATTTACATTGGTCAAACCTATAGTAAAATTCCAAAACAACTTATAAGAGATAATGCAAATTTGTTGATAATATTCAAGCAGGATGAAACAAATTTGAAACATATATATAACGATCATGTGAATGCCGACATGACATTTGATAAATTTAAAGAGATGTGCGGCAAAGCATGGGCTGAAAAGTATGGATTTCTTGTTATTATGAAAGATGAAGCTATAAAAGATGGAAGGTATCGAATAGGGTTAGATAAATTTGTATTAATCTATTAAATGAATAGCGGTGTGTCTAGTAATGAATGAGACTTCATAGTGTAAACATGGTAAATCAAGAAAAACTATTGAAAGAAATAAAATCACTCAGTGATTCTATTAGGATTAAAAACCGTGCATTAAGGATGGGTATAAGCGAAAGAGAAGAATTTTTAGAGACTACATTTAAACCTATTACAGAACCTTTAAAACAAATATCAGAAACCATTAGTAAACCTCATTACGAAGGAGATGTTTTACTACCAGTTTCTAAACAAGAAGTACAAGCATTAAAAAAGGAAGACAATGATGATTCATATACAAGCACTAGTGACCAAGAAGAAACAAAAGAAGAAGAACCTATTGTTGAAAAGGAAGAAGAACAGCCAATACCTGAAGCAGAACAATCTATTCCAAATTTAACACAATTGAGTAGCGATATATTACAACACGGACCTCTGGGAAGAAAATATATATTGAAAATGCTACATGATATAAAATCAAACCCTAATTTAAGTAAATCACACGTATACGGAGCAAGAATTGATGGGAATGAATTGAAAATAGGTGATTCAAAACTTAAAATAACTGAAGACGATTATATCATTATTGGTGAGCATAAATATAAGGGAACAAAAGGATTATATGAATTAATTTTTAAAAACATACCATTGAGATATTCGACCAAAGATTTAAATACTTTTAAGGAAATTTTACAAAATACTAATGCACATAAAAGGAATTACTCAAAGGATGCAATAATTAATCGTTCACGCGCAACAAAATATAACATTGTTATAAAAAAGTTGTTTCCCCCACGAAAACTACCAACATTACGTACCGCACCAGCAGTAAAACAACCGCTAAAAAGAAAATCTTTATCACTTATGGATTTATCACTTCTTGAACAACATAGTAAAAAGATTAAAGGAGATACTTCAACATCTGGCAAAGGACTAATGAAAAATCTGTACAATACCAATGTAATTTATTACAAAGACATTAATAAATTAGTTGACAGAATGAGACTATTACATGAAGCTATGGAAGCTGGTCATACAGGTTTAAATAATGAATGGGTAGCTCTAGTTGATGAACTCAGAAGTCGAGGTGTCGTCGTATAATTGTCCGCAGATATAAAAGAATGGCAAGCATATAATGTATCATTTTAACATGAGCGTCGACAAGTTTGGACGGTACTCCGCGTTAGGAGTGCAAGTTGGAGAAGACAGAAAAAGAAGTGGACTGCCGCAAACACCTGAAGGTGACTATAACATAAGTAATAAACGTTTAAAACTAGTTAAAGATCCAGAAGAAGATACTGATGGAGCAAATTTAAAGACGGTAAAAGAAGCTACTTCAACATCATTAAAATTACTTAAGGATACTTACGATGTTAAATCACATAGAATAATTAATGTTGGTAAACCAACTGACAGTTCTGATGCAATTACTAAAGAGTATTTATCATCTGAACTTTCAAACACTTTAAAATTGCAGTGGGGTAACAATTTAAAAGATGGACAAACATATGATGCTGGAAATCATAGGATAACCAATGTGGCAAATCCAAAAAATGATAAAGATTCAGTTAATAAAGAATATTTACATTCTATAATACCGGAAAAGACTCAACGAGGATTTTCTTTTTATAAGTTTATTATAAATGACATTGGATACCCAAAGGAAGACGGTGATGCTGTAAACCTGAAATACATCAAGGACAACTGTATTTTACAAGATGCTGATGAAATAGATTGTCATGGAAAAGCATTGTCAAATGTAAAATTTGGTTCTCAACCAAAAGACGCTGTTACTATGGAACAATTATCTAAAGAATTAAAAAGGGAAACATCAAATTTTGTAAAACATGAAGATGCTGTGCTAAGGCGAGGAAATACATTTATACATGGAAATGAAAAATTTGATTTAATGCAAGGAAGTAATGATAAATGGGATGCGGGAGGTAAAAGAATAACAAATGGAAGATTTGGTCAAAAAAGTTCGGATGTACCTTTAATGGCACAAACATTAATTGCGGGCGGTCCATTATTAGGCACATATGAAGGTCATAATAGAAGAATAAAAAATATAATACCTGGTTATGAAGAAAATGATTGTGTTACAGTGAAACAAACAATAACTTGGGATAAACGCAATGGAACCAAATTTGATGCTAAAATGAAGAAAATAATTAATATTTCACCAGGTGAAGATTTTAATGATGCTGCTACTATTGGACAAGTTATAACAACATCAAAAAATGATTCAACCGCTTACACGTGTAATGATAAACGTATTATGCAGTTACACGATCCTCAACATCCGAAAGATGCTGTAACTTTAGATTGTTTAATAAGAATAGTGGGCAATTTACTTATTGATACCCACAATCATATAGCTAGTACAACAAGTCATGTGATAATTCAACCCGATGAACGAGAAGCTTGGATTAAAAATAGAATCATAAATCAGTATATAATTAATTTGAATAATTAATTATTTAAATATAAAAATTGTGCATAAGTTATTCATTTATATAAAGCATCTCGTTGAGTAAACACACCGGTTATATATAAAACAACATAATGAAGATCGCACCGCTCAGTCGTCGTCAAGTCAGCGGCAAGAAAGGACTTGGTATAACATCAGCTGCGTTATCCCTTCTCAAACGAATTCCTGTTGGTGCTGTTGTAAATCGGGCAATAGACGCTCTACCATACGAATTTCATCTGCCAGGAGGTTATCAATATTGCGGACCCGGAACTAAATTGGCAAAACGTTTAGCAAGAGGGGATCCAGGAATTAATAAATTGGATCAAGCTTGCAAAGAACACGATATAGCGTATTCCAAGTTTGCTGATTCAACAAATAGATCAATAGCAGATAGAGTGCTAGCGGAAAAAGCTTGGCAAAGAGTTAAATCAAGTGACGCAAGTATTGCAGAAAAAGCAGCCGCTTGGGCAGTAACTACAGCTATGAAGGCGAAAACAAAATTTGGTGGCGGAAAACGTCGAAGAGGAAGACCTGCAAAGAAAAGAGCTCCTAAAAGAGGTGGAAACATTAAAAAGAGACGTCGTAGAACTCGTAAAACAAAGACAAAGAAGACTTCCGTTTGGTCAATGGTAAAAAACGGAGCAGGTCTATACCTAAGACCGTACCGTGTGTACTAAATAAGAAAAATCAATTGATAATTCCAAATAAAGCCTTAACAAATCATCAATTATCAAATTATGTAAAATGTTTGAAGATACCATTTTTTAGGGGAGTTTTTATGAAAGACGCATTACCAAAAAACATATGGAAAAATGAAACTGGAATAGTAAATTTAGATTCCTCCTATGGTCCAGGAACTCATTGGGTATGCTATAAAAAACTCGGACAAAGCGTTTATTATTTTGACAGTTTTGGCAATCTACCACCACCTAAACAACTTCAACACTATTTTAGAAACTCTAAGAATATATTTTACAATTATAAAAGAGAACAACCTAACAATACAGAAATATGCGGACATTTATGTTTGGAGTTTTTAGCAAAAAGTGTCAGTCAGCTTTAAGATGTCATCGTACACAGTGTCACTGAGCGGAAATTCATCTACATTAAAAAGTACTCTTTTCCCAGCATTGCGTCTATCTAAAGATAGATTATGGGAAGCGGCATTATTAGATTTCACTACGTACAATTCGATTCCCAACATTACAGAGGGTAAAAACAATTTACTACATTATTATGAAAGTAAAGATGAAAAAGGAAATTATTCAGAATTAAAAATAATAACCTTGTCTACGGGAGCATATGAAATAGATGATATAAACCAGCTATTACAGAAGCAGCTAGGAGAAGAAAATATCTGTATAAAAGGAAACAACAATACTTTAAAAGCGGAAATTACCTCAAAATATTATATAGATTTAAGTTTAGAAAATTCAATCGGTAGTTTACTCGGATTTTCAGATAAGAAAAGAAAAATCTTAGATCCCGGAACTACTCATACCGGTGATACCACAGTAACAATATTAAAGGTTAATAGTATTGATATAACATGCAATATTATACACGGATCGTATAGAGATGGGGTAAACCAACATATTTTACATACATTTTATCCAACAGTTGCTCCTGGTTTTAAAATAGTTGAGAAGCCACAAAACCTTATATACCTACCATTAAACACCAGTTTTATTTCAGACATCGTACTGAACATATCAGATCAGGACGGTAATAGTGTTGACTTTAGAAAAGAAACAATTACAATACGGTTACACATAAAAGCGGTAACTTAAGTATAACATGGGATTAACATTTAAACCACAACGGAAAAGCCGGGAGCTCAGTAGCTCTTCAACATTGGACGAGTTAACACCGGACAACATACATTTCCTACAAAAAATTGGGTTAAAACTAAATTACGATGGACATTCTGGATATATCTCAAGGACCGACGTTCGACGAAACCCTATGGGAGAAGGAATATCACACACACAACCCTTACACTTCATCAAAATTAAACAATAATGATGAAATAAGGATTCCCATTCAACAACAAGATATTTACACATTACCCTGTGAGAGTTATTTATATATTGAGGGACAAGTATTAAAATTGGATGGAAAAACCGGTTCATCTGTTCCTTTTATAAATAACCCAATGGCATATCTTTTTGACGAAATAAGATATGAAATATCAGGAGTGACAGTTGATTCAACAAAAAAGGTTGGTATAACAACAACACTAAAAGGATTAACATCATTAACACCCCATGAAAAGAATTCAATAGTCACCGCCGGATGGGTTACCCCCGATAAAGACAGCATAACACCAAATTCCAATGGTCATTTTGATTTTCACATACCTTTACGATTGCTTTTGGGATTCGCTGAAGATTACAAGAGAATAATAATAAATGTCAAACAAGAATTGGTATTACTCAGATCTTCAACTAACAAGGACTTGATATTAGCAGCAAGTGGCACTGAAGAAAGTAAACTAGAATGGCAGCTACAATTAAATAAAATCGTGTGGAGAGTACCTCATGTAAGATTAGCCGATGAACATAGAATCGTATTGTTAAGAAAGTTAAAATCTGACCGTGATATTGTAATGCCTTTTAGAAGTTGGGAATTCCATGAATACCCCATATTACCTCAAACAGAACGACAAACATGGACTGTTAAAACATCTACTTATTTGGAACGAGCAAGGTACATAATACTAGGTTTTCAAACCAATCGAAAAGATGTTATAACCGCACACGCAGGTCAATTTGACCATTGCAATATAAAGAATTGCAAAGTGTTTCTAAACTCTCAATTCTTTCCTTATGACAATTTAAATGTCATGTTTAGCAAAAAGCGTTATTCCATCTTATATGATATGTATGCAAGATTTCAATCGTCATATTATGGAAAAACTAATACACCACTGTTATCACCTGAACAGTATTATTCAAAAGCCCCAATAATCGTTATCGATTGCTCAAAGCAAAATGAATCAGTAAAATCGTCAAGTGTGGATATAAAAATTGAAATGGAATTTGAAGATAAAATACCAGAAGGTACTTCGGCATATTGTCTCATTTTACATGACAAAATAGTAACGTACACTCCACTAACTGGAATAGTTAAAAATGTGTTATAAAAAACGGTTTTTAGGTGGGGGCGATTGTTATAAAAGGAGGAAAACGAAGTAGAAATTTCATTATTTGTTTGACCATCCTATGGGAAACATCGTTAGCAAAATGAGTTCACTTAATGCAAATACTAACGAAGAAGAAACTACACCGCTTATAGCCGACAACAGTTCCGATATAGAAAAACAAATTGAACAAGAAATGGATGAGTTCCTCAAGTTTAAACATAAGAAAAGAGAAGAGGAAGTTGAAAAAGGAATTAAAAAAAGAAAAGTCGATGACATTATTTCCACCAATATTTTAACAGAGGTATTTCTTAGAATCTACTATCCCATCTCATCATGTATGACAAAAAGCGTATCTGCCGGAGTAATAAAATCATTGGAGTATTCACCAACTATTATTTTGAATCATGGATCTAAAATGGTGTTTTTCTCTGAAATTTCCTGGGAATCGTTTATGAAGCATATACATCTTTTAGAATGTTATTTAAGTAACAATACATATGGAAGAAGAACGAAATTAAGTTTGCTAGAATCAAATATTGAAATCGATATAGTAAAACATCGGGGAGGACAAATTGTTCGTTTTAGAGATTTAACTAAACATGACATAAAAATACACCTTACAAAAGATGAATTCTACACCCTCAGCTGTGCTACAGGTCCTATCACAAGATATCTAAAACAACTAATATTTTCAAGCGCAATCATAAAAGAATATTTAACCGATACATTGGATAGACAACCATATGTACCAATCCTATACGGTCCCGTAGATACTTCCATTTTCAATAGAATACCTCACGAAGTTGATATGTGGAGACAGTTGCACAACTATCAGACTAACTTCGGTATAGATGAAGAAGCACAAGAAATGAATGAAGAAGCATCTTGCAGCAACCAACCCGCAGTATAAAAAGACGCCCTCCATAATTTTACAAACAGTCCCATACCGACCTTTGTCATGAATAAACAAGTTTCATTTTCAAACCAATACCAAATAATGGAGGTAAAACAAGGTATAATTGAATTTCAAGCGTTTCGCGGTAACGACGGACATTTTATCATTAAAGAGTTAGTTATTCTAGACATGAACACATCTGTCGTTTATCACTATTTATTCCAACCTCCTATACCGTTCAACAGATTAACTACTAAAGCAAGAGTGACAAACAAATGGTTGATGAAACATTTTCACAACCTGAGATGGGATGAAGGTTTTATCCACTACAGTATGGTGCCGCACATTATGAATCATTACTGTAAGGAATTTAAAATTATCTACACAAAGGGATTGGAGAAAACCGCTTGGATACAAGCATTTACAAACCATGAAGTGATAAATGTGCAAGTGGATAGAGATTTTCAGTGTCACTTTGCCAACATTTGTATCTCTACCAAAAACTTTAAACATCGGCAGTCCCAATGCGCTTTAAAGAACGCTTATCGTTTGAATGCATATCTACAACAGAATGGTGGGGGGTGGGAAGGATATAAAAGCGACAACGCAACCATAACCCAGCATGAGTATTACTCTAGCCTCCAAACAGTCAACACCTCCCACACAGATTCGCAAGACTAAGAATAATATTAACAATAAATAAGAAGAAGAAAAAGTAAAGATGACGTCACAAACATTTTTACAATCTCTTGTCGATCAATTTAACAAACATTCAAAATCTACCGTCTTACCGACTAAAAGATGTTCAGAATTAAAAGAAGAAAAACATTATGTTATCCACACCATTAAGAAGATGGAAACTAGTGTTGGGGACGCCATCAACGTTACACTGAGTGAAGCGCCCTACACGCCCGGTGATGAACCAAAATTTCAAACATTTCTTCCTAAGCGCTTCGTGCACCTCCTGCAAAACGAAGATCTACGCCTTATCCACCCCGGCTCTCTGTACTTGGCATCCCACGGTCCAAGCGGAAGCAATTCAACGGAACTTACACTTCACGTCATGCCTACTGCCAACAACTAATTTATTTTTTGTAATACTTTTGTACACCTTTGTGAATTATTTTGAAAATAAATAAAGATGAAAAAATAAAAAAAAATAAAAAGCAATATATCACTATGTGTCTTTGCACATGGTGATATATTGCTTTTTAAAAAAATAATTTTAGATGACCTTGACCTAGTTACAAAAACTATATAAATGGAGTAATTTTCAAGGGGATTTCCTCAGTCTACAATTGACTTCCGTGCTGTACACATCTCCCTTGGTTGTCCAATTATTTAAACAACAACATGTCTCTCAAAATCAAATGCGCATCATACGATACCTCCACCATCACAACTTTTGAACAACTCGACAATTTCACTAATGAATTGCGAGTACTTCTTGCAGGCGGTTATCACTTAAATGCCGATGTTTACGTTACAAATAAGAAGATGTTTTCAAAACAAAACTACTGCGATGATGAAGTGTACTTTTCTACACAAACGGCAACAACATCTAGCCCTTCTACTCAAAATAATGTTAAATTCCACAAATACTACTAATGTTGAATTACAATAACAATACTCCATCAACTTGAGGCTTCGCTATAAAAAGGCTATTCAACCCAGACTAAATCATCATTTGCTTTTTGACAACCGCAGCGATAACAACTACAACTACTATGCTGTACCGAATGATGATTGAATTTAATGGTAAAATATTTGGAAAGGACTATCAAACGGTAGAAGAGATGAGCTCCGATCTTGATGTATTAACTAAAGAAGGCTTCCAACCAAAGTTAATTCTAAAATTTCCAGAAGTACATCCACTATCCACTGAAGATCTCGTCGCAATGGCTAGAGCAAAAAAACAAGAACATGAAGTAAATATTAAAAAAGAGAAAGAAGAAAAAAAAGACGAACCTATATCTTAAGTGTGCAACTTTTTAATATTTGTACCCCATTCTTTTTTAAAACTCCATTTGGTTGACCTTGAAATTACCCCCACCACTTTTTTCTTTTAATAAAACTCTCTATTCTATACTATACACCTTCATTTCCCAACTCCACTTAGAACCGTCAACATGGAAAAAAAAAAAGAAGACTACAAACCACGCTACTGTTGTGAACAAAAATGTACCGATATAGGAAGATGGATGGTAGACGGATTAGCTTGTAGAAAATGTGAATTCTTCGGATCCTGTTACTGCAAATGCAAAACAAAACAACTACCACCACCAGAATTGCAAACCTTCAAAATTTATAAATCAAGATACTTCCACACTTGCTGTCCCCAGAGATGTTTCAAATTTCACCCAGAAAGACTTTTTAATTGCCGAAAGTGTGATGCATATTATAAAGACGACTTTTGTACATGCATCAAACATTTGTGCAAATATAGATCAGATTGGTCTTCTGATCCTATTCAAGCTTCAGATGTATAGCTGTAGTCACTGACTGCAGCTTTTTTTTAAAATTTCATTTGGTTGACCTTGAGATTTACAATATATATTCTACATACCCTTTAACATGCTTCTCATTTACACTACATTGCTTGGACTAACACCAACATGGGTGACAGATTCATTTCTTTTGAACATTTAATTACCGAAAGAGATGAGATGGAAACTCTATTTCACAACTTACTCACACTTATGGATAGGTATCCTTTGAAATGGATTAACATCAAAGTAAAATATGTGGATCCTACCAGAATATTTTCATCATCATCATCATTATCTTCCAACAGTGCAGGGGAAGAAGAAGAACCAACTTATGGTATTACAATTATTGAATTAAACAGCGAGGAACAAGACAATCAAATTCAAATTATAAATAAACTTAGTATTTAGTTTACAAAAGTGATTGGTATTTCTATTCTATATTAATGCTATTATTATTTTATTTCTATACACTTCCCACAACCTACCCGAACGGCGTTTCGCGGCGAACTGCGGTAACCGAAGTTCTCTCGCTTCTCGTTTTGGATTACCCCCACTTCTTTTCTTCCCCCCACCACTATTCCCCGTTTCCATATAAGCGACCGCCTTACCGTCGCTCACCATTTGTTTGCCTACCGCCGAACGATGAGCCAGCCTCGATTAGCAAAAAATACTACTACTTTTGCAGTAACATCGCAACAAGATTTACAGGATATTTTTCAAACTTTAACCGATGTTGTAAACACACCAAACAACACGGTTACTATTACTGTTGAAATTACCTACAATTGTCCAGAGTGTGAAAGGATGGAAAGCGATAATGTTGAAGAATTAGAAATGCCAAACAACAGTCCTTCATCCGCCCACGATTCGACACCAGATGATGAAAGCTAGTCCTACACAAATATTCTTTTTCAATTCCCCACCACTTTACATTAAATATATATATCCTCCCCTTATTTGCTCTCCTCATTCCATCGCCTACTTTTACACCATCTACACCGCTCCTCTCTAACCTGTACACAAACATGATGGACGGCTTTTCAATCACATCACAATTGGAAGACGATAAATTAAAACTCGAAATTAACAGAATACAATTGGAAGCACAGAATCAGGAAGAAATGATCCGGCTGTTAAAGCTCTTCAAATGCGTATTGTGGTTGGTATGCCTCTATCTGCTCATCGCCATCACCATCGGCATTTACCAGACCATCACCGCCAAACATCGCTTCGACACCACTTCAAATAAAACTTCTACTTGGCTTTCCTAAAATAAATTATTAATTCCCACAGCCCCGCACCCCCCCCATCCCCTCCCGCCCGCCCCACTCGTCCCCACACTCCCCACCTTTTTTAAAACCCCCTCCGAATGACCTTGACACACTTACCAACCCCTCCCCAAAACCCCCCAAAAAAACCCCAAATCAACAACACACACCTGCCAATTACAACCGCTGACCTTGACCTGCGCCAGGAGCGGCTATTCCCTTCTACTCACATCAAAATTCTGAGCAATTGGTTAAAAAACTGGAGAAT
>CM061531.1:190112224-190164375 GCA_030545055.2 Neoaliturus tenellus | reverse complement strand
GGAACTTTAATGAAGGTATTTTGTTACATTTTAGAGGAAGGGGATGAAGAAATAGTAAGAAACTATTTAAGAAATAGAGATATGTCAACTTCTAGCTCGGACTTTGTTAAATTTTTAAAAGACAACAATGTTAACGCGGAATTAGAAGTTTGGTTTTATGTTTAAAGAACTTGGTAGAGGGAGAATAAAAATGGTGGGGGAACAAGGTGTATAAAACAAGATTTATACGCAGCAGGAGTTATTCGCTTACTACCATTTAAAAGAAAAACATCATAGAAAAATGGCTGAATCTTGGGACTATTCAATTCCTTCAATAAGTGAAAGAAAACCATTAAATTTGTCGAAGAAGACTGTAAATTTGTCAAGAAAAGGTAAACCTATAACACATCCAGAATTGAGCACTTTAGCTAAGGAACGTCATATAAAAGAAAAAACTGAATTGTATCAAATGCAGCTTTTAGTACCTTCATTGGATGTAGGCTGTACAAGAGCACATACATTGAGGACTGCAAACAAGTACATAATAGAACTGTTGGGTAAAATTGAAGTATTGGAAAATAAACTAAAGGCGTTACAAACTCTAAATGTATGGAATCCGGCAAATGAACTCCCTGTTCTGCAGATGGAGCCAAACGATCTTCCTGCTACTTATGCATGGAATGCATTTAATGATATTAATGGAGACTCTCCTGTGAAGTACCAACCTCCTGCTGTGTAAAAGATGATGGGTAAAAAAAAATACAAAAAAAAATAATAAAATATAAAAGTAAAAAAAATTAGTTGTAGAATAGAGAGCGGGGAATAGATCACTCTGTGACAATGGAATAACATGTCACTTAGTGCTCTATTCCCCGTTCTCGCATTAATTATGTTTGACCTTGACCTATATAAACATGGTGGGGAAAGGTAATTGAGTGGGGGAAACTAGATAAAAGAAGTCCAACGCGCGGTTGGAGTCATTCTTATCCTAAACTGGCGTTTACTAACATAATAAGAAAAGACAACATGAATAGTGAAAACATCATTTTGGATCTTTCATTAAGTGAAAAGAATAAAAAACAATATGAGGACTCTCGAAAAATGAAGATGAAAGAAATGGCAAAGGCAAGAGAAACAAGAATAAAACTAAAATATTATAAACTACAGAGGCTAATACCAGGAGTGAAATTGGGAGAAGTAAGAACCAGAACAATCGACATGGCTGCTGACTACATCAACCAACTACTTATAGAGTTGACTATAAAAAATGAAAGAATACGTCAATTGGAATATGAACGTAAACAATTGTTTCACCAAGAAAAAGAAGAACCTATTAACTGTGTGATTAAAGACAATCAATAAAGAAAAGTTAAACAAAGGAAACTGCAAAATTACTAAAAATATTGAATATAAATTGGTTATTAATTGGACTTGCATTAGAGAGTGGGGAATAGATCACTTTGTGGTAATGGACTAACATACCACTTAGTGCTCTATTCCCCATTCTCGCTTTAAGCGTTATTGACCTTGACCTATTAAAATAATTTATATAAAAGCAGCTACAAGAAAGGAGCTCTTTCATTTAATCGCCATGGCTCCTGTAGATAACACCGACTATCCAAGTAAACCTATTGTAGAAATATTGTGTAAAATTCTACAAGAGGAGTTTGGCATAGAAGATGTGGATAATGACAGTTCAGAAACAGATAGTGTTAACAGTATGGAAGAAGAATCAATAGATGAAGTGAGTGAAGATGTAGAAATAGAGTTAACAGATAATGAATACACACCGTTATTGGAATTTGAAAATATTCATAATGAAACCCCAACATCCAGTCACGATCCAGATTTGGAATCAATACGTGGAAGATTAATTTTTTGTGCAAGACAATTATTTCCATATGAAGAAGAAGAAGATGAAGAAGAAGATTAAAAATAGTGGTGGGGGTAAAAAGTGGTGGGGTAATACAGCATAAAAAGGAGGTATGAAAAAGATGCATTTCATTTATATGCCGAATTTCATAGGATAAACATCACTAAAATGCATCGTTGTGATATATGTTTAGAAACTTATGAAGATGAAATATTGCTAGACATTCATAAGGAGTTATATCATAATATAAATGAAAATTTAACACAAAATGAAAATAAAAATGCATCTGCAGAAGAAGAAGAAACAGCGGGACCATCTAATGCACTACCTAATTTAAGTATTCATGCATTGCCTGGAAGAGTAGTAACACATCACAAAATCCAAAATGAAAATTTAGAATTAGACAAATTTCTTGTCGAAGCAAAAACCATTGTAGTTAAACTATTAAAAGAAGAATTAAAAAGATTAAATTTTATTAAATTCGGCTTGTTATTGGATGCTATGTTTATAAACGTTGAAGAAGAATTGTCACCAAGAGGATTTATAACTAAAAACAGAACCATCATGAGTAGTTCAGATATTAATTCAATAGTAGAAGAATGTTTTGATGAGATCATTAATAAAATCCAAGAACATGAAGGACGAGGATCAGGTTGGAGTTTAGTTAGTGTAGTAAGTATGGATATTAGAGTTCACAAGCATGGGTATGGGGTAATGGGGAGCAGTTATATAGCTCTTCCAAAAAGGATTCAAGATACAAAATCATGTGTGAATGTTCAAAATCATGATACGGAATGTTTCCGGTATGCAATGACATCAAAATTCATATCACGCGATGCACAAAGACCCAGCGAAGAATATGAGAACTATAAATACAGATATAACTTTCAAGGTGTGTCTTATCCGGTAGCCTTGAAGGATATTTCTAAATTTGAAAAACAAAACCCTGGAATATCTGTAAATGTATTTGGTTTGGACAGCTCTAACAAGGTGTATCCTTTGAAAGTGGTAAAAAACGAACTTGCAGACCATACGGATTTGTTATTAATTACAAAGGATGAAGTATCACACTATGTATGGATAAAATCATTTGAAAAACTTGTCAATAAACAATTATCAAGAAGTGAACATAAAAAAATAATTTGTAAAAGATGTTTTTGTTTTAAAGAACCTAGAAATGGAGAACAAAATTGGTTACTGGAGCACAAACAACTGTGTAATGAAAATTTTGAAGCTAAGATTATTCTACCACCATTAAATAAATCATATTTACAGTTTGAAAAAGTTTTCCATCAGTATCGCATTCCTATAGTAATATATGCCGATTTTGAATCAACACTTGTTCCAATTGAAGATGAAAACATTGAAGCAAGGAAGAGTATAAAATATCAAATGCACAAGCCTAACAGTTTTTGTTTATTGGTTAAATCCACATTGGTTGAAGAACATTTGAATGCATATGGATTGTCATCAAAACCCGTGGTGTATCGTGGTGAAGATGTTGCCAGAACATTTTTAAATCATCTATATGAAATAGCTGGCCATGTTGAAAATTTGTATAATAATATAGTACCAATGATACCAATGGAGGAAGAAGAGGAAATTCAACATGAAAATGCTACTTACTGTTTTCTATGTAAAAATGAATTTACTTTAAATAACTATAAAGTTAAAGATCACGATCATCTTACAGGATATTATAGGGGTGCAGCATGTAATGCATGCAACATAAACTATAAGATTACCAGAAAAATTCCTGTAATATTGCATAACCTTAGCGGTTATGATGGTCATTTTATAATACCAGAATTGGGGAGAGATGATGGTGCAATTGATGTTCTTGCAGAAACAACTGAAAAGTTTATAACCTTTAGTAAAAAAATTGGAAATATGAAGTTGCAATTTGTAGATTCGTACCGGTTTATGCCGTGCAGCTTATCAAAACTTTCTGAAAATCTTAGAAAAGAAGATTTAATAGAAACAAAGAAAATTGTAAACAATGATAAATTAGATTTAGTTCTTCGTAAAGGCGTTTTTCCTTATGATTACATTGACAATTTGGAAAAATTTGAAGAAACGTCACTTCCACCTAAAGAAGCTTTTAAGAATAAATTACATGAAGAGGACATCAGTGAAGAGGATTATCAACACGCTTGTAGAGTATGGAATGAATTAGAAATAAGAACCTTAGGTGAATATTCAGATTTTTATGTTAAATTAGATGTGACTTTACTCTGCGACATAATGGAAGAATTTAGAAACACCTGTTTTACAGCATATGGATTAGACCCACTTCATTCGTACACAGCTCCCGGATTGGCATGGCAGGCTATGTTAAAAGAAACAAAATGCAAACTTCAACTATTAACTGACATAGACATGGTGTTGATGATTGAATCCGGTATTCGAGGAGGATTAACCCAAAGTGTAACTAGATATGTAAAAGCAAACAATAAATATCTTCCAAATTACGACGCATCACAACCTAGCACATTTATAGGTTATTTTGATGCAAATAATCTGTACGGATGGGCCATGTCAAACCCTCTTCCATATGACAATTTTAAATGGGTTGATCCAAATTCAATCAATAACATCGCTGATATCCCTAAATATGGGGATATTGGCTACATTTTTGACTTTGATTTTGAATACCCAGAACATCTCCACGACCATCATTATGATCTACCACTATTAGCAAAAACAGAAATATCTCCCACTGGTAGATGGCCAAAATTGATGATGACACTTAACAATAAGACTAGGTATGTAGCTCATTATTGGACAGTACAGCAAGCGCTAGAGATGGGATTAAAAATTACGAAAATTAATAAAGTACTGCAATTTTCACAATCCTGTTGGTTAAAATCTTATATAGATAACAACACAAGAAGAAGAACTGCAGCAACATCCAATTTTCAAAAAGATTTCTTTAAATTAATGAACAATGCGATATTCGGTAAAACATTAGAAAACAAAAGAAATCACAAAGACTTAAGATTGGTTGTTGATCCAACAAAATTACAGAAATTGGTGCAAAAACCAAACTTTGCATCTTCTATAATTATTAATGAAAACCTTGTAGCCGTTTCTATGAATAAAATTTCAATTAAGATGGATCGACCCATATATGTTGGAATGTCCATTTTAGACATATCAAAAACTCACATGTATGATTTTCATTATAATAAAATGGTGAAATTTTATGGTAGAGATAATATTGGAATAGCATACATGGATACCGATGCATTCATCTATTGGATTATAACCAATGATATGTATAAAGATTTACGCACATTTGTTTATAAAAATGACTTTGATTTTTCTGACTACCCACAACATCACCCCAATTACGACAATGGAATAAACAAGAAGGTTTTAGGAAAATTCAAAGATGAAACAAATGGTGCACCTATGGAAGAAATTGTGGCATTAATGTCCAAACTGTACTCTTTTCAATTGTACATTAGTGAAAAAGAAGAACATCAAGTTGTAAAGAAGGCAAAAGGTATAAAAACATCATATTTAAAGAAGAATGTACAGTTTGAACATTTTAAAAGATGTTTATTTGAAAGCATGGAAACAACTGCAACTTTTAATACAATAAGAAGCTTTAATCATCAAGTCTACAGTGTCAAGCAAACTAAGTGGGGACTCAGCTACAAGGATGACAAGAGACATATCCGGGAAGACAATATACACACTCTACCTTTTGGACATTATTCTTTAACTCCTATCGACCAATAAAACCTATTCTTCGTCCTTTCACCTGTTTCCTTTTCCTTTCCGTAAAAAAGAGGGAGCATGGCAAGTTCAATGCCATGTTCCCTCTTTTTTACACAAATATAATATGGCCTTGACCCATATTTGTTAATAATATAAAAGGTGATAAGCCATTTTGAGGATTAGTATTTTCTCAAGCGGTGTACAAACAACATCTGAAGATGGAAGGATTAAAGGATAAAATTGTAAACGAACTTCATAAGCCGGCAAGAAGAAAGTTTCCAAGAAGAAATACAATTATTAAAGGAAGGAACGATCTTTACCAAGCCGATCTCATTGAGATGATACCGCATAGTAAATTAAATAAGGGATTTAAATATATATTGGCAATTATAGATTGTTTTAGTAAGCTTGCTGACGCTATACCACTCAAGGATAAGACTGGGAAAAGTGTAACAAAAGCTATGGAAGCAGCTATAAAGAAAAATAAATTTGTCATAAAACATTTACAAACTGATGATGGAAAAGAATATTTTAACAAAGAATTTACAGCATTAATGAAAAAATATAACATAAATCATTATTCTACAAATTCGGAAGTAAAAGCTTCCATAATTGAACGATTCAATAGAACATTAAAAGGAGCAATGTATAAAACATTTTCTAAACGAGGATCGTACGTGTGGTACGATATATTACCGAAACTTATAAAAGAATACAATAACAAGTTTCATCGCACTATCGGTATGAAACCTATTGAAGTAAATATCAATAATGCTAAGCTTGTTTTGGAGCGTATTAAGAAAAATACTTCTCCTAAAATTGAAAAATTAAGACCTAAAAAGTTTAAAATTAACGACAAAGTACGTATAAGTAAATATAAAGGAGTTTTTAGTAAAAGATATTTACCAAATTGGACTAACGAAATATTTACAATCTACAAAGTGCAGCCGACAATACCAGAAACCTACATTTTAAAGGATAACAAAGGTGAACTACTTCAAGGCGGATTCTATGGTCATGAATTATTAAAATCGACAGTAGGTGATGTATATCTTGTTGAAAAAATTTTACAAAGAAAAAAGGATAAAGTTAAAGTCCGTTGGTTGGGATTTGATAGGAGTGAAGATTCTTGGATTCCTACAAAAGACTTGGTGTAATACTTTAATAACTCATTATGTGTTTAACCTTTAAACAAGATGGATATTGTACAGCAAAAAGAACGATTTAATATTAATAATATAGATGAATTGACAGTGGATAATAACAATTTAAACCATGGTAAACATGGTGAATTACTACCAAACTCTATAAGATGTTTAATAACTGGCCCTTCTAATTGTGGAAAAACAAATGTTGTTTTTAACCTTATAACTAATCCAAAAGGGCTACGTTTTAATAACATATACATTTTCTCAAAATCTTTGCAACAACCTAAATACCAGTTGTTAGATAAGGTATTAGCAAGTGTGCCAGAAGTAAATTTCTACAAGTTTAATGCTAGTGAAACTATTATGCAACCAAGTGAAGCTAAACCATTTTCTATATTTATATTTGACGATGTGTCATGTGAGAATCATGATACAATAAGAAGTTATTTCGCAATGGGGAGACATCATAATATTGACAGTATTTACATTGGTCAAACCTATAGTAAAATTCCAAAACAACTTATAAGAGATAATGCAAATTTGTTGATAATATTCAAGCAGGATGAAACAAATTTGAAACATATATATAACGATCATGTGAATGCCGACATGACATTTGATAAATTTAAAGAGATGTGCGGCAAAGCATGGGCTGAAAAGTATGGATTTCTTGTTATTATGAAAGATGAAGCTATAAAAGATGGAAGGTATCGAATAGGGTTAGATAAATTTGTATTAATCTATTAAATGAATAGCGGTGTGTCTAGTAATGAATGAGACTTCATAGTGTAAACATGGTAAATCAAGAAAAACTATTGAAAGAAATAAAATCACTCAGTGATTCTATTAGGATTAAAAACCGTGCATTAAGGATGGGTATAAGCGAAAGAGAAGAATTTTTAGAGACTACATTTAAACCTATTACAGAACCTTTAAAACAAATATCAGAAACCATTAGTAAACCTCGTTACGAAGGAGATGTTTTACTACCAGTTTCTAAACAAGAAGTACAAGCATTAAAAAAGGAAGACAATGATGATTCATATACAAGCGCTAGTGACCAAGAAGAAACAAAAGAAGAAGAACCTATTGTTGAAAAGGAAGAAGAACAGCCAATACCTGAAGCAGAACAATCTATTCCAAATTTAACACAATTGAGTAGCGATATATTACAACACGGACCTCTGGGAAGAAAATATATATTGAAAATGCTACATGATATAAAATCAAACCCTAATTTAAGTAAATCACACGTATACGGAGCAAGAATTGATGGGAATGAATTGAAAATAGGTGATTCAAAACTTAAAATAACTGAAGACGATTATATCATTATTGGTGAGCATAAATATAAGGGAACAAAAGGATTATATGAATTAATTTTTAAAAACATACCATTGAGATATTCGACCAAAGATTTAAATACTTTTAAGGAAATTTTACAAAATACTAATGCACATAAAAGGAATTACTCAAAGGATGCAATAATTAATCGTTCACGCGCAACAAAATATAACATTGTTATAAAAAAGTTGTTTCCCCCACGAAAACTACCAACATTACGTACCGCACCAGCAGTAAAACAACCGCTAAAAAGAAAATCTTTATCACTTATGGATTTATCACTTCTTGAACAACATAGTAAAAAGATTAAAGGAGATACTTCAACATCTGGCAAAGGACTAATGAAAAATCTGTACAATACCAATGTAATTTATTACAAAGACATTAATAAATTAGTTGACAGAATGAGACTATTACATGAAGCTATGGAAGCTGGTCATACAGGTTTAAATAATGAATGGGTAGCTCTAGTTGATGAACTCAGAAGTCGAGGTGTCGTCGTATAATTGTCCGCAGATATAAAAGAATGGCAAGCATATAATGTATCATTTTTAACATGAGCGTCGACAAGTTTGGACGGTACTCCGCGTTAGGAGTGCAAGTTGGAGAAGACAGAAAAAGAAGTGGACTGCCGCAAACACCTGAAGGTGACTATAACATAAGTAATAAACGTTTAAAACTAGTTAAAGATCCAGAAGAAGATACTGATGGAGCAAATTTAAAGACGGTAAAAGAAGCTACTTCAACATCATTAAAATTACTTAAGGATACTTACGATGTTAAATCACATAGAATAATTAATGTTGGTAAACCAACTGACAGTTCTGATGCAATTACTAAAGAGTATTTATCATCTGAACTTTCAAACACTTTAAAATTGCAGTGGGGTAACAATTTAAAAGATGGACAAACATATGATGCTGGAAATCATAGGATAACCAATGTGGCAAATCCAAAAAATGATAAAGATTCAGTTAATAAAGAATATTTACATTCTATAATACCGGAAAAGACTCAACGAGGATTTTCTTTTTATAAGTTTATTATAAATGACATTGGATACCCAAAGGAAGACGGTGATGCTGTAAACCTGAAATACATCAAGGACAACTGTATTTTACAAGATGCTGATGAAATAGATTGTCATGGAAAAGCATTGTCAAATGTAAAATTTGGTTCTCAACCAAAAGACGCTGTTACTATGGAACAATTATCTAAAGAATTAAAAAGGGAAACATCAAATTTTGTAAAACATGAAGATGCTGTGCTAAGGCGAGGAAATACATTTATACATGGAAATGAAAAATTTGATTTAATGCAAGGAAGTAATGATAAATGGGATGCGGGAGGTAAAAGAATAACAAATGGAAGATTTGGTCAAAAAAGTTCGGATGTACCTTTAATGGCACAAACATTAATTGCGGGCGGTCCATTATTAGGCACATATGAAGGTCATAATAGAAGAATAAAAAATATAATACCTGGTTATGAAGAAAATGATTGTGTTACAGTGAAACAAACAATAACTTGGGATAAACGCAATGGAACCAAATTTGATGCTAAAATGAAGAAAATAATTAATATTTCACCAGGTGAAGATTTTAATGATGCTGCTACTATTGGACAAGTTATAACAACATCAAAAAATGATTCAACCGCTTACACGTGTAATGATAAACGTATTATGCAGTTACACGATCCTCAACATCCGAAAGATGCTGTAACTTTAGATTGTTTAATAAGAATAGTGGGCAATTTACTTATTGATACCCACAATCATATAGCTAGTACAACAAGTCATGTGATAATTCAACCCGATGAACGAGAAGCTTGGATTAAAAATAGAATCATAAATCAGTATATAATTAATTTGAATAATTAATTATTTAAATATAAAAATTGTGCATAAGTTATTCATTTATATAAAGCATCTCGTTGAGTAAACACACCGGTTATATATAAAACAACATAATGAAGATCGCACCGCTCAGTCGTCGTCAAGTCAGCGGCAAGAAAGGACTTGGTATAACATCAGCTGCGTTATCCCTTCTCAAACGAATTCCTGTTGGTGCTGTTGTAAATCGGGCAATAGACGCTCTACCATACGAATTTCATCTGCCAGGAGGTTATCAATATTGCGGACCCGGAACTAAATTGGCAAAACGTTTAGCAAGAGGGGATCCAGGAATTAATAAATTGGATCAAGCTTGCAAAGAACACGATATAGCGTATTCCAAGTTTGCTGATTCAACAAATAGATCAATAGCAGATAGAGTGCTAGCGGAAAAAGCTTGGCAAAGAGTTAAATCAAGTGACGCAAGTATTGCAGAAAAAGCAGCCGCTTGGGCAGTAACTACAGCTATGAAGGCGAAAACAAAATTTGGTGGCGGAAAACGTCGAAGAGGAAGACCTGCAAAGAAAAGAGCTCCTAAAAGAGGTGGAAACATTAAAAAGAGACGTCGTAGAACTCGTAAAACAAAGACAAAGAAGACTTCCGTTTGGTCAATGGTAAAAAACGGAGCAGGTCTATACCTAAGACCGTACCGTGTGTACTAAATAAGAAAAATCAATTGATAATTCCAAATAAAGCCTTAACAAATCATCAATTATCAAATTATGTAAAATGTTTGAAGATACCATTTTTTAGGGGAGTTTTTATGAAAGACGCATTACCAAAAAACATATGGAAAAATGAAACTGGAATAGTAAATTTAGATTCCTCCTATGGTCCAGGAACTCATTGGGTATGCTATAAAAAACTCGGACAAAGCGTTTATTATTTTGACAGTTTTGGCAATCTACCACCACCTAAAGAACTTCAACACTATTTTAGAAACTCTAAGAATATATTTTACAATTATAAAAGAGAACAACCTAACAATACAGAAATATGCGGACATTTATGTTTGGAGTTTTTAGCAAAAAGTGTCAGTCAGCTTTAAGATGTCATCGTACACAGTGTCACTGAGCGGAAATTCATCTACATTAAAAAGTACTCTTTTCCCAGCATTGCGTCTATCTAAAGATAGATTATGGGAAGCGGCATTATTAGATTTCACTACGTACAATTCGATTCCCAACATTACAGAGGGTAAAAACAATTTACTACATTATTATGAAAGTAAAGATGAAAAAGGAAATTATTCAGAATTAAAAATAATAACCTTGTCTACGGGAGCATATGAAATAGATGATATAAACCAGCTATTACAGAAGCAGCTAGGAGAAGAAAATATCTGTATAAAAGGAAACAACAATACTTTAAAAGCGGAAATTACCTCAAAATATTATATAGATTTAAGTTTAGAAAATTCAATCGGTAGTTTACTCGGATTTTCAGATAAGAAAAGAAAAATCTTAGATCCCGGAACTACTCATACCGGTGATACCACAGTAACAATATTAAAGGTTAATAGTATTGATATAACATGCAATATTATACACGGATCGTATAGAGATGGGGTAAACCAACATATTTTACATACATTTTATCCAACAGTTGCTCCTGGTTTTAAAATAGTTGAGAAGCCACAAAACCTTATATACCTACCATTAAACACCAGTTTTATTTCAGACATCGTACTGAACATATCAGATCAGGACGGTAATAGTGTTGACTTTAGAAAAGAAACAATTACAATACGGTTACACATAAAAGCGGTAACTTAAGTATAACATGGGATTAACATTTAAACCACAACGGAAAAGCCGGGAGCTCAGTAGCTCTTCAACATTGGACGAGTTAACACCGGACAACATACATTTCCTACAAAAAATTGGGTTAAAACTAAATTACGATGGACATTCTGGATATATCTCAAGGACCGACGTTCGACGAAACCCTATGGGAGAAGGAATATCACACACACAACCCTTACACTTCATCAAAATTAAACAATAATGATGAAATAAGGATTCCCATTCAACAACAAGATATTTACACATTACCCTGTGAGAGTTATTTATATATTGAGGGACAAGTATTAAAATTGGATGGAAAAACCGGTTCATCTGTTCCTTTTATAAATAACCCAATGGCATATCTTTTTGACGAAATAAGATATGAAATATCAGGAGTGACAGTTGATTCAACAAAAAAGGTTGGTATAACAACAACACTAAAAGGATTAACATCATTAACACCCCATGAAAAGAATTCAATAGTCACCGCCGGATGGGTTACCCCCGATAAAGACAGCATAACACCAAATTCCAATGGTCATTTTGATTTTCACATACCTTTACGATTGCTTTTGGGATTCGCTGAAGATTACAAGAGAATAATAATAAATGTCAAACAAGAATTGGTATTACTCAGATCTTCAACTAACAAGGACTTGATATTAGCAGCAAGTGGCACTGAAGAAAGTAAACTAGAATGGCAGCTACAATTAAATAAAATCGTGTGGAGAGTACCTCATGTAAGATTAGCCGATGAACATAGAATCGTATTGTTAAGAAAGTTAAAATCTGACCGTGATATTGTAATGCCTTTTAGAAGTTGGGAATTCCATGAATACCCCATATTACCTCAAACAGAACGACAAACATGGACTGTTAAAACATCTACTTATTTGGAACGAGCAAGGTACATAATACTAGGTTTTCAAACCAATCGAAAAGATGTTATAACCGCACACGCAGGTCAATTTGACCATTGCAATATAAAGAATTGCAAAGTGTTTCTAAACTCTCAATTCTTTCCTTATGACAATTTAAATGTCATGTTTAGCAAAAAGCGTTATTCCATCTTATATGATATGTATGCAAGATTTCAATCGTCATATTATGGAAAAACTAATACACCACTGTTATCACCTGAACAGTATTATTCAAAAGCCCCAATAATCGTTATCGATTGCTCAAAGCAAAATGAATCAGTAAAATCGTCAAGTGTGGATATAAAAATTGAAATGGAATTTGAAGATAAAATACCAGAAGGTACTTCGGCATATTGTCTCATTTTACATGACAAAATAGTAACGTACACTCCACTAACTGGAATAGTTAAAAATGTGTTATAAAAAACGGTTTTTAGGTGGGGGCGATTGTTATAAAAGGAGGAAAACGAAGTAGAAATTTCATTATTTGTTTGACCATCCTATGGGAAACATCGTTAGCAAAATGAGTTCACTTAATGCAAATACTAACGAAGAAGAAACTACACCGCTTATAGCCGACAACAGTTCCGATATAGAAAAACAAATTGAACAAGAAATGGATGAGTTCCTCAAGTTTAAACATAAGAAAAGAGAAGAGGAAGTTGAAAAAGGAATTAAAAAAAGAAAAGTCGATGACATTATTTCCACCAATATTTTAACAGAGGTATTTCTTAGAATCTACTATCCCATCTCATCATGTATGACAAAAAGCGTATCTGCCGGAGTAATAAAATCATTGGAGTATTCACCAACTATTATTTTGAATCATGGATCTAAAATGGTGTTTTTCTCTGAAATTTCCTGGGAATCGTTTATGAAGCATATACATCTTTTAGAATGTTATTTAAGTAACAATACATATGGAAGAAGAACGAAATTAAGTTTGCTAGAATCAAATATTGAAATCGATATAGTAAAACATCGGGGAGGACAAATTGTTCGTTTTAGAGATTTAACTAAACATGACATAAAAATACACCTTACAAAAGATGAATTCTACACCCTCAGCTGTGCTACAGGTCCTATCACAAGATATCTAAAACAACTAATATTTTCAAGCGCAATCATAAAAGAATATTTAACCGATACATTGGATAGACAACCATATGTACCAATCCTATACGGTCCCGTAGATACTTCCATTTTCAATAGAATACCTCACGAAGTTGATATGTGGAGACAGTTGCACAACTATCAGACTAACTTCGGTATAGATGAAGAAGCACAAGAAATGAATGAAGAAGCATCTTGCAGCAACCAACCCGCAGTATAAAAAGACGCCCTCCATAATTTTACAAACAGTCCCATACCGACCTTTGTCATGAATAAACAAGTTTCATTTTCAAACCAATACCAAATAATGGAGGTAAAACGAGGTATAATTGAATTTCAAGCGTTTCGCGGTAACGACGGACATTTTATCATTAAAGAGTTAGTTATTCTAGACATGAACACATCTGTCGTTTATCACTATTTATTCCAACCTCCTATACCGTTCAACAGATTAACTACTAAAGCAAGAGTGACAAACAAATGGTTGATGAAACATTTTCACAACCTGAGATGGGATGAAGGTTTTATCCACTACAGTATGGTGCCGCACATTATGAATCATTACTGTAAGGAATTTAAAATTATCTACACAAAGGGATTGGAGAAAACCGCTTGGATACAAGCATTTACAAACCATGAAGTGATAAATGTGCAAGTGGATAGAGATTTTCAGTGTCACTTTGCCAACATTTGTATCTCTACCAAAAACTTTAAACATCGGCAGTCCCAATGCGCTTTAAAGAACGCTTATCGTTTGAATGCATATCTACAACAGAATGGTGGGGGGTGGGAAGGATATAAAAGCGACAACGCAACCATGACCCAGCATGAGTATTACTCTAGCCTCCGAACAGTCAACACCTCCCACACAGATTCGCAAGACTAAGAATAATATTAACAATAAATAAGAAGAAGAAAAAGTAAAGATGACGTCACAAACATTTTTACAATCTCTTGTCGATCAATTTAACAAACATTCAAAATCTACCGTCTTACCGACTAAAAGATGTTCAGAATTAAAAGAAGAAAAACATTATGTTATCCACACCATTAAGAAGATGGAAACTAGTGTTGGGGACGCCATCAACGTTACACTGAGTGAAGCGCCCTACACGCCCGGTGATGAACCAAAATTTCAAACATTTCTTCCTAAGCGCTTCGTGCACCTCCTGCAAAACGAAGATCTACGCCTTATCCACCCCGGCTCTCTGTACTTGGCATCCCACGGTCCAAGCGGAAGCAATTCAACGGAACTTACACTTCACGTCATGCCTACTGCCAACAACTAATTTATTTTTTGTAATACTTTTGTACACCTTTGTGAATTATTTTGAAAATAAATAAAGATGAAAAAATAAAAAAAAATAAAAAGCAATATATCACTATGTGTCTTTGCACATGGTGATATATTGCTTTTTAAAAAAATAATTTTAGATGACCTTGACCTAGTTACAAAAACTATATAAATGGAGTAATTTTCAAGGGGATTTCCTCAGTCTACAATTGACTTCCGTGCTGTACACATCTCCCTTGGTTGTCCAATTATTTAAACAACAACATGTCTCTCAAAATCAAATGCGCATCATACGATACCTCCACCATCACAACTTTTGAACAACTCGACAATTTCACTAATGAATTGCGAGTACTTCTTGCAGGCGGTTATCACTTAAATGCCGATGTTTACGTTACAAATAAGAAGATGTTTTCAAAACAAAACTACTGCGATGATGAAGTGTACTTTTCTACACAAACGGCAACAACATCTAGCCCTTCTACTCAAAATAATGTTAAATTCCACAAATACTACTAATGTTGAATTACAATAACAATACTCCATCAACTTGAGGCTTCGCTATAAAAAGGCTATTCAACCCAGACTAAATCATCATTTGCTTTTTGACAACCGCAGCGATAACAACTACAACTACTATGCTGTACCGAATGATGATTGAATTTAATGGTAAAATATTTGGAAAGGACTATCAAACGGTAGAAGAGATGAGCTCCGATCTTGATGTATTAACTAAAGAAGGCTTCCAACCAAAGTTAATTCTAAAATTTCCAGAAGTACATCCACTATCCACTGAAGATCTCGTCGCAATGGCTAGAGCAAAAAAACAAGAACATGAAGTAAATATTAAAAAAGAGAAAGAAGAAAAAAAAGACAAACCTATATCTTAAGTGTGCAACTTTTTAATATTTGTACCCCATTCTTTTTTAAAACTCCATTTGGTTGACCTTGAAATTACCCCCACCACTTTTTTCTTTTAATAAAACTCTCTATTCTATACTATACACCTTCATTTCCCAACTCCACTTAGAACCGTCAACATGGAAAAGAAAAAAGACTACAAACCACGCTACTGTTGTGAACAAAAATGTACCGATATAGGAAGATGGATGGTAGACGGATTAGCTTGTAGAAAATGTGAATTCTTCGGATCCTGTTACTGCAAATGCAAAACAAAACAACTACCACCACCAGAATTGCAAACCTTCAAAATTTATAAATCAAGATACTTCCACACTTGCTGTCCCCAGAGATGTTTCAAATTTCACCCAGAAAGACTTTTTAATTGCCGAAAGTGTGATGCATATTATAAAGACGACTTTTGTACATGCATCAAACATTTGTGCAAATATAGATCAGATTGGTCTTCTGATCCTATTCAAGCTTCAGATGTATAGCTGTAGTCACTGACTGCAGCTTTTTTTTTAAAATTTCATTTGGTTGACCTTGAGATTTACAATATATATTCTACATACCCTTTAACATGCTTCTCATTTACACTACATTGCTTGGACTAACACCAACATGGGTGACAGATTCATTTCTTTTGAACATTTAATTACCGAAAGAGATGAGATGGAAACTCTATTTCACAACTTACTCACACTTATGGATAGGTATCCTTTGAAATGGATCAACATCAAAGTAAAATATGTGGATCCTACCAGAATATTTTCATCATCATCATCATCATCTTCCAACAGTGCAGGGGAAGAAGAAGAACCAACTTATGGTATTACAATTATTGAATTAAACAGCGAGGAACAAGACAATCAAATTCAAATTATAAATAAACTTAGTATTTAGTTTACAAAAGTGATTGGTATTTCTATTCTATATTAATGCTATTATTATTTTATTTCTATACACTTCCCACAACCTACCCGAACGGCGTTTCGCGGCGAACTGCGGTAACCGAAGTTCTCTCGCTTCTCGTTTTGGATTACCCCCACTTCTTTTCTTCCCCCCACCACTATTCCCCGTTTCCATATAAGCGACCGCCTTACCGTCGCTCACCATTTGTTTGCCTACCGCCGAACGATGAGCCAGCCTCGATTAGCAAAAAATACTACTACTTTTGCAGTAACATCGCAACAAGATTTACAGGATATTTTTCAAACTTTAACCGATGTTGTAAACACACCAAACAACACGGTTACTATTACTGTTGAAATTACCTACAATTGTCCAGAGTGTGAAAGGATGGAAAGCGATAATGTTGAAGAATTAGAAATGCCAAACAACAGTCCTTCATCCGCCCACGATTCGACACCAGATGATGAAAGCTAGTCCTACACAAATATTCTTTTTCAATTCCCCACCACTTTACATTAAATATATATATCCTCCCCTTATTTGCTCTCCTCATTCCATCGCCTACTTTTACACCATCTACACCGCTCCTCTCTAACCTGTACACAAACATGATGGACGGCTTTTCAATCACATCACAATTGGAAGACGATAAATTAAAACTCGAAATTAACAGAATACAATTGGAAGCACAGAATCAGGAAGAAATGATCCGGCTGTTAAAGCTCTTCAAATGCGTATTGTGGTTGGTATGCCTCTATCTGCTCATCGCCATCACCATCGGCATTTACCAGACCATCACCGCCAAACATCGCTTCGACACCACTTCAAATAAAACTTCTACTTGGCTTTCCTAAAATAAATTATTAATTCCCACAGCCCCGCACCCCCCCATCCCCTCCCGCCCGCCCCACTCGTCCCCACACTCCCCACCTTTTTTAAAACCCCCTCCGAATGACCTTGACACACTTACCAACCCCTCCCCAAACCCCCAAAAAACCCCCAAATCAACAACACACACCTGCCACTTACAACCGCTGACCTTGACCTGCGCCAGGACCGGCTATTCCCTTCTACTATTTAACGCAAAATAAAAAGGAGATACAATTTCCAACACTACTCGTCATAGTTACACTTCCACTGTAATGTTTACAAAACGGTAAATATATATGAAAGATATTATAATGACGATCAATTTCGACCAGTCATGATGAGGATCAATAGAAGCTCAATCAGACCAACTCAGAGGTTGTTCATGCTGGTGATGACCGGTGCAACTGGTTGAAATCGATCGCCATTATAACATATCTTTGCTAGATTTGGCGTCCTGTGCGAAATCCTGGGGCAAGTGATAGATATTATTATTTCATTTATTGTTAAAAAAAGATATATGTTAGCTAAGTTAAAAATTAAACATACTACATTGTTTGTTTTTAAAACCCCATAAAACCCCGTTTCCATGATCATGCTGGTTTGCAAACTCATGGAAATATAACTGGTCTGACACCTTCATACAAAATTGTATAAAAATCTGAGGTTTGGCTATCCGGAAACAAATTATCGGTACCAAGGACACACCTATATTTATATATACATATGAAAATGAACGAACGGTGATTTTGGCTTCTGGGGACCTCAAAATAAAAAGTAACATGGTCCCGGGCTTAGGTCTTACCGTGGCTACTACCGTAATAGCGTATTCCCTATAGGGAAATTCGTTAAAAGTTACATTTTAAAGTGATATCTAAAGACACGAACCACATTAGAAACTTTTTCTTGTGTTGGAAAGATTTATAAGCTACGTCAAACCAATTTAGCTGTTTAAAATATTGACATAAATAACATCGAGCGGCGTATACACGGTAGTTCACAACCATAAAATTAATCAGGTTTATCGTTGCTGTGGACATAAAACATTGGCCAGCTGGTTGCCGCTAGCAGACCCAGTAAAGTAACCCCTCGACCGTCACTGTCGTCTCTGTGAAAAACTGAATTACGTCTCCTGCTATTGAATTGCTTAACTAAAATGCGATACTGATCGAATAAAGCGTTTGCCATTGTAACCGAATTAGTTTTTGATTTTACTGATGCTAATAAACTTTTTCACAAAAAATTAAAATATTTAAGATGAGAGAGATGTTAAAAAGAAGCCTTTTGGATTGTATTAGTACCACGATAAAATAGTACTGGTTCACGAATTGCAAGAATGAGGGTTACGTTTTGATTAGATATTGAAAACGCATATTGAAATGTAAAAACGAACAGTGCTTCATCTTTAAAATACGATACTTATTTTACCTGCCGTAAGTTAAATATCACAGAGGGAAAAAAGAGATGTAATTGGTTAATATGAAACAAATTATTATATAATTTGTTACATATTATTATTATATATACATATAAGCCATAAGGTAAAACTCACATTTTTTTCAATATGATTTTTAGCGTCTAACGATTTTTTATTTTAGAATTATAGTTCTTATGAAATACATATTATGTAGCAATTCAGAGGTTGATATACATTTTTATACAAAAAAGTTACAGTATTTAATGTAAACAAGTATCATCTTGCATCTTACGTCACGGTTTACATTATGCTACAAAGCAACAATTATATTAAATAACTATACTACGATACACATTATATCGCCATATCGCAATACATGGCCGTAGTACACCTCACTAGTGTTCACTTCCAGATTTTTCTAGTGGATTGACCATTCGACGTTTTTGTACAATGTACCGGTAGAAGAAGTTGATGTACCACAGAATAAATCTGTTGGCCTTAGCCTAGAAAAAAATACAGAATTTAGGTTAACTTCCCATAAATAAAACGAGTCGATATTTGACGGATACAGCTCCATCCATGGTGATCGAGTCGAGCGCAAGGCAGATGGTGCAAAATACGTATAAAATGTAGGCCTACTTTTTTAATTGCTATTTTCTTTCAATTGATCAACTGCTTTACATTTTTAAGTAACTTAAAGTATAGTACTAAATAAATCAACAATTAATTTTTTTTTTAAATCCATCAACTATAAAACTGCACAGTTTAAATATTATAAAACTATTATTTTTTTATTCATTCAAAGGATAATTAATTATAATTATATACATTTTTAGGTACTGGTCATAGTAAACCAAATTCTTCTTAAACGTTTGCTCCTCTACTGTTTGAGACAAAATACCTTGTATGTAATACAATCAGGTAATTGAAAGCCTATAAATAAATTAATTGCAAAGGTTTCGAAATGTCTATTTTTGCATTTTAAGAAAGTAAGATAAGATTAAAGTAAATAAAACCTGCTAAGATAGAAAATATTAGCTTTTATTTGGTGCAAACTGCAGGTAAATCGGTTCAGTGTAAGTCTCAGATGAACCGTTCAAAGAATTGAAATAGTTGACTTTTTCCCCATGTTAAATTTCCAAAAGAAAAGTTTATCTTCCATTTTACTTCAATTTAACGTTAATATTTTTTTGTGAAATACATATAAATCCTACTAATAAAGGACTGAAAAGGTTTGTTTTGGTCCAACACGCCCAAGTAGAAGACAGAATCGTCCAAGTAGAAGTCTCAGACGAACTGTCCAAAGGTGTTTTTCCCCTTAATGTTTTAAATATATAGGTATAATTTATGTATACTCAAATTCATTCATTTAGTACAAACAACATTCCAGAGTTCACTTTTGATATCTTTTTTATGAAATTATCAAGGAAATATATGTTAAGTGTCAATGGCACATAAATTATAATCTTGTGATTATGTATTTAAATGAGAATAAATAAAATCATGTGCTTTTAAACAATAGTTTGAATATTAGCAAAGCGTAAAAGCCTCTTATCTTAGTTTGATAGAGCAGAAACATTCTTGTAATGCATAATATTGTTCACTATTAAGTACTACATTGTTCTAAACGCATTTTCAAAACAGTGGATTAAATTATATTATGTACATGGAAAAAACTATAGTTGTAAAACTGTGCATTAAAACGTACAACAAATATGAGTTGAAAACTTACCGAATAAATTTGCAGCAGGTATAATGTGTTTTGTTACCCAGAAGTAATAAATTTATGAGGTTAGAAATAACCCTCAAATGAATTCTGATCAAAGGAATTAAGTTTCAATCGAAATATTATGTTACAAACACACATATTTGGTTATCGTATTGGATTCAGTTTTAATTATATCGTTTGTCAGAATAATGTTGAATTGTCCAGTTCTTAGTGGGTTATATCATTAACTATTAACATGGATTTTCTTTTACTGTGCTATCGTGTTAATATGTTTATACAACCGTTCATTAACTGTGTAAACCTTTGACAAACCATCTTGGAGTAAAAGTTTTGATACGTAGGGTAAGAACGAAGTGTTTATGTCCTGGACAAAAGTACACCACTCATAAGTCTAGTGAAATCAGGGGTCACAAGTTAAAAGGGATAAAAAACTTTCACTATGATAAAAATATTATCTTCACACATCCACCAACATCCCTCTCGCAACATCAAATTATAAATAAGGAGGCACTGAAGCCACAAACCAGAGATTTAAGAAACCTTAACAATCATCTGACTTATTGGGCCGCATAATTATTTTAATTAAATGATGTTAAATAGGGTTTAAGCTAAGGATTCTAGTATATGCATAAAACACAGCTTGCCAAAGCTTTAATTCCGGCCATCGTAGTAATTGCATGTCATTTGTTCTATAAACCCTTTGGAGAAACCTTAATCCCACCTGGGGAAGACTTTTGTTTAACTCTAATGGAAATTTCAGGAGCACCACTCTATTGTTTCGTTGTGAGACAACTTTGCATTTTCTTGGCGTATAACGTTTAACTTTTTGCATCTTTATTCCATGTACTTTTCATCGTGGAAAGTTTAATATTAATACTGTGATTTTAAATATCTAAGTAAAATATATAAAATGGTCATTATTACTTTTATTTAAAAAGTAAATTAAAGAGTTTTACATTGAATTAAGAAAGATATATCATATGTAAAAAGCTAATATTCGATCCCTTCTTGCTGGTAAGTTTTGTAGCCGGTATAGTTACCGTCCAGAGGTAACTAGCAACTCCATGGTAACTCCATGATAGCAACTGATGGTTGCTATAATATATTGTTTGTCTTCTTTGATGTTCTTGGCATCCAGCTCTCACTAACGCCATTGGTGTATTATTTTGGCAATTTAATGTGATTAGGTAAAGTAAGAGGTGGAGGGGACTTTGCAGGAAGTAGGTTTGCCAATTGAAATAACTTTTGAATAAAAATTCCCGTGTTCGGGTATTTTTTGGGGGAAGAGAAATTTTAATTCTGTTAATTTATGAAAGTTAGATGTTTCATTGCGTTTTGCAGTAAAAGACCCATTTAGCTAGTAAGTGTATTAAAATATACGCACTATGTTAAGATTTTGAAACATGGCATACGGTACCTTCTGGAGGCATAACTTTTCTTGCCGGTATTCCTGTACTTTTACAATCCGTCTCGCATGTAACACTTCTGTGTGGAAACTGATCATATAAACTAACTTTACCTAGTCCAGCCTAAATTTTATAATTTTTAGGTGTTACCGTGGAAAAACGATACCAACGAGAAAATTTACTTACCAAAAGGCCTACCTTCTGGCTGGTAATATTTTTAGCTGAAGCAGTAACGCATGCCTTATTAAAGTTTTATAATGCGGATAGTCTGTATACAATTGAAGGCAGGTGGGCATTTCTAAGGTAAATATTGTAAACGTTTTAGAGCAGGAAACGAAGGCAAAGATAGAAGAACCACTCTTACGGGATTGGCCAAACTTCCTGCCGGCTGAACGTGCCCGCGCCACGACTGACGCCCCAGCTGTTGTAATTGACGGTTGGTCGCTACCATCTTAAATATTATATATATATTTTTTTTTTTACCGTGGAGAAGAGTAACTTTCAAGAAAAACTACCGTCTAGAAAGTCTCCTTTGCGTTACGGTATCACAAACATAATATACGTGTTCCCTAGGAATTTGACAAATGTGAGAGTGTATATGGTTGTGTTTTTTATTTTTGTTTTTATAACATTATACCTCAAAGTAAACATTTTGAATAGTAAACAAAATTGTAATTCTTGAGTTGTTGATTTTTTGTGATTTTAATTTCATACTATATTCAACTACAAACTTTAGTTTCTATTAAATTCAAATTCTCCACAACTAATGAGGATGTAAATCGGTGTCGGCAGGGAGGAGCCAAGTTGGTTAGAGACCGCCAGCGCCGCCTCGACATCACAACAGGGTGACTAATGGATTCGGGGTTTCGCATCCTACGACGACAAAGACAGACCCAACCCGGGTCACACCAACTCTCTGACCTTGAGAACTAGCATCCGACGGAAAACAATATACCGTATTAAGATACTACAGTAGTTACAACTATTAGTAAGGGACCCAAGGCCAGAAAATTCGGTGGGGATTAGCAGAAATAGCTTGAATGGGTTTACTAATAATTTAAAATCTTTACATATTGACTGTGTAGTAAGCATTATATTTTGCTTATTACATTATAATAAGTCAGTCAAAATAGTACTTATTACATTTATAGTTACGGAATAAATAAAGTTATGTATTAGTGATAAACATATTTTACATAAAAAATCATGGAATTAGATTGGTGTTTAGATTATGTCCGCAATATATTTATGAATATAGTATATTTACAACAATATTAATTTTCATTTTAATGTATGTCAATGTTTTATTAAATAGCTGTGTAATGTAGTTTCCTTACTTAATTATTAATCATTGAATAATGTTACAGTAACCGAAGAAGCACGGGGAGTTTTTATTCATTTGTATGGAATATATATAGAAATTAAAAATTTGGACGAGTTAAGCCATAGTATATTTTTTAACTACAAGAATGAAATGAGAGTCTTACTACATACAAAGGATGCTTTCAAATTTCATCTACTTTGGAGTCTGATATCGTTTCATCAATATAAATGTGCATGTGATCCAAGTATAAAATGCCAAATTTTAAAGCATTCACATAAAGGATGATCGCTCGGTCCCAATAACAACGAAAATCCTCCTTTACCTTGGTGACCTTAGAAATAAAATAGTGCTAGTGCAAACAATCGTGTAAAAACAGTCCTTGCTAAAAACGCAAGAGTTGTGATATTGGTTGTAGATGTGCAGAAGACTTATAAAAATGTGAAATAATGATGGAAAGAGAAGGTATTTGAAAAAGTTAAACTGACAAAACAATAAATAATACTACTTGTTATAATGTCCGTGAATAAAGGTTACAGCAAATATTCCAAAAATTAATTTTAAAAATAATTGAATTAATTTGAAGGTTAAATATGACCGCCAAGGTTACTGAATTATCCGAAATAGTTACTTATTAGAAATTAGTCCCCTTATTTCCTCGCTGTGCATGAGCCGGAACACTTTGAAGCTTATTAAACCTTAATATGAGGCTTGGCACAACTGAAAAAAAGAGAATTAAAATATTTCTAGTTTTTTGTTGAATATACTGAGGATTTTCTACTTTTATGGTGAAATGTTGAGTCAACATGCATTAAAAATGTTGCTTACAATATACAAATTATTAAACTTAAACTTTCTATAAACTATATTTTGCAAGAGAGTTGTCATGTCAACATTGGTTTTTAAGTGCCCCAAAATGTATAAAACAATATAAAATCAATATCCAGAGTATATCTTTTGGGTATCACTTAATTACTTAAAATGTACGGTAGTGGTGGCTGGATCTCGTACTATATTTAGTACCAGGAGGACCGAGCTTAAGCTCGGTAAAATATTACTTTCGTTCTCACGCAAAAAGCTCGTTCGCTCCGCTCACTCGCCCTCTTCATTTTTAAGACGAGCTCGTTCGCTTCGCTCACTCGCCAGGCCGAAGAGTGCTGCACTTTGGTATAATTTTCCTTTAAAGATATAACACATTGGTTTTATCTATAGTTATCAGCTGATTTTTTTCAATTAATAAAATCTCCATAAGGATAACATGGAAACTTTGAAGGGCTCTACCGCGAAAACCGGATTTTTCCCGGCTATGGGATCAACGCCAATCGATTCCTGGTGGCCCAAACCCCCATATTCAATCAAAAAATCAAAAATCCTTGGAGCGAAAAAAAACTTTGCCCGGACAAACGGAGCTTGTTTTAGAGTATAAGATTTGTGTTCTAATTAGGTTAGAACGACTAGTAAAGCTCACATGTTTTGCTCTCATGCTCCACAAAATACATATATCATTTTGTAAAGAGAAGTGATTGAGGCACCACGAAACATGGCAACTTTACTTGTACTGATGTGTTTGTTGATATATTATGAATAAAACATGTCCGTGAAAAATAAAACACGGAATTGCAAAATCTTTGAAGAGAATGACGATGAAAAAAAATAGAGGAATGAAAATCGTAATTACGGTAGCTTCTAGATGATTATGGATCTTTACAAGATCTGACCTATCATCCAACTTTTAAAATATTAAAGATTGGTGTCTAGACATGATTTCTTTGAAATAGTGAACGAGCAAGATTTTATTTGAGTCTTCTTTAATTTTACATTTTACTATGTAATAATCTAATTCTGTAAAATAATTTTTTCAGGTAATTTTTTATGAACATATGTATATCATTATGTATTACAAAGAGTATCACATCGAGTATCCTGCAATTATTTTCATAACAAATAGAAACCTAGTTCATATTTTTATATAATGAAAACTCGTTATTATAATAAATAAGGAAACTAGCGTGGAAAAAAATGATGATTTAAATGAGTGTTTTATTCAGTTCAAAGAACTGGAACATGAAAATATTTTACATAAAACATAGTTTCAAACGTCAATGTGTGACACAGTGTTCACAGCAAAAAGAATCCATTAGACCTAACAAAGGGCGGAGAGAGCTTAGAAAGCTGACCACCATTTTACAAAAACAGTTTTTAACGGTGCATAAACCCTTTGAATTTTATTGTGTCGTTGAACCACGTGCACAGGTCATACAGAATCTTCTCATCCAATTGTTTGAAACCATTTTCTTTGGTGTTAAATGGATAAAGTATAGACCTTAAGTGATTTGAGCTGATTTCAGAAGTACATTTTGGAAACCAACATCTAAAATGTAATATAAAAATAACACGACTGGTAATAATGTAAATTATAAACTTTTATATGATAATTAACTTTTAAAAAATGTATATACATATTTCTATTATATTTAAATTCCAATACTTACAGAAATTAAATGAATTTAATTTTATGATGAACCAATTTGCGTTTGCTTTTTTATTGTTAATTTGTTAATGTTATTTTCTTACAACATTTTAATCGACTGTCGGGTTGAGCCGGTGAAGTTCATACTGAATCATTTTGTATTTTGTTAAGAATGCGCTCCTTCTATGTATGCCCATAATGTCATTATCAAATTCACTTAATTTGTTTAAATTAATCAATGTTTATTAACTTTTTCATTTCAGCATTAATTGTATGATGAAGTAAATACTTAATTACGGACGGGGTTTCTGAAATCAACACATTGTATACAAAAATAAACATTGTATTCATCGTCGTAATACGAACTTTAAAGGGTTTGTAAGTTTTTAAACTAAAAAGTATCTCAGTAATGTATACACAGGCGCATTAAGCCGCTTTCAGACCACTCATTAGTCCGGCCGGTGCAGGCAGCACTTTAATATTCTCTTTACGCCTATAAAGTTTTTTATGCTTCTTTACATAAGTCGTGCCTGTCGGCTCAAATTTTAAATTAATATAAGTTGCAATTCCTCTAACACAGAGTATTCAAGTATTGTAAAAATATCTTATCCCACCAGTCATTTGTCAATTAATATTAAGTAAATATGTAGTGAATTATAATGACATAGGCTACAATGTAAAACGGCTTCATGAAGCTATGGCTTTTGCACTAACGTTAAACCAGCAAAACTTGATTGAAGACGCTAGTAGTTTCAACTAAATACAAATAATAATTCAAAACCAAGTAGGTTTTCATGATTCTTAGACAACAAAAAAAATTCATCATTATTTTAATATGCGTAAAAGATTTAAATAAGGGGTATTATCTAAAAAACGAATATGTAGCCAATATTTTTTAAACAACGAAGCTCCATAAAACGAGAGAAACCGACACACCTTGTGTTTACTAAAATAATTATTGTCAATTAAAGTTATGGAAGATAAAGTGCATATTCTAAAAGTCGCGATTTGATTTGTAGTGTGATTGCAGATATGAAAAGTGCATTTTCTAATTTTTACCACGATTCGATTTGCAGACCCGCTGATTGGCCGACACCCTCTAGTGTGGTAATCCCCAATCTGATCCCCCCCCACCAAATGAGGGCCCGAGTCTGACATTGCCTCTCCCCACACACGAGGGTCCAGCGACAAGGCTAGTAATTGATTCGCACTGACAACCCCGTGAAATTCCGGTGAAATCGGCGTGTAATGTTAAACGAAACGATTCAACAGCAATGTAGTTGGCTCATAAAAAGCTTACATTACCTGGAAACCCGATTGTAAATATTCAAAACAGTGCACTGCAGAACGTTTCGCTAAAGAATTAAAGAATAGACAATTTACTTTTTGCCATTAATTAGGTTACGTTTTCATTGTTGTTGTGAGACATAACTCATCTTTTATGTCAGACAAAATGTGCATTTTGATTACTGTAGTAATATCCAATCCTTTTAAAATATTGTATTTTAAGTTTGAGAAATGATTGATTTATACTTAAAGAAACTTTTTTCAAAGTGTCTGGCATTAATATTTCTAAGGAGCCTTGTAATAACAGTAAAAGAAGCTGTAATTATTTTTGGAACAACTACAGCCATCATTGCGGTATCATTGAAGTACATACTGCAGTATGCGGAAGAGTACAAAATTATTTAAATATACCAACAACTCAGTAAAAAGTAAAATAGTTCCCTGCTTCAATACTGCGGTTACCACGGCACTCTGTCTTGTCAGTCTTGTGAGTAGTTACTCTAGTTTCTTGCACAGCTCCATATTAAACGATACTCAAAAGCGGTATAATTTTATACAATGACCAAGATTCCTAGTAAAATCAGAACTAAAAATAGTTTTTAGTTAGAAATTGAAATCTTTATAAATTTCACAGTTAAACATTTTTGATGAAGTAAAAAATTTACTTTGAACAAGTAATAATATGTGGTATTGTACTTTGTCAAAGCTAAATATAAAGTCACGGTCAACGTTTATAAGAAGAAATTATACATAATGGCTGGTTATACATAATAATCGAGCAACGTACATAATAAGCAACATAATAAGCACTTTTGGTAGTTGAAAGTGATTAATAATTCACTTTAATTCATAATGTGTAGCACAGTTTGGTTAAAGTAATAAATTTGTTTAAATCTTGATAATTTTTACCGGTTATTATACATAATAGCCAATTGGGATATTAAATGTAATTTTTCAAAGTTATAACAGCCCATAGAACAAAAACAAAATAACAATACCATATACAAATTTTGAACGAATTTTTAACAGTGTCGCTTAGTTTATAACACCACAACTCGAATTCTCAAGTATTACAAATGTCAGAGCAAGGATTCTAGAGAGCGTGTAAAATATATCCACTTGTTTCCTTGGAAGCATAAAGGAAAACGGAAGGTTTTATATAAATATATACCTGACCTCGCTTCACCGAAGATTCTATTAATGAATTATCATCCGTCACCCATTAAAAATTATATATAATATGTAAATTTTAAACAATAATTATACACCACAACAATTGATGCATGTTGTGGTCAGGACGTTTCGGCGACCCTTGATTGTATGATTTTTGACTTACTGACTAATTTAGGTCTATGAGAATGTACAAGTATTAGTGCTTTAACATTGTTGTTAGTTGACCCGGTCTGGGTCAGATACTAGTTGTCAAGGTCCGTGAGTTGGTTTGACCCTGTCTGGGTCGGAAACTAGTCGTCAAGATCCGTGAGTTGGTTTGATTCGGTCCTCGTTGGATGCTAGTTGTCAGGGTCCGAGAGTTGGTGTGACCCGGTCTGGGTCGGATCCTAGTTGTCAAGGCCCGTTAGTTGGTTTGACTCGGTCTTGGTTGGATGCTAGTTGTCAGGGTCCGAGAGTTGGTGTGACCCGGTCTGGGTCGGAAACTAGTCGTCAAGATCCGTGAGTTGGTTTGACTCGGTCTTCGTTAGATGCTAGTTGTCAGGGTCCGAGAGTTGGTGTGACCCGGTCTGGGTCGGATCCTAGTTGTCAAGGTCCATGAGTTGGTGTACCCGGTCTGGGTCGGATGCTAGTTGTCAAGGCCCGTTAGTTGGTGTGACCCGGTCTGGGTCGGATCCTAGTTGTCAAGGTCCGTGAGTTGGTGTGACCCAGTCTGGGAAGGATCCTTGTTGTCAAGGTCCGTGAGTTGGTGTACCCGGTCTGGGTTGGATGCAAGTTGTCTAAGCCCGTGAGTTGGTGTGACCCGGTCTTTGTCGGATGCTAGTTGTCAAGGTCAGTGAGTTGGTGTGACCCGGTCTGGGTCTAATGCTAGTTGTCAAGGCCCATGAGTTGGTGTGACCCGGTCTGGGTCTAATGCTAGTTGTCAAGGTCCGTGAGTTGGTGTGACCCGGTCTGGGTCGGATGCTAGTTGTCAAGGTCAGTGAGTTGGTGTGACCCGGTCTGGGTCTAATGCTAGTTGTCAAGGCCCATGAGTTGGTGTGACCCGGTCTGGGTCGGATGCTAGTTGTCAAGGTCCGTGAGTTGGTGTGACGCGGTCTGGGTCGGATGCTAGTTGTCAAGGTCCGTGAGTTGGTGTGACCCGGTCTGGGTCTAATGCTAGTTGTCAAGGTCCGTGAGTTGGTTTGATTCGGTCTTCGTTGGATGCTAGTTGTCAGGGTCCGAGAGTTGGTGTGACCCGGTCTGGGTCGGATCCTAGTTGTCAAGGCCCGTTAGTTGGTTTGACTCGGTCTTGGTTATATGCTAGTTGTCAGGGTCCGAGAGTTGGTGTGACCCGGTCTGGGTCGGAAACTAGTCGTCAAGATCCGTGAGTTGGTTTGACTCGGTCTTCGTTAGATGCTAGTTGTCAGGGTCCGAGAGTTGGTGTGACCCGGTCTGGGTCGGAAACTAGTCGTCAAGATCCGTGAGTTGGTTTGACTCGGTCTTCGTTAGATGCTAGTTGTCAGGGTCCGAGAGTTGGTGTGACCCGGTCTGGGTCGGAAACTAGTCGTCAAGATCCGTGAGTTGGTTTGACTCGGTCTTCGTTAGATGCTAGTTGTCAGGGTCCGAGAGTTGGTGTGACCCGGTCTGGGTCGGATCCTAGTTGTCAAGGTCCATGAGTTGGTGTACCCGGTCTGGGTCGGATGCTAGTTGTCAAGGCCCGTTAGTTGGTGTGACCCGGTCTGGGTCGGATCCTAGTTGTCAAGGTCCGTGAGTTGGTGTGACCCAGTCTGGGAAGGATCCTTGTTGTCAAGGTCCGTGAGTTGGTGTACCCGGTCTGGGTTGGATGCAAGTTGTCTAAGCCCGTGAGTTGGTGTGACCCGGTCTGGGTCGGATGCTAGTTGTCAAGGTCCGTGAGTTGGTGTGACCCGGTGTGCCGGATGCTTTTTGTCAAGGCCCATGAGTTGGTGTGACCCGGTCTGGGTCTAATGCTAGTTGTCAAGGTCCGTGAGTTGTTGTGACGCGGTCTGGGTCGGATGCTAGTTGTCAAGGTCAGTTGGTTGGTGTGACCCGGGCTGGGTCTGTCTTTGTCATTGTAGGATGCGAAACCCCGAATCCATTAGTCACCCTGTTGTGATGTCAAGGCGGCGCTGGCGGTCTCTAACCAACTTGGTCCCTCCCTGCCGACACCGATTTACATCATCGTTATTTTTGTCAGATTTAAAATTTAATATAAAACAATGTTTTAAGTTGATTATAGTATAAATTAAGTGCTTCTCATAAATACAATAAAACACAATGAATGTTACTTTTGAATACTGTTTACTATTGAAATTTGTTACTTGGAGTTGCATGTTATTTGTATAACAAATACCGAAAGAAAATTATCGCTCATCTTCGTTTATCCCGAGACAATATGAGTGTATGTTTATGTACCCATGTATTACGATGGTGGTGTAGCAACGAAAACAGCGTTATAAATAAATCACAGTAAAACCTTCCAAAATCCTTTTAAAAAGAATTTATAAAGTCCAAAACAAACTATTAAACAATTTTGTAAATCAAAGATTATAAATATACATTTAGTTTATCAAATTTTAATCAATTTTAGCTTCGTAAATACAATATACTGTCGATGAATCTTCAAATTAAAAAAATTAACTTATTGAATAAAAATTAAAAACACAGCATTATTAACATATAAAATCATAATCCAAATCCTATCCTTTTTACATTCTTCACCTGCATACTTTAAATTATATATCGTTCCACCAAGAAAAAAATAGTTGAAATAAAGATGGAAAACGTTAAACGTTATACGCCAAGAAAAGACAGAGACGTCCACAACGAAACAATGGAGCGGTGCTCCTGAAATTTCCATTAGAGTCAAACAAAAGTCTTCCCTGGGTGGGATTAAGGTTTCACCAAAGGGTTTATAGAACAAATGACATGCAATTACTATGATGGCCTTAGTTACAGCTTTGGCAAGCTGGGTTTTACTGTACATGCGGAACACTGATATGTTATTCTACCTAAGACAATTATTGTTAGATGTTTACTTTATTTTACAATACGATCAAATAAGCCAAATAACTGTAGATGTTTTTATGTGTTTTTGTGACACATGTTTTCTTATTCATTAAATAGTATGTGCTAAGACGGTGGATTTTGCATATTTTGTCCTTAAATATACATTATTTATATAGCTTACCTTACTTACATATAAAAGAACCTCAAATTTAATACGAAAACAGGTTACAATAAGAACTGTTGAATTCAACATTATTCTGACAAACAATAAATTAAACCGAATACAACATGATAAACAAACATACGTGTCTGTAACAGAATATTTCAATTGGAACTTAATGCCTTTGATCAGAATGCATTTGGGTGGTGAATCAAACATCATAAATTTATTACTTCTAGGTAACAAAGTACATTATATCTGATGAAAATTTATTTGATAGGACTAATATTCACCGTGATTTATAATGGATATTACATGTAAACTTGTTTTACGATTTTTAACCATACTGTCTAAACTTGATTTTTTTAACGCTATTTAAGAGTTTGACGTTTGGGAAAGTCGTTGGCGTGGTGGTTAGGGCGCCGGACTTCGGGACCATTACAGAGATTTCGTGGGTTCGAATTGGGGTTTTATCAGAACTATTCTGCTCTACTGTTTCGGCTATACCCCATTACTTTGTCTGATACGTTCCACGCATAAAACTATAATCCATGTGTTTGTGGGGAAAAGTACAAATAATACAGCAGTGCAATCGTATCTATCTGCGGTAAAGAAAAAAAAAGAAAAAAAACATCTTGCTTGGTTTGCTTCTGATCTTTGTAATTAAAAAATATCTTATCATATTAAACGAGAAAGTTTTGTATTTACAGTTGTAGTTAAAAGATTTTGTAAAAGAAATGTGGCTTAAATTACTCGTTTTCAAGATATTTGAAAATAAAACCTATAAATTCCTGTAATAAAAAAAATCTAATGAAACTACGTCTTTTATAGTAAAACTTTATACAGAATTTCAACTCATTCTTAACTACGAGTAAAATATTTTAAACAGATTCCGCCGAAAGGGTAACGTTTGATTGATGACATTTTCTGTTTATTTTTGTTCGTCTGTTACACTGAATCAATACATAAACAATTATGACAATTGTGTGTATTATGATTAGATATGCCACCACGAGAGAAAGGTAAGGTAAATTTGGAAAATAAAACGTAAAGTAAACTAAATAATATGAATAAAGATGATAATGTAATACAGGTAAAAATGTGATATATATATTGATCATATTGTATTTAATGATGTTTGTGTTGCGCATTAAATGGTTTTTCAAATTTACTACCATATTTTTGCCTAACATCTAATCAATGCATGACACTATGTTAGTGCCATGCATTACAAGAAAATCTCATATTCAATATAATTTTTTTATTTTATTTAGATAAGAGATTTTGTACGTTGAGGCCATTCAAACTAGGGTTTACAATAATTCGATTTTATTTACTTTTCTTGAAATACACAATTACACTTAATACTTTATAAATCATTGACTCTTAAAATATGTTTTTCAATGTCATTAATATCGGAGCCAATTTTAAAATACTTATTGTATTAAAAATGTTTACCATTTAATAGTAAAAAAGTGGGGTCGTATATTATTTAAAATTTCTAATATCAATCTCGTGATTGCTAAATAATATGTACATCGTAAAAACAGTTAGAAGATAAGCCTTTTAAGACGCAATATTTTAGAGCTTGACAATGAGCAATTTTTGGTTTAAAATATACTTTATTTTGTAAGTCCCACAATAGGTTACTACCATTAATACCATTAACCATGGTCTCAATAAATTATTGAAACTTTACTACAGTGTCAAAAACTAAGAAATGCAATTTTATACTTAATTTCGGTATTGTTCAAAAAGAATTTGTACTTTTTACATTAACAAAATATTTATTTCTTAAGTTTGAATCATTTTGATACTGTCATTTCCATATGTAAATATATAATATATTTTTTCAAAATATTTAAAGAAAGCAAACAACGTCAGTTCCAGAACATATTTAGTGATATTTTGGAGCTAACCAAAACTTAAGCAACATACTATTCATTTTTATTTTATCGAAGTTGCTTTTATGGTATGCTAAAGTTAAGTCAATCCTAAGTGTTTAATTTAATTTTTTTTTTTTTTTACTTAACTAGCACATTTTAAAAACTTTCTATTAATACGTCTTTTACCATCATTAAAATGTACAGCTGATTCAGTTACAATGGAAACCCCTTTATTGGATCAGTGTCGCATTTTAGCTAAGCAATTCAATAGCAGGAGACGTAATTCAGTTTTTCACAGAGACGACAGTGACAGTCGAGGGGTTACTTTACTGGGTCTGCTAGCGGCAACCAGCTGGCCCATGTTTTATGTCCACAGCAACGATAAAACCTGATAAATTGTATGGTTGTAAACAACCGTGTATACGCCGCTCCTTGTTATTTATGTTAATATTTTTAACAGCTAAATTCGTTTGATGTAGCCTATAAATCCATAAATCTTTCCAACACAACATAGAGTTATTACTAGAGTTCATGTACTAAGACATAAATTTAAAATGTTACTTATTAATAATAAAAATTTTGAAGTATTTCTTTAATTAAAAAAAAATTGAATGTGGTGTGAACATTATGTACATAATAGATGTAACTGCTTAAACTGTTTCGTCAATCCATTTGAAAATCCCAAGATTAATAGTTAAACTTAATTTTAGGTCATTGAACAAAAATTTTGTCTAATGTTATTTTTAACGTGTTATCATATGTCGTTTTAAACACTATTAAATAATTGCTGCAAGTCGTGCAAAGATAAAGGGAATTACTAACTCACTCACTCATCTCTAATTATTCAGCTCCCTATAGTGATAGGGTGTTGAAATTAATTATGGTTCGATTCGTCGGGCCACATAAAACATGGTTTTATCATAAATTTAATCTTAAGCAAGGAAGAGATTTCCACTGGAATTCATATTATAACGGTTTATTTTCTATAATTAACTAAAAAAAGGGTTCTCAGGAAATGGTTCTCAAGTATTCACTGAATAGTTCTCAGGAATATCACAATTCCAGGGTCTTCCAAACTGGAAATCATACGATCTACTATCTTTCCTGTTATTAAAGGCTATCCCCGATGTTTTTTCTTATTTAACACGTGAATATGAGACGGTTCTCACCCAATTGCAGCACAGATCTTTGAGGTTTGTTTATAACCTGACAAACTGGACCAAATCAGTGAGTTCAGAAGAGCTAGGGTATCAATAATGAAAAAAAAATTGGTTTGTCAAGCTCTCAAGGTTTTTTACAAACGTCTTCCGATTGGAAAACCCGAATATCTAAAAAAAAAAAAAAAAAAAAAAAAAAAAAAACAGCTTGTTTTTAGACATGCCTGTAGACACTGTGCGCAGTACCCGGCAGGATTTGCCGCTTTCGGCAAATCCGGCCGCTTAAGGTTTTGTTATTACTTTTGTTTTTAAAAAGATGTAAAAAATTGTTTATTTGATTTTTACATTAAACATATGATATTTTTGACATTTAATTGAACTTTGTATATTGTTTACAAGAGTTGTAATGTAAAGAGAGTTAATTTAATGAATGCTTGCTCAATACAGTAATTATTTATGCGTTTATTTACTGTTCAGTGAGACGATTGAGAGGAGCAAACCAACTTATCTAGAAGGAAAGTGAGGAGATAGAACATTATTTCAATTTAAAGCCTTATACCTAAAAGTGTGTAAGGTAGTCAGGTTTATTTTTAGTGCTTTGTCCTATGTTGACCTATGTTGACACTATTGGATCAACTGAGACCATATCGGTTTGAAGCAGCCAACATTGACTGGACGGGGTGGGAGGCAGGACGGTCTGGCCCATGTCAGGTCTTGTTGCCATTTCCCCAGAGTGCTAAAACTGTGCTGAATTATTTTGGCTGTCCTCTATAGTTAAACTTATAAGCTTCATTTTTTTCCTAAATCATTCATACCTATTGTTACTTTGTAAATGAAATTTTTTCAGATAAAAAAAATTATAAACACTGGTATTTAATTAAATTATTTTTTGTGAAATACAAGTGCAGACGACTTAACCGTTTTATTATTTAATATATGATGATTTTTTTAGGTATTGTAAAGACAATTTCAATTCCTTAAACATAAAGATATTGTTTTAGTTTAAGTTACAATCAAAACACTGTTTTAGGGAAACGTAATTATTTATTAATACATAGAAAATAATTTAAGTAACTAATAAAGTATTCCATTTTCTATCTAGTTATTTCCCCAGGGAACAACCCATAATAGATGGTGTGACGAGGGAGACGTTTATTGCATGCCACCTGCCGCGACATCCAGTGGAGAGGTGAATTTATATTGTGGCAATATTGGAAATAATAACAAAACATTATAAAACCAGTTAATACGCTAAGATTGTTGAATTTTTACAACCTATTCACTAAATACTTACAGTGAAAAACATGATAAATACTAGTGTTAAAGTTCTAGGTCAGTTTATATCCATTATCTTGTCCCAATCAAACTTGTCGGTAAATCCAGTCACAGCAGTGGCTTGTTTTCCTCGGTACAATTACACAGTGGCGGCAGCCCAATGACTAGGCAGGCTGGACGGAGCGCCGCGCTGTAATGTGGGGTCCTGGCCCCGACATTTTCGATTCTCTTCCCATTAATCATTGTGTGTGGGCTTCCCCAAAGTACTATAATTACCACAACATTCGTCTCGCTATGTTTGATTTTATTTGATTAAACTCGTGTAATATCTACACAACGGGGGTAGGGAGTGAGTTCATCGCAATCGGTAATTTTTCTCAACTAGTAAGATGATATATTAATATAGCATTTCCACCTATGTATAAATAAGTTTTGTAGGTATCATTTTACATGAAAATTATAAGTATACAATTGTAGTATGAAAATCAAAATTTTGGTTACTAACAAAATTGTGTTTATGTGTTCAGTAGATTGCTTTTACCCCTTCAACTTTTTACGAATACAAAATGTTTAAGAATTGATTCCGCATAACTCACGGCCGTAGGAGCAATATGATTTCATTAACGACATTTCTATTTTTAAACTATTTTACTATTCTTCAATATTGATAAAAACGTGCCACCAAATTCCACTTGAGTTACAAATGCATATGTATGTATCAGTCAATATCTATGACAGTGTGTAAGACATGTAAGATGTGTCTTTAGTTTACTTTACAATTTCAGTAAAAATAAACTTGGTAAATGGAATAGCTGCGGGGTGTTATCGAGATTGTTCATCCGCTTTATTGACGCTAAATAAAGATAGCTTTAAATTTCTGTTCTTAATCTCTACTGATTAACAAAATCATTATAAAACTTTGAAGACTTACACAATCGCTTGAATGTATTACTAAGGTTTTATTTTTTTGTTTAATTTTTTTAAAACATCGAACAAATTTTCATTGTTACGAAAAAAGTGTATATTATCATCAGCGCCAAATGATAAACTGTGACTGAAACAGATATGAGCTAAGGAAATACATCGTTATCCTGAAATATTAAGCTACCTTCAAAAATCCTTTCATCGTTGAAATCTTTGATGATCCACCTCTATCCAATGTCTGTAATTTTAAAAATACCGTTAGATGTACTATTTGAGTTTTCCAACTATTTAAAACGTAAACTGGAACTATTTCATTAGTGTTACTCGGTGATAATATATTGATTTCTATAAATAGGTAGTCCTGGAACACTCTGGAAGCCCACCAGCCATTTCTCTTGTAAAATAATATTAAGTGAAACATCTTGAGAACTATAATAATACAGGTTGCAATGTAAAAGAGTTCCATACTCCATGACTTCTTCCACCCAAGTTAGACTAGCATAACCTACTTGAAAACTTTAGTATATTTCACTTAAATACAAATATTAATCCAAAACTGTGTATGTTTTGCAGGATTCTTAAATTCACAAAGTTCTGATTCTTTTTTAAAAAGTTTTAAAAGGAATGATATTTAAAAAAAGAATATTTACCTCATACTACTTATTCAATGAAGTTTCATTGATCAATAAATCAAGACACTAATAACATATGTGTACTGAAAGTATTATTTATGAATTAAATTCTAAATGTGGTCAGTAAATTGTACATTCTTAGTCACCTTAGCGGCGTTTAAGTTTCACCATAATTTGATTGACCGTGAACAGATGTAATTTCCTTATGTTTGGCAGTGGCGTGGGACCGTCAGTGCAGACCCACTGATTGGCCGCCCCCTCTAGTGTTGTAATCCCCAATCTGACGCCCCCCCCCCCCCCCGCTCATAAGGCCCGAGTCTGACATTGCCGCTCCCCACACACGAGGGTCCAGCGACAAGGCTAGCAATTAATTTGCACTGACAAGCCCGTTAAATCCCGGTGTAATCGCTGTGTAAAGTTAAACGAAACAATTTCAACACGAGTGAAGTTATCGCATGAAAACGCTTAAATTATAGTTAAAACCTCTCGGATAAATTGAAATACAGCGTTATCGATGAATAAAAAGACAATAAAATATGAAATTCCAAAATATTTACTTAAACTTTAGTATTATAGTAAAATGTACAATTCAATGTTGGATACGTAATTGCACAGTAATTATATCCTTACAGTCGTAATATAAGAAGATTAAAAGAAACTGCGGGTAATCGTTTCACAACAACAGGAGCCATCATAGCGGCAGTTAGTTACTGCAGGTTTGCGAGAACATACAATATTATTAAAAATGCAGATAACTTTCTGAAAAGTAGAACAGTTTCTTGTTTTAATACTGCGGTTGCTACGGAACTGGTTTGTCAGTCTTGTAAGTAGTTACTCCAATTTCTTACACCCCTAGGGTAAATAGAATATTACATTAAAAGATAAACTCGTGTACTCGTAAAACATAGTCCCCTTGCTGTAAAAACCACTGACTATACACTTATAAAGTGTTATACCAATATAAAAATAGATACTAAAACTTAAATAAGTAGATTGAGTCCCTGTGCCATGTTTTAAATGAGTTTTCAATATCAAAGAATCATTTAATACCATGACAATATTCACGGACATATATAATTTCAGTTCAAGTACAATTAGTTATTTTATAGCCAAGATTAAAGTGTTTATATTATGTTTGAACTTATTTTTTTTAGTAACGTTATGGTGGATTGGGATTTTTCAAGCTTTTTTTGAATGACTCTGAAATCACCCCACCACTACTTTACACAAATGTGCTTCGCAAACATCTAGTGTACATTCCATATACATCACTAGACCCGAGAACATGGTTAACAAAATTGTAAGATTTGAATATTTAATCACCGAATGAGAAAAGATGGTAGAATTGTTTCGAAATTTATCATACGTAATGGATATAAATCCGAGAAAATGGTTTAAAATCCATGTTTGATATTTAAATCTTAACAGAATACCTCCATCTTTTCGTGTGAAAAAACACATCATCAGAGGATGAAGTGACAGCTTGTTCGATGAAAAAATGTAGAGCTAAAGGAACAAGAAAAAAAATACAGCTTTAGCTAAATACAAAGTACAATTCCCCTACCTCCCCCCCCCCCTGGATTTTTTACATGAAATGTTCTCAAACGTCAATGTGTGCAGGCGTAAAGAAGCCAACACCTAAAATAAAATAAAAAATTTTTTCATGAACTAATTTAAATGTGTTTCTTCTTATTATAATTTTATCGTTTTCTCATATAGGATACACGATATCTATAAAGCTTCGCTTGCAAATTAATTTGTTTATGTGGGTGTTCAATCACGTAACGGACAATGTAAAATAAATCCTCTTACAAAAAATCGAGTAATTTTTCTTCTAATATTTTTTAAACTTTTTTCTAAAAGAATGATAAAAAAATAATGACAAAATGTTTAGCATATAAATTTAATTAATAAATTGCTTTGTTATCGATAATAATTAAAAATAGCAAATGAGACAGAGAGTGATAAAATTATAGTTTTTGTGTATATAACTAACCATTGAAAGAGGCTACAGTGGCAGTTCATGCAAAGTTAAATCAGCAACGTTTTGCAACATAGAACAAAGCACCTGGGACAATGCCGGTAGCTGTTCGGTCCCTTTGCTATTAGATACAGTTGTTCTTGTAATCCCCACTTGATATCCTGTATGTGCTCGATGTAAAAGCCTCTCCTATACCAAACACTGCAACATCAAAACACTCGGCCTACCTCTCCTCTTCAATAACGATACTAGCAAAGGTATTTTATTATTCTCATTTATTAAAATTGAAAAAAATCTTACTTAAATTTAAAGCACAATTAATTACTCCATTGTAGTAATAAGCGTTTTATAATAAATAATATCATCGTTACTTAAATTATCAACCATCATTATTTTCTTCAAAATTATGTTTTGGTCCACATATGTAAGGGAATATCATAGGTCTATTATTTTATTAGCAAATCATTTTAACATATTTTTTTAATTTTAGTTTCTGATCGTATATTTTTTATTCTAGATTTTATAGAAAATCAATGAGGCAACTACATTTTGAACGATACACATATTTTGCCTAATTTACCTCAATTATACCGAAAATTGATAACTGAATTTTAAGGAACGACCCATGTTGTTTTTTCTTAGAGTATTGCAAATCATCAATAGAAACATTGTTACAAATTGAACATTTATTTGATGAAATATGAAAATATTTATATGTGTTATGGTTATTACAATACTTCACTTTAATGTGAGTTAGAATTAAAAGTAATTAAACCCATTAGTTTAGGGTTTATTTGTTTGCTAACTACTGTAAAATATAATTTGTTATGTATCGTTCCACCCATTTATCAACCATATCACTAAAGTGCAAGCTTAAGGCATTTTTTATTTCATGCGACTCCATTTATCGTTGCTTGAGTTGTGACAAAGAAACAAATGGCAGCGTCTGAGAATATTAGGCTTTAATCCATCTTCTCTGTCACCTGCATGCATTAAGGGTTGCCTAGAATAATTTATTAACAATTAGAAATATTGGATGTATTTTTAAATTTTTTTCAATATTTGGGAGATTTTAAAAATTAATTGCATTAGGAAATGTTGAAAAGGTTGAGCATAGTCACATAACGTCCTTGTGGCCTCATAAAAATCAGGAATATCTTAGCATTTCTTTAATAGCTATAAACTATTATTTTCTTTAAATTTGCGATTCATGTTATCCACATTTTATTGTTTATAATTTTGTATGATCTATTATCACCAGTGCTATCTATTTATTGTTAATAAAATGTTACCAATTGATTGCTATTTATAATATAAAAATATATTTGCTGTATATTAAATATCAAATTCATTTATTTCTTTTAGTACAGTAATTACTGTACTAAAAGAAATAAATTAATTGGTCTTTTAGTAATTTTGTCTTTTCGTGATGATTAGTGTAAACATTAATGCAATGTAAAGAAAGTTTATAAAACTGTTTACATTAAAATAAAAAATGTAAAAACGTTGGTAGTTGAATGTCTCTTAGTAAATTGAAAAAGAAAAAGAAGAAAAGGAGGACCTCAGGCAAGAACAATTTTTTTAGGTTCCTTCCACACAAAACGGCGCGCGGCGCGGCGGTAGCACATTTTCTGTTGTCGGTTATGTTAAGCAATTTGTTATCATAGTTTTGATTTTTCGCTAATAATTATTTATAGTAAAGGTAAAACAATGCTAAAAGACCATATTAAACTGTCTTAATTTAGGAATAACAGAATTTCTAATATTCGGAAAATCCTTCCAGTGTTTCTCTATGCGGTAACACTGTAATATATGAGAAAACGAGTCCATAGTCTCTTCAATTAAGTGTGCAAGAAGATGCTTGACCTCCAACTTATGTAATGTTGTAAAATATGTCGACATTTGTGCAGAGAGAACTTTTTGTTGAAGTGTAGCGATAATAACGAAACTTGACAACAAAAAATCCAACTGTGTTTGTTGACACTGCGGGGGCCAGGCCGCTGATCATCGTTCATTTTTAACATGGTTGTGTTTGTTAATCACTCTTTTCACTGTTGTTTTTGTTTATGCTCGTAGCAAAAGGTGTATTTCATGCAAGATAATGTACTATCTATAGAAACACGGAGTTACAGACATTCATGTTCTACCTTAGAAAGGTTGTTAGCAAATTGTTAATTGAAGTTAATTTGTTATCAGATTTTATCAACTTGTGAATCTATTTAGAGTACTTTTATAATTTTATTGCATGTCACTTACTTTGGTTAGTGTTCTGTAAACTCGCTATTATTGTCTTGTCTACTAGTTAAATTTAAAATATATTTTTAAGTTATTTTTTCAGGTAAAACTTGTGTATAGTTGATAGTTATTAACCATTTATTTATTAATTTTTCACATTTCATTTATTTTTTTATTTTTTTGTTTGATTTATAGTTTATTAATTGAAAATTGTTGTAGTTAGCTCCGATTCACGTTAAAAATCCGTATCGGATAGAAAATGGACGGCCAATGCTAGAGTAACTACGTACATCCCTGATTTAATTTTTACAGTAGAATTTATTGTAAAGTATAACATTTCCAATTTAAACTGTATTTAAGGCTCACGTAAAAATACAAAAAATTGTATACAGTATGTTAAAAAGGCCCCGGATTGGCATAATAGACAATAACTAATTTTGTTTAACCACTATAACTTTGTACATGTTTTAAAGTTATTAGCTTGTAACCATTAACATTGAATTTTTTTACATGTATAGGATTTTTAACCCTCCAGGGGAGCGACACATAGGGAGCTTACTTAAAAGAAAATCTTAAATGTAGCATAGATCAATACGTACATTAAATTAAAGGTCTCTAAATAGAGAAAAATGCCGTAAATCTTACCTTGATCGGACGACCTAGTAAAAAATGGCAGACGATCAAAACTTCCCATTAAAATCATGTTGGCGAAAACAAAAACGCAATAACGACCGACCCACTCGACTTTTTGAGGTCGGTTTTATCAAGAATTTATCAGAATGCAAAGCCTTTGAAATGGTGTAAATAATTCATCGGCCTACGTCATGTGACACATAATTTTAACAGACTTTGCGTTATAAGCAATTTGCCACAAACCCAACCCATAAGTCGGTTAAATCTGTGGTCGGCAATATGATTTCAATACAAATTTTGATACCATGTCATTTTTTACTTGGTCATCCTTTTAAGGTCAGGTTTACGGCATTGTGCTCTATTAATTGAGATGTTTAATTTGATGTACATATATGATCTATGCTTACATTTAATCTTTTCTTCTTACTCCCTATTGCCATCCCCATTGAGAGGTATAAATCCTATTTAAAAAAATGAAAATGTCGATTTCAATGGATTATATAGATGTACAAAGTTTCATTTTATAATATAAATTAGTTAAAGAATATTAAGCCGCTCCCCGGATTTTTACACACTATATATTACTACTTGACAACGACCAATAAAAAACTTGTAGTAAAAAGTAGCTGTTTGTTCTAAATTGAGGGATGAAGTATTCCACAAATAAGTTTGCCGATATCGCTTAATTAACCGTTAATCTGATGTCATTTATAACCCCCTCCTCCCGGTCCCCCCTGCCACCCCCCCCACCACCAACCACCCATCTCCACTGCGACCCTCGACCACCGATGACACTCGTTTATTTGCCCTCAATTTCACAATTGCTTTCATTCGATACGTCATGTTTACTTTTCTGTTGCACTTTTTAATTAATGTTCAAACATTAGAATTTCGGTTTTAATAATTCTCACATTCGCTTTTTTCATCAAGTTTCACACAATTAACAACTTGTAACATTATTTAGAGACAATACAAAATATTTGTTTGTTTGTAGAATGATTCAAGGATGTGCACTTCTAAATAAAAGTTCAGATTTCTCCAAATGATGGAAATTTGTGAAAAATAAAAATATTGTTTTGTCAAACTTTGGGTAGAGAGTAGTGGGGTTTGGTTACTTTCAAAACGGAAGTCGTGCCAATTGCCAGCCGCTGCCGGCCAGCTGCCATCGGCCAGCTGCCAAATCAGTCGCTGCCGCCATATGCCATGCCATATAGCTTCCGGTGGGGTAGGAGATGTTATTTGAAATTTGAAATTCAACTTGACAATTGGGTTATGGAAAGTATGTCAAGGTCATCCAGAGTAAGTTTTAAAAAAACCCTATCCCGCTACCACCGGAGTAATAGTTCGGAGAGTGGAACCAACTCCGGTGATAGCGGGATAGGTATAGAATTAGGTTTGTGAATTTTATTTGTGAAAAACATACAATCAATGTGTGACAGCAGTGTTTAAACAAGTTGAAGTTTTGTTATGAACTACAGAGTTGTAAACACAAACACCGACGACGATGAGAAGGTAAACGCAGAGTCCCCAGATGATGTATTTAAAAAGTTTGAACAAACGTAACATCTCGAGTTGGTTTTCCCGTTCCATTTCCAAACGTTTGATTTCCAATTTCAATTTATCCTCTTCCATCCTTGTTACAAATGGAACTTCATCCATCATATCCATCATGTTTGTGTTTTTTTGAAATTTTGAAAGAAGCGATGTTGATAGTTGAAGAGGCGAGGATGGAATGAGAGTTAAAAGAGGGAAATGTCGGTTAAATAAAGAAGTGGTGGGGGGAAAGAGCGTTGTTACATAGAAGTGGTGGGGGAAAGATGCTGCTCATCATTTGCCTCAGAAGTTGTGTCCGACTGTAGAGGGGTAAGAGGAGTAGTATTTAGTAAACTGTCTTCATGAGAATTTTCAACCTTATTACAAATAGGACAAGCGTAAGTTATTTCCAAATTCATTGTAATAGCGTTAAATTTATCTATAATTTCATTTAAAGCATTAAATATTTCTTGTAAATCATCTTTTGAGTTTATTTCAAAACTAGCATTCATTCGTGCCAATTGAGAAGTGTTCATCGTTAGAGAGTTGGCAATCGAATGAGGATTAGCGCCTAGGGAAGGGGGCTTATATAATGGCGACCTTGAGCAGGTGTTTAGGGAGGGGGGCTTTTTAGGGAGGGGGCTTCTATATTGGGGACCTTGAGCTTATGATTGAATAAAACGTTTAGTTCTTCTTCTTCTTCGTCTTTTAATTCAATTATTTGAACCGAAGTAGTTGTTTCATCCTCTTCACTCGATGAAGAAAACAATTCACCAGGATTTAAATATTGAACTACAATTCTGAACCATCTTATAGGATATTCGTCAATGACAGAAAGTAAGTTTTGAAACAATTCTTCCATCTCCTCCCTGTCAGTTATTATATGTTTAAACTTGATAAATTTTCCTTCCATGTTGTTAGTTAGAGTGTTGGAAGTGGAATGATTTAATATTATATAAAAATTAGAACTAATGGTGGGGGAAATCTCAAGGTCATCCAATTGAAGTTTTAAAAAAGAGTGTAAAACTGAAATTATACATTTGATGGTTCTACAGGATCGGAATACCAATCTGATCTGTATTTACATCTTTTTATCATATGTGTACAAAAATCATCTTGATGAGACTTGGTGCGTTGACAATGAGCAAGATCTAGAGGGTGAAATTTGAAACATCTTTGAGGACAACATGTATGAAAATATCTTGATTTGTAAAATTTGAAAGTTCGCAATTCCGGTGGCGGTAGTTGTTTTGTTTTACATTTGCAATAACAAGATCCGAAGAATTCACATTTAGTACAAGCTAACCCATCCACCATCATTGGTCCTAAATCTGTACACTGTTGTTCACAACAGTAACGAGGTTTGTACTTGTATTTTTGCTCTTCCATGTTGACGCTGCGGAGTCTAGTGAAAGAATAAGATTGTATAGTGATGAATAGCGAGTTTTATGTACTATGAAAAGTGGTAGGGGTAATTTCAAGGTCATCCAAATGGAGTTTTAAAAAATTATACCTTACAAGTGTAAGGATTATTGAAATTTAGGAAGTTTGTTTCTGTTTGTTTTCTTCAGACTTTTTTTCTCTCTCTGCCTTAGCCATAGCAATAAGTTCTTCTGTTGATAGTGGATGTACTTCAGGAAATTTTAAAATTAATTTAGCTTGATATCCTTCTTTAGTTAATACATCTAAATCTTGAGTCATTTGTTCAACAGTGTTATAATCCTTTCCATAGATTTTCCCATCAAGTTCAATCATCATTCTGTATAACATTTTGTAGAATAGATCTTGTTGTGGCGAGAGCTGAGAAGCGAATGATTATTTATCAAACTGTTACATCCTTTTTATGAACTTGATATTGATCACGTGATTCCTTAGTTGTAATTTTATTTATTAAAAGTTATTCATCATTGGTAATACTTCTGGAACTTGACGTTATGTTGACCAGCTGGCGATGAAGAAGTTGTAGGTTGTGTAGAAAAAAATATTTCATCATCGCAATATTTTGTTTTAGTGAACATCCTTGTATTAGTAGCACTAACATCAACAGTTAAGTGATAACCACCGGTAAGTAAAACTCGCATTTCGTTAGTTAAATCTTCAAGTTGTTCAAAAGTAGTTATGGTGTTGGTATCATAAGATGCACACTTAACCTTTAGGGACATGTTGAAGTTTTGTATTTAGTGATAGAGAGTGAGATGTGTACGGTACGAAAGGTAGTCGTAGACTGATGAATTTAACAAGTTGATTTTCACTTTTATTATCACACAAAATTGGGTCAAGGTCATCCCATGGAATTTTTAAAAAAAGCAACATATTGTAATGTACAAACACATTACAATATGTTGCTTTTTTTATTTTTTTTTTTTAGGTTTATATCATATTTATTGAGAAACAAATACAAAGAAATATTTACAATCTTATGTACAAACTAATCAGTAGTAGGTGTTACATGAATTGTAAGTTCAGTAGAATTGTTTCCACTTGGTCCATGTGATACCAAATAGAGTGCGCCGGGTTGAATTATACGAAGATCTTCATTTTGTAGTAGTTGTACGAAGCGCTTTGGTAGGAAGATTTGAAATTTTGCTTCATCACCAATTGTATAAGGTGCCTCGCTTAATGTGCAATTTATAGCATCACCTACTGAAGTTTCCATCTTCTTTATTGTATGAATGATGTAGTGTTTTTCTTCTTTCAGCTCGGAACATTTTTTTGTAGGTAGGATTGTTGATTTTGAATGAGCGTTGAATTGTTCAACTAAATTTTGAAGTAAGTTGTTTGATGCCATCTTAATGTTTTTGCTGATGCTAATCTTCTTGTTAATAAGAATATCCGTTGGAGATGTTGTCTCTTCGGAGGTTCGAGTAATACTCATGCTGTGTCATGGTAGCGCTCTCACTTTTATTATCGAGAATACCCCCACCACTGACACTACCCCCACCACTGATGCTACCCCCACCACTTTGTTGAAGGAAATTATTCAAGCGGTAGGCATTCTTCAAAGCACACTGTGACCTTCGATGTTTAAAACTTTTTGATGAAATACAAAGTTCATTAAAGTAGCATTGGAAATCTCTATCTATTATTGCATTTATCACTTCATTGCTTGTAAATGATTGTATCCAATTTGCTTTTTCCAATCCTCTTGTGTAGATAGTTTTAAACTCTTTACAATAATGATTCATAATATGCGGCATCATGTTATAATGAATAAAACCTTCATCCCATTTTAAGTTATGAAAATGTTTGTTTAACCATTTGTTTGTAACTTTCGCTTTAGTTGTTAGTTTATTGAATGGAAATGGAGGTTTGAACAAGTAATGATAAATTACAGATGTGTTCATATCCAAAATTACTAATTCTTTAATAATGAAATTTCCATCATTCCCTCGAAAAGCTTGAAATTCAATTATACCTCTTTTAACTTCCATTAACTGTGATGCAGTAGAAAACGAAACCCGTTTGTTCATGATGAAGTCTCATCCACAACTGACTGTTATTACAAACACGATTGTTCTTCTTTTATTTCTTGCGCTTCTTCGTTTATATTAAAATTGGTGTGATAGTTGTTTAATTGTCTCCACATATCCACTTCTTGAGGTATTCGATTAAAAATTGAAGTATCCACAGGACCATATAAAATTGGAATGAATGGTTGTCTGTCCAATGTATCGATTAGATAATCTTTAATTATTGTACTTGAAAATACTAGTTGTTTTAAGTATCTAGTGACAGGACCGGTAGTACAACTTAAAGTGTAAAATTCTTCTTTAGTGAAATGTAATTTTACATCATGTCTAGTTAAATCTTTGAAGCGAACAACTTGTCCCCCACGATGTTTGATTATATCAACTTCAATATTTGATTCTAATAAACTTAATCTTGTTCTTTTTCCAAATGTGTTGTTAGTTAAATAACATTCCAAAAGATGTAAATGTTTCATTAGAGAATCCCAAGAAGTTTCAGTAAAGATAACCATTTTACTTCCTTGATTTAACATAACAATTGGTGAATAATCCAATGATTTTACAATTCCAACAGATATACTTTTTGTCATGCATGAAGAAATAGGGTAGAAAATTCGAAGAAATACTTCTGTTAAAATATTTGTTGTAATGTTAACTTCAACCTTTTTTCTTTTTACTTCTTTTTCATCTTCTCCTTCTTCTTCTTTCTTCTTATGTTTGTTAAACTTGAGGAATTCATCCATTTCTTGTTCAACTTGCTTTTCTATATCAGAACTATTTTCATCCATTAGAGGTGTATTTTCTTCTCCGTTAGTAGAATTCATCTTGCGAACGATGTTTCCCAAACGACGGTTGAAGATAGAATGAAGTTTCTACTAGGTAATTTCCTGCTTTTATATTTTTTGTAAAATTTTTGAAATTTATACAATTACATAATTGTTTATTTTCAACTTGTGTTTTATAAACAAAATTCTAACCTTAAAAATTGAGGAAGATAATTCTAACCTCAATATTTTGCAGTAGTTGTACTAATTATTCTTAAAGTACATTCTTCACTATTCCGGTCAGTGGTGTGTAAGTAACTATTTTATCATGTAGAATTAGACAGTATGCCGAAGTTCCATCCGCTACTGGTTCTTCAAATTCCATTTCAATTTTTATATCCACACTTGATGATTTTACTGATTCATTTTGTTTTGAACAATCGATTACAATTATTGGAGCTTTGGAATAATACTGATCAGGTGATAATAGTGGTGTATTAGTCTTTCCATAATATGATGATTGAAATCTTGCATACATATCATATAAAATGGAAAAACGTTTTTTGCTAAACATGACATTTAAATTGTCATATGGAAAGAATTGAGAGTTTAAGAAAACTTTACAATTCTTTATTTTACAGTGATCAAATTGACCAGCATTTGCAGTAATAACATCTTTTCGCTTAGTTTGAAAACCGAGTATTATGTACCTTGCACGTTCCAAGTAAGTTGATGTTTTGACGGTCCATGTTTGTCGTTCTGTTTGAGGTAATGTAGGGTATTCATGAAATTCCCAACTTCGGAATGGCATTACAATGTCACGGTCAGATTTTAACTTTCTTAACAATACGATTCTATGTTCATCAGCCAATCTTACATGAGGTACTCTCCAAACAACTTTATCCAATTGTAGTTGCCATTCCAGTTTATCTTCCGTAGTTGCAGGGTCTGCAAGTATTAAGTCCTTATTAGTTGAAGATCTGAGTAATACTAATTCTTGTTTAACATTTATTATAACCCTTTTGTAATCTTCAGCAAATCCTAAAAGCAATCGTAAAGGTACATGAAAATCAAAATGACCGTTGGAAGCAGGTGTTATAGTGTCTTTATCAGGAGCAACCCATCCGGCAGTGACTATTGAATTCTTCTCATGTGGTGTTAATGATGTTAATCCTTTTAATGTAGTTGTTATACCAACTTTTTTTGTTGAATCAACTGTCACCCCTGATATCTCATATCTTATTTCATCAAAAAGATATGCCATTGGGTTATTTATAAAAGGAACTGTTGAAGCAGTTTTTCCATCCAATTTTAATACCCTTCCTTCGATGTACAAATAACTTTCACATGGTAATGTGTAAATATCTTGTTGTTGAATGGGAATTCTTATTTCATCATTATTGTTTAATTTTGATGAAGTGTAAGGGTTGTGTGTGTGATATTCCTTCTCCCATAGTGTTTCGTCGAATGTCGGTCCTTGAGATATATCCAGGATATCCATCGTTGTTAAGTTTCAATCCAATCTTTTGTAGAAAACGAATGTTGTCTGATGTTAACTCTTCCAATGTCGAGGAGCTACTGAGCTCCCGACTCTTCCGTTGTGGTTTAAATGATAATCCCATGTTGATTTTTATGTCGCCGCTCTGATGTGTATTCGTATAGTAATTGTTTCTCCTCTAAAGTCAACACTATGACCGTCTTGATCCAATATGTTCAGCACGATGTCTGAAATGAAACTGGTGTTTAACGGTAGGTATATCAAGTTTTGTGGCTTCTCAACAATTTTAAAACCTGGAGCAACTGTTGGATAAAATGTATGTAAAATATGCTGATTTACTCCTTCTCTATATGATCCATGTATAATATTACATGTTACATCAATACTATTTACTTTTAATATTGTAACAGTTGTATTACCTGAATGAGTAGTTTCAGGAGTTAAGATTTTCTTTTTTGTATCTGTAAATCCAAGTAAACTGCCAATAGAGTTTTTCATTCCGACATCGATATAATATTTTGAAGTTATTTCTGCTTTTAAAGTATTATTGTTTCCTTTAACGGTGATATTTTCTTCTCCGAGTTTTTTCTGTAGTAATTGGTTTATATCATCAATTTCATAAGCTCCAGTAGGAAATGTAATTATTTTCAATTCTGAGTATTTTCCTGCAGCATCCTTAGTTTTATAATAATGTAGTAAATTGTTTTTTCCTTCTGTAACATTAGGAATTGAATTGTAGGTAGTCAAATCAAGTAATGCAGCTTCCCATAATCTTTCTTTGGATAAACGCAATGCTGGGAATAGAGTACTTTTTAATGTGGATGAATTTCCACTCAGTGACACTGTATACGATGACATCTTAAAGGTGACTGACACTTTTCGCTAGAAACTCCAAACATAAATGTCCACATATTTCAGTATTGTTAGGTTGTTCTCTTTTGTAATTGTAAAAAATGTTTTTGGAGTTTTGAAAATAATGTTGAAGTTCTTTAGGTGGTGGTAGATTGCCAAAACTGTCAAAGTAGTAAACGGTTTGTCCGAGCTTTTTATAGCATACCCAATGAGTGCCTGGACCATAGGTGGAATCCAAATTTACTATTCCAGTTTCATTTTTCCATATTTTAGTTGGTAATGCATCTTTCATAAAAACTCCTCGAAAGAATGGTATTTTCAAACATTTTACATAATCATTTAACTGATGATTAGTTAAGGCTTTATTTGGAATTATCAATTGATTTTTTTTATTTAGTACACACGGTACGGTCTTAGGTATAAACCTGCTCCGTTTTTTACCATTGACCAAACAGAAGCCTTTTTTACTTTTGCTTTACGAGTTCTACGACGTCTCTTTCTAATATTTCCACCTTTTTTGGGAGCTTTTTTTTTGCAGGTCTTCCTCTGCGACGTCGTCTTCCACCACCAAACTTAGCTTTTGTCTTCATGGCTGTTGTTACTGCCCAAGCCGCTGCTTTTTCTGCAATACTTGCGTCACTTGATTTTACTCTTTGCCAAGCTTTTTCTGCTAGAATTTTATCTGCTATTGATCTATTTGTTGAATCTTTAAACTTTGAATATGCTATATCGTGTTGTTTGCAAGCTTGATCTAATTTATTAATTCCAGGATCTCCTCTTGCTAAACGTTTTGCCAACTTAGTTCCAGGTCCACAATATTGATAACCTCCAGGAATATGTAATTCGTATGGTAAAGCGTCTATTGCTCGATTTACAACAGCACCAATAGGTATCCGTCTAAGCAGGGATAACGCAGTTGAAGTTATACCACGTCCTCTCTTGTTGCTGTCTTGATGATGACTGAGTGATACGGCCTTCATTATGTAGTCTTATATAAACTGGTGTGTTTACTCCACAAGATACATTACATAAATGAATAAGTTATGTATAATTTTTTATATTTAAACACTTAGTTATTCAAATTAATTATATATTGATTTATAATTCTATTTTTAATCCAAGCTTCCCGTTCATCGGGTTGAATTATCACATGACTCGTTGTACTAGCTATATGATTATGGGTATCAATAAGTAAATTGCCCACTATTCTTATTAAACAATCTAAATTTACAGCATCTTTTGGATGTTGAGGATCATGTAATTGCATAATACGTTTATCATTACATGTGTAAGCTGTTGAATCACTTTTTGATGTTTTTATGACTTGTCCAATAGTAGCAGCATCATTTGAATCTTCGCCTGTTAAAATATTAATTATTTTCTTCATCTTTGCATCATATTTGGTCCCAAAGTGTTTATCCCAAGTTATTGTTTGTTTCATTGTAACACAATCATTTGCTTCGTAACCAGGATAAATATCTTTTATTCTTCTATTACGACCATTGTATGTACCTAATGTACCACCAGTAGCAATTAATGTTTGCACCATTAGAGGTACATCTGTATCTTTTATACCAAATCTTCCATT
>CM061531.1:189969595-190112124 GCA_030545055.2 Neoaliturus tenellus | reverse complement strand
ATCACTACGGAGTTGTTTTAATTAGTAGCTCGTTAAATTTAACTGTAATCAATTTATTGGTTCAATATGTCCCTTAGTAAGAGATAATGACCATTTGACTGGATAATATTCCAATGAAAACGTGAAATTGCCTTATTTATCAACACAGCCAATTATCGCAACCCAACATCATTGTAATCTAATTAAAAATCAATTTTAATAACGTGATTTTACTAACCACTGTGATGAAATGTTACTGTTACAGCGTTAAAACACTATTTAACTTTCTCTTCATATAACAGAATAATTATATTTCGATAGTAAGACTTTTATATTATGAGTTGCAATCAATTTTTGCTTAAAAATCACACTGCTGAAAACAAAAAATGCAATAAATCCCTATACACTAGACCTCTTCAGGTTCTGGTTTGTGGCAAATTGCTTCGAATGCAAAGTCCTTTAAAATTATGTATGATATGTTGTAGACCAATGAAGATTTTTTTCAAGACTTCCTCTAGGGACGTCCCTTGTGGAAGTCGTCAGGGAAACTGTATTGGTCTATATTTACGGTTTAAGTTGGCTAAATAACTATATTAACTTTGTGACTAAACATAGGTACCATCTGCTGATGCCCATCTTTAATTAGTTTCCATCGGGGATTTGTTTCCGTAATCGGCATTTTGCTTCCAAAGTTGAATTTATGACAACAACGTTCATAAGATTCTTTATAACAACAAGAATTTATACAACAATAAGACTTTATAACAATAAGAAATAAGAATCTATAACAATATTTAAACAATAAGAATGTATAACAACAACGTTCATAAGACTATAATAAACTTTACGTCTTACTTTACTTCTGATGTATTCAACACATAATGAAAGATATGCATATACCGGGTGTCCATCCGTAGAACCTGGCTCTAATAAAGAAACCGAATAGCATGAAATCGTTAAGTTTAAAAACGACTTCTTAAGTTTTTAAAGCTATGCACATAATAAACTTTCATGTGCACTTTAGGTAACCAATAAATCTTCTACGAGTTTTTTAAGTTAGTAATTTATAATAACAACAATGTTTATTCTAGAAATTCAGAGAAGTCAAGTGTGTTATTTTTTTATTTATTAACTAGATTAAATTCCCTTGAAAACAAGAAATGTAAGATGTGGGTAGGTATTATGGTGTCCGCACAGCAAAGCTATGAAATCATTGCAATACTTTGTGGGCACCTGGTATATAATAGACGAATACATTAATTGTTGATACTTGTATGTAATATTGTATTGGAAGTGAATAGTAATAATAACAATCAAGTTCCGTTATAGGCCCAGTACAGATGCGAAAAAGTTACAGTTTAATTTGCAAATTGGTGGACGCGATCGCAACGGACTTTGAATAAAGTATTTTCTTTTTATAGTCCATGACATTATAGGAAGAAGGAATCCGTATTTAATAGTTTTACTCACTAGCTGGTTAAATCTCCGGTGTTAACGTTGAAGCAAATGAAAAATAGTTTGTTGTCTAAAGGTAACAGGCGATATTTTAAAAGTTTAAATTATAATTCACTATTTTTAAAAGATATGTAAAAAACGCTCCAATGTTTATATCATCCAATCTATGACGTAAAAGAGTGTAATATTCCTTCACTTTGAGCGAAACGGAATTAAGTTTTTTATTGTCTTCCTCACAAGATAAAGTTCAGTTAAGTAGATAAGTAATTTAAGACTTTGACATTTACGTTCAATGTGTAATTTTTTAAACACTGTGTTTTAATAATAAATAATGTTTAAATAAATTTAAATCGTACAAACAAAATGTAATATAATGTAGCGAAAGTAGTATTGCCTAAATTAATGTGAGATGTTATTGAAATGAGGTTTAAGCAATACCGCAGTGGGAGCGAGAACAATTTCCAATATGACATCGGTAGAATAGCTTCATTGTATTAATGACATTTGTTTCATTGGATCCATACCTTTATGTGAAATAACAATGGAAACACCCATTTCTAACATATTTAAATTCTATGAAACTTAAGTTTAATTTAATTTTTTACGGTAAATAATATGTAAACACAGCACTATACTTTAATATGTAGTAATTTTGCACGGTAGATTTTATTACTGTTAAGTTTTTTTTTTTTTTTTTTTTTACAACTGTTAAGATTTTATTAATATTTTGCTATGAGCATGTATTTGTTATCTTTCATCTTAATGTCAATGAGCGTACCAATTAAAATTGAACGGCATTTAAAAGCCAATAGATATATCATCATTGGTACTTTCGTTATAATTAACATTAAAATATTAACATTGCCGAAGTCTAGTAAGCTGTTGAGAGAGCCGAGAACACAGCTATTTCTCCCGCCGAGTAGTGCTTCTTGTTACGCTTGATGACAATAATGCTTTCAACTCGACGAGGTGGGTCGGTATGTCGGATGCGCGGACTATCTTCGTTCTATACGTCTGAAGTACAACACTCGACAATGGAGCGCGGACGATGGAAGTCACCTCCGGTGCCACGGGGTTCAGTACTGGACCTGAATCTGTAGAATGTTGTTTATGACAGTCTCCTGGGATCTTAAATGATAGATGAAACCACCTTAGTTGGAAATGTATGCTGGTGACGTTGCGGCTCTCATCGCCTCACGCAGCGTTGAGCTGGCCCAGCTAAAGTTGAACCGGGTCATGCACGTGGTCAACGCCTGGATGTCCGATCAGTCTTTCGCTTGCCCTGAGCAAAACGGAGATCGTGATCTTCACAAAGAAAAGAATTGAGACCATTGTCCTTCTGCGAGTGGGAAGTGAAGTGGTCCAGTCAACACGTGCCGCCAAGTACCTTGGAGTCATGGTGGACAACAAGTTAAGCCGGAGGAATTAGATCTTCCGCGAAGTGGCCCAGATTCCTCGACCAAGCGGCGGGATAAGAAGTGAGCCACACGGGCGTAAGCCTAATTTAGGTCAAGCCTGACGTAATGTGATAAAATATTCCAGGATAGAATCCTAAAGAGTAAAGAAGGTATTTTAGTGGGGAACCCCCTTTTTAGGGGAGTCCCGCACACTACAGGCTGGCCACTTTTGTGCGTAACTGTATTTTTCCTGTTTCTCCCTCAAAAAAAGAAAAAAACATTAAAATATAAATTTTATGTTTTTTGCAATCACCAACACGTATAACCAGTGTTTTTTTTTTTAACTTTTTTTAAAAATAACCCTCTGTTGAGAAATCATTTTCAGAAATATCAAAATATCCGTTGAAATTGGTTTATGTATGATAACATTGTCTCTAGTGTTTAGAATTGTTATTAAATTTAATATCCCAAAAAATTATTTTACTAAATTGTTAACGTGTTTCCGTTGAGGACATGAATAGACAAACAATAGCAATCTTAAAAACCACGATGAGTCCTTTTAAAGCATATCGTTTCAATATTACTCAACCATAAGATCAAGCTCTCCTTATCGCATGAAGCCAAAGTAGACGACCACAATGTGCCTTTTGAGGGGAGATGATCGAGCCTCAAAGCTGCAAAGCCGGTCATTAGCCCAAGAGGTTTACAACTTTGACCACACAATCCGGCGATTAGTGTATGGGGTTTGGTGGCTTCCGACTGCGGCTCGCTCCACACTCCGCGGCTCTGCTGCTGCCAGTGACTACTGCCAGAAGGAACTAACATTGAAAAGATTAATTTGATTGTTCTCTAATTACGTTGCTTTTTTTAGTTTGTTGAAAAATATTAAAACTACCAACTGTATTCCATATTCAAAAAATCTTGTTACTCCGAAGGATAAGGATAGATAAGGATAGATAGTTCAATGATAATAACATTTACGTTATAAAGCAATAATTGGAAGATCGCTGATCTAAAGTGCCTCATCTATCTGAACTGTATGTGACACATTCTCATTGAATACACTACATGTATAGGGGTGCTGAAAAGTCTGGAAACGGCTTGATGTTTTTACAAATAACTTATCTAAAAGTATAACGCTCTGAGGATTCAATTTAGGGCTAAATACTATTTCTAACGTTAACACTGAGTGTTTGAGTGTGATGGGGATGGAGGATCTAACGTGTAAGAATAGTTTGATATTTCAGTAAATCTATTATTAAGGTATCAAATTAAAGGTCTCACTTAGTGGATAGAATACAATGCCGCAAACACTACCTCAAATGCCGCAGCCTGAAATGATAGGTAATCAAACTTTTCATTAAATCATATTTCTGAAATTTATACATATTTGAGATTTCAGTTTGATTCAATATTTTATACTACAGTAATGTCGTGCTCATAGGTATAAACCATCAATTTTGAATGACAATGTTCTAAATTCCTTAAATATGTGTCCAACGAGTTATAGGCACTAATGATGGATATTTTACTGCTTGTACATATTTTACGTACATTCTGTTCAGTTTTTATATCAAGCAATAAATTTTATAAGTTATAAATTTCTTTTAATACGTGACAAATATTAACATTTTAAAATTTATTATTAATTAAGTATCTAGTTAATTTTGGCTACAGTTCAAAAAGGTTATGGCTTCAAAACTCTCAGGAAGCATTAGTACGTAATTAGGGAGGTTTGTAAAAAAGTTACCTTAGGTTTTAACATTGTCTCACTAATTAAATAAGCAAAACCTGTAAACTATATTAATTTCTAAATTAATTCATTAATTAATTACCGTAGATGGAAAATATCTATTTTAAAAAAGAAAAACGTATGAGAAAACACATAGTTTAAAAATAGAAACATAACATTCCTATTAACGGTAAGTAAATATAAAAAAGGGTTTTAAAAATAGCATCTTAAAGAACAAGAATGAACTCTCCTATGTACTTTATGGGATGGTTTTGTTACATGTTAGTAATTCTACAATTATATACAAGCTGATAATTAAACCATTTAATAATAATCTTTTTTACGGTTAGCCTTTTTATTTTTATGACCAAGGAATTTTACTTTACGTATTCTTAAGAGGCATCACAGTGCGGCGGTAGAGAAGAATCGCACGTGATATTCCGCATTCACGCCGTTATCAGATCAAATATCCGGAATGTTAAACATTTCAGCTGAAGTATTTTCTCAATATCACTTTCATTCATTCCAAGAGTATTTCAACTGCTAAGCTTCAAATCACTTTTTGTTATTCAAACAACTATCGGACGCTATAAGCACGTTTTATTAGAAATGTACCTCAGTAACCCTGTTAAAACCTATCCTCTGGTACAATCGCCAGCAACTACTTCAACATTCCTCTTCAAAGCTGCCCGAGGCAACTTCATCTAATTTGATGACGTAGTAGTTAGTGTTATACATTAGCCATCGATAACATGGCTGGATACAAATTCGCCAGTGGTTGGAGGATTGACGAAAAGATACGAATTCGCCAGGTCCCGATTAGGCAGAAAATCGGGGCCGTCAAAACATACATATTCGCCAGTTCCAGGAATCCGCCCGCAGCCCCTCGGCCGGCATGCGGCGCGAGGACGGGTAGACAAAAGTTCATTGTCAAAAATATTAAATTGGATTACTTTCTAGATTAAGGGCGACTACTTTCACCCCTTTAGAATTATTATAAATGTAATTTTTTCACATCACTTTCTTCGAAGCACTAAATATAAACTTTTAAAAGTGTTGATTCAGATTTGTGAGTTTAATCCACTTTCTACAAAGTTATAAAAATCTTAATTGACATTCAAGTACTTATTTAAAAGATTGATTTTAAATTCAATTAATATAAACATTTTCTATTTATTTGGACATTCCATTTAATTTAGTATTATTGAAAATATTGCAACAACTGATTGTTGCCAGTTTAATCAATTGTGATAGATTTATTTGTTCTTATTATACTCAAAATGTCAGATTTTTGTTCGAACTTTGTTTACATTTATTAGAATAGTTGCGTTTATGGTAATAAATATATTTCATAGAATTATATTAGTACAGTAAAATAAGGCCAAAACAACCTTTTGATCGGCAACTGATGTGCATCTGTGAAATTTTCAAGAGACCTTTGAAGCTTTAGAAAAATAGATTTGATGAGTCACCAAAAAATAATTTTGATTTACACCGATCGGATCTTTGATAATGGGATACATTTTGAAAAAACTTCCCTTTTCATTTTTACGTGCATCTTTCAAATTTAATCTGTGGTACCAACGCCAATAATCGTTGAGTGGTAAATCCTTTATTTTTAACGGTCCTTAATTTTTTGCCGCCATATTAGATACAAATTATTTTTTTCTAATGAAAAGATAGTATTGTGACACATCATTTCTCAGTAGATTTTTGCACTGATTACAATGCCGCAAACAGTTTTTGAAGATAATCGTTTGTATATACGAAATATATATTTCAAAGATACCGTATACGGAAATTAGAATTCTTCTCTCTACATTTCTTATGGATGGTTTAAACATTGAATTCATTAATTTTATTATTTTTCCTATATATCCTATTCTAATTGAGATAGGTTGTGGGTTTTAGTATTAAATCACTCAGTGGATCACTGGCCTTATTTAGTGTATTTGATCATTTGAATTGGCTTTGTTTGTAGCAGTTTGTATGTTTTAAATTTAACCCAAATTAAAAAAATATATATATTTTTCAGCAACCAATAAATTTTATGTTGACTGGAAATCATAAGTCACTTAAAATTCAATGAATTTCAATGGTCAATAACTCAAATTGAAGAAACTGATGTACTAGTTGCTTTAGGATCAGAATTACGGTAACTTTGTGTCTTATTTAGAACTAGGGTCTATCTTTGACTAAAAGTGAATTTAAAAATATTGAAGTTTCTATTAAATATTTCTATTATAAATAACACTTAATTTGTTGGCAAGTTTTCGCTGCCTTTTATCAGTATTTCATAAAAATAATATGCGTATTAGCAATTTGTGCAAAATCACTTACTGGCATAAAAAAATCTTGAACCATTTTTCCGAACATCCTGTATATATCATTGCCTCAGTTATATTTCAAATACTTTGCAACTCTTCCTTCCACTATTCATTAAAACATCCCATCACCTCAATTTTAAGTGCACGAAGTGAAATTTAGATCACAACTGACAATTTGGGTTTTGGTGGAATTAAAATAACAAATTCTTCAGTCAGTTTATTGCTCACGTTTATTAAAAACTTTATATTTTCTTTCTTTTTCAATATCCTGGGCTATAAAACGGAAATATGTAAATTTACTGAGTAAATTTTACTGCTGATAGTAAATCGGCCAAGCAAACGTCACCTATTTGATTATCAACGATATTTCAGCAGAGCGAACGGAGATCATCGCCCCCACAAACACTCTACAAAAATAATCTTAGACAAAATAATCTTAAGAAAATTTTTAATCTAGTTCATAATTGTAATAAATTATATGATGTTATGTTTAAATCACGTGGCGTGCGTAAAGTAGGTGTTGCCATGTGGGAATGTTGTAAGCTATTGTTTTACTCAAGCATCACCTACGAGTACACGAATTTAACAGTTGTTTATGCAATGATTGTATTATGAAAGAGTTTAAGCCACAAGTGAGATGTAAGTTAGAGCACGAGCGAAGGGAGAGTTCTAAATATTTCACGAGAATCGATAGATTCAGAGGGCCATGGGTAATGAGTACTGACACAAAAATTGCAACGATCCGTTCAGTAATTTTGTCTCAAGACGCTTCATCTATGACTCGGTCAAGCCGAGAACAACACCCAACTCGGCCAACTGCAGGGGAAGAGCCCGACCGGCCACATTCCGGGGTTCCCTGAGCGGCTGAGCACTAGTTCCTAGAACTGGCGAGTTTGTATGTTTTGACGGCCCCGATTTTCTACCTGTTTGGGACCTGGCGAATTTGTATCTTTTCGTCGACCCTCCAACCACTGGCGAATTCGTATCTGGCCGATAACATGCACCCCTTCAGGACTGCTTAAGAGTTATCTAGACTTGTTTTATTTTTTAAATATACTTCCTTTCACAGAGTATTGTTTGGGCTTAGAATTTAGGGTTTTGTTTAAAAAAAATTGATTTGGTACCCCAAACTGAATAGAGTCCCTTGCACCAATTGCATAGATATCGAACTTTGGCTACGGTTAAAGTAGATCTATAGAAGAACAGAAAGCCTAGGCTAGTGTGGAGAAAACTAAAGCACCTACAGAAGAAGGGTACTAAAACGTTTCGCTGATATAAAAGGACTAGGGGAACTTAATAGTTTCTGTTTTCTTGGATGAAGTGTACAAAGTCAATGGTAATATCATTGACTATGTACACTAGTGTACAAAGTTCTAGTGTGAGCTCTAGTTTTGTCCACAACAGCTGGGGCTTTATGTACTTCTTCCTCTTTAGCTACTTAGGTCGCTAGTTTGATTTCTATGTATTAGTTGCACTTCACTCCCTTCGGGGTAGTGTGCCACATTTATCATTCCAACGAAACCGAAATTCTTTGACCAGACCACACTCTATGGAAATAAAAGGAAGAATAAATATAATTAAACCAGAGAACCAGTCAATCAAACTCCTAGCCCAGATACAATCTAAATTATTAGTTATGTTTTTTTTTCTTTTTTTCACAAAGGCTCGATCTAGCGGAGCGGAGACATCGTGTGTCAGTGAGGAAAGCGTAACTTCTATGCTCAGTCCGTCATGTTCTTCGCCGATGTGAATTGTGAAATGGGTTTTCCATTCACACGGTTTTTACTGACAAAAATTACTTGCCGTATAAAAAGAAGGTTTGTTTCGACGACATTTCTACTTTATCCTTTTGACAATTCCTCACAAGTCTTGAGACTTTAGTTTGAAATTCATTTTCAATCCGATTACCTTCAACAAAACATTCCATTTCCAGATTGTTGCCTCACCCGAAAAGATATTTTCTTCATCAACAACAAAGGAAAAAAAAAGTATAAGCTATTAATAGTCCTGAAGTCTTGTCACAGAGGTGGCTTGTGGATACGCTCAAATGCCGTCAAATGAGGTGGAGTTGTCTTTATCAGTCCTGATGTAATGTGTTGAAGTTATGGCTGATGGATAGTAACATAGACAAGGTAATCAAAACAGATGAAGTTGCCTTGGCCAGCATTGAAGTGGAATGTTGAGTGGTAGCTGGCAGATTGTACCAGAGGCCAGATCGTCTATCAAGATGAGATGGAATGTGCTGAGTGACTATAGAGGCAGCTAAGCATGACGTCACACAGGTTACAGTTGCCCACACAAACCAATTGCAACAAATGGTACTGGGTTTGGCATAGTTATCCTCTTAATAAATAAATAAATATTATGTAAAATGTGATTTTTTTAAATCTTTGTGATTGGTCATTTGGATTTTATGAAAACACGGGATTTGTTTTACCAGCCCATAGACACTACAATGAAATCAAATCTAATCATTAAATTGCTATTACTACATATAATGTTAATAACAAAGTCGAAGACAAATTATAATAAAAAGAGTAAAAGAGATAAAGCCTAGAATCAACCTGGTCTAACTTATAATATTTTGTATAACCCATTTAGTTACTCGATTGTATAACCATAGCTACAATAAATAACTATCAACGTTACTGTTTCAAACCTATGTCATGACGTATTATTATTTACGAAAATGATTATTGAACTTTATTAGAAGCTTGAAATAATTGCACAATTGATTTTTTTGTCTGGATGACAAATATATCTGAACAATCGCATTTATTCAACTTAATTGCTATAAATTAAATTAAGTAAAAAAAGTAACACATTTACTGTACTTATGTGGTTATTGGTTTAAAATTTCACAAAAATAAATAATTAAATATATGTAATGCCCATAAATATACGGATCGTTTATTATGAATATTTGTTCTAACAAAATTAATCTAATTGTTAATATTTCCTACACTTTGCAGTTTTAACAAAGTTACTGGTATATAAAGTATGTAGTTTCTTATAGATTGCAGACCACGAGATTGGTTTATTATTGAACATATCCTCGGACAGATGCCATGCTTGTTCGTATATCCGGGTTCCCATTTCCGGTTTATGGTCCGTAAAGATTATTCTGTGTCCCGAGCGACCAACGATAACAGGCCGAGAGGGAAGAACAACTGATATTCTGTATTCACGTTGTTATCAGATCGAATATCCGGCATGCTGAACATCTCGTCACTACATTTGTGTAATATTGCTATTATTTCTTCTTACCTATCGGACACAAAATACATATTATGTTGCATTTTGATAAAGTAGGAGGAAATTTATACTATACTAGAAATATTCTTTTTGTTATTATTACGTATACTAAGCAGTTTGTCAAAAACCTAATGTCAAAATAATGAACATATAGTTTACATCAAATTTAACATTTGTTAATATATTACTTTCTAATAGTAAGTTTACCTGCCATTTTTGACCCAGTTATACTAATGAGCAAATAAAAACTACGTTTCCTCCTGAGTAAGATTTGGAATTTAATGTTCATATCAATAATTACTTAGATTTAAGATTTAATTTAGAAATTTTTCGTAAGAAAAAAATGTTCACAAAATTAATGTATAATAGAAATACACAGCTTTTCAAAGGGACTCCACATATTAGGACACTCCTTGAAAATTTGCTTTTTTATAAAAAAAGAAATGTACAAAATATATCTTGTTGGCTTACCGAGTGTTCTATGGTAGTTCCTTAACTAGGAACTTTTTACCACATTCTTTACAGAGGCAGTCTGCTCGCTGTCTGGTTAAGATTATCAAGAACACTTAATTTCCTGTTGCTGACACCTCAGGCGCTCCTTCAGCTGTCTGACTGAAGGTGTTTACTTTCAACCAATAACGTAAAACTTTTAGGTTGTAGACATTTCCACATAAATATTATTTGTATTTATATATTTTTTATTATTACATGCAATTGTTTTTTATTTTATAATTAATGCACGGAAAAATTAATACTAAAGGTATTTTAACATAGTGAGTTTTATCAAATATATTATATTCCCATTTTTTTCAATCTATAAAAATATCTTTTACTTGTTTCTAACCTAACAAGCTAAACTTAAATATAAATTTATAGTTAATGTATACATAATTTCATTTATTAACATTTCTATTGCAAAAAGTAAATAAACTAAATTGATAGTTGGTTAGTGGGATGATTATTTGAGTAATGTTTGTTTTCTCCTCTATGCTGGTAGATATTAAAAGTGGTTTTAAATTGCCTTTCGTCAAAATCCTGTTCTAAGTTGTTTGGACGACTTGGTCTGATGCACTTGGGTCATAATCACGTAGTCGTCAATAATTAAAACTAAGCTTTTGTTTTATCTTCTGTCATGTAGGCGTCGTCGAAGAATAAATAGTAAAACACAAACAGGATCACATTGAAATGGAATATGAACTGGCATACACACACGTAAATTGCAAATGCACGCAGTACATGGTACGTACTTCCATTTCCTCATCAACCATGTTTTTTAGACAGCAATGGGTGGATGTCATTTGGATAAAAATCCCCATAAAAACCCCCGCCTGAGTGTGAGAAACATGAATACACAGATAGAGCCTGTTCGAGCCTGAAACCAGTCGTCACAGGAAGATAGTAGTTTGCCCTCTCATTGGTAAATTTCCGTCCCTTTTCTCACCCTTTCATTTTCTTCAAGACCCTGTCCTTCCGGGGGCTTGTGCAAAATACCCGTTATAATCAGACGTATTTAGCATTCGACTCTATCCACCAGTAATAACAACAACCTGACGGTATATGAATTGCATTATTTTCCTAGAACTACACAGTGTCATATCCAAACTCCCTATGAACTCGTAAGAAATGTTTGGGACGCAGTTGACTTATATAGTGCAGTTCTGAGTTGCCTGCGCAGGCCATCTCAAGACAATCAAGTATGCTACTGCTAAGAGAAGCGTTCTATAGTCAATTTGAATAAACTGCTTAGCATCCATTGAAAATGGGTCTTGAGTAGATACATCAAACAATGTAAAATGTTTGAACCCATCCCACTCATCAACTATTGTTCACACTACTTGGGCAAGGATCTCTATACATCTGTTTTGGAATCCATATAGGATGCAGATCAAAACAAACGATAAGTACTCTTATTCCTCGTTAAATACAATTTTAAAGACCAAGATTCCGTTTACCAAACACCGTAAAACTTAAGTATGGTTATAGAAACAATAACAAACCTTTCCAAGTTGACAATTAAAATTTGCTCTTCCAACTGTGCCCAGTGTTAGTCTTCCATAAGTATTAAATTGGCCAAACGTTTTTCAGGGTTGTGGGGCGTAGCCTTATGAGCTATCGTTCATTTGGAATTGATTCTGCAAATCTACCAATCATTCCCTTTAATTTGACAATTAAATAATTGAAATCGGTTTTGTAGTTACTGAGAATTCAGCTTTACAACAGTGTATTAATATATATATAAAACTATTTATCACATAACATAGAAAATATAATTAGTGTAAATAAGTATAGGTTGGTAAATTTGAATATACTTCCAGTTAGTGCAAAGAATAAATTTGTATAATGACTTTGCAAAGCGTCAATTAAAGTTATATAGTCAGTTAAACTTAGTTGAACAGCTATGTACCAAATAAAAGTAGAATTGAAATAAAATTTAACTATCTGCATTTTAACTTATTTTCTAGTTGAAAACTAAATTCTCAGCTTTGAGTATGTATGTAATTAAAATATTTGCTTTAGTTAACAAAATTATCTTTCACAAAACAAATACGTCGATCACAAGTCACCGGGATTGGCGATATAAAGCCAAACTTATCTCTGTTTTACTATAAATAGCTAGAATAAACAAAGTTGGTGTGGGACGGCTGTGAATTATTCAACACAAACTTTGTGAACTGATACATCTCCAGCGAGCACATAAAACAACTGTCTGTCCCTCCTCGATACCAAGTGAACAAACATCGCTACACGGCGACCACTCGCCCATTCCTCTACCACGCCGGCTGCCGTCCGCTCGCTTTCGAATAAAACGTAAAAAACTACTTTCAAATTAATAAATCCTTCTAACTGTATTTTGAGGTATGTAATATTTAACATAAAATTTAAATAATTTGATTTCATTTCCGTTTATTGAGGTTCTCAAATTTTATGAAAAATTGTGTGTATAGTTAAAATTTTACGATTAAAAAAAGGTTTTCGTGTAACTATCTCTAATTATTACTAACTCAAATGGTTGAAGATACTTACAAAAACAATATAAGTGTTATATAGTTCTTGGCATACGTATCACAGCTTACATATAGTGTGTTCATATGTTTCTGCCCACCATTGACGTTATGTAAACCGTAAGAGATACAAAGAACTTAATTTAAGCAGTAGTGTGGCATTATGACCTAAGCATTTGCTGTTCAAAAACATCAAGTATTCCATCAACTTCGTTAGTTGAACTCAAAAAATTGTTTTTCGTTCAAAGATATTTTTCCTTATTTGACAATGGTTTTTTTTTTTAGATAAAAAAAAACTTTAAATCAAATTGTTTACTGAAATCTAACGTAAATATTATGTATTAAAAAAATTAGAGGTTTTCAAGTTTTTTTTTTGTATCTTTAAAAGACAATTGAGTTATAAGGTAAAATTTAGAGCGAAAATCGGGTTTTCGAGCACAGCTAACGAAGCTGATGGAATATATGTGATTTCTACCAACCGTTTTAATCAGCTCATAACTCCGCACAACTTTGTCCATTTAATATTCTTTGTATATCTTAAGGATTACAAGATTAAGTGGTTACAGTGCTCGCCTTTGAATCCAAAGGTTGCCGGTTCGATCCAGAGAAAAGTTATAGCTTTTTAAAGGTTTGATTCCGGGCCCAGTTGACATTTGTCATTGGGCTATTAATTAATGATGCTTTCTAACAACTGGTCAATGTTAGATAGTAACAAGACTAGGGTTTGGACCGTTCCGTTAAAAATGCCACTGGCGTTGAAAGACACAATAAAATAAAATAAAAAGTCAATAATGAGGATAAAAATGAACACACTGTAAAATATACCCACAGTTTGTACTAGACTGCGTGGTTTAATCCCTTCAATTAATATTGGTGCTTAGCCCGTCCAGGATTGGGACTGACCTGCAATTGATTCAAAGCTGGACTGTTCTTCAGCACAATATATATATTAATTAGTACTGATTTATGAAGGTGAGCTTAAAATAGTGATACTTTATTGAGAAATTCTCAAATAAAATAAAAAAGCATAATGAGGTTCTGTTAAAAATTACCTATCAGCATTGCTAGTATAGAGATTCAAACAAACCTCTTGTAAAAAGAAAATCCTTCATCATATTAAAGAACAAACTATTACTCTAATAGAATAGATATTATTGTATCATTATTATCCTGATAATTTCCAATCACTCAACGTCTTGGAATAGTAGCCTCACCTCGAGTGGTAGGGTTCATCTTCTTTTTCTGTGCTCTGGAACAATTGATGTGTGAGAGAAATAATATAACGAATGTTGTGCGTAAAAGAGAAAGGAATTCCCTACCTAACTTTGAACAATATGAGAACCTTAAACAATTTATATTTATGATTATATATGACTGATATAATTGATTACACGTTCCTAATTAACTGTGAACCCAATGCTAAATTTTGTTCCTAAAATAAGCAGTGCGACAAGCGATCTTCTTAGGGAACTAACGGTAAACGTGATCCGGTACTTAACAACTCGTACAGTCACCATTATGTGGTGATTTTTATCAATTCAACTATTAGTTTGATGAAAATAAATAACTATACTCACCAGAATTTGAAAGATTTGTGGGTGGTTTTTTTAGTAGTTGAGTATATAAGTAAAGTTTCGAATTAGAATTTCTCCAATGCTGGAACTGCCACAATTGTGTTAAGTCGGTCCTAGGGTAAATCGGCAGTCCATTATTAGTACTCGGTCAATTGTAGATTTTGCCGTATTCATATTTAACAATGCTGATATTTATTATTGCAACTTAATAGTTTAATAGTTGCAAAATATGATCATATTACGTTTCATACCAATTCGTTGGATAGTACCAAACAATAAAAAAACTTCGATTGCAATGGCAATGTCAAAAAATTTCTATAAATTAAACAGAAAATTTCAAATGTTATATGTGGTAGTCAATAAATACCGAATCGAATGTACACAAATGTACAGTACACTATATTCGTTATGGTATTTTTCATCCAGGTAAGTAAATGTTTAAGATGGAGTAAACATACTATCCCGCACTTGTACCCTGATGATCGTGTACGTGGAGGGATGCTCAACACAGACGAGTCGCACAACAGGTCCAGTTATTGATGGAGGGCTAATGAAGCTGCTGACCTCCCGTTAATCAGCTGGCCAACTATTGAAACGCCGACTTGCATCTTAATTCTACGCTAGGAAAATGTTCCTTTGGTTTTTAAGTTTACAATATTAACAACTTACCCATTTGAAACTATACAATTCTTATGAAAAGAAAAAATGTCAAGAATATAAAAAAATTACTTAAATTTTTTAAATGTAGACAATAAATTTCTTTTAGAAGTTAGACTTAAAAATTATCTGAAAACCGAAGTAGAAAGTCCAACGGTTATCATTTATGAATAGTTAAGACTACTATTATAAATTTATAAATTCTTAACAATTGTATTCTTTTTATCAGAAGGTTGACACAAGAATTAAATAAAAATAGACTTAACTTTTTATATCTAAAGGTAAGCCATGCACTTTTGTAGATAAAACTAAATATTACCGTTGCCTATAGTCTAAATTCTAGTCAAAATATTAATTCCCAATCTATTTACATTTCGAATTGTGAACACTAATAAAATTTGACTGACTGTAAATATTCTGTACGGTTACGAGCTAAGCAGTCTTGTTTTTATTAATGTTATTGCATTCTTTTCCCGTAAAGAGACGGATCGCATGTTAAGATCTCCATTAAGATAGCTCTGTGTTTATTTCAACCTCGAAATTTGGAAATGGACTTTCAACATGCAACAGTTTCCCGTGCATGAGAAATATACTAAACAAACGTATGTAGGACCTCTATGACATTTGAACATCCTATAGAAGAACTTTCATGAATTATAATTACGTAAGGAAATAATAAAGACAAGGGTGTATCTAAATGAAATAAAGAATATATCTCTTTTTTTTTCTTTTTTATGGCTTGACAAATGTTGAGAATTTTTTAACGTTAAACCACGTTACTAAAATAATTCTAACGGTTTTGTGTTATATTTAAAATATACAAAAGGCTAAAATATAGTATTTTTGTAGCAGAATATCTTTCTATGTGGTTTATACTTCAAAGTAATGCAGTGTCATAAAGGACAATTAATTGAGAAGGCATAGGCTGATTGTATAATTAATGTAGGTGGGGACGTCAGGGCCAGTAGGCTGGGGACGACAGCCGCGCCGCCTCCGGCTCCTTGTAGACCCACCTCCCGGCCGCAGCCTCTCTAGAGTTGTCTTCTTGGAAGTGAATGACTGAAAATTACTTTGGAGGACTCACAATTACACTAAATAGCACAAATATCAATCTTGCCTGTTAAAATAGGCAAATACATATTAAAATATCGAGTAATAGCAACCCTAAATACAGATAATCGTGTGCAGGTGTTGTACTTGTAATCATAAAATACACTCGTACGTGATTGCAAACACAATATTAAAAACTGTTAAGAGAAGATTGAGACAATTTAAGAAAAGTGACCTTATGGGGTACTACCTGAAAAAGTGTACAGTACTTCCTTACTGACTTCGAGTGCTTTCCATTCTGTAGCAATCAAATTTATATTGATGAAAAAGAAATAGCGTGGCCTTCTGCTAAGATTATAAATTGTAATGGTTTCTCAAACAGTTTATTAGCAGTTAAGTGTAATGAGATTTTGGGATTTATTCTTGTGTCGAGCAAAACTGTTACTGTCGTTTTATCAATGTTGGCTCTAGTAGTACTATGCTAATTTCATTTAACACATAGGTTGATAAGAAATTGCAAGTCATTAGTTCATGCTACGGCCTTCGTAATCTAATTTTTATGCTTGGTAAATTTTGGATAATTTTAAACACACCGGTTCATTTTTACTTTCTCCCCCATATACCATGGTATATGGAGAAAGTATTGTATTCGTAAAAATTTTCCAATTCCTTTGATGATGTATATATCCATTTTGGAGCCCCCTTTCCCCCTATAAATGTGTATATGGAGAAAGTATTAGTTTCGCCAAAATTTTAGAATTTGAATTGTTCCAAAATTTATCCATTTTGGTGCCCCCTGAGTCCAAAAAAGTGGTTTTCAGAGTGATGTCTGTCTGTGTGTCTGGATGTAAACAGAGCCAGAGAATTCCCCAATGGTCCGATTTTGGTTGAATTTGGTATGTAGGTTCAAACCCACGATAATTCCAAGGTTTTTTTCATTTTTCAATTTTTTTTATTTTTATGGGTAGTTTGCCCCCAAAAACCCTAATAAAACGTGAAAAATCTAAATTTTTCAAAAACGGCTTTAAAGATTTTGATTAAAGTTTTGTGGTTTACTAAGATTAAAATAGTTTATAAAATGACACCACCCGCATCTCTGAGAAAATGCGCGTTAAAAAGTTACAGACTAAAAAGTGTTTAAAAAATAAATTTTCAAAATAGCTGGTATCTCGAAAAAAATATTACTTATCACCATTAAATCAAGCTCATAAAAACTAAATAAACCATAATCTTAAATTATTGCTCTACTTGAAGAGGTTGCGGAGAAAATTTAATTATTCGTTCCTCGGTAAACGCAGTACGTTGTTAAGAGTCATCTTCACCCCTGAGCTAGTAGCCCATTGTTGCGCAGTAGGCAATGTTAATAATACGTCTTTTATGCTAAAACATGGTATTTTATTCCCCTGTATCGGACGCCGTTTTTCAACCGATTTTCTTTAAACTTGGTAAGTGTTTAGTTGAATAGTTATATTAGACCCCTCATACCTCGAAATTTTGAAAATTGAACAAATATTACTCTCTGTGACGTTGCAAAGTAACTCGATTTTCCTTAGTAATATTTGTTAAATTTTCTAAGTTTAGAGGTATGAGGGGCCTAATATAACTATTCAACTAAACACTTACCAAGTTTAAAGAAAATCGGTTGAAAAACGGCGTCCGAAACAGGGGTATAAAATACCATGTTTTGCATTAAAAGCCGTATGATTAACATTGCCGACTGCGCAACAATGGGCTACAGGCACAGGGGTGAAGATGACTCTTAAAAGTCATAGACGCTCATAGGGTCAAAGTCACGCTGCTCAGCAGATAGCTATCCGACTGAACCATCAAGACATTAATGTTTGAAGCTTTCAACAAATTTTTTTGAATTGTTGGGAGAAAGTATGTGTCAGTTATCTGATGCCGTTTATTTACTAACATAAATGTAAACCATGGTTTTACGATTTACTTTAATGTACGTTCAATTTATAAGGATTGTCCTGATTTGTATTTATGCAAAAAAGGTGAGGAAGGATAAAAGACGCTTTCTTGCAATCAAAACTCTGAGTGTCATGTCATTAAAGGTAAAACGAAGACAGTTAAAATCACCTTAAACACATTATTGATCACGTAGCCTAACTTTTTAGACCTTTTTGTGGCCAGGTTTAGAACCCATGCTGTCACTTTTTGTGCATTCACGTTGTACTTTTTTAATTTTTTTTACGCATTGTTAACTCGAGGACACGGCATCACTCCTTGCTGTCAAAATGTGATTGGGTTAGCTCCATCATTTCGTTACTAATACGACACCATTATAACATAAATTGTCATAAAATGTCGACATCCAAACGATGGAATTAAATGCAGACTGGTCTGGCCTGTCAACATTTACAAAATGGATGCATTTAAACAACAGTAGAACTTGGCTAATCTTGTTCGGGAGATAGGTTGTGGTGAGCCAGTGACCACATTAGATTCACCCTGACACGTGTGTAACACGGTCAACATGTGGCGGGGCTGCGGCCGCCGTGTGTGTGTTACGGCACTCCTCCACTAGGGGGCCAGTGACCACATTAGAGGCACCCTGACACGTGTGTAACACGGTCAACATGTGGCGGGGCTGCGGCCGCCGTGTGTGTGTTACGGCACTCCTCCGCTAGGGAGCCAGTGACCACATTAGAGGCACCCTGACACGTGTGTAACACGGTCAACATGTGGTGGGGCTGCGACCGCCGTGTGTGTGTTACGGCACTCCTCCACTAGGGGGCCAGTGACCACATTAGAGGCACCCTGACACGTGTGTAACACGGTCAACATGTGGCGGGGCTGCGGCCGCCGTGTGTGTGTTACGGCACTCCTCCGCTAGGGAGCCAGTGACCACATTAGAGGCACCCTGACACGTGTGTAACACGGTCAACATGTGGTGGGGCTGCGACCGCCGTGTGTGTGTTACGGCACTCCTCCACTAGGGGGCCAGTGACCACATTAGAGGCACCCTGACACGTGTGTAACACGGTCAACATGTGGCGGGGCTGCGGCCGCCGTGTGTGTGTTACGGCACTCCTCCGCTAGGGAGCCAGTGACCACATTAGAGGCACCCTGACACGTGTGTAACACGGTCAACATGTGGCGGGGCTGCGGCCGCCGTGTGTGTGTTACGGCACTCCTCCAGGGGGCGGCACAAACAGCAACATCGGGTCACGGGAAATTGATGAATTCATTAGTTGTACACTAGTACTACACAGTCAACTTTGTTAACAAAATTAGCACATACCGATCTTGTGAGTGAACTAACTGAAAAGTGTACTTCCTCTTCGAGTTGACCCATTCTGTGGTAATTTAAATCATTTGACTAGTTACTTTTTATGAAAACAATTTAACTAAAACTGTTCCTTAAGTGAAAATTTTATTTTTTTTTAACAGGCAAGGTGAGTGGGTAGGGAAGGAGGATTCTGATTAGATTCTCGTTACGACTAAAACTGCTAGGGCACAAACAAAGTGGTCCTGTGCCTCGATTGCTAAACAAAATTACCAAAAAGAGAATAAATTCCACACTCTCCGTTAAGGCGTAGTAAGGTAAAGCATAATTAAGCAGTTGTGAAAAATCTTTTTAAACTAAAACGGTATCCTTCGCATTTGCGGGTTATCAAACCAAAATTGGGTCAATTTGTCAGGGCACAATGGCATGTAAGAGAAGTTTAAAACACTATAATACTTATGTAATGTTGACATAATGCATTCCTCCTCATTTAATGCAAATTCTAACCATATACAAAATGCTAATTTTATATTCAATCGAAATCGAGCACATCGCATAAGCGGGTTGCAAAGTTATTTTTTAAGGCAAAATAACTTTTTCTGTGTTAAAGGTCTATCACACTTACTTACGGTTTAGATTAACGTTTTATGCAGCTTAAAATTATGAGTTTTATAATTGTTTTACGCCAAACAAATAGAGTGAAAGCATAAAAGTACCGGTTAGCTCCCTAAGAGCCAATATACAGGGTGTCCAGCTTCGACTGTCCGAAACTTTTCCACGTTGTTCAGCAAGCCAAAATAAACAAAAAAGTTGATATAAGTTGAGTTCATACTTGGCATGGACCTTTACTACAACAGTGGTTATTAAAAGAAAAAAAGTTTATTTTTTCCGTCACATATTTTCAAAATGGCGGCCAATTAAAATTTTTAACCTCAAATATCTCAAAAACGGCAAATTTTATCAAAACTTTACAAGACACAAAAAAGCTGCAAAATTAAATTATCTAACGAATGATACCAAGTTTGTAATGATCTGACAACAATTAATTAAGTTACTGAGATCTTTCTTCTAAATTAACCAAAATTTGCATGCATTGTAAAGGAAAATCAATGATTTTGTACACACAAATCTCAATTACTTAATTAATTGTTGTCAGATCATTACAAACTTGGTATTATTGGTTAGATAATTTAATTTTGCAGCTTGTTTGTGTCTTGTAAAGTTTTGATAACATTTACCGTTTTTGAGATATTTAAGGTTAAAAATTTAAAATGGCCGCCATTTTGAAAATATGTGACGGAAAAAAATAAATTTTTTTCTTTTAATAACTATTGTTGTAGTAAGGGTCCATTCCAAATATTAACTCAATCCATTTATCCGTTATGGAAATAAAAATTATTAAGTGTAAAAAACAAAATGGCGCTTAGCGGGTTAACGAAGCATTTTAGGACATATGTTTAAATCAACTTTTTTGTTTATTTTGGCTTGTTAAACAACATGGAAAAGTTTAGGACAGTCGAAGCTGGACACCCTGTATAAAAAATTCAGACGTAAAATTATGTCAAAATTTATGGCAGGGATACTGGAAACACACGAATGTTTCCAGAGCATACATCTTCTTCTTTTCACTTTGATAAACAAACACGTACATACACAAATAAAATACAATACATTTGTTTGAATTTCATATTTTGTTTTCATGGCCCTAATAACTATTAAGCTACTATCACATCAAGTTATTGATGGAATTCCCATTCGGTCACATATAGGATTATCTGATGAAACAGCTGGCATTAATACAATGAAGCCATTCCACCGATGTTATTGGATATTGTTGTTTCTCGAACTAGACCTGCGTTATAATAATTACGCTCCTTTCACACAGCACGTTTTTAGCCGTGCGGGAAAAAACAGCACGATTTAAAAACGGTCCGTCACACCAGACAAGTTATTGGCAGCCGGTAAAAAACCGTCGCCGTGCCTGTGTGAAAGGTCTCATAAGATTCTATTAGATTGTCCTCCGTGCGATTTTTAATCGTACGGGCAAAATTGTGATGTGTGAAAGGGGCGTTTAGTGATTGGTACATGCAGGCGATGTTCAACCAGTGAGTTGTTTCTGGTTGAACATCGCCTGTATGTACCAATCACTAAACGCTCCTTTCACACATCACGGTTTTGCCCGTACGATTAAAAATCGCACGGCGGACATTCTAATAGAATCTTATGAGACCTTTCACACAGGCACGGCAACGGTTTTTAACCGGCTGCCAAATACTTGTACGGTGTGACTTTCCTTTTACACAGCACAATTTTACCCGTGCGGGAAAAACCGCACGATTTAAAATGTCCAAGTACACCGTACAAGTAATTGGCAGCCGGTTAAAAACCGTTGCCGTGCCTGTGTGAAAGGTCTCATAAGATTCTATTGAATTGTCCGCCGTGCGATTTTTAATCGTACGGGAAAACCGTGATGTGTGAAAGGAGCGTGACAATTACTTGGACGGTTTTTAAATCGTGCGGTTTTTTCCCGCACGGCTAAAAAATGTGCTGTGTGAAAGGAACTTTCTCCAAGTTATTTTTAACGTCAATTCATTCGTTGTTTGATGTAATCTATTGTTGAATAGATATTACCATAAAAATTTACATTAATAATAGTATATTTTAATAAACTATTGATAGCATAAAAATATAACACTAATGTATGGCTGCAATCAACCTTGAGTTGACCCCTCACAAAACATTTGATGGCCCCACCTTCCCCATCACGTTTAAGAATGAAACTTCAACTCGAAATATAATAAATAACTGAATAAGAGAGTTTCGAACCATCTAAATGTTAGGTTTAACAATTTACACTGAACATCTAACACTCAGCGTTTGGATATACACTATGATTGTTCAGTCAGTTTAAATTGAGTTAAATATTCATTTAAATGTATTCCTCTCAAAATGTATTTTCCAGTAAAATGATGTTGTAGAATATCGTAGTGGAATAACTAAATTTAGATTTAATTTGCTTGTCTAAGTCTGTATTAATCATTACTAAATTGAAATATAATTTAAAAGGAAAGACTTCAATAAATGTAAAATGAGAAGAATGTGAGTAGTTTACTGTTTAAAACACCCATTGTTCTACATGAATCAGTTGATCTCATCGAAAAAAATTAATCCAATTGCTTTCTTTTGAAAGCGAAATATGATCTTAGATTGAGTTGTTTCGGCTCCCAAAATTACAATGCCTTAACTAGGTGAGGATAAATGCACCCGAAGTTAGCTGTCAGGAGAACACTGACATCATCAAACATTGATAATCAACGAAGAATAAAAATCTTACTATTAAATCTGCGACAAACCATTGATATATATTGACAAGAATTTCGTCTTGAATCAACAACTAGACCCAAGAAGTGTACTTGGAAAGGAATCTATCTGGTTCTCCCCAATGAATATGCTAGATGTGTAGTCAAATGTGTTGTTTAGCTTTAAATCAATGAAGTGAGTTTTTTCAGCATCAAGACTAAGATAACAGTCCACCAGCAATTGAAAAAGTAAACTACAATGGATGAAGGATTCCATTTCAACATCATTACGGGTGGAATTACTCACGTTCAAAGTCGTGTCCTCTGCAAAAAGACAAGGTTCAACATTTGATACTCTTGCGTGTATATAGTTTAAAAACAGTAATAAGAAGACCGGCCCAAGCACAGAGCAATGTGGGACTCCACAAGCGACGGCAATTTCACAGAATCTTTCAGAAGAAATGGATTTGTTTTCATCTAAATATGGTATCTGTATGGCTTGGCTTCTACCCTCTAAACACGAAGATTTTCAACTCAATGCATTACCTCTAATACCAAAGTAATCCAACTTTCTCAAAAACAAACTATGATTCACCATATCAAAGGGCTTGCTCATATCAAGAAAGATCCAAAAGACATGCTGATAATGATGCTGAAGATAAAGGCACTCATGAAGTGCCTTAGATACACTTGACACAAAGCTGAACATTAAATTGACGATGGAGTTGTTTTTTGAAAACCAAATTGCTTCTCAAACAGCAAGTTGTGACACACTAGGAAGGGATAAAGATAGTTTACAAACAACTTTTCTAAAACCTTAGAGAATGTAGATGTAATTGAAATTGGCCTGTAATTATTTTTGTCAGTGGTTCTACCTTTTTTTTAAAGAGAGGTTTCACCATTGCTTATTTGAGGGATTTGGGAGATTTTCCTTTAACAAAATAAACATGGGCCAGATAAGACAAAGGTCTTTCTAAACATTCGGATACCTTCTTGAGTAAATTTGATGATATGCCATCTTTACCAGCCGAATTACTAGGTTTTAGATAGTTTGTTACTTGCAATATTTCAGCCTCGCTAACAGGGTGTAGGAAACAATTCGAACATGAAGGAGGTATTAAGAATAGAAAGGTTTAATGCAGTTGGATCACTGACAAAGGTTCGGGAAATATTAGAACGTATTGAAAACATGAACAACGTCCTCAGGCCTCGAGCAGAGTTCTACACTATCAGACTCAATCACAAACGAGTTAAAAGCCTTGGTTGTAGTTTTATTTGGAACGGTTTCGTTGACGAGGTAATTTACGCTGTTATTAAATATTCACACTTATTATCAATACTAGTGCAAGAAAAAACTTCATCCCACTGTTCATATTTTAAAAAAATGTTTAAAGATGCGGCAATTGTCCTCACTGATTAATCTCTTGAACCTAAATTCCGGTACAAAATTTTCCAATATAGCAGCAAGTTTAATTTCGGACATATGGGCATGGTGATCAGATTTTACTTATAATAACCTCTTTGGTGAGAATTTTTTGAGAGACGTCATCGATTAATGTTTTACTCCCATTAAATTCTCTAGTGTAAGAGTGAACAGTGCTGTGCAAACCAAAAGACAACATCAATTTGATAGCTTTCTAGAAGTTCTATAGTTTACAGACATGTCAACTTTATAATCATTAGCAACTAAAATCATAGAATTCGGTTTGATATGAAAATAAAAAACACCTACCAAGAGATACCAAAAAAGTTTTCTATAATGTCTAGATTTTTATGAGGTGGCCTATAAACAACAAGGAGGAAATATAGCACACTATCCAAATAAAACTTGATGGCTGCAAATTAACAATATCTGTCAGAGCAGATCTTATCAACATCTTTGACCTGAAATTTCAGAATATTTTTATTAGTATAGAGACACCCCCTTTATCAATACTATATCGGCAAAACCCAGGAGCAGTTACGTAATCTGGAAGAAAAAATCATTCTATTCAAAATCACGACGAAAATGTTCCGGCATACAAATGATACTTGGAGGGACTGAATCAATAAAGAAATCTATCATATTGAGCTTATTACTATCCTAAAAGTTACCCAATAAAAACCAGTGGCTTTTCTAGCCAATATGCCGGACTATGCAGATAACTATAATGCTAATGTGCCGCCATGTTAGTCCATTAACTAATCTCCATAATCATCTCATCGGATCCGACATTATCCAATTATCTCTTAATTTCATTGCTCGCTGACTAATATATTTCGGTATAGAACAAATCGAATAATTAATAAACCTGACTGTCCAACTGTTTTTATTCGCCATCAATTTGTTTTAAAAATATCGTTTTTCTGAAAAATTAGCTTTACATAGTTTGGTTTCAGTCACGTGTCTTTTGATCATAAACACAACAGTTATATTTCTTTGAAAAGTGGACCAAACCTGGAAGGGAGTATTTATGTTTATGTACAGCGGGTATTTATGACCATGCATGATTAATGAAATGATTATTAGGTACATGTATATTCTGCAGTAAGCAATAAACTACATCACTGCGTATAAGAGAAGACAATAAAGAATAAAAGTAGACCTTTGCAATGGACCTTTTCAATATTTACTCAATGAATAGTATTTTCTGCAGGAGAGAAATACCCGTCAACAACACCGAAAAAAACAAATTTTAATTGTATCAACTGCAATTGCAACATTGTTACGCAAGTAAAACTTTAATTTATTATGAAGGAAGATTTTAATTTAGGGATTGAAACAACGAAATTTCATTTAAATGTTTCAGGTAACTTCAATTTAAGACATTTTAACTATATAAACGATTTAGTAGTGGGGTTTGGTAACTCTTGGGACAGGTCAAGGTCAGGCAGTTGTACTGTTGTAGGGGTTGTAGTGGCTGGGGTTTTTTGACAGTGGTTTGGGAAGTGGGTCAAGGCCATTCAGAGGGGGTTTTTTTAAAAATTTATTTATTTAATTAAAGCCCTTTAGTGATAGTTGTATGAAAGGAGAGCTTCTAGATGTTTATAGTGTGAGTTGATAGAGCAGAATGAGACATGTGTCTGAGGAAGAATGATTATATAAACCCGGTAATATAGTGAATAAGAATAATTGGACAGGATCGTCAATAAGTGGAACGAGATTGAAATTTTGATACTTCAGTATTTCAGTTAAGACAGCGTGTAAAATAGTATCAGTAGAACAAGTGTTGCAAAGGTCAGGTCTTGCAAAGTACAATGGGTGAAAACTGAAATGCTGAAGTATCAAAATTTCAACCCTTGTTCCACTTATTGACGATCCTGTCCAATTATTCTTATTCACTATATTACCGGGTTTATATAATCATTCTTCCTCAGACACATGTCTCATTCTGCTCTATCAACTCACACTATAAACATCTAGGAGCTCTCCTTTCATACAACTATCACTAAATGGCTTTAATTAAATAAATAAATTTTTTAAACCCCCTCTGGATGGTCTTGACCCACTTCCCAAACCCATCCATCACTGTCAAAAAACCCCAGCCGCTACAACCCCTACAACAGTTACAACTGACTGACCTTGACCTGTCAACAGAGTAACCAAACCCCACTACTCGATTTTAGTACTCAATTGGTAGTTTACATAAAAATTAAAATAATAAATTAAGAAAAACAATGAATTTATTGTTACGACTCGTATTTAATAATCTTAATACTTTATAATCATAATTCTCTACTTAATAATCAAAATCATATGATTATGATTATTAAGCTCAAATAATGTTGAATTAAATTATTCATTATTCTGTGCGTGAGAAACTGGGAGTTAAATTTCAATGACTCAAGGCCTTTAAGTACCCTAACAATGAACGAAAAACCACTTCTCGTCATCTAACTTTAAATGTTATTAGTGATTTTAAGGAAAATTTCAACAAATTTCACTGATAAGCTTTTGTGGTTATAGGTTTAACTAATATACTAATTTTTATGATCTAAAATGTTGATTTTCTGTTACAGGTATGATGCAGTTAAATCAAAGTACCAAGGTTTAAGGTACATGTAGCTTTAATCATAATAGTAAAATTGATGTATTCCACCAAAGAATTAAATTATTTCAGTTGTAGCTTAATTAGACACAGATTAGTATTTTTTTGCTTGTGTCTACTCAAGAAGGAATTTGTTTAGAGTATAGAACAATGTACACTTAACGCTTTTAAGGGAAAGCGATCCAAACCCATCAAAGTCAGTGGACATTGGACATCACGGGAATCGAACCCGTGACCTCTCGAACCGAAGTCCGAGACGCTAACCGTTAGGCTAGCGAGATGCCTTAAATTCGCACCCAGATCGGAAAATATTATGTTTTTTTTATATATAATTTGGCTGTAAAACAGTAATTTAAGATTATATTTTACTTACTGGAGATAAGGGGCAAGAAAATAATGTACTTACGTATTCGTCAAACTTACAAAATAAAATAACGGTGTAAATAGAACACATTTATTTCATGGTTAGATTGATAGTGTATACATTCTTGGGCTCACGAGACTGAATAAATCAGTCTGTCAGTTAGTTATTTAAAAAAATATTTTTGTTTTATAAGTATAGTTATTGACTCTAAACTAAATTAAACCGAAATTAAAAACCAACATGGTTTAAGGGACGCACCGATTTTCTATCTATTTAACTTGCAGCCAACACATTCTTATCCTTTTTTAGGTTATATTCCAAAATCAAGGATTATCAAATAAACATATATTCCAACATGCTTTGTTTAACTGCTAGTCGCTATTTTGTTTTATACACTTAATTAATAATTTTTTATTCCTGTAAGCGATTGATATACTGACTTCATATTTGTAATGGCCCTTTATCAAAACAATGTTTGTTTGAATATATATGTATATATTTTCCTATGCATATTTTCAAAAACTCTTTAAAAGTTTAAACTCAAATGTCTGAAAACCGGCAAAATTTTATTTAAGTTTTACAATAGAGAAAGAAGTTGCCAGATTGAACTGTACAACCAGTGATACATAATGTGTAAGGATCTGACAGCAAATAACGGAGTTATTGAAATTGTTCTATGAAAAATTACTAAATTTGTTTTCATTATACTGGAAAAACCATGTTTTCTGCAGAAAAATCTCAATTACTCCGTTATTTGTTGTAAAAATTTTAAAAACTTGGTATCATTGTTAAGATAAATAAATTTGTCAACTTTTTCTTCTTTTGTAAAATTTTTATAAAATATGCTGTTTAAGAAATTTTGGTTTAACAATTTTAAATAACGGCTATTTTGTAAATGCACTTAAGAAAACAATAATTTTTTCTCAAATTTAACATTGTTGTGATAAAGGTCATTGCAAAATTGAAGTAAATACATCAATCCGTTACAAAAATAAAAATTACTAAGAGTCATAAATAAAATGGCGGCCAGCGGCCAAATAAAGGATTTTAAGACATATGTTTATACGCTCTTTTTTTGCTTTTTTTCATATTGAGAATCAGCTCCCGAAGTTTCTGCTCATCCTCGTGAATCACCCTGTATAACAAAGGGGAAAACAATAATACTCCGTGAATTCAATAATACAACCGAGAAAACGTTACTCTTTGTACGGGCTCCTATTGCTTCTGTTGAGTCTAGCTGGACAGTAATAACCTGTTTTATATGAATAGAAACAAACCCTTGTAAATCCAAAATGTCCATAACAATAGTTTACGTTGACAATTTGATGTTTATTTAAGATAAATTAATGGAAAATATACTTACTAAAATACTTAGTCTAGTATGTTAAATTGATATTGTGTGCTTTCAACGACTTGGTAATAATCAATTACATTCTAAGCGAAGTTTGTAAATACAAATAGTAAAAATAACAGTAACAGATGTCACTTCCTTAGTACTCATAGAAAGTTATTTCAGTTTATAAGAGGAAAGTCTTATAAACAAACAAAATAAAATTAACCATAAAATTGTTATACTTTCCATTATTTTATTAATTGACATCATATTTAAAGAGCAAAACTTCCTCTAAAATTTGCATGTTCTTTGATCATTACAATATCACAAGACAATGTTGTAAGTAAAAATTTGTATATTGCACACTTTAAGTTGTAAAACGGATAATAAACAGATCCACACAAAGGCTTGCCCTGGGCCAACGCGGCAAAAGAATGTAAAATACACCCCTCAGTAGGACTCGAGCTTACAAAGTGTTTGCACAAAGTTCTTGGTGTTCTTTCTGCAGTCTTTGTTGTATCCTTGCGTTTACTTTGTTACAAAGTCTTATATTAAGCAGTTGGTTGAAATATTGCTTTGTTTTATCCTGTTACGTATAATGCTTTTTCGGAACGATTGTTGTAGGGGTTAAAAGTCTTTATTATGAGCTTCGTATCCCTTTCGTTTGTTTACATAACTTATACGGAATTATTCAGTATAATTCAATATGTTTAATTACACATTGACACAACCAATTCCAGAATATAGGACAGTACACATTGATCAAATTGGTTTGAATTATGGAAGTATAAGTTTGTCCACAACTCCAAATTACTTGATATGCTTATTAAATACCATTACTTGATGAATTGGTATTGCAAGATTATTCTATCTTACGGATTAGTCTTACGGACCAAAATTATTCTTTTGCAAGAATATTTTATCCGACTACCATACGTGTTTTCATGCCACATATATAAAAGTAGTGAAAATAAATAAACATGAAAATGTCAATTACAAAATAAAATTATTTTTACCATTAGTTTTAAATACAAATAGTTTACGGCACCGCCAATGCACTGGTTGACACTATAAAAGCGTCTAAAGTGGATAATCCGCGTAGGCATAAATATTCAGGAGGGCATTTGACTTCCCTTATTTGGACAATGACCACAGTGCCGATCGACAACATATACCGGGTGTCCCAGACCACCCGTACACTCCTTTTAAAATCTACATAATTAATTTTTCACAAACATAAACTGTGCCATTATAGGTAAACCAGTTGTGCTCTATCCATTGATGACAATCTCAATCTACAGGATGTACCAGAAACAACCTATCCATACAGGAAGTAATTTATTTTAAATGCATAAACCCACTTTTTATGGAAATTTTTTATTCTACAAAAAATTTTAATACAACTTTACAGTTTAATGTGGCTATCACAGGTATTTGCTTAAAAGTATTGTATGTATTTGCTCAAAGACTGTTTCTTAAACTGTCACTTTATTTGATCACATGTTTAATGTTTATGTTTACTTTTTTCTTCTAAGCTTTGTTTATTCTGTCTTTAATACAACTTTGTTCCAATCTCTGACTTATTATTATTAATATTATGTTGAACTTGTACATGGCTATTATTTTAGTACATTGGTGACCCCATAAGAAACTAATTTTGAATCTGATTATATTTTGATTGCTGAATTTTTTGTTTGTTTGTGAAAATAATATAATGAGTACTCAAGAAGAATCTCTACCTGGTACATCAGACAAAACGCATATATCACCGGTTTTATTGAAAATTCCACCATTTTGGGCTAAAAACGTTTTGTTGTGGTTTCACCAAATTGAATGCCAATTTTCTCTACATGGAATCTCCAAAGATACTACGAAATACAACTATGTAATGGGCTCGCTAGACACTGAAGTAGCAAGTAAACTTACAGACGTTATCGCCAAACCTTTATCTTTGACTCCCTACTCCGACTTAAAGAAGAGGATATGTGCCGAATATGAGATCTCTGAACACATCAAACTGAAGCAACTGACAACTGAAGTTTGCCTCGGAGATAACAAACCATCGACTCTTCTGCGTGAGATGAGGACATTGGCAGGTACTCAGGTAACTGACAATTTCTTAAAAGTGATTTTTTTGCAACGTTTACCTAACCACATTCGTACTGCATTGGCAGCATCTCAAACTGATTCACTAGATGATTTAGCTAAGATTGGAGACCAAATAGCTGAAGTTTCAACTGCTGATACTTATGTTTGTGCTCAAGGGGCTGGTGCTCAATCACCTTACCGCATAACACTCTTAGAAAAACAGGTAAATGATCTAGCTCAATCAATTGATGGTCTGATTAAGTTAAGCAAACAGAATGTACCTGCAACACCGAAACAAGGGAATCTTTCAAAAGGGAAGGTGTCTAATCAAAGTGAAATGTGCTGGTATCACTACAAATTTGGTAAGAATGCGAAGAAATGTATTCAACCATGTTTGTTCTCACCAAACAGGCATTACCAACAGGAAAACCTCCTGCCCCGTCATATAATGCGGCTAATGATGACAGGGGCTTTAAATCCTGCCGCCTTTTTGTCACCAACTTGCTTTGTGGTCAGAAGTTTCTTGTGGATTCAGGTGCAGACATATCCGTCCTACCTCCAGCTACCAAAGATAAACTCACCGTAAGTAACAGACAGTTATATGCTGCGAATGGTTCTGTAATTAAAACATATGGGGAACGTAATATTAAACTTGATCTCGGTTTGAAAAGGAAATTTTCCTGGTCTTTCATAATTGCTAATGTGACCCAACCGATAATTGGAGCTGATTTTTTATCACATTTTGGTTTACTAGTTGATATTAAAAACCAAAGGTTAATAGATACTAGAACTCAATTGTCTGTGGTAGGATTTCAAAACCGCTCATCCCAACAATCTGTTTTAGTTCTTGATCCAAACGGGAAATATTCCAAACTTATCTCTCAATATCCTAATTTACTTAAAGAAACCCCTGACTTCCATGTCTCTCAGGACACAGTCTTTCACTCAATCCAGACAACAGGCCAACCTGTGACCTCGAGAGCTAGGCGTTTATCTCCTGAAAAACTTGCATTAGCAAAGGCCGAGTTTCAAAAAATGGTTGATCTAGGTATTTGCAGACCTTCAAAAAGCTGTTAGTCTAGTCCACTTCACATGGTACCAAAAAGTGATGGTTCATGGAGACCGTGTGGGGATTACCGCGCCCTTAATGCTAAAACAGTTCCTGACAGATATCCAATTCCTTATTTGCAAGATTTTAATGGCCAATTAAATAGGAAAACTATATTTTCTAAAATTGATCTTGTCCGAGCTTTTCATCACATTCCTATAGCCCATGAAGACATACAAAAAACCGCTGTCATAACACCGTTTGGATTATTTGAATTTCTTAAAATGCCATTTGGGTTACGAAATGCAGCCCAAACCTTTCAACGGTACATTAATTCCCTTCTGCAAGATTTGGATTTCACCTTTTGCTACTTAGATGATATTCTGGTTGCATCTTCCTCAGAGGATGAGCACATTACTCACTTGAAAAGGGTTTTTGACAAGCTTAATGAACATCATATCAACATCAATACAGCAAAAAGTGTATTTGGAATGAGTGAAATTCCATTCCTTGGTTATTTGGTTTCACAAAATGGAATATTGCCCCTACCTGACAAGGTTGATGCTATTGTAAGCTATAAACTCCCTGAAACTGTTCTTGAACTACGTCGATTCCTAGGTCTTATAAATTTCTACAGGCGATCACTTCCAAATGCTGCTGCTACTCAACAAAAACTTTTTGATTTGTGCAAAGGTACTATTAAACATGACAGACGTAAATTGCACTGGACTCCTGAATGCAAAAAAGCTTTTCAGGATGCAAAGGATCAGCTAATTAATGCCACTCTGCTGGCGCACCCATCTCCTGATGCTCCTCTAGCTCTCATGGTCGATGCCTCTGATTTTGCTGTAGGATCTTCCCTTCATCAGATTTGTAATGGCAATCTCGAACCACTTGGGTTTTTCTCTAAATCTCTCACTCCAACTGAAAAGAAATACAGTACATACGACAGAGAACTCCTCGCTGCTTACCTCTCTGTAAAACATTTGCGATATCTTGTTGAGGGAAGAAATTTTGTAATATATACGGATCACAAGCCTCTATCTTTTGCTTTCAAAAAACCGTCTGATGCAAGTAGCCCAAGGCAGTTACGCCACTTGGATTTCATCGGTCAATTTACAACCGATCTGCGGTATCTTCCAGGGAAACAGAATATTCCAGCGGATTTCATGTCTAGAATAAGTGCAATTGATTTATCTTCAACTGTTTCATTTAAAGAAATTGCTGAAATGCAATCTCAAGATATTGAGCTCAAGAATCTTAAAACGTCAAACACAACTTCACTAAAGTTTCAAAGCATGTTACTACCTGATGGGTTGTACCTAGATTGTGATATCAGTACCGGGAAACTAAGACCGTTTATACCTCAACAGTTTAGAAAACAATTATTCGATTCTATCCACAACCTTGCACATCCTGGAATCAAAGGTACACTGGATCTTATTAAAAGACGATTTGTTTGGCCCTCCATCAACAAAGATGTCAGGCTCTGGGCTAAAACATGTGTAGCTTGCCAAAAGTCGAAGGTGTGGAAACACACGAATAGTGAAATTGGAATTTATAATACAAATGAAGGACGTTTTTCTCACATTAACGTTGACTTAGTTGGGCCCTTGGTTCCTTCTCAAGGATTTTCATACATGCTGACCATCATAGACCGCTTTACCCGTTGGGTTGAGGCAACACCTATCAGAGACATTACTGCAGAAACAGTAGCTGAAGCACTTCTTTCCACATGGATATCACGATTTGGGGTTCCTCAATTCATCACAACAGATAGAGGAAGACAGTTTGATTGCAACCTCTTCCGGGAATTAACCAAACATCTTGGTATCCATCACATCAAAACTACAGCGTATCATCCTGCAGCTAATGGTAAAATAGAAAGATGGCACCGACACTTGAAATCTGCCTTAACTGCCCAACTTTCATCTGACTGGACACGAAAGCTACCGATGGTGCTTCTTGGATTGAGGTCATATATTATTCCGGATTACAATGTTACGTCTGCGGAGATGACATTTGGTCAGTCCATTAGGTTACCTTGCGATCTTTTTCAAGCCACGCAGGACACCTATGATGTTCCACACCTTGTTCATGATTTAAAAAGAAAAATGAAAGAACTCAAACCAATAGAAGCCAAATACCATACATCTAAGAACATATTTATTCATCCAGATCTCCGGACATCTAATCACGTTTTTGTGCGGAATGACGCTGTAAGAAAACCATTACAACCAGTCTATAACGGTCCATACCTAGTGGTTTCACGGTCAGACAAGTGGTTTGCTGTTGAGACTCCGACAGGCACGAAAACTATCTCCATTGACCGACTTAAACCAGCTTTTCTTCTCAACGACTCGACTACTGAAAGACTAGAACACAAACGTGACCGATCAAAGTCTCCTAGAAGAATGGATGTACCACCTCAAAAAACTTTGGTGTTCACACGATCCGGACGCGCAGTCAATCCCCCGGTTCGTCTGGCTTCTCGCTAACACTAAGGGGGGAATATATGTGGCTATCACAGGCATTTGCTTAAAAGTATTGTATGTATTTGCTCAAAGACTGTTTCTTAAACTGTCACTTTATTTGATCACATGTTTAATGTTTATGTTTACTTTTTTCTTCTAAGCTTTGTTTATTCTGTCTTTAATACAACTTTGTTCCAATCTCTGACTTATTATTATTAATATTAGGTTGAACTTGTACATGGCTATTATTTTAGTACATTGTGTACCCCTAATCCTTAACGGGTTGGGAGATAATGGCGGTACAAGTTTTATTTTTTCTAAAGAATACTAAGGGAATGTTAAGGGGCAAATTTTTACTTTCATTATCACTGTAAGTTTCCCTTTAAACAAAAACGCCTTTGCATAAAATTGCCTTAGACTCTTCTTTTATATGCATTTGTATCGTAAATCATTCGTTTTGTCATAAATTATTTTATTTTTACATAAATTTTACAATATGGCGGGGATTATTTAAAATATGTGGAAAACTCATATTAATTACTTGATAATCGGTATTTTATGGTGAAATATAATTTAAAATTAGGTTATACGATAATTTCATGCTTGGGCCGTTATGTTTAAGACAGAACTTTCAAGAATAATGGATGTGAAAATTTGACGCCATTATCTCCAAAACCGATAGGATTACGGGGACAAATAAAAGTGTTAAGTAGTCTTAAAATTATGTGTAGTATACAATAATAATATAAAAAGTGGGGGTTCGTATTTAAAATTATTGACTTTTGGTCTGGACAGGTTATATCTAGTACACCCTGTACATCTAAAGTATCATCATTAGATAGAGCGCAACTAGTTTACCTAAAATGGCAGTTTGTTTTCGTGAAAAATTTACTGTGTAGATTTGAAAAGGGGTGTACGGGTGGTCTGGCACACCTGGCATATCGCAATGTTGAATCCCTACGAATTGCGTATAATTCCATCTGGACAACAATAGCTAACAATTTGTTTGCAGTACAATATTTTTCTGTTTTCATTTATAACCTTAAAAAATATTTTAAAAGGAGGAAAACTAACAATTCTTAGAATTATACTACGGGAATCCAACAGTTCCTTTATTATAAAGTCAATTAATAACATTTGACTATATCTAACAAGAATTTAATTACGTAAGAATAGCAATACAAAAGTTTATTACAGATTAAATAAATTAACTAATCGAGGATTGTAATCTAAACCACACCTTGTCTTACTTAAACCTATAAGCTTTAATCTTTAATACATTTGTTGACAACACACATTATTTAAGCACTTTCTGTATAACAGATTCAAGTAATCTGCTAGACATTGCTGCATTAATATTGAATAATCCATTGATTCAAGGTTTTATTTTAAAAAGTACTGTTTCGATATCTCAATTCATCATTTCCCAGTTTACTTTTGTGTTTCCAACACAAAAAAACTCCTAGTAGGCACAAACATAATAATCTGTGTAGGAATTTATGTATTAAGGCATTTAAGTATTGCAAACTCACTATAACAATATTTTTTAAATAAGTTCTCAGTAAGTAAATGATTACTCAGTTTGGATCTAACTAGTGTTGTAAAACTAAAGCTTTTTAAGAAACTTCGTGAAAATTATGCAATATTTATTAAAAATATAAAAAAAATCCGAAGTATATCCCGTTGGCTTAACGAGTGGTCTGTGGTAATTCCTTAACTAGGGACTTTTTATCACATCCCTTACAGAGGCAGTCTGCTCGCTGTCTGGTAAAGATTATCAAGAACACTTAATTTCCTGTTGCTGACACTTCAGGTGCTCCTTCAGCTGTCTGACTGAAGGTGTTTACCTACCGTTTACTTTCAACTAATAAATATAAAATGTTTGCTTGTTATATTATTGACTAAATTGACCTTTGTATTTTGTTCTATTACATGAAGTTAATTTTTGTTTAAAATTACACAAAAACGGGTTATACAAACCGAGGGTAAACATGTTTTACTTGCATATATCGAAATAAAACTACTAGAGTTTGTAGTTAAAAACTGGTAACTACGAGTGATAGCAAAAGGATTTTTATTACATGAAAAAGTACATGAATAATGTTAGCAAATTATTATAAGAAATTATTTTTATGTTAGATACATTGCAATTCGTCCTTACCCACTGTTATTTTAAACTTAGTTAATCAGATGCGTACCAAATGAAAGTGGAATTAAAAATAAATTGTTATCTGCAATCATTTTAACTTATTGTCGGGTAAAAGCCAAACGATTCAGCATATAAGTATGTATTTAATTAAAATGGTTGACTTAAAAAACTTAAACAAAGTTATCTTTTACAAAACAAACACAGCAATCACAGGTCGCCGTGATTGGCAATTGAAGGCCAAATGTGTCTCTGTTTTAGTACTATAAATAGCTAGAATAAACAAAGTTGGAGTGGGACGGCTGTGAATTATTCAACACAAACTTTGTGAACTGATACATCTCCAGCGAGCACATAAAACAACTGTCTGTCCCTCCTCGATACCAAGTGAACAAACATCGCTACACGGCGACCACTCGCCCATTCCTCTACCACGCCGGCTGCCGTCCGCTCGCCTTCGAATAAAATATTTAAAAACCTACTTTCAAAGTAAAAAATGCATCTAACTATATTTTCTGGTAAATATATGTAATATGAAACCTAAAATTTAAATAAATTATTTGATGAATAAAATAAAAAATAAATCTTTTGTTTTAATTTTCAGTATAACGTAGTAACTTACTATCAACATGTTTCTACATTATAAAGGGTGTCAGAAACACGTTTCAGGATTTTGGGAGGTGATTACTTGTACAAAAACTAAGAAAAACGTTTATTTAAACATGTGTTCTATAACGCATTGATAAGCCACCAGAAGCAATTATTTTTAACTGAATAATTTGTATTTATGTAGCGGATTATTGTATTAAGTTCATTCTTTGCATGAACCTTTATATCACAGAAATACTCATTTTGAGGAAAGGAATTAGTTTTGACCAATGTGTTTATTTTTTTCAAAAATAGTTGAAAAAATTAAATTATTTAACCAACGATACAAAGTTTGTAAAGATCTGCCAACAGATAACAGGTTATTACGTTTTTCCTGCATTAAACCATTATTTTTGCATTAAAATTATTGGGAATAAAGGTAATTTTAACAAAAAAATCGCATTAGGTTCGTTAATTTACTAATTTTGAGATATTTTAGCCCACAATTTTTAAATGGCCACCATTTTTAAAATATAAATTTTTCCTCAAAATGAGCATTGCTGTGATAAAGGTCCTTAACCAAAAATGAACTTAGTACAATGATCCACTACGGAAATAAAAATTATTTAGTGTACAAAACAAAAGGACGTCTAGCGGCTTAACGAAGCGTTTAGGACATATGTTTAGTCATTTATCTCTGTTTTTGTACAAGTAATCATCTCCCAAAAGCCTTAAACTATTCTGACACCATGTATATACTGAAGAACTCAAATCTTAAACATATATGTAAAACTGAGTTAATAAATCATAAATGTTTTTAATAGTACTGTCAAATGTACAGCATTTATGATAATAGTTTTGTTGATTTATGTCCAGATCAATCTGTTGTCATGGTCAAAATATAATATAGGTACCCGCAGTCTATACTCGGGTGCTTTGTTTAATCCGTTATATTAATATTGGAGCTTAGTCCGTCTAGTATTGGGCTGCTCTGCGATTGATTTCAGTTGATTCATAGTGGAATGGTTCTTAGACACAAAGTATTTTATTTTAGATCTTACTGATTTATCAGGACCAGTTTTTAATGCTAATAATTTTCAAGGAAGATTAAAATCCAAATAAAAAAACCATATTGAGATTTCATATAAAAAGACGTGTAAGCAAGGCTAGTATGGAAAAACTCAACTAGATCTAGATATTACCGTTTCTATTTAAGTTAACCAATCGATGATTATTCACATAGGTTATTCCAGGTATCAATTTTAGAATTTCCTTTCAATAATCTAACGCATTCTCCATGTACTATGTTAATAGGGGATGATTGGGTGAGTCGGCGACGTAGTGTCAGCGCACCGGACTTCGGGACCAAAGCAGCGATGTCGTTGGTTCAAATCCACGTTCTTCCAGTGACTTTCATCAGTACCATTCCCCTCTGTTCTGTAGCAGCTCCCCCTTACTTTGTCTAATACAATCCACGCATCAAGAGTGTTTGTGAACGGGGCAAAGTAAGAAATAAGCCCTGCCAGCCTCTTAAAAAATGTCCACTAGGTATTTGAAATGACATGATAATATAACGGCGGTACATTAACTTGTATAATGTGGAGCAAAAACTTTTTATTCAAAGAACTTTTAACAATGATCAAGACTTCACTACATCACAGCACTGATTATGATTAAGAGCAACTTATATGTAGTAGAATTAAATAGACACTCTTTCTAGATTTCAAAACGCTAAATTGCTAAACTGATCACAAAATTAGCAGCGCGCCAAGCAATCTTCTGGATTAACTAAATGGAAACATGTACTTCTTGACTGCTTTGGGTGCTGGTCTTATCACCGTCCTATGGCAAAAGTTACGAATTTAACCCTCGTCAACGCCGAAACTGCTTCAAAAAAGATGCTTAGAGGTGCTATGATAACTTTTGTTTGTAAACATATTTTTCACATCAGGTTGGCAGTCTAGTAGGAGAGTTTAGTCTATACTAAAACTTAAATGAATTACTTATTTGTTTTATTTTGGCTGCTAAGGTTTATGAAGGGTCTTAAGTTTCTGTTTATGTTTATTTCATAAATATAAACTTGACCTCCGTAGTCAAGTGGCCATAGTGGGAACTACTTGAATACAGTTAACAATACTACACATCCATTCAGAAGACTTAGGCACAATATCCAGTATTTTTTGTTAAACTCTGTGACCAAATAAACGCCTGTGCACTTTAACATGTGAGAGACCCATGATTGTGAGGGGAGGGGAGGGGATGGATTTGGAAGGCAGGTCCTATTCATTCTCTATATCCATAGAATGCGCGCCCAGCAGTTTCAACGTCTGCCGCTATAGGCTGTCAGTTTCTCATTGGTCAAAATTCATCGCGCAGTGCTTCGCCTGCTCTTATTTAAAGTCAGATAAATTTGTTAGAAATGTTAAATAAAACATTTTGGAACATTTTGAAACATTTTTTTATTTTTTATTATTAGTACCCAATAATAACATTTTGAAAGATCAGTTACCCCACCTAAAAGATGTCTTTTAAATAAATAATGTTAAATGAAAGGGAAAGACTTACACTAGATGAGTTTCTTTGGAACTTTTTTGTACATTAATTTAGACATCATCTAAGCTATAATTTTCTGAAGTTAATAAACTTTTGGACCTATTAGAACTTAAAGGATTCAATTTGTAAAAAAAATCTATAAGCAAATCATGAAGCCCAAGTTTTTAACTTTTATTAAATACCTCAAATACCTTAAAAACTTTAAATACCTCTCTCACTTTCATAGGACTTTTACATTAACATAAAATAAATGCAATATTTACTAAGCTACCTTTTAATGTTTAACTTTTTGGTCAGTATTAAACATTAAAATCTGTTCTATCAATAACTAAGCAAATGCCTATTGGTTGAATGCGATAATTAACTGATGAGAAATCAAATTTAAAAAATATATATACAGGCCACAATATTCTTTAAGAGTTTTTGATGTTTGTAAATCGATATTTTTAAGAAATTACGCATTTAGTATTCTTTAAACAGTATTTACCTTATATTGTTTAATTTGTTGGTCACTAATATCAGTATATGATATATTATGATACTTTACTAATAAGAAATAGAATTTTCATTTCTAGAATAAATAGAATTTACAGGCCACAGTATTCCTTACGAGTTCTTGATGCTTATAAATAGATTTTTCAAGAAATTACGTATTTACCCTTACATGAGTAAATTTACCTTTGTAATTAAGACGTTGAGAGGGATGCTCAACACAGACGAGTCGCACAACAGGTCCAGTTATTGATGGAGGGCTAATGAAGCTGCTGACCTCCCATTAATCAGCTGGCCAACTATTGAAACGCCGACTTGCATCTTAATTCTACGCTAGGAAAATGTTCCTTGTTGTTAAATGTACAACATTGATACTTGGCCATTCATAAATAAACAATTTTAACAAATGAGAAGTTTTTAAAACTTTATTTCTACTTAGATTTTGGCAATAAGTTTTTATTTAGAAGTCAGATATGAAAAGAATCTCTGAAAACTAAAGTAGTAATTCAAACGATCGTCAGTTTTTAGTATATAGGATTGCTATTATAAATTTAAAAATCTTAAAATTTTTATTTTAAGATCAATTTTTTCCTTTAAGATTCATTAATGACTATAGAAGACTGGGTTACATGCTTTAATGCCGTCGTCAATCCTGATATCTTATCACTAGATGACCAGTTTCGGGATTTTTATCCCATTATCAAACATCGTCTGTAACTTATAACACAATCATACATAAAATGCAAAGTTAATCACAAAACACAATGACAAAAACTCACTCGCGATACATTTAACAATTTGGGGTTGGCCGGCCAAAACATGAGTCACTGCCGAACACGCAGACGGATCCGACACGATTAACCGATGAACTCTACCAGATTCCTTCGTACGAGGTGTGCTTACTGTATAGTTTAATTAAACAAATTATGTAAAACTTTTATGAATCCCTTTAAAAAAATCATCATCATCCACATCATCATAAAAACCCTTTTTATGATGATGGGAATGTTAATTTAACTTTGGACTACAAATTAATGATGCTATCTAACAAAGGGTCGGCGTTAGGTAGTAACAAGACAAGGGTTTGGGTTGCTCCCCATCTAAACGTTAAATATGCCACTGGCATAGTAGATAGTAGACATTGTAGACACACAAAGTATAAAAGTATTATAGCTTCAGTTGGTTTTTTCACTGTTTCGAGATGCTGTATTTTTATTCTTAACAGCTGGCAGGTAAAATTGTCAATCTCTTGTTACTGTTTTGATTTATGTAAACAAATTAAATTTCACTATCGGTAATGAATACCCTTTAGTATGAGAAATAGGTATGAATAGTTTATTTATCTTGTTGGTTTGAACTATTTTTGGCATAGTAGATAGTAGACATTGTAGACACACAAAGTATAAAAGTATTATAGCTTCAGTTGGTTTTTTCACTGTTTCGAGATGCTGTATTTTTATTCTTAACAGCTGGCAGGTAAAATTGTCAATCTCTTGTTACTGTTTTGATTTATGTAAACAAATTAAATTTCACTATCGGTAATGAATACCCTTTAGTATGAGAAATAGGTATGAATAGTTTATTTATCTTGTTGGTTTGAACTATTTTGTTTATTAAATATGGAACTTGTTTTGGAAGTACGTGTAATGAAAGCTAAATTGAGAAATTAAATTAGTTCGCAGGTATAATTAACGAATATGTTAAGCTAAAATCGACTCTAGCTAAAATTGAGTTTAGAATTGAGAAACGAAAATCTTTCTGTAATTACAGTCGTAAATAACTTAAATATTCCTATTTAGAATCAAGAAATAATTGCACTGCACTTGCCCTATTTTGGCTACCGAAATGGTGGAGGATAAGATTTGAACAAGTCTTGTATTTAAAATTCAAGTGTTGCAATCTGTGATGAACATTAAAAACTATCTAATCCAGCTGATTACCTATTACCATATGGAACTTAATACTCCCATTAGATTAAAACTGGATTTTTCTTTTATTATGAGAGCGTGGCCTTGCCCCAACCAACACGCCCTTGAAATAGCTACATACTTGTAGCTATTTAAAATTTATGATCATCTGCCGAAATGAACAAGTGTTAAAAATGGCAAATTAATCTTGTCTTGCCAGACTTGTGTTATTTACTTTTTTATGTGTAAACAAATGTACTTGTTAAGTAAAAATCAAGATGTAAAGCAAATAATTTCAACCAAGACATTTGGTAACACTGTTAAACCATCTAATTATGTTTATCAGCTGATACTTAAATATTGCAATTCCAATTGTAAACATTGTTATGTAAACATTCATAGTAGTAAAAATGTGCTTTCAACAACCTCTTCCTTCTTATTTAACATGGTCCTTCAACAAGCCGGATAAAATTGATCCCACTATGGATTTATATTTATTTAATTAACAAACAGTGTATTTAATGGACATTATTCCCATTTATAATCACATAAACTCTAATTTGTGCCCAGTGATGGTAAATCAAGTGTTATTTGTGTTCAGTAAAATTCAAGTAACAAAATGGTGAGACATCTGTTTTCTCTAAATTAAATATCACCTTTGTTATTGTTTACATTTTTTTTATTTTGAGGTTATGTTTCGATTTCACATTAAATGATCTATTTTTGAAATGAACTCTTTAAAAACTTATTGCATTATTGTGAACTGAACTTTTCTTATTTACAATTGACAAATGAATTTTTGAATCCTTCAAGAGCTTAATTTATTATTGTTGGAGTTTTAATTTGAATACCCAAACACGCAGACGGACGCGTTGCATCTGAATACATCATAAGGTAGAAAAATATGTTTTGTTTTGTGGTCAGCATTCACTCTCTTTTCTTGTTTGAAATACTTCTTTCTCAATTCATTGCACAGTTTTGCAACTGAAAACAAACTGCACATTATCTACACATTATTTCTGCTACTGATAATCCCAGTTTGGATTAAATGCGGCCAATGCGCTTCACAACTTTTGTTAAACAGGCGAATCTCATTAAAACCCGCCTCACTCCCCTCAATTCACAAATCAGTGCATTGTCAAATGCTACTGATGAACTTTCTGATGCTGACTTAGTTAAAATCAAAACAATTGACGAGAATGCAGTTGAGAAGAATAACGATTTTAAATCTCTCCTGGACAAACTATTCGGTTCGGATACACTTGATACGGACATAGATGACGAAGAGGTAAGTCAACTACAAGATGAAATTTCTGATCTCTACATCAAAATCCATAGCCAATGTGCGATCCTTGCTCCTGTCACAGACCCTAGTCTTCATTCTCCATCCAGCACTCAGTCTGTTGCAACCCAACTTCAAGCTCCTGGTGTTAAACTCCCAACCTTAAATTTAGGTGTATTCTCCGGCCAACCCGAGAAATGGATTGATTTTCACAGCCTTTTTGAAAGTACTGTCCACAAAAATACTAAACTATCAGACGTTGAAAAGTATACCTACCTTCTTTCTTTCCTTGATGGAGAGCCCTTAAATCTAATCAAATTCTTGCCTATTACCACCGCCACTTATCACATTGCTTATCAACAATTGTTCAAACGCTACAATAACTATCGATTACTTGTCACCCTTCATGTGAACAACATAATTGATTTGCCGTCTGTCAAGCAGTTCTGTCAAGCAGCTGAGATCCTTTCTCTCAACTTCCCAGGAAAATGTCCGTGCTTTGAGTGCCTTAGAGCATGGCATTGATAAAGAGAGTGTATTCATGACAACTTACCTTCTTCGGAAATTCGATTATGAATTTCGATCTAAGTTTTAACACGATAGAGAAGACTCCCAAAAGGTTCCAACGATTCAGGAATTGCTGAAATTTATTGAAAAGGAATGCATTCAGCTGGAAGCCTCTCTCTTGCTGTTAACAAAGTGTCAATAAACTCCAGTGTTCAGAGACATTTTTCGCAAAACACCGCAACATCCAAGTCTGCTCAATCCTCTCACAACTGCACTGCTTTGCACACACAAAACCTTACTCGTAATAATCAAAACTGCATCTATTCCTCCTCAAGTGATCACTCTGTGTATTGTAATGACTTCGCTAATCCCTCCTTCTGATAGAATCAAATACATCCAAAGCAATTCTTTTTGTAACAATTGCCTCAATCGTCATAATGTCAGAAACTGTACATCTGTACGCTATTGTAACATGTCATAGGCGCCATCATACCCTGTTGCATCTGAATACTCAGACTAATCAAATGATCACAAAAAATCCACAAAGCAGCACTAAGCAACAACACATATCAAAAGGTCCTACAACAAATAGTCGAAAGGAAAATGCACATGCTTCAAAAATCAATCCTACTACTAACCGTAACAATCATGATTCCCAGCAGAAACAATTGTCCGAAAATTCTACAGCCATGGTCGGACTATCTCATCACAATGAAAACATTCTTCTTCTCGGCAATGCTCTTGTACATGTCTGCACTCAAAATGGAAATTCAATTGTCGCCCGAGCTATTCTAGATAGTGCCGCTCAACAAAGCTTTATCAGTGAAGACTGTGCTCGTAGATTGGGAATTTCTCATATTGAATCCCAGTCGCAGAACATCCTCGGGATTTTCCTCTACTCCTGTTCCTACCAAAGGACTTTGTTTTTTTAGACCTGAGTTCCATTAGCGAACACAATGTTGCTAGAAACCATCCAGTTATAGTGTTAGAAAACATCACTACCAACTTACCTTCTTGTAACATTTCCCAAAAAGTTAAAGAACGAACTTATAACTTAGTTCTTGCAGATCCCACATTTGGCAAACCAGCTCCTATCGACCTATTAATAGGTGATGATCTATTTGCCAATACATTGAGCGGTAACAACATAACCCTAGGTAAAAACATGCCAACAGCCTTGAACACGGTGTTTGGGTATGTATTGATTGGAAACACCCCTGTGGATTCTGATAGAAGTACATCAGTCAACCTTCTTACAATTGCAAAGAAAAATACCTCACATCTTTATAAGTCTCAAGATCCTTACCCGATTATTTTGTATAACTTCACCTCAGAACAGAATTCTGCTAATGTTGAATCCAGAAGACCTTCCCCTCCACTCCTTGTCAACCACTCATCTTGGTGGAAAGGCCCAGTTTGGCTTCAGAATTTACTTCCTCCTCGGTCTTTATCGACATTAACTGACTTACCTACATAGAATCTTCCTGCACCCTATACTACACAGAAAACCAATACACAAACCTCAAGAGTTCTGTCATTAAAACCGTATGTGCCATCGATTTCACAGTCAACTAGAAGTGTCATTTCATCTATGAGAATGAGAAGGAAACCTCAAGATCCAGATACTCAAGATCCAAGAACTATATAATCCTCTTAAATCCTTCTTTATTATCATTTGTTCAAAAGACTTTTAAACTTAACAATTTTTTATATTTTATTTTGTAAATGAGTTTTGTTGAACCAACCGGTTCAAGGGGTGCCGGTATGCTAAGTAAAAATCAAGATGTAAAGCAAATAATTTCAATCAAGACATTTGTTAACACTGTTAAATCATCTAATTATGTTTATCAGCTGATACTTAAATAATGCAATTCCAATTGTAAACATTGTTATGTAAACATTCATAGTAGTAAAAATGTGCTTTCAACAACCTTTTCCTCTTATTTAACATGTGGTCCTTCGAGCCGGATAAAATTGATCCCACTATGGATTTATATTTATTTAATTAACAAATCATGTATTTAATCATGTTAAATAAGAGAAACAGGTTGTTGAAAGCACATTTTTACTACTATGAATGTTTACATAACAATGTTTACAATTGGAATTGCATTATTTAAGTATCAGCTGATAAACATAATTAGATGGTTTAACAGTGTTACCAAATGTCTTGATTGAAATTATTTGCTTTACATCTTGATTTTTACTTAACATGTAATTTGAAATTTAAGTTATGTTTAAAAGGTATCAGCTCGAAAAAGGTCACCTATATTATAACAATATTCAACCTATGTAATTAAATATTCCCATACGATTATCATTGGAAATTTCTTGAACTTTGGGATGGATCCGCATTGATAATCATTTTATTATAGTAGCTATGGACGTTTTCATAGAACCATATAAAAATTTTATTCAATTTTTTTTTAATTAGTCTTACTGTTTTTGTGTGAAAAGCGATTCAAATAGATATTTTCGTGTAACTTCGCTACTTTGACGTACTGTAGGGCAAAGTCTTAAAGCCGCACATGCGATTCAGGTTGTTAAAAACCGTCACAGAAAAAATTACAAGATTCAGTAAAGCCGTTGACCTGTTATCAGCTAAAAAATTAGAGCCGAATAGCGTCTCCGACAAACTGAAATGGAGAAAGAAACTGGGAAGAAACTCGTTTCGGCTTTCTTATGATATGAAACGTAAAAATAACCTAAATGTTCATGATTCTAAGCAATTTACAGACGACAAATCTTAATTTTATATAGCTGTTTTTTATTATATGGATGTACAGTTTTGTAAACTGACCTTCCAAATATAGCATGTAGTAAACAGAATTTAGCGTGTGTTGTTTAGAGCATAGAATCCTAAACCGTCCGACGATGGACCACAATAAAGATATGGTATTATCGTAGTTGTAGGTTAAGGGAAATTTAATGTTTGGTTGTCTAGCTTTACCGAAAGGTAGATCCACTTTTGTTTCGATTTAATCTCATTATATGCCTTGGAAGTACAGTCATAATAAAATTATACTCAAACTGTGTTTTAGAACTTGGCTGTGCACAAAACTATGTAACAAACACTTCGCCATAATTTTTAAGGCCGGGAAAATTTTTTGTAGTTATAATCGACAGTAAATTATAGATATAATTTAGTAAAAATCTCTTTAAAAATGTAAATTGGTCCTTTTTCAGAGAGTGGGCAATAGAGGATGGTAGGCAGTGGTTGGATAATTGTGTTAAGACAACTCTCTAATCAGAATTGGCTCGCTTGGATTGTCAGGGACAATGCCATTTATTTTGGACTGATAACTTCATTGTGGCGCTATAATAACAAACTAACTCAATCCGTAACGTTGCAAACAATTTGACTCTGAATTTATGAAATTAGGTTTACAAAGCTGACAAATAAATTATATGAACTTGTTTGAGGGATGGAGGTTCGACATAAACACGATTGATTTATTTAAATTTCAGTACTATTTTACCATTCTTCATTCGGGATGCATTCGGGGGCCTACTCTTGTTCGGGAAATAAATTGTGGCAAGCCAGTGACCACATTAGAGGCACCCTGACACGTGTGTAACACGGTCAACATGTGGCGGGGCTGCGGCCGCCGTGTGTGTGTTACGGCACTCCTCCGCTAGGGAGCCAGTGACCACATTAGAGGCACCCTGACACGTGTGTAACACGGTCAACATGTGGCGGGGCTGCGGCCGCCGTGTGTGTGTTACGGCACTCCTCCGCTAGGGAGCCAGTGACCACATTAGAGGCACCCTGACACGTGTGTAACACGGTCAACATGTGGCGGGGATGCGGCCGCCGTGTGTGTGTTACGGCACTCCTCCGCTAGGGAGCCAGTGACCACATTAGAGGCACCCTGACACGTGTGTAACACGGTCAACATGTGGCGGGGATGCGGCCGCCGTGTGTGTGTTACGGCACTCCTCCGCTAGGGAGCCAGTGACCACATTAGAGGCACGCTGACACGTGTGTAACACGGTCAACATGTGGCGGGGTTGCGGCCGCCGTGTGTGTGTTACGGCACTCCTCCGCTAGGGAGCCAGTGACCACATTAGAGGCACCCTGACACGTGTGTAACACGGTCAACATGTGGCGGGGATGCGGCCGCCGTGTGTGTGTTACGGCACTCCTCCGCTAGGGAGCCAGTGACCACATTAGAGGCACCCTGACACGTGTGTAACACGGTCAACATGTGGCGGGGCTGCGGCCGCCGTGTGTGTGTTACGGCACTCCTCCGCTAGGGAGCCAGTGACCACATTAGAGGCACCCTGACACGTGTGTAACACGGTCAACATGTGGCGGGGTTGCGGCCGCCGGGTGTGTGTTACGGCACTCCTCCGCTAGGGGGCGGCACAGGCATCAACACCGTGTCACAGGAAATGGATCAATTCATTGGCTGTACACTAGTACTACACCGTCAACCGTGTTAACAAAATTAGCACTAAGTGATCTTGTGAGTGGACTAACTGAAAAAAGTACATTCTCATTGAATTGAGCCCTTCTGTGACAATTCAACTAATTTGACTAATTTTTTTTATTATTTATCAAATTCAACATTATTTACAATTTTATAAAAACATTAAAATTTTTATTGTTTCGTCAAACAGATATTTAGCGATTAAGGGAGTTTATTTAACCAATACCAATTACCTAAGTCGTTAAAGTTACCAAGCTTCTGAATATCCATTTTACACTGCCCAAAACCACGTGCCACCCCTAAAATAACTTCAGTATCGAAATAAAGTTGGTATAACTTATCTTATCTTATACTCTAAAACAAGCTCCGTTTGTACGAACAAAGTTTTTTTTTCGCTCCAAGGATTTTTGTTTTATTAAATATGGAGGTTTTGGCCACCAGAAATCGATTGGAGCTGGTCCCATGGCTGGGGAAAACCCGGTTTTCGTTCTAGAGCCCTTCAAATTTTCCATGTTATCCTTATGGAGATTTTATTAATTGAACAAAAATCAGCTGATAACTGTAGATATAAACTAATGTGTTACATCTTTAACTTGTAGTTTACGAAAATTATACCAAAGTGCAGCACCCGTCGGCTAGGCGAGTGAGCGAAGCGAACGAGCTAGTCTCTAAAATGGAAAATGGCAAGTGAGCGGAGCGAACGAGCTTTGTGTGAGAACGAAAGTAATAATTTTACCGAGCTTTAAGCTATATTTAGCTATATTTAAGCTATATTTTACCCATGGTACTATGTTTAAAATTCTTGGATGTTACTAAAAATATTATTACAAGACAATCGCTTAAAAATTTATCCTGGTCATCCTTAGTTCATACCTTTTGGAGTTTGCTTTTTTAAAAATCCGTCAATCAATAATCGGAATCTACTGTTTATCCAGTTTGCTACTTAATAATAATAGGTAATAAGAATAAAGTGCACATATTGATAATAAAAACGTTTTGTTCTATAAAAACAGCAAAGGAAATTATCAGTTTTTCTTCTTTATAACAAATTTATGTTACTGTTTTATACTTTAAGGAACGAAAATCATTTTGTAATGATAGTCGTAAATAACTTTAATATTCCTATTTAGAACCAAGAAATCAATAAACTGCAAAAAATAATAATACTAATAATACATTATAAATAAGTTAGTAGTGATGTTATTTTTGTTTTTCGTTTTAGTGAGGCTTCCGAGACTGATTAAATTTGTCAATATTGATGTCAAACAATTGGCCCTGTGATAAGATTGTAAAAACATATGCTAATTAGATGTAAGAAATTTAACATAATAAAACCAAATGTTGGAGCTATTACAACAGTTTCATGAATTGCTCGACTCGTTAAATCAGCAGTTAAAAAAATAAACAAATAAATAAAGATACTGCCATTATATAGCTGAGCGGTTAAAGTGCACGCATTTTAATCCAAAGGTTGCTGGTTCGATCCTGAGAAAAGTTCGTAACTTGTGAAAGATTTGATTCCAGACCAGCTGCCGTTTGTCAATGGGCTTTTAATTAATGATGCTGTCCAACAAATTGTTGATGTTAAATAGTAACAAGAACCGGTTTTGGACTGTTCTTGTCAAAATGTTATAAAATGCCTCTGGCGTAGAAACACACAAAATACAAATTATCACATAAAAAAGAGTAAAACATGCCGAATGGAGTATAGAGTTCTAAACGTTTAATTTCAAAACAAGTGATTTTTTATATAATATAGAGCCCTAATGAAAAATTATTAAATGTAATAAAAGATACACCAGTAACATTTTTAATAAACAGTCGAAACAAAAAAAACACCAAATCGAACTGTTTTAATTTTTCACTTTTTACTTTATCATACAATTTCAATTGTACATTTCTTGACTCGTCATAAACGACAGCAATTCAACTCACCAATTTACATGTTCTTTGGCCGCTTCAGGACAATATTACAAGAGTAATTTTCTAGGTAAAAGGTTTATATTACACATTTGAGCTGCAAAACTGATAACGAACAGGTCCACACAGAGCCTTGCCCTATGCCAACGCGGCAAAAAAGAATGCAAAGGAACCCTTCACTAAGACTGAAGCTTACAAAGTGTTTGCACAAAGTTTTTGGTGTTCTTTATGCAGTCTTTGTTGTATCCTTGCGTTTACTTTGTGACAAAGTCTTATAGTAAGCAGTTGGTTGAAATATCGGTTTGTTTTATCCTGTTACGTGACATGCTTGTTATTATGTCTGAACCATTTTTATTGGGGTTAAAAAGCCTTACCTTTCGTTGGAGCTTTTTTGTCCCTTTTTAGCAAATTTACCCTTATAGGGAATACGCTATTACGGTGATAGGCATGTTAAGACCTAAGCCTGGGACCATGTTAGTTTTTAATTTCGAGGTCCTAATAAGCCAAAAACAACATTCGTTTATTTCTATACACACACACACACACACACACACACACACACACACACACACACACACACACACACACACACACACACACACACACACACACACACACACACACACACACACACACACACACACACACACACACACACACACACACACACACACACACACACACACACACACACACACGCACACGCACATTTACATGTATTTATATAATCTATACATATATCTATCTATGTTTATATGTCTGTATACGGTATTGATAACTTTTGAAAGGAATATCCGATTTTTATGAAATTTGCTATGGAGGTGTTAGACCAGGTCTATTTTCACGAGTTCGCCGCATGCGTTATCATAACGGAGTTTTATGGGGTTTTAAAAGGGTCAAGAAGGTGTTTTTGGAATTTATCGACTTCAATTTCTTTTTAATTCAACAATGTTAACTGAAACGATTTAAAAGAGCTTTAAAAACACCATTTAGTTTTTCTATTTGTAACTTAGCGTAACTGGTAACGGAGAAAATAAAAAAATGTGATTCCCATGTTATTTTTGTGGGAGTTTAACGAAACCCTGTATGTTGCTTATTTATTGACATAACTTAACCAAATTTTTTATACACATTCACTAGACAGGGTTTAACTAATACTTGCTTACAAAACCCATATGGTGGCACACCTACATACTCACCCCCATGGGATTGAAGGTGCAAATAAAAAAGTGCCAGATTTTATACAATTTTGTGTTACCTTCACCGATGAAGATTAACTTACATATTCTATCAATGCCCCATAGAAACAAACCTAAATTCTTATTCCTATGGTGTTTTTATGGAAGAAGTATAAAATCTGGAAATTTGCCGCATACGCAGGTCTGCTGTGACGGGGGGATTATTTAGTGCAGCAATGGCAAAAATCCAAAATACAGGTCAATACTTAATTTACTAAAAACTAGTTTACATGATCCTGATTATTTACAGTTGTAAATATTAAAATTGAGAACTTGATTTATCTTAATTGTGGCTTAAGTGAATTACCATGCTACTTTTAAGATAAATAAATCATGTGTACAATTAATTATTTTGAAAGAAATATGTTAAAAAATTTTCCTTACTAGCTTTTATGATAAGCCTTAAGCTTTTATGCTTTTATGATTAGTATACCAATAAGAATGGAATAATTACGTAAGTTTATTTTGAATTATTAATCTCATAATATTAATTAAGAAATTTCTTTGTAATCATGAACACGTATGAACCCTATTTTTATTTTAATGAAACAAGCTTCTGCTGATGGAACTCAGCATGTTTATGCAAAGAGAGCTCATTTCCAGAAACAACAAAATTGTTGTTGAAATCTGTTTATGTTTGTTTAACGTCGTTTCAAGGGTGTTTAAAATGTGTGTTTAATTTACCACAAACCAAAATTTACTATATACTCGTATGTGCTCTAAAATTGTAAATGTTTAATATTAATAAAAGTTAAGTATGTTTCCTATTTGACTAAGATAATTTGCAGTATATTCTTAAGAGGTGGTGGTATAGAAGTATCGCAGGTAATATTCTGAATTCTCGCCGTTATCAGATCAAATATCCGGAATGTTAAACATTACAGCTGAAATATTTCCTCAATATAACTTTTATTTATTTAAATAGTGTTTCTTGAGTAGTGTTCATCTTCCAAGTACTGATATAGTTAGAATACAACTGTTAGATATTTTAAAATAATATATATTAAAAGTGATTTAGTTCATGCCTAGTACAAATATGAATCACTACTGACCAAATGTAACCCATTACCTGGAGTTTAAAAAAACAGTATAAGAAAAATACCATTTTAAAATAATTTAGTTTGAGTTATAGATTTTTGTAAAATTTAAGTATATTGATAGACTATCAAATTGTTTTATGCAAGAATGATTCATGTTTATCAACTTGTGTTGAGCGTAGGAAAATACAAAATACACCGTAACAAAGATGTAACATGAGCAGAATCCCATTATAAATCATATATTACCGTAGGCTGTGCCCTATAAGCTCTCAAAGTTTCAATGTTAATTTAATGAAATAATTGTAATTTATTAAATCAATAGACAACCGTTTTAGTAAATGCTAGAAATTCAGAAAGAACAGATGTTTCAGTTTTGCCATGTTTTAATAGACCTGATTGGGTCCAGTTCAATTGATATTTTTGTCTAACTTTGACTAGGACGCGATCTCTAGTTATTATTATTTTAATAATCTATAATATTCAGGGACCTTGTATTATTTTACATTTGTATTTGAGATAATCTAAGTTTTATAAAATCAGTTATTGAGCCAAGTTTACGATTGATCGTACAAAACTAAACAATTAAGTGTATTAATTTGAGGGGGTATCGCTAGACGTATACAGATTAAACTCAATTGTATCACTGGACTCAAATAAATGGTACCATGTGTCTGCCCTTTGACAACCCATCACAGGTGCAACTAACCAAAACGACTGCAATAATTAATTTATTCCTAATCCATGTGATCATAGATAAACATATTAAATGGAAAGGCCTTACTTGAATTGGATATGAAACTGTGAAAAACTGGCCACGCAACAAGGAAATGGTTCTAGGCAGCTGAACCCGTCTGTAACATTGTACAAACTTTTAATAGTAAAGGTATTATTCTAATTTTTATATAAATCATTGCATCATTGAATTTAACATGTGAAAACGAGTTTAACTGCAAGCAACAAGGTATGGAATTTACTGTAATTCTCTTAATATTCATTAAAGTGTTATACAAATGAAGCATGATGTTTTCTTTCATATTTACAATAATAACATTTTTTAAGGAGCAATATATTTCGGTAATTACATAAAATATACACTTACATTATCACGGGAGTTGCCAATTTAGGGCGTGCCAGGTCACAACTAATTACCGGTACAGTTGATGATTTTACGATTTAAAACAACTGACATGAATCAGGTGTGCCAACTAGGCAAAACAAATCTTCTTCCTACTTAAATACTTATATGCATGTAATATATATATATATATATATATATATATATATATATATTTATTTTTCATATCTATCGTAATTCGGTACAGGGGTGCGCTATCTGAGCCACTCAGGGTGGACCACGGGGTGCCTCAGGGCTCAGTGATGGGGCCGGTCTTGTTCTGGGTGGCCATAAACCACCTAGAGCTGGATGGTGGTGCGCTTAGGTTCGCAGATGACACTACACTCATATCTTCTGGGAGCGATCCAGTCGTAGCTGAAAGAAGAGCTGAGCAATTGTTCGTAGCTGCCAGTGAGTGGTTTGATCTCAATAAACTTAAACTTAATGAAAATAAAACTCAGAAACTTCTTTGCTCTTTACAACCGTCTCTAACTCAGGAGACCAAAAATGTGTCACTGCTAGGTTTTATTCTAGATACTAAGTTCACCTGGGGTGATCATGTCAATAACATCTGCAAGAAGCTGGCCAGAGTAACTTTTTTGCTTAGAAAATTAACCAAATTAGTGCCTAAGTCCTACCTCCTGTCGGTCTACTATAGTAGTTAGATTTGGTTACTTCTGGCTCAGGGCACATGCCCCGGAAGCCACGTGCCGGGGCACACAGCTTCCGGTCGTATATTAAATGAGGGGGGTGGAGGTGGGGTGAGCGTTTGAAGTAGATTCGCGCATAAATTAAAAGTTAGTTCAAAACCGAAATTCAACAACTTGGGGTTGAACTAAATGTGCGCATAAATTAACCGGGTTCAACTAAAACTTCGCATAAATTAAAAGGTAGTTCAAAACTGAAATTCAACAGTCGAACAAAAGTAGAAGTTAGTCGAAAAAGGAGAGGGGATAATTGCCTCAAGGTCATCCGGAGGAAGTTTTAAAAAAGACTGAACTTCTAAGAGTTCAGTTTAACGTCGATCGTCGTACAGGTCAGTCGAAACCGACGAGCGACCGAAGAATAGCTTCAAGATCATTCCTCGCCGTCGAAGACACATCCGAAACTTGGACGGGGTCCTGTGGATTCGGTGAAGGCGAAGTTCTCGGAGGATTCTCTCTCGGGTGGGTAGTAGATGATATTTCGTGAACTTGTACTTGTTCTTGGTTTGTATCCATCTTCGTATAGTGTAACTTAGAGCGGAGTAGTTGTCGGTCGAAGAGCGTATAGAAGAATGAAACAGGAATTGTCGTTAGCGCACTTATATAAAGAAGGGTGGGGGTAAAATATGAAAACCTGCTGAACACAGTCGATAGGTGTAACAAGTTCGAAGTTGTGGAAACGTAACATTGAACGCAAAATGTTGTGAATAACATTATCATCAACGTGAACCTGCGAAGTTCTAGCAGAGTATAACGGGTTAAAACTTAACTTCTTCCTTACTTTTGTTAAATTAGTTTTAATCTTTGAAACAGAAGGTCTGGAATTACTTCGTAATATATGTTGTGTCCGCAAAAGTTTCAATTTCAAACATTGCGTATCCATCACGAAGTATATCAGATGTGTAGAAGTGAGAACAAGACAGATGAATGAGATATAACGTCAAACACGCGAAGGTGATTCAAACAGGACGACATGTGCTAATGTAAATGAAACTCCAGGTTAGTAGCAATTAGACTTGTATAATGAAGTTGGCGAAACGTATATGTAATGAGTAGGAAGGATGCGAACAACTCAAATGCGAGTTAATTAATGGTCGCGGCGCGATGAACAATCTCCTTTTTATAACGGCTATCGCGTGGGAAGATCAGTTCCGCATGAGCGTTCAAGTGGAACCTCCCGTGTTCACTCAAGCGGAACCCCCCCCCCCCGTGACTAATGAAGCGGAACCCCCCCCCCATAAAAAATGGAGATTAAATCCCCCCCCCGGTGTTCACTCAAGCGGAACCCTGCCGGGTCGATGACCGGTCAATGGCCGGTCACGACCGGTTGCTAACCCCATCTAATTACCACACTTTACATCCCATGCCAGCCATCAACTACTATTGTTTCAATGAAACAGAATTAAACATGGCAGCCACCATGGAAAATTCTAACCTCAAACCTTGGTTTTACGTCACTGCGCATGCGCCGCTCCCACTCCTTCGTTTCATTTTTATGCTGCTATAACTTGTACTGGAGTGAGCCAACTTCACGCTACGGCGCCTAGTCCCGTATTACTCACTTTAGCGCTACTGCGAATACGCCTAGTCTGTATTACTCACTTTAGCGCTGCTGCGAATGCAACGAGTTCTCCGGATCGGAATCACTCCTCGCTATTGCGCATGCGCCTAGTCCTGTATTACTCAATTTAGCTCTACTGTGCACGGAAAGTTCTAACCTCAAACCTTGGATTTTACGTCGCTGCGCATGCGTCACCCCCACTCCTTCGTTTCATTTTTACACTGCTGCGAACTGGAGTGGATTGAAGACCGTACTGGAGTAAAACAATTCCCCCACCACTGCATTAATTACCCCCCACCACTCGAAAACCCGAGGAGCGATACGAGCCCGATTTTCGCGTCAGTCGTCAACGAGTTTTCATAGCGAAAAGTCGTTGGCGACTCGGTAAGAGGTTCAAATATATAGTAGGCCTATATATATTTGAACTTCTTATACTACGTTGCGTTCTTTAATGCAATGTGGTATGTGTGTGTGTGTGTGTGTGTGTGTGTGTGTGTGTGTGTGTGTGTGTAAATATTAGTTGTAAGTTGCACTTAATTTAAGAATTAATTTGCGCATTGCGATGTTAGTTATAAGTTGTGTTTAGCGTTAAGGTGTATTAATTTTAAGAATAATGATGGTATTTGGTTGTGTTGAATTATTTGATATTTAATAATGATGTGTTGTTAGTTTTAAGTGTTGGTATTAATAATTAATGTTGTTGTTTTGCCTTTCAGCTAGATGATAGGGGGTAGATTAACTGTAAATTCAGAAGTTCAGTTGAACTTCACTTAGAAGGGGTGGGACATCCGCAAATTGCGGACTAGGTTTTTGCATTTTGTTTAGGAATATGATTGGGTGGGATTAGTTGGGTGGGTGTTAGAGTTGCGTTTCTGCATTAGGTGTTCCAGTTTCCCTTGGAATTCACGGTTACGGTAGACCCGGACCGGACCGTTACGGTAGACCCGGACGGTCCAAACAAAATTGCGTCGATGTCCCTCGCAGAACGTAACTAGTGGGTTGGGAGTGGGAACCGTTAGGCAAACAGGGTGGTGGGAACAGTTACTACTGTTCCCATCACCTTGGTTCTTTATAAGTCTTGAATGACCTTGACCCACTTTCGGAAGGGTCAATGACCGACCCCCCCCCGTGTTCACTCAAGCGGAACCCCCCCCCCCGTGTTCACTCAAGCGGAACCCCCCCCCCATAAAAAATGGAGATTAAATCCCCCCCCGGAAAATTAAAATGCCTATAACTCGATAATGGATTGACGGATTAGGACAAGCGATACATCATTGAAAAGGTCTATGTAAGACGAACATTTTAGTAAAAGAAGAATTTAGCTATCTTATTTTAGTCAAAAGTTATGCGAATTATTTGAAATAAATACCCCCTCTCTTTCCTTCCCTCCCACCTTCCCCCACTTAACGGCTGTTAACCCTTCTCATTAGCATACCGTTATAAAAGACGCATCGTCCACGGCTAACATTTCATTCTGATTCCAGACGTTACGCTGCGAACTGCGAATAGAACTACCACGATGTCATCCCTTCCGACTACAACTTCCACTACAGCCTGCTCTTCTATTACAAGTTCAACTTCTACTTCTACTACGGCTTCAACTCCAGTCAAGAAAACTCTTCGCTTGAAAAATGCTCCCGATTGGTATAAGAAGCAACTAGACTCGAAACCTTCAACTTCTGGAGCTCCTCTTCCCCCGGCCAACAATACCATACGTCGCAGCATATTTTCAACGCCTTCGTCTTCAAATGACTCCACACCGCCTTCAACTAACATGCCGCCACCGCAGAAGCCAGCTCCTCGTCCTACTACCCCTTCATTTGAAACCTTGCTTCATTGTCTTAGTACACCTGTCATTCCACTGTCACCTTTGCCTCCTACCCCACCACTTACTATTCCTAAAGATCACGCCTATCCTAAAAATAAATCTCCTAAGTCTGCTCCTTCAGAGCGTTTCCAATTATTAAAAGAAGAGCGTCGTAGGGCATTTAGCCGTCCCACTACTTGCCCTGAAGTGCTCGCTAGGGGAATTAAGAAAGGATCAGCTTGTGGTAGGAAATGTGTTAAGAACGAACGTTTCTGCCGTGTACATATCGTAAAACATCTTTCCGAACCACAACTGACAGAAATCCCCACTGTTGAAGACGATCCTGAAATAATATCCGTCAGAGGAGAGAGGCTTAAGAAAGGTTTGAGATATTTTTTTCTAAGTGTTGTTGACCACCAACACATATTGGCAAAATGTAACGGCAATAAATATAAAATTAGAGTTTGTGGGAATTTGTGTAAAGAGAAGAGACTTAATAATTTAAGTTCTCAAGACTTTCTCCTCAGGGATAAAAAGGATCGTATTACAAGGTGGGGACGTAAACAGTAAATTCACATAGTTTTTCCAAATTTTGCTAAAAAAATAATGGGGGAGAAACACAATGCGTTATAGCGTTGTGTATCTCCCCCATTATTTTTTAACACTCTAAGTCTCGTGACCTACTTTTCTAAAGTCGTTGTACAGTTATATGACCTGTCTAACTTGCGTTGTTTGCTGGTGTAGCTTCATATAGCGTGCAAAGAATGGTTCCTAATGAAATCTCATCAACATTCAAAGACAGAGACTGTTGTTTTGCAAGTTAATTAGTCTTGAAATAATGAAGTAGGAAACGTATATGTAATGAGTAGGAAAGATGTGAACACCGCAAATGCGAGTTAATTAGTGGTCGCGGCGTGATGAACATTTGTCTTCATTATCACACAACGACTATCTCGTGAGAATATCTGTTCCGCATGAGCACCCAAGTGGAACCCCCCCCCCCCGTGTTCACTCAAGCGGAACCACCCCCCCCTAAAAAAAGTAAATTAAATCCCCCCCCCGGAAAATTAAAATGCCTATAACTCGGTAATGGATTGACGGATTAGGACAAGCGATACATCATTGAAAAGGTCTATGTAAGACAAACATTTTAGTAAAAGAAGAATTTAGCTATCTTATTTTAGTCAAAAGTTATGCGAATTATTTGAAATAAATACCCCCTCTCTTTCCTTCCCTCCCACCTTCCCCCACTTAACGGCTGTTAACCCCTCTCATTAGCATATCGTTATAAAAGCAAAGCGAGCGTTGTTTACTCCTTCATTCTGCTTTCACGCGCCACACTTGTTGTTTCATCTCTGCCGTTATTATTTGCTTTAAAATGCTTCCTCACCACAGTGAAAACTTCAATCCTTCCGAAATTGCTGATGTTTTCCAACAACCTGAAGAAGATGTGATAGATTATTATGATAGTAGCAGTGACAATGAAAATGATAGTAGCAGTGACAGTGAAGATGACGGTGAAAATGTAATTGAACTTGATGAACAAATGAGACCAATCTACATCGATGAACAATTTCCTTTTGATACAATAGAAAGATTTATTACGGAAGCACACAAATGGCTAAATTTAGGATTCAATGTTATAATTGGTTCAGCTATTGTGTATAATGACAGTAGGTTCTTCTGTGTAACACCAAATACTAGAGAACGTATGTTAACTTGGCAGGATGATATTATGAAGTGTTATGAGCTCGAAGTTAGCATTGGTGGCTACTTTGTCGCACAAGTGGTCTAATAACCACATTACCCTTCCCTCACCCCCACTTTATCCCTTCCCAATCCTTTTTCCTTCCCCCTCCCCATTTTTAAAACTTATAAAAGGCGGACTATGAACCTCCATATTTTTAGTCTGTTTTAAAAGAAGTGGTGAACAAATATGCTGTCTAAAGGTACTCCATTTGTTAATTATTTTGAAGTTAAAAATGTTTATATTAGTACAAATGAAATGGAAGAAGACAATATAGAGGAAAATTATAACGAAACTGATAATGATTCCACGATGGAAGAAGAAGAAATAGTACAGTTTGAACAAGAACTCTTTGAAGAAATGATAAACGATAGTGACGAAGACATAGTTAAGGAAGCTATTGATACATTTATATTAGATTCATCGTTGGATTCACCCATATCACCTTTATTGTCTTCTGAATCCGAATCTGAATTGGACTAAGGTAGTTCCCCCACTTTATTATTCAAACAAGTCTTATAAATTGAGAGTTTTGTCATTAGTAAGTCAGCATTTGTTGGAGCTACATGTATGGTTAATAATAATGTCTCCTAGAGATACTTCTTTTATACAATTAATTGAAATTGTGAGACAACGAAATATTACGTTAGTTCAAGAAGAAGATGAAGTTGAAACAATTGACATAATACAAAATCCTGTAGAAGAAGCGATGGAAGTAACAGAAATTGATCAAGAACCTTCAATGATGGAAATGGTTGAAACACAAAATGAATCTCAAGATGTAGAAGAAACTGTTTCTTATTCAGTTTTTTGGGAATTTGCGTCAAATATATTTGTTATAATTCAAATTGAAGCTATTAATTCTGAAGAAGTGGTGGGGGAATATTCTCCCCACCACTAGCTTAAAGTTGGTGGGGGAATGTTCATAAATGTGTTGGTTATTTGCGTAGAAGCTTATTCGTCAGGAAACTGTCGACTAAAAATGTTCAATCCTAACGCACCTATAGAACCTTCTTCGAGTAACTGTCTAGTACAAACGTTTCGTGCTGTACCTTTTGAACCTTCGTACTATAAAATGATAGGTATTCATGAGATTGCAATCAATGATCAAAAACTGTTCAAAATATTCTGTTCTCGACTTAATAGAACCTTACGTCTACCACCAAATACGTTCACTTACAGGCTACCTCTGATAGACAAAGATGATGTAAGCAAAATACCAATGATTCAAGTGAAATTTCTGGAAGATGGAATTCTTGTTAATTTAAGAGAAGTATATCATAATGACTATTCAAAAAGAATAGCTTTCAACTTTCTTAAGGAAAATATAGGACGTGAAAAATAACAGTATCCAGAACCATTTTACAGATACCTTTTTGAAAATGGAGCAAGTGTAACTGTGGAAATAAGTATCAAATTAATGTAATTCTCCCCACCACTAGCCTAAAGTTGGAGGGGGAAGTGCATAAATTCAACAATCTTATTAGAGAATGGGGAGTAGATTACTTTGTGGTAATGTAATAACATGCTACTTAGTGATCTATTCCCAGTTCTCGCTTGATATACAATGACCTTGACCTATATAAAAGTGGTGGGGGAAAATCATATAAGAAAAAGGTTTTAGATGTAACTATCAGTATAAGTCTAACACGATGGATAGGTTGTTGGTTCTGTGTTTACAAGAAATTATCAATAATGGGTTTCTTTACCATTACATCATGAGATCAAATGAGTGTGAAATACCTAAAGCAATTCGTGAAATGCTCATTGAATTTAAGAGAGACAATTATGGATTTGCCATCTATCTTGCTTATACTTTTAAAGATGGTACAAAAATGTGTAATGATTGTGGAAAAGCGTCTGTTTTAGATTTTGAACAATTCCAAGATGATGGAGGTAGGTTAGTTCATCTTGTAAAAGGTCAAATAATGAAATTCGAAACATGTAATAACACTTGCGATATTTGTGCACAGTGTTTGTTTGAATTTCTTAAGTACCGTGAATTTAAACCATAATACCCCTTCCACTATCAAGGAGTGGGGATTATAACTTGGTGGGGGAACGTGTATAAATGCAGGTTGTTTGAAGAAACTTTTATTATTGTTGCGGCTTTAGCAGAAACACCATGGAATTTGAAGTGCGCCATTTCAAAATTAAATACGAAGAATGGACCTCTGTTGCAGGATTTATTAAATCCAAAGAAGATGATGAAACTTTAATACAAGTGTATTGTTTCATTCGCAATGAGGAAAGTCATCACAAGGTGATGGAGTATTTGAATACTCCCAACATAACTTCAAGGAGCCCAGAATTTATAAAATATTTAAAAGAAGAAGATTTGGATGTAACATTAGAAGTTTGGTACAGAATTTGAAATATAAAAAAGAATAAATAATTGTGGTGGGGGAAAAATGTATAAGTCAGTGGTGGGGGAAATGTGATAAAACCAGCAAAATTTTAGAGCAGAATTCACTCTGTACAACGACAGTCAACGATGGCTCATACTTCTGCAACGCCAGTAGTTTCAACTTTAAATTGCTACCAAAACCAACAGCAAAGCATATCTCATCCTTCTACATCGGGAGTGTTGACAACATCGAATCGCTATCCGGAATATTTGCATGATCCAATAACACCGTCTTCAGCAAAACTAAGGAAGAACATAAGAAAGAGAGAATTGTACAAGAAAGAAAAGATAGAACTAGCAAAATTACAACTAATAGTGCCTTCCATTGAAGTTGGATGTAGTAAAATAAAGACTTTGATGAAAACTAACGAATATTTGTTACAATTGTTAAAAACAATCGAAGAGTTGAAGAAGAATGAACATATTACAAAGTGAAATTCAAACACTCGTTCCCCCCTAAGAAAAACCAAAAACAAATAATAAAATAACAAAACCTCAAAAAAAAGTAGATGTAGAATAGAGAGCGAGGAATAGATCACTTTGTGGTAATGGACTAACATGCCACTTAGTGCTCTATTCCTCGTTCTCGCGTTAATACTGGATGACCTTGACCTATATTAGTAAGGTGGGGGAAATTAAAAGTGGTGGGGGAAAGTGTATAAAAGACGAGTGTACTATAGTCGAATTATTCTGAAAGCGAACTTGTCACGAGTAAGGACTTGAAGGAAAGTGTTATGGACTTGACTACAAATAAAGATAATAAAAAACTAAAGTTTCGGGAAATGGCTAAAGCAAGAGAGTTAAGAATAAAGTTGAAGTTTTACAGACTACAGAGATTGATTCCCGGGGTTAGGTTAGGTGAAATACGAACAAGAACAGTGGACATGGCAGCTGATTACATCAATCAGTTACTTACGGAATTAATGATAAAAGAAGCTAAAATAGAAGAGTTGGAACAAAAGATAGAACGGCACATTGAAAATTCGAATTGTCAACCTATAAACTATGTAATAAAAGAAGAAGTAAAAGATTGAAATTGAACAAAAATGAACTTGAACTTTGGTTATTAATAGACACTTCTTAGAGAATGAGGAATAGATCACTTTGTAGTAATGAATTAACATGCTGCTTAGTGTTCTATTCCCAATTCTCGCTTAATCTAAAATGACCTTGACATACTTATCAAAATATCATATAAGCCGAATCGTAAAGAGTTATTCCTCATTTACTTGAAATGGCTCCTGTGGACAACACCGATTATCCAAGGAAACCTCTTATTGAAATATTGTATAAAATTCAACTAGACGATTTTAATATGGAAGAAGATGATAATAACAGTGAAACATCAGAAGTAGAAAGTGTAAATGATATGGATGTAGATCTAACAACATCAGAAGTAGGAAGTGTAAATGATGTGGAGAATGAAAATTTGGATATGGATGTAGTAATATCAGAATCTTCATCATCGTTTGAATATGAAGAAATACATACTGAAACTCCAACTGGAATAGAGAACACAAATGAACAATCAGTTAGTAGAAGATTAATGTTTCGTCCAAGACGTTTGTTTTCCTCGGATAGTGAAGAAGAAGAAGAGGAAGATGATGAAATAGTGGTGGGGGAACCGTTATAAAAGCGGGACCGTCAGAGCCCATTTCATTTCTCGGCGAAATTTCGAAGAGTAAACATCGTCAACATGTATCATTGCGATAAATGTTCGGAATCGTTTCACGATGAAATTCTACTAGATATACATAAAGAACTAATTCACAACAACACAGAAGAAGATCAAGAACAACAAGAAGAACAAGAAGAACAAGAAGAAATAACAGCAACATCTTCAACTACTTTACCGAATCTACAAGTATTTGCTTTACCCGGTAAGGTAGTAATGCATCATAAGATTCAAAATGAAAACTTGAACTTAGAAGAATTTATTAGAGAAGCAAAACCAATCGTAAGTAAAACTTTAAAAGAAGAATTGAAAAGATTAAACTTTCTTAAATTTGGTTTACTATTAGAAGCTATGTTTATAAATGCACAAGAAGAATTATCACCAAGAGGATTCATAACAAAAAACCGAACCATCATGGAAAGTTCAAACATTGATTCAATAGTAGAGAATTGTATAGAAGAAATATTAACCAAACTTCAGGAACACGAAGGAAGAGGATCCGGATGGAGTCTTACAAGTATTGAAGTATTAGATATAAGAGTTCACAAACATGGATATGGACTAATGGGATCTAGTTACATTCCTTTGCCAAAAATAATTGAAAATACAAAATCTTGTATTAATGTCCAAAATGAAGATAATGAATGTTTTCGCTATGCTATGACGACAAAGTTTGTATCACGAAATCCATGTAGACCCAACCAAGAATATGAAGACGCAAGACACAGGTACAATTTTCAAGGAATAACATATCCCGTTTCTACGAAAGATATATCAAAATTTGAAAAGAAAAATCCCGGCACGTCTATTAATGTTTTTGCATTAGATAGTTCAAACAAAGTGTATCCTTTACGTATTGCAAAAGAAGAGCTACCAGATCATACGAATTTACTACTACTAACGCGAGGAGATGTGTCTCACTATGTGTACATAAAGAAATTCGACTCTCTTGTTAATAAGCAACTTTCAAAAAATCGAAACAAAAAGTTGATTTGCAAGAGATGTTTTAATTTTCAACGAGAAGGAAGACAAGGAAGAGAATGGTTACAAGAACACAAAAGATTATGTAACAATAATTATGAAGCAAAGATTAATTTACCTTCGGAAAACAGAGCATTCGTTACATTTGAAAAGGTTCATCATCAATACCGTATCCCTTTAGTTGTGTATGCGGATTTTGAATCAACACTTGTTCCAGTTGAAGATGAAAATTGTGAAGCAAGAAAAAGTGTAAAGTATCAAATGCACAAACCAAACAGTTTTTGTTTAATGGTCAAATCAACATTATCAGAAGAACATTTAAACAGATATGGATTAACTTCAGAACCTCTAGTATATCGTGGTGAAAATGCGGAAAAAATATTTCTTGATCACCTATATTCATTAGCTGGAAATACACAAAGATTATATACAAATATTGTACCAATGAAACCGATGGACGAAGAAGAAGAAATTCAACATGAAAATGCGACTCACTGTTTCTTGTGCAAAAATGATTTTACTATTGAGAATTATAAAGTTAAAGATCACGACCACCTCACAGGTTATTACAGGGGTGCTGCTTGTAATAAATGCAACTTGAGCTATCGTTTACCACTATTTATCCCTGTGGTTCTGCATAATCTCAGTGGGTACGACGCTCATTTTATAATACCTGAATTAGGAAGAGACGACGGTAAAATCGATGTGTTAGCTGAAACTTCAGAGAAGTTCATAAGTTTTTCCAAAGAAGTTGGAAACGTCAAACTAAGATTCTTGGACTCCTACCGATTTTTGCCGTCGAGTTTGTCCAAACTTTCTGAAAACCTAAGGAAACAGGATTTAATCGAAACAAAGAAGATTGTAAACAGCGACAAACTGGATCTGGTACTTCGAAAAGGTGTTTTCCCATATGATTACATAGACAGTTTAGAAAGATTTAATGAAACATCACTACCTCCAAAAGAAGAATTTAAAAGTAAACTGTACGACATGGATATATCTCAAGATGATTATAATCACGCATGCAAAGTATGGAACGAATTAGGATTTAGAACATTGGGAGAATATTCAGATTTTTATGTTAAACTAGATGTGACTTTATTATGTGATGTGATGGAAGAATTTAGAAATACGTGTTTTGCGGCATATGGATTGGACCCTCTTCATTCGTACACTTCGCCTGGACTAGCGTGGCAAGCCATGTTGAAAGAAACAAATTGTAAAATACAACTTCTTACAGATATAGATATGGTGTTGATGTTAGAATCAGGAGTTCGAGGAGGATTGACGCAAAGTGTAACACGTCATGTCAAGGCGAACAATAAGTATTTGCCCGATTATGATGCATCAAAACCAACAACATTCCTGGGTTATTTTGATGCAAATAACTTATACGGATGGGCAATGTCGAATCCCCTTCCATATGATAATTTCAAATGGATAGACCCAGAATCAATTGGAAACATAATGGATATACCGAAATATGGAGAAACTGGTTACATATTTGACGTCGATTTTGAATATCCCGAACATCTTCACGACGAACATTATGATTTACCACTTCTTCCGAAGACTGAAGTTTCTCCAACTGGAAGATGGCCGAAATTATTGATGACTTTAAACAACAAGTCTCGGTATGTTGGACACTACTGGATGATACAACAGGTTTTAGACTTGGGATTGAGAATTACAAAAATTAATCGAGTACTACAATTCTCTCAATCTTGTTGGTTAAAACCGTACATTGACAACAACACAAGAAGAAGAGCCGCCGCTACATCAAGTTTTCAAAAAGATTTCTTCAAACTAATGAACAACGCAATATTTGGCAAGACTTTGGAAAACAAAAGGAAACATAAGGATATCAAATTGGTAACTGATCCAGTAAAATTACAGAAATTGGTGCAACAACCAAACTTTGGTTCATCTGTAATTATTAATGAAAATCTAGTTGTTATTTCCATGAACAAGAAGTCAGTTCTAATGGATCGTCCTTTGTATCTAGGAATGTCAATCTTGGATATTTCCAAAACACACATGTACGTGTTTCATTATAAGAAGATGGTTAACTATTATGGAAGAGAGAACATTGGTATTGCATATATGGATACGGATGCACTAATTTACTGGATTAAAACAAATGACATGTACGAAGATCTACGCACTTTTATGTATAAAGATGATTTCGACTTTTCCGATTATCCCAAGGACCATCCAAATTACGACTACGACAGAAACAAGAAAGTATTGGGAAAATTTAAAGATGAAACAAATGGTGTGCCGATGATGGAAATTGTAGCATTAATGTCCAAACTATATTCATTTCAACTGTACATAAGCGAAAGGAATCAACATCAAGTCACGAAAAAGGCCAAAGGAATAAAAACCTCTTTCCTGAAGAAGAACGTACAGTTTGAACATTATAAAAGATGTTTGTTTGAAAATGTTGAAACAACTGCAACGTTCAACACTATTAGAAGTTATAATCATCAACTCTTTAGTGTCAAACAAACAAAGTGGGCATTAAGCTACAAAGATGACAAGCGCCATATTTTAGAAGATAAAATTAATACTTTACCGTTCGGCCACTACTCCCTGAACCCTATCGACCAGTAAACCTATTCTTCGTCCTCTACCTTCTTCCTTTTTTCCTTTCCGTAAAGAAGAGGGGACATGGCAAGCCCAATGCCATGTTCCCTCTTTTTTACACTAATATGAAATGGCCTTGACCTATATTCAAACTATATAAAAGAGAATGAACTGTTGTACGGATCAGTATTTTTACAAGCGATGTGCAAGCAACACCTGAAGATGGAAAGTGTGAAGGACAAGATTGTAAATGAACTACATAAACCAGCAAGAAGAAGATTTCCAAGAAGAAGTACAATCATTAAAGGAATGAATGACCTTTACCAAGCTGATCTCATTGAAATGATACCGCACAGTAAATTAAACAAAGGTTTCAAATATATTTTAACAATTATAGACTGTTTTACTAAAATAGCTGACGCTTTACCATTGAAGGATAAGACTGGTAAAAGTGTTACAAAAGCTATGGAAACAACGATACAAAGAAATAAATTCAAAATCAAACATCTACAGACCGATGATGGAAAAGAATATTTTAATAAAGACTTTGGAGCTTTAATGAAAAAATATCAAATAAATCATTATTCTACAAATTCTGAAGTTAAAGCTTCAATAATTGAAAGATTCAATAGAACATTGAAAGGAGCGATGTACAAACAATTTTCAAAACGAGGATCATACGTGTGGTATGACATATTACCACAACTTATAAAAGAGTATAACAACAAATATCATCGTACCATCGGAATGAAACCTATCCAAGTAAACAGCGCTAATGCTAAGGTTGTATTACAACGCATCAGAAATAATACAACACCTAAATTGGAAAAGTTGCAACCAAAAAAGTTTGAAGTCAACGATAAAGTTCGTATAAGCAAATACAAAGGTGTATTTAGTAAAAGATATCTACCAAATTGGACTAATGAAGTATTTACAGTTTATAAAGTGCAACCAACTATACCTGAAACTTATTTATTAAAGGATAACAAGGGTGAATTACTTCAAGGTGGATTCTACGGACATGAATTGTTGAAATCAACAGTCGGTGATGTATATCTTGTTGAGAAGGTTTTACAAAGGAAAAAGGATATGGTTAAAGTCCGGTGGTTAGGATTCGATAAAAGTGAAGACTCTTGGATTCCTTCAAAAGACTTGGTATAGTAATTTAATAGCTCATTGTGTGTTTAACCTTGACACAAGATGGAGATTGTACAACAAAAAGATCGATTTAATATCAATAATATTGATGAATTGACGGTTGACAATGATAAGTTAAATCATGGTAAACATGGTGGATTACTACCAAATACGATAAGATGTCTAATAACTGGTCCTTCAAATTGTGGAAAAACTAATGTTGTTTTTAACCTTATAACAAATCCTAAAGGATTGCGCTTTAACAATATATACATTTTTTCAAAATCATTGCAACAACCAAAATATCAATTATTGGATAAAGTACTTGCAAGTGTACCTGAAGTGAAGTTCTACAAGTTTAATGCCAGTGAAACAATTATGCAACCAAATGAAGCAAAACCATTTTCTATTTTTATTTTTGATGATGTGTCTTGTGAAAATCACGACACTATAAGGAATTACTTCGCTATGGGAAGACATCATTATATCGATAGCATTTATATTGGTCAAACATACAGTAAGATTCCAAAACAACTCATAAGAGACAATGCAAATATGTTGATCATCTTCAAGCAAGATGAAACAAATTAAAAACATATATATAATGATCATGTAAATGCGGATATGGCATTTGAGAAATTTAAAGAGATGTGTGGCAAAGCATGGAATGAGAAATATGGCTTTCTCGTTATTATGAAGGAAGAAGATATTAAAAATGGTAGATATCGTATAGGGTTGGATAAATTTGTATTTATGCGTTGAACTACCGATGCTACATCTAGTTACACGTTGAACTTCACAGTGTAAACATGGTGAATCAAGAAAAACTATTGAAAGAAATAAAATCACTCAGTGATTCTATTAGGATGAAGAATCGTGCATTGAGGATGGGTTTAAGTGAAAGAGAAGAATTTCTAGAGACTACATTTAAACCTATTACGGAACCTTTAAAACAGATATCAGAAACTATTGGTAAACCTCGTTATGAAGGAGATGTTTTACTACCAGTTTCTAAACAAGAAGTACAAGCATTAAAAAAAGAAGATGATGATGATTCATATACAAGTGCTAGTGAGAAAGAAGAAACAAAAGAAGAAGAAGAACCAATTGTTGAAAAGGAAGAAGAACAGCCAATACCTGAAGCTGAACAATCTATTCCAAATTTAACTCAATTGAGTAGCGATATATTACAACATGGACCTCTTGGAAGAAAATATATAATGAAAATGCTACATGACATGAAATCAAACCCGAGTTTGAGTAGATCACATGTATACGGAGCAAGAATTGATGGGAATGAATTAAAAATTGGCGATTCAAAGCTTGAAATAACACAAGACGATTACATCATTATTGGTGAGCATAGATATAAAGGAACAAAAGGACTATATGAATTAATTTTTAAAAACATACCACTAAGATATTCATCCAAAGATTTAAGTGTTTTTAAGGAGATTCTACAAAATACTAACGCTCATAAAAGAAACTACTTAAAGGATGCAATGATTAATCGTTCACGTGCAACAAAATATAACATCGTTATAAAAAAGTTGTTTCCTCCACGAAAATTGCCAACATTACGTACTGCACCAGCGGTGAGACAACCACTGAAAAGAAAATCTTTATCACTTATGGATTTATCACTTCTTGAACAACATGGTAAAAAGAGTAAAGGAGATACTTCAACATCTGGCAAAGGATTGATGAAAAATCTATACAATACGAATGTGATTTACTACAACGACATCAATAAATTGGTTGATAGAATGAGACTATTGCATGAAGCCATGGAAGCCGGTCATACAGGTTTAAATAATGAATGGGTAGCTCTGATTGACGAACTCAGGAATCGCGGCATAATTGTATAATTGTCCGCGGATATATAAGAGTTGCAGGCGTATAATGTGTCAGTTCTAACATGAGCGTCGACAAGTTCGGACGATACTCCGCGTTAGGAGTGCAAGTTGGAGAAAACAGAAAAAGAAGTGGATTACCGCAAACACCCGAAGGTGACTATAACATAAATAATAAACGTTTAAAGTTTGTTAAAGATCCAGAAGAAGATGGAGATGCAACAAATTTAAAAACAGTAAAGGAGGAAACATCTACAAGTTTAAAACTCGACAACAACCAACTGTATGATGCAAAATCTCACAGGGTTATTAACGTTGCAAAACCAGTCAACAATGGAGATGTTGTTAATAAAGGCTATTTTCTATCTGCGATGGAATACGCTTTACTGTTGGAAAAGACTAAAAGTGGAAAAAAGTACAATGCTTTAAATTATAAAATAACTAATGTGGCAGATCCAACCGAGGATACAGATACAATCAATAAGCGTTATTTGCACTCTGTAATACCAGAAAAGAAAAAAGATGGATTTTCCTTCTATAAATATACTATAAACGATATTGGATATCCTAAAGAAGAAAGTGATGGTGTTAATATAAAATACATTAAAGATAATTGTATTTTATATAATGGTGCTGTTATTGATTGTCATGGAAAAGTGTTGTCCAATCTGAAAGATGGTTCAACTCCATCGGATGCTGCTACCGTGAGACAAATGAATGAAAGCTTGAAGAAAGGAACATCCGCTTTTGTTAAACAAAATCAGGTGGTGTCAAAGAAAGGTGATGAGTTTATGCAAGGAAGTGAAAAGTTTACCTTACTACAACTACAAAATGACAAGTGGGATGGAAAAAGTAAAAGATTGTCAAATTTAAGTTTAGGCACGGAAGAACATGATGCTGTTATTTTAACACAAGTACCACAACTATCACCTGATGGTCTTAATTTTATGTGTAAAGGTAAACGTTTAACCCTAGTAAAATCTGGTAAAGATGATCATGATTGTGTTGTTTTAAAACAAACTATAGTTTTAGATAAAATAAATAACGTATATGATGGAAAAGGTAAAAGAATATCTAACATATCAGCAGGAATAGCTCCGAATGATGTTGCTACTATTAATCAAGTTATAGCAACCTCTAATAACGATCCATCTGTGTATACATGTAATGGTAAACGTATAACAAATCTTGATAATCCTCAATATGACAAAGATGCTACTAATATAGAGTATGTAACGAATCTTGTAGGTAATGTAGTTATTGATATGCATAATCATTTGATTAATACATCGATGACTCATGTTAAAATCGAAGATGCTAAGAGAAACAAATGGATTAAAGATGCAATCATCGATAAATACTAGTAAAACTTGTGAATATTTAAGTATGGAATACACAAAAAGGATTCATTATCATAAAGTATTTCATAGAGTGAAGACGTTAGTTGCATAAAACAGCATAATGAAGACCGCATCGTTCAGTCGTCGTCAGGACATTGGCAAGAGAGGACGTGGTATAACATCAGCTGCATTATCCCTGCTCAGACGGATTCCTGTTGGTGCTGTTGTAAATCGAGCGATAGACGCTTTACCATACGAATTACATCTGCCCGGAGGTTATCAATATTGTGGACCTGGAACTAAGTTGGCAAAACGTTTAGCAAGAGGAGATCCTGGAATTAATAAATTAGATCAAGCTTGCAAAGAACACGATATAGCATATTCAAAGTATAAAGATTCAACAAATAGATCAATAGCGGATAAAATTCTAGCGGAAAAAGCTTGGCAAAGAGTAAAATCAAGTGACGCAAGTATTGCAGAAAAAGCATCGGCTTGGGCAGTAACTACAGCCATGAAGACGAAAGCTAAATTTGGTGCTGGAAGACGACGTCGCAGAGGAAGACCTGCAAAGAGAAGAGCTCCCAAAAGAGGTGGAAACATTAAGAAGAGACGTCGTAGAACTCGTAAAGCAACAGTAAAGAAAGCTTCTATTTGGTCAATGGTAAAAAACGGAGCAGGTTTATACCTAAGACCGTACCGTGTGTACTAAATAAGAAGAATCAATTGATAATTCCAAATAAAGCTTTAACAAATCATCAATTAAATGATTATGTAAAATGTTTAAAAATACCATTCTTTCGAGGAGTTTTTATGAAAGATGCATTACCAATTAAAATATGGAAAAATGAAACTGGAATAGTAAATTTGGATTCCACCTATGGTCCAGGCACTCATTGGGTATGCTATAAAAAACTTGGACAAACCGTTTACTACTTTGACAGTTTTGGCAATCTACCACCTCCGAAAGAACTTCAACATTATTTTCGAAACTCCAAAAATATTTTTTACAATTACAAAAGAGAACAACCTAACAATACTGAAATCTGTGGGCATTTATGTTTGGAGTTTCTAGCGAAGAGTGTCAGTCACCTTTAAGATGTCATCGTATACAGTGTCACTGAGTGGAAATTCATCCACATTGAAAAGTACGCTGTTCCCAGCATTGCGTCTATCCAAGGAAAGATTATGGGAAGCGGCATTACTTGATTTGACTACCTACAACTCAATTCCCAATGTTACGGAAGGAAAAAACAATTTACTACATTATTATGAAACTATGGATGCTTCAGGAAAATACTCAGAATTGAAAATAATTACATTTCCTACTGGAGCTTATGAAATCGATGATATAAACCAATTACTACAGAAACAACTCGGAGAAGAAAATATCACCGTTAAAGGAAACAATAATACTTTAAAAGCAGAAATAACTTCGAAATATTATATCGATGTCAGCTTGAAAAACTCCATTGGCAGTTTACTTGGATTTACAGATACAAAAAAGAAAATCTTAACTCCTGGAACTACTCATTCAGGTGATACAACTGTTACAATATTGAAAGTCAATAGTATCGATGTAACGTGTAATATTATACACGGATCGTATAGAGAAGGAGTTAATCAACATATTTTACATACATTTTATCCAACAGTGGCTCCCGGTTTTAAAATTGTTGAGAAGCCACAAAACTTGATATACCTACCGTTAAACACCAGTTTCATTTCAGACATCGTACTGAACATATTGGATCAAGACGGTGTTAGTGTTGACTTTAGAGGAGAAACGATAACTATACGGATACACATCAGAGCGGCAACATAAAAGTCGACATGGGATTATCATTTAAACCGCAACGGAAGAGTCGGGAGCTCAGTAGCTCCTCGACATTGGAAGAGTTAACATCGGACAACATTCGTTTTCTACAGAAGATTGGATTGAAACTTAACAACGATGGATATCCTGGATATATCTCAAGGACCGACATTCGACGAAACACTATGGGAGAAGGAATATCACACGCACAACCCTTACACTTCATCAAAATTAAACAATAACGATGAAATAAGGATTCCCATTCAACAACAAGATATTTACACATTACCGTGTGAAAGTTATTTATACATTGAAGGACGGGTATTAAAATTGGATGGAAAAACTGCTTCAACAGTTCCTTTTATAAATAACCCGATGGCATATCTTTTTGATGAAATAAGATATGAGATATCAGGGGTGACAGTTGATTCGACAAAAAAGGTTGGTATAACAACGACATTGAAAGGATTAACATCATTAACACCGCATGAGAAGAATTCAATAGTCACCGCCGGATGGGTTGCCCCTGATAAAGACACTATAACACCGGATTCCAACGGTCACTTTGATTTTCATGTACCTTTACGATTGCTTTTGGGATTCGCTGAAGATTACAAACGAATAATAATAAATGTCAAACAAGAATTGGTATTACTCAGATCTTCAACTAACAAGGACTTGATACTTGCAGACCCTGCAACTACGGAAGATAAACTGGAATGGCAACTACAATTGGATAAAGTTGTTTGGAGAGTACCTCATGTAAGATTGGCCGATGAACATAGAATCGTATTATTGAGAAAGTTAAAATCTGACCGTGATATTGTGATGCCATTCCGAAGTTGGGAATTCCATGAATATCCTACACTACCTCAGACAGAACGACAAACATGGACCGTCAAGACATCAACTTACTTGGAACGAGCAAGGTACATAATACTCGGTTTTCAAACTAAGCGAAAAGCTGTTATCACTGCAAATGCTGGTCAATTTGATCACTGTAAAATAAAAAATTGTAAAGTTTTCCTAAACTCTCAATTCTTTCCGTATGACAATTTGAATGTCATGTTCAGCAAAAAACGTTTTTCGATTTTATACGATATGTATGCAAGATTTCAATCGTCATATTATGGAAAGACTAATACACCACTATTATCACCTGACCAGTATTATTCCAAGGCTCCGATAATTGTAATCGATTGTTCAAAACAAAATGAATCTGTAAAATCATCAAGTGTGGATATAAAAATTGAAATGGAATTTGAACAACCAGCAGCGGATGGAACTTCAGCATACTGTCTAATTCTACATGATAAAATAGTTACTTACACACCGCTGACCGGAATTGTGAAGAATGTACTTTAAAAAGAATTAGTACAACGACTGCAGATTTTTGAGGTTAGAATTATATGTCTCAATTTTTGAGGTTAGAATTTCGTTTGTGAAAGACAAGTTGAAAACAAACATTTATGTGATTGTATAAATTTCAAGGATTCCACGAAAAAACATAAAAGCGAAAAAATCATGAGTGGAAAGTTCATTATATCTTCGACCGTCGTATGGGAAACATCGTTCGCAAGATGAGTTCTACTAACGGAGAAGAAAATACACCTCTAATGGATGATAATAGTTCAGATATAGAAAAACAAGTTGAACGAGAAATGGACGAGTTCCTCAAGTTTAACAAACATAAGAAGAGAGAAGAAGAAAAAGAAGAAGGAGAAGCTGAAAAAGAAGTAAAAAGAAAAAAGGTTGAAGTTAACATTACAACTAATATTTTAACAGAAGTATTTCTTCGGTATTTTTTCTACCCCATTTCTTCATGCATGACGAAAAGTATTTCAGTCGGAATTTTAAAATCATTGGATTATTCACCGATTGTTATTTTAAATCATGGAAATAAAATGGTTACATTCACTGAAACTTCTTGGGAATCATTTATGAAACATTTACATCTTTTGGAATGCTATTTGAGTAACAACACATTTGGAAGAAGAACAAGATTAAGTTTATTGGAATCAAATATTGAAGTTGATATAGTGAAACATCGTGGAGGACAAATGGTTCGCTTCAGAGATTTAACTAGACATGATGTAAAATTACATTTGACTAAAGAAGAATTTTACACTTTAAGTTGTACTACCGGTCCCGTCACCAGATATTTGAAACAACTAATATTTTCAAGTGCAATAATCAAAGACTATCTAATTGATACATTAGACAGACAACCTTTCGTTCCAATTTTATACGGTCCCGTGGATACTTCAATTTTTAATCGAATACCTCAAGAAGTGGATATGTGGAGACAATTGAACAACTATCACACCAACTTTAATATCGACGAAGAAGCACAAGAAGTTAAAGAAGAACAATCGTGTTTGTAATACAAGTCAGTTGCTGACGAGACTTCATCATGAACAAACGGGTTTCGTTTTCTAATGCGCCACATATAATGGAAGTTAAAAGAGGTATAATTGAATTTCAAGCTTTTCGAGGAAATGATGGAAATTTTATCATAAAAGAATTAGTAATTTTGGATATGAATACATCTGTAGTTTATCATTACTTATTCAAACCTCCATTACCATTCAATAGACTAACAACTAAAGCGAAAGTTACAAACAAATGGTTGTACAAACATTTTCACAACTTAAGATGGGATGAAGGTTTTATTAGTTATAACATGATGCCGCACATTATGAATCATTACTGCAAAGAGTTCAAAACTATCTACACAAGAGGATTGGAAAAAGCTAATTGGATACAATCATTTACAAGCAACGAAGTGATAAATGCAATAATAGATAGAGATTTCCAATGCTACTTCAATGAACTTTGTATTTCATCAAAGAGTTTTAAACACCGAAGGTCACAGTGCGCTTTGAAGAATGCCTACCGCTTAAATAATTTCCTTCAACAGAATGGTGGGGGTAATGTCGGTAATAAAAGTGAGAGCGCTACCATGACGCAGCATGAGTATTACTCGAACCTCCGAAGAGACAACATCTCCGACGGACATTATTATTAACAAGAAGATTAACAATAACATCAAGATGGCATCGCAGAACTTTCTTCAAAATTTGGTTGATCAATTCAACGCTCATTCTAAATCAACAATCTTACCGACGAAGAAATGTTCTGAACTAAAAGAAGAAAAACATTACATCATACATACAATCAAGAAGATGGACACTTCAATTGGTGATGCTATTAATTGCACATTGAGCGAGGCGCCGTATACAGTTGGTGACGAACCAAAGTTTCAAATCTTCCTACCGAAACGGTTTGTACAACTTCTACAAAATGAAGATCTTCGAGTTATTCAACCCGGCGCACTCTATTTAGTTTCACACGGACCGAGTGGAAACAACTCAACTGAACTAACTATTCATGTAACACCTACTACTAACTAGTTTGTACATAACGTTGTAAATATATGTGTTTGTAATGGTTTCTCAATAAAGATGATATAAAACAAAAACAAAAATAAAAGAAGCAACATATTGTTATGTCTTTGTACATAGCAATATGTTGCTTTTTTTAAAAATTCCACGGGATGACCTTGACCCAATTTTGTATGATAATAAAAGTGAAAATCAACTTGTGAAATTCATCAGTCTACGACTAGCTTTCGTACCATACACATCTCGCTCTCTATAACTAAATACAAAACTTCAACATGTCCCTAAAGGTCAAGTGTGCATCTTACGATACCAACACCACTACGAGTTTTGAACAACTTGAAGATTTAACCAACGAAATGCGAGTTTTACTTACCGGTGGTTATCACTTAACTGTTGATGTTAGTGCTACTAATGTAAGGATGTTTACTAAAACAAAATACTGCGAAGATGAAGTATTTCTTTCTACACAACCTACAACATCTTCATCGCCGACTGGTCAACATAACATCAAGTTCCACAAGTATTACCAATGTTAAATAACTTTTAACAAGTAAAACTAAGGAATCACGTGATCAATGTCAAGTTGATAAAAAGGGAATGATACTTGTATAACTAATCATTCGCTTCCCGACTCTCGCTGCGTCAACACCTAATTTTAAAGATGTTATACAGAATGATGATTGAACTTGATGGAAAAATCTATGGAAAAGATTACAACACCGTTGAACAAATGACTGAAGATTTAAATATATTAACTAAAGAAGGATATCAAGCTAAATTAATTTTAAAATTTCCTGAAGTACATCCACTATCGACTGAAGAACTTATCGCTATGGCTAAAGCGGAGAGAGAGAAAAAGGCTGAAGAAGACAAACAGAAACAGACAAAGTCTGAAGAAAATAAACAGAAACAAACTTCTTAAGTATCAACATTCCTTACATTAGCAAGGTATAATTTTTTAAAACTTCGTTTGAATGACCTTGAAATTACCCCCCACCACTTTTCATAGTACATAAAACTGACTATTCAACACTATACACTCTTATTCTTTCACTGGACTCAGTAGCGTCAACATGGAAGAACAAAAGTACAAGTACGAACCTCGTTACTGTTGTGAACAACAGTGTACAGATTTAGGACCAATGATGGTGGACGGGTTAGCTTGCACTAAATGTGAATTTTTTGGATCTTGTTACTGCAAGTGCAAAACAAAACAACTACCGCCACCGGAATTGCGAACTTTCAAATTTTACAAATCAAGATATTTTCATACATGCTGTCCTCAAAGATGTTTCAAATTTCATCCTCTCGATCTAGCTCATTGTCAACGCACCAAGTCTCATCAAGATGATTTTTGTACACATATGATAAAAAGATGTAAATACAGATCAGATTGGTATTCCGATCCTGTAGAACCATCAAATGTGTAATTTCAGTTTTACACTCTTTTTTAAAACTTCAATTGGATGACCTTGAGATTTCCCCCACCATTGGTTTTTTAGACTTCCCCCCACTATAAGTCTTTTTGATTTCCCCCACCATTAGTTTAAGTTTTGTATCTTATTGAATCCACCTTTGAATTATTTTACTTCCAACACTCTAACTAACAACATGGGATCGCCTTTCGTCAAGTTTCAACATATAATAACTGACAGAGAAGAATTGGAGGAAATATTTCAAAATTTGCTCTCTGTCATGGATAGATATCCTATGAGATGGATCAGACTTGATGTTCACTATTTACGTCCTCGTGATTCTTCATCATCTAGTGAAGACGAAACAACCACTACTACTTCAGCTAGGATATTTCAATTTTCTTCATCATCGAGTGAAGACGAAACAACGACTACTACTTCAGCTAAGATATTTGAATTGAAAAACGAAGAAGAGGAACTTAGCTATTTACTTAATAACAAGCTCATGCTCACCGACAAATAAGCCTCCTTCCTAAGCACCGATCTTCATTCAATCACCGACTCTCGCACGATGAACAACTCTCCGTTGGCACGAATGAATTCTAGTTTCGAAGTAAATTCTAAAGAAGATTTGCAAGAAATATTTAATACTTTACACGAAATTGTTAGTAAATTCAACACTGTTAAAATGAATCTGGAAATAACTTACGCCTGTCCTATTTGTGATAAGGTTGAAAGTTCTGATGAAGATAGTTTGCTAAATCTTACTCCACTTACACCTCTACAATTAGACACGACAACAACAAGTACGGAAGCAAATGGTGAGCAACCTCCTTCCCCCACCACTTCTTTGTGATTCAACTTCCCCCCACCACTTCTTTGTAATTCAACTTCCCCCCACCACTTCTTCGTTTAACTAACGTTTCTCGCTTTCACTTCTCATTCCGTCTCCAGCATTTGAACTATCAACATCACTTGTTTCAAAATTTCAAACACTAAAAAACAACACTAATGATGGATATGATGGATGAAGTTTCTTTCGTCACAAGCATGGAAGAGGAAAAAATGAAAGAGGAAAAATTGAAACTGGAAATTAAACGATTGGAATTGGAACGGGAAAACCAACTCGAGATATTACGTTTCTTCAAGCTTGTCAAATACGTCATCTGGGGACTCTGCCTTTACCTTATCCTCGTCGTCGGCGTTTGCTTTTACAACTCCGTATTTCATCACAAAAATTCAACCTGTATTGCACATTGATTGTATTTGTTTTTGCACATTGATTGTATCTGTTTTTACGAATAAAGTTCAAAACTTAAATCTACCTATCCCGCTATCACAGGGTAGTTCGACTCTCAGAACTATTTCCTGTGGTAGCGGGATAGGCTTTTTTAAAACTTACTCGGGATGAACTTGACATACTTTCCGTAACCCAATTATCAAGTTGAATTTCGGTTTTGAACTAACTTTTAATTTATGCATACCTCCCCCTCATTTAATATACGACCGGAAGCTGTGTGCCCCGGCACGTGGCTTCCGGGGCATGTGCCCTGAGCCAGAAGTAACCAAATCTAACTACTTACTATGCTTTATTTCATAGCCACATTACATATGGTCTACGGTTATGGGGACATGCACCCGACTGTATGAAAGTTTTCAAACAACAAAAGAAAGCCGTTCGCATAATTACTGGCAGTGGCAGGATAGACCACTGTAGGCCTCTATTCCTAAGTACAGGAATCTTAACTGTTTATAGCTGTTACGTCCTTTCTTCGGTTACGTATGTCCACTCTAACCTGCATAAGTTCACCAGCAGGGAACAAGTCCATATGTACAACACAAGACGCAAGCATAAAATAGACATCCCCTTCTGCAGGCTTAGCAAGACTAAGGACTCTTTTCCAACCATGGCCTTAAAGCTCTACAATAAACTCCCAGATCACTTCAAGAACCTGGACGGCAGCAAGTATGTAAATGAAGTAAAGGCTTTTCTCAAGACTAGGCCCTATTATTCTTTGGCTGAGTACCTAGAGGATGTTTCCTAAGTGTTCCGTGCCCACCGCCATGAACATTAACTAAATTTTCCATCCACGGAAGTTATTTGTAAATATGTAAATATTGGTGTCATAGTGATAGTATAAATGACGCAGCTTATCCAGTCTCTGGTCTCAAACAAAGGTGGAGGTAATAAAAGTAATTAAGGTAATTAAAAGCAAGTAGGTTATGTTGTAATTGTATGCAACTGTAACAAGTGAGACGTCATCCTTGAACTGCTCTTATAGTCATTTAGCACATTATCTCTTCATTTAACGACATCACCTCTTGTTTTTGTTTTGTTAAAGAAAATATATCTTATTTTTCGGCATAGGTACCATATGAGTTGGATTGTAGTGTTTAGCTGAATGTAATCGGATGACCAGTGTACCACAGACTCAAGGCACAAGACTTGCGAAGTAAATCACAAATAGGTACCAAAGACAAATACTTCGTTATACGACAAGTATTTTTTACTCTGCAACAACTATGAGATGAAAGGACTCTTCTCTAAATATATTTACGAAGAACATGACAAATTAAGCGTAGAAGCTACCTCCGTCCGCTTTCTGCACTGAAACGATATCTCCGCACCGTCAGACCGAGCCCGTTAAAAAATAATAATAATAATTTCGTGCTTTGGGAGTGGCTGGACTAGGAGTTAGCTTGAGGTCTTTCTCTTCAATATGCTTATATCTTTCAATTATATATGTTTTGGCCAAAGTATTTGGGTTTTGCTGGAATGCTTTCTGTAGCACCCCACATCGATGGGTGTCTAGTGCAATGTCGGTTTAAAAATCGAGCTAGAGGCTAAAGTGGCATAAGAAGAGGAAAGCCTAACTCATGTGGAGAAAGCTTAAGCACCCACATTAAAAAGGGGAATAATACCCTAAACTAATAGTGATGAAAAATAACCTAGGCAAAAAGGATCAACTAGATTGGTATTCTAGGGTTAATTTTACTGGTTCTTCTTTTATTCAAAATATTCTTTCTTCCTTTGCCTTTAATGGATTATGGTCTGGGCAAAAGATTTGGATTCATTCTAGTTTTGGAGATACAAAAAAGTTTATGGCATTTGGGGTTTTCTTATTTTTGTAGCTGTAAGAGATTTTAAAACCATTTTCTACTCTGGGAACTCCCGTATTCTTCCTAGTAGGAAATATGTAAAAACTATGCTGAACCTAATTCTTTTGCCCAAGCCATACTCAATAAAAAGCAAAGGAAATATATATAAAAAAAATTAACCAAATTACGGCTTATCGTTTTCCTAGCTGTGTAGCTTTATTACCCCTTGTCGGGATTTTATAACCCTTTTGTGGTTGCTTTAGTTTACTTCACAAAAGTTGGGGAGTGCTTCTTTTCTTCTTCTGCTACTTTGGTGCTAGCTCGATTTCTAAACTGGCTTTGGGGTGCTGCAGAGAGCTTTCCAGCAAAACCCAAATGCTTAGTCCAAACCATACACTATGAAAGGGAAGAAAAATGCTGTAGAATAAATAGCAACCAAGCTATAGCTTAATCCAGCATCATTTCAAACTAGTAAATATGACTCGTTGACTATCTGTTTTTACAAGGGCTCGATGTAGCGGATCAGAGACATGGTGTCAGTGCGGGACGCGGACGGCAGTGACTTTTATGCTCAGTCTGTCATGTTCTTCGCCGGTATATATTGAGAAAAGGGTGCTTCAATCACTCGGTTGTTGCTAACAAAAAATAACTTGCCGGGTAAAAAAGAAGGTTTGTTTCGACGTCATTTCGCCTTTGACAATTTCTTGCAAGTCTTGTGACTTTAGTTTCATATGCATTGTCAATCTAATTACTTTCAACAAATCATTCCATATGCAGATGATTACCGCACCCGAAAAAGATATTTTTTCTTCACCAACAACTGAGCAAATTTATAAGTAAATAGTCCTTAAGTTTGTTCATAGAGGTGGCTTTTGGACAAGCTCACAGGCGAGGCCATGAAATGAGGTGAGGTTGTCTTAACTAGTCCTGAAGTAATGTGTTGGGGTTATGGCTGATGGATAGTAACATAGACAAGGCAATCACAACAGATGAAGTTGCCTTGGGCAGGATTGAAGTGGAATGTTGAGTGGTAGCTGGCAGATTGTACCAGAGGCCAGATCGTCTTTCAAGATGAGATGGAATGTGCTGAGTGACTATAGGGGCAGCTAAAGGATGACGTTACACAGGTTACAGTTGCCTACACAAACCAATTACAACAAATGGTTCTTGTTTTGGCATGTATATATGGTATATGTTTAGAAATTAAGAATTACTATCTAGAATTTTTTTTGCTGTGAGGTTGTTCATTTAGATTGTAAAAGGACAGGATTTGTTTCGCAGACACTAAATTACTACGGTAAATTGATTTCTATAATTGTATAATATAGTTTAATAGTTCTGTAATTTTCTATAGTTTAATGTTATAACGCACGGGATCATTTACAAGAACAATTATAACACACCCTATGAATAATTACATATGTTATTTGATATCTAATGGGCAGATATATTGTTCATTTTGTAATAGTTATTAGTGATTTAGTTTTGTGACTCCACCAAAAATAATTGTAATATAACATGATGTTTCTAAACATATATAAATTCTTAAACATTTCCATGATCATAAAATACAGTTCGCCGATGGTAAAACTTAAACTACAACTCGACTTGAATTATTCAAATATTGTTTAAAAATACCTTAAAAATCCTGTGGTATGTATCTTCTCAAAACTAATGCCATTGACTACACCACTCGTCCTAGACCGCTAAAAAAATTAATCCAAAATTTTTCAATTATTTATTTTGATGAAAATAAGATAGCTACACCTGCTTATAACATACACAATGTTATATTTTTGTTAAAAAGTTACTAATCAGGTAAGTGAACTAGGGATTAATGAGTTTTCAAAATTGAATTCTTGTCACGATCAAAACTACCCAAGGTTACTTTATGCTGCCTATGTTGACTACATAATTACTATAGTAATTATTTGTATCATACTTCCCCATTGAGTATTCATATACAACAGAGTGTTTATTTAATGCTACGACCTACGTAATATAAATATACACATTGTAATATCAATAATCTTAAACTAAAATTATTCATCTTTGAAAACTATATGATCAACAAAATAAAAGAATAGTTTAACTGAAAAAAGAAGTAAGTAGTTACTTATATTTGCACTCTACAGTATGCAGTTCACTGTGGCTTAAAATGCACACTTGTTAACGTGCGAGTGAAGCACTCTCATGGCTAGTCCTTAAGTCGCTGCTGTCCTCTCCTCACTCTTTTAGTATACAGCCCACTGTAATTTAATATGCCCGCTTATAACCCAGCGAGTAAAACGCTCACGTGAATCACCCTCGAGCCGCTGCTCCCCCCTTCTCACTCTGCAGTATACAGCACACTGTGGCTTAATATGCACTCTTGTTACCCAGCGAGTAAAGCACTCTCGTGAATCACCCTCAAATCGCTGCTGTTCCCTTCTCACTCTGCAGTATACAGCACACTGTGGCTTAATATGCACTCTTGTTACCCAGCGAGTAAAGCACTCTCGTGAATCACCCTCAAATCGCTGCTGTTCCCTTCTCACTCTGCAGTATACAGCACACTGTGGCTTAATATGCACTCTTGTTACCCAGCGAGTAAAGCTCTCTCATGAATCACCCTCAAATCGCTGCTGTTCGATTATCACTCTGCAGTATACAGCACACTGTGGCTTAATATGCACACTTGTTACCCGATGAGTGAAGCGCTCTCGTGGCTCGTCCTCAAATCGTTGCTGCCCGCTTCTCACTCTGCAGTATATAGCACACTGTGGCTTAATATGCACACTTGTTACCTAGCGAGTGAAGCACTTTCTTTTGGCTTTTCCTCAAATCGTTGCTGCAAACTTCTCACTCTGCAGTATACAGCACACTGTGGCTTAATATGCACTCTTGTTACCCAGCGAGTAAAGCACTCTCGTGAATCACCCTCAAATCGCTGCTGTTCGATTCTCACTCTGCAGTATACAGCACACTGTGGCTTAATATGCACACTTGTTACCCGATGAGTGAAGCGCTCTCGTGGCTCGTCCTCAAATCGTTGCTGCCCGCTTCTCACTCTGCAGTATACAGCACACTGTGGCTTAATATGCACTCTTGTTACCCAGCGAGTAAAGCACTCTCGTGAATCACCCTCAAATCGCTGCTGTTCCCTTCTCACTCTGCAGTATACAGCACACTGTGGCTTAATATGCACACTTGTTACCCAATGAGTGAAGCGCTCTCGTGGCTCGTCCTCAAATCGTTGCTGCCCGCTTCTCGATCTGCAGTATACAGCACACTGTGGCTTAATATGCACACTTGTTACCCGATGAGTGAAGCGCTCTCGTGGATCGTCCTCAAATCGTTGCTGCCCGCTTCTCATTCTGCAGTATACAGCCCACTGTAATTTAATATGCCCGCTTATTAATCAGCGAGTAAAACGCTCACGTGAATCACCCTCGAGCGGCTGCTGCCCCCTTCTCACTCTGCAGTATACAGCACACTGTGGTTTAATATGCACTCTTGCTACCCAGCGAGTAAAGCACTCTCGTGAACCACCCTCAAATCGCTGCTGTTCCCTTCTCACTCTGCAGTATACAGCACACTGTGGCTTAATGTTACCCGATGAGTGAAGCGCTCTCGTGGCTCGTCCTCAAATCGTTGCTGCCCGCTTCTCATTCTGTAGTATACAGCACACTGTGGCTTAATACGCACACTTGTTACCCGATGAGTGAAGCGCTCTTGTGGCTCGTCCTCAAATCGTTGCTGCCCTGTTCTCACTCTGCGGTATACAGCACACTGTGGCTTAATATGCATACTTGTTACCCAGCGAGTGAAGCACTTTCTTTTTACTCGTCCTCAAATCGTTGCTGCCCGCTTCTCACTCTGCAGTATACAGCACACTGTGGCTTAATATGCACACTTGTTACCCAGCGAGTGAAGCACTTTCTTTCGGCTCGTCCTCAAATCGTTGCTGACCGCTTCTCACTCTGCAGTATACAGCACACTGTGTCTTAATACGCACACTTGTTACCCGATGAGTGAAGCGCTCTTGTGGCTCGTCCTCAAATCGTTGATGCCCGCTTCTCACTCTGCAGTATACAGCACACTGTGGCTTAATATGCACACTTGTTACCCAGCGAGTGAAGCACTTTCTTTTGGCTCGTCCTCAAATCGTACTGCAAACTTCTCACTCTGCAGTATACAGCACACTGTGGCTTAATATGCACACTTGTTACCCAGCGAGTAAAGCACTTTCTTTTGGCTCGTCCTCAAATCGTTGCTGCCCGCTTCTCACTCTGCAGTATACAGCACACTGTGGCTTAATATGCACACTTGTTACCCAGCGAGTGAAGCACTTTCTTTTGGCTCGTCCTCAAATCGTTGCTGCCCTGTTCTCACTCTGCGGTATACAGCACACTGTGGCTTAATATGCATACTTGTTACCCAGCGAGTGAAGCACTTTCTTTTGGCTCGTCCTCAAATCGTTGCTGCCCTGTTCTCACTCTGCGGTATACAGCACACTGTGGCTTAATATGCATACTTGTTACCCAGCGAGTGAAGCACTTTCTTTTGGCTCGTCCTCAAATCGTTGCTGCCCTGTTCTCACTCTGTGGTATACAGCACACTGTGGCTTAATATGCATACTTGTTACCCAGCGAGTGAAGCACTTTCTTTTGGCTCGTCCTCAAATCGTTGCTGACCGCTTCTCACTCTGCAGTATACAGCACACTGTGGCTTAATATGCACACTTGTTACCCAGCGAGTGAAGCACTTTCTTTTGGCTCGTCCTCAAATCGTTGCTGCCCTGTTCTCACTCTGCGGTATACAGCACACTGTGGCTTAATATGCATACTTGTTACCCAGCGAGTGAAGCACTTTCTTTTGGCTCGTCCTCAAATCGTTGCTGCCCTGTTCTCACTCTGCGGTATACAGCACACTGTGGCTTAATATGCACAATTGTTACCCAGCGAGTGAAGCACTTTCTTTTGGCTCGTCCTCAAATCGTTGCTGCCCTGTTCTCACTCTGCAGTATACAGCACACTGTGTCTTAATACGCACACTTGTTACCCGATGAGTGAAGCGCTCTCGTGGCTCGTCCTCAAATCGTTGCTGCCCGCTTCTCACTCTGCAGTATACAGCACACTGTGGCTTAATATGCACACTTGTTACCCAGCGAGTGAAGCACTTTCTTTTGGCTCGTCCTCAAATCGTTGCTGCCCGCTTCTCACTCTGCAGTATACAGCACACTGTGGGTTAATATGCACACTTGTTACCCAGCGAGTGAAGCACTCTCGTGGCTCGTCCTCAAGTCGCTGCTGCCCCCTTCTCACTCTCTTTCCCTCCCCTCGCCCACCAAGCTAAGTTCATCTGCATGTCACGGAACTTGTGGTGAAAAGCATTTCAACTTCAAGCTCCAAAAGGTCAGCCGAACTTTGTTTTATGCATAATAGTATAGTTAAATTGTTGAGTCATGTATTTTTTTATTTATGTGAAAAGATAATCATGGTAACACATACAGCATATCATGATAATATTTATTATATGACCAGCTAACAGCCCGTCAAAAATGTAATTTTTATGATAATTATTCAAAAACGTAATTTTTTCGTTTAAATGGTCACAACAATTATGAGAACCCTGACGACATGACATTAAAACTTAAATCTTTCCATTTATTTAGCAATGTGAAAAAATATAAAAATATTATTGTATTGGTTTATAATTCTTAATCTTCTAATTTTTAGAAGGGTTTCGTCTGTTACATCCCTTTTCCCCTCGATCTACTAAGCCAATTTTTAAGATTGATGTGTCATTTTTTAGCTTATGGTCTAGCGAATTTGCGAATGGTGATTAAAAGGTCATTTCGTTTCGGCCTTCGCCCCCTGCCTTTTAATTTATTTCTAGAGACCGCTTTAAAGTGTTGACCAACTTTTATTATAAGGTTTGTAAATGTGGATTGTAAATTAACACCTGATTATCTTCAGATAAATTTTTAAGTCAGGTTGTAAACAAAAATAGATTTCTGTCACTGCAAAATCAAAACAAATATTGTTAAAACAGTTAAATTGTAGTGTTAATACGAAAATATTTTTTCTTGATATTTTAATGTTTAAAGTCATACAATTTCTTCAAATTGTACTATAGGTAAGTTTTTACAAACATAAAAATGCTCAATATGCGCATGAAACCCCTAATATTTTATAGTAGGCTTACTACCATATGGTTTTACAATATGTGAATATGTGCATATGTGAAATTAACAACAACCAAAGTTAATAATAAAATTTTTTTCAACCTTATTTACATTTATTTTATTCCAGTTGTCTTGCCAATTATTGCTAAGTTTTGCTGACTCAGAGTTACTTCAATTCAATTTGCCAGAATTTTATATAAAATTTGCTTAATACCCACGAATCGCCATTCTGCCTCCTTACGTTCTTGTTGTTAAGTTAGTTAAATCCAAGCAGAGTCTGACGTTCCAATTAGTTTTTGGTACCACCACCAACGCTGAGCACCAGTCCTTAGGATCTTCCACAGGACTGATGACATTTAATTTAACCATGCTTTCAAGTTATGATTTGACTTTATCATGCAAACGTAAAAATAAATACATTCCTGGGTGTACTAAGTGCTACTGCACGTGCATTGTCCTCTAAGTTAATCGTAGTGGTAGGTTTTTACCGTAACTAAAACACTATTCAACGTGTTTTTTCTCTGTCTGTTGTTTGCACTTTATTTCCATATCCTTTTCTTATTCTTGGTATTTCTTATTTTATATGTCAATACTTATTTCTTCTAAGTTCTGCATCTTCACATTTTTGTACTCCATTGTTAATATCAGTGATGACAATAAACCAATCGTTAAACTTGTAGAAGCACAATCCTACATGACCTTAAAAGGAAAAAAGTTAAGAATATAAGGACATTAAAAGACTTAGTTATAACAAAAATAAATGGATTAAAATACTGTGGGGAGTTTTTTTACAATCAAAAGATTATGTTTATTTTTCAAAACATAGAGCTCATAAGTTGATAGTTATAAAAACATATGTGTAAACAAATATTAATAAAACATTGCGTTGAAATACATAAATTTAATCATCTATATTGTAGTCATCTAAACCATCTTTATTGTAGCAACCAAAATGTTACCAAAGCATCAGCTGTTAAATGTTCATTTTACTGCTTTAAAAACTACTGCAACATTAACTGTTCTGTTCATTTGTATCTGTCAAATTAAAGTTGTCTGTTTTGTTTAGAAAACATTTTGTAAATCAGCAGTGGTGTCAAATTTTCGTGTAGATAATGGATCACCTGGAGCAGTAAACAAATCGACAAAATAACGTCTTAGATTGGTCTACTAAATAAGGTTTAATTTTTATTTTGAGGCGTTATAAAGAACTTTCTGACGGATACCATATTTTTCCTGCCATCTAGGGACCATAAAAAATCCACTGACACCAAAACAGCCACGATACGTTCAGTAGCTTTCTCTCTAGTGCACTCTCTCTTAAATGCACTTTTTACTATATAAAATAATAGTCAATTTAGAGAAAAAGAAAGAAGAGATAATAGTTCTACCTGCTGTTCTCAAAAATGAGCTTAATATGTTTGAAGATCTACGTAAAAACTGGCAAATATAAAAAAAAAAACTCAGGTATTTAATGGCTTATTTATTACAAAATATTTTGCATTAAAGAAAATATAATAAAAACTTTATTTTAATAAATATACATATAAATAACTTTATTGTTATTACATTTTATTTAAAAATATAATAAAAACTGTGTGTAATGTAATCACTTTTTATATATTTTCTTGTAATTCTTGTTTTCAATTAATGATAATAATTCAAAAAGATGTAAAGAGTGTAAAGTACAGAGCATAACTAAATAATTATTTAATGTTTAAGTATAAAGATGTATATCAACTATAGATTAAAGCTCAATTTTTTCCTCATGATTTTTTTACTAGATCTTTGGTACCTGGGTTCTAGTTCACATTAATTTCAGTTGTGTGTGTTTTGTGCATTTGCAATTATACTATAAGGAAACTAATTGTAAGTTTAAAAAAATCTTACAATTTACAGTACTTCGTTGTATATGATTAAGTCAATCCAAACGCTGCAACGAAAACTCTACATATTTTCACGTTATTACAACATAAAAATGCTAAGATAAATTTATGAAATTGGTGTATTATAATTGTCGTATTAGATACACAACGTTTATAAATATCAAATAACAAATATAAACATCCTGTTGTTATAACGTACATATTGACGTCTATTGTATGCTCAAGACAATCAAGTACATTTAATATCCTGGCGCTGACATCTCGGCGTTCTCGTCTCGACCCACTTTAACAATACTGTAGTTCTCTTTTACTCCACCTTATGGTCTAGAGTCCTCTGTTAAAAGGTTATTGGTAACCCTCGCAGACGATACTGCAATTTGTTCGTTATCGCTCAATAAATTAAATTTAATATCTATTTGAAATTGTTATTAAATAAGGTTGGGTCTATTTTAGATCGGGACCTAAAATGGAAAACTAAATATTAATTCTCCTGTTATATTTTATATCCAGGACTCAAGAGATTTAAAAAATATTTCTTTTAGAGCACCCTGGAATTGAATTAAAGGTAGACACTAAACAAAATGTCGTTAATTCTAAAGAATAAAACTAAACTCTAAAAAGAATATATTATTCAACACATGAATTTAATCAAGTACTACTTTCTGTCAATTCAAAATGTATTAGAATTGCAAGCCATTGTTATCAAAATATATTTTTATCGTTATTATTATTATTTTTTTTTTTAGTTTTGTCGAACACAACTATAGTAGTCCTTTTATTATAATTCATGCAAATCCATATTGTACATTAAAGAGAAGTAACTTTCAGTGTTGTAAACTAAAATACCATGTGAAGTAAGAGTGTAAAGTAGAGTAAAGAGAGTTTAGCGTATGTTATTATTAGAGATTAGTGTTTCAAACGGTCTTGCGATAGATCAAAATAAATATAGTAGTTGAATATGAAGAGCTATGTAGTGTCCAGGTGTCCAACTTAACTGAGAAGTAAATACACTATTGTACAGATAATTTTAGTGTTCAGGTGTCCAACGTAACTGAGAAGTAAATCCACTATTGTTCAGATTAGTTTAGTGTTCTGGTGTCCAAATTAATTGAGAAGTAAATTCACTATTGTACAAATCAGTTAAGTGTTTAGGTGTCTAAAGTAATTGAGAAGTAAATCCAATATTGTTCAGATCAGTTTAGTGTTCAGGTGCCCACCGTAACTAAGAAGTAAATCCACTATTGTTCAGATAATTTTAGTGTTCAGGTGTTCAACGTAACTGAGAAGTAAAATCCACTATTGTTTAGATTTTGCTAACAATTGTTTTTATATATATATACATTTATAATTAAATTTTATTAGAACATTATTTTCAAAACTTGGCTGTACGTGAAATTATGGCAGAAGTTCTGCAATACAGAAAACTGTATTATAATTCCGATTAAAAATACCTTACAAATACAGCCAAACAAAATATTTATGGGTGATAAAAAATGTAAATAGGTCCTTTTGCTTTTAAGATGGAAGCAACAGACGGTGAGGGGCACTGATTACATGATTGTGTTTAAGATATAACTCTCTAATCAGAATTGGCTCGCTTGGATTGTCAGTGACAATGCTAGTTATTTTGGACTGATAACTTCATTGAGGCACAATACAACAAACTAACTCGATTAGTAGAGTTGCAATCAATTTGACTGTGAATTTATAATATTCGGTTCACAAATGTGATAGATAAATTATATAGGCTAGGTAAGTAATAGATGTTTTCTTTTTTATTAGAGGGCTGGTATTAAATATTTTCCAAATTCATATTATATTAGTAGTCACCATTCTTTGCAGTACGAAATTGTGAAATGGTTTATTTACAGGTGTAGGAATAAAAAGGGACGGTAATCTTTTTGTTTTTGTTTTGAAAATATCCGAATTTTGAGTCAGACTTTTGATACGGTACAGATTCTACACTTGTGTGTTATTTTATATTCTCTATAACAAATTAACTGATCCCAAAAGTTAAGCTTAATGCTTAAGTTATGTTAGCTAAGACATAAATTTTTTTCAATTTTACTAAAAAACATTTTAATTATACGGTAATAAGCTTTTAAAAATCACGTATGGATTTATTTGGGATTTTTATGACTTTTAAATAATAATAATAAAATAAAATATTTGATTCATAACCAAATAAAATATTTCTTATCCTTTTTACCAGTGAAACAATGGATTAACAGTGTTTCATCGTGCATTGTTCTGTCAAGCGGATAACTATGAACAAGCCTTGTACTCCAGGCTAACAACACTTTTGTGTATTCCACTCAAGGAGCTTAGTGAAAGTTTGTACCTATTGTGCATAATCCTCTGTAGTTTGGCTTTATTTAACTATATAATAGTCCTACAACCTAATAATTTAACAAAGATTAAACTACATTTTGCATTGTATTCTGTGCTGACAAGTACACTTAAGAGTAAGCTTCAGAAAAAAATAAAATAAATACGTATCAAAACTTTAGGGCAAGATAAATATATTAAGAAAACTAAATGGTTTTTTATTTGCTATAATCTTAAAGTACATTTTTAATAAAGAATTGTAAACACACATAAAAAATTTTAGTATCCTTCAATCATGTATTTTGTAAATACGTTGTGGAATATAAAGATAGTTTGCTAAATGAAGTTAAAAGGCTGGCTTCCATATTAATTGAATATTATTTAACCTTTTTAATTTACATGAATAAGTTAATTAGTTATGTAGGTAAGTTACACTTCTCCTTTTTAGGGCTCATAACTTCTCCCTTCTTCTGTGTGGTGACAGACTATCTGTTAACCAAATTAGGAGCTCGCCAAGCGATCTTCGGAGTAGACTGACTGAAAAGTATTTATCCTTATTGAATTGAGCCATTATGTGGCTATTCACTTAATTTTATGTATTATTTTTTATGAAAAAATATATCTTGTTACTAACATAAATATATTAATGTATCGTCGGTTAGTTAGCAGTTAAGCTAGTATTTAATAAGGAATCGCAATTCATTCTTGACCAAAACCGCAATAGTGGTACTCTCAAGGAGTATGTTGGTCTTAGGGGTACTACACATTATTGTTGATACAATTCCACATTAGGTTGGGCAGTCTAGTATGAGTCTGTAGTCGATGATAAAATCAAACGAGCAAGTGTAATAAATCTATAATGGGTTCCGTCAAAATTGTATTGTAAATATTGACCATATCCTTTAAAGGCGTCATCGACAACATCAATGATTACATAGCTAGTGAAATCACTGGTGACGTCATATTTGTATGACGTAAATGTTGACGTAATTTTTCTTATGTCTTTTCTCGTGACCTACTTATTTAACTGAGACTAATGTAACATTATGCCTCTAATACGGATATTTTTTTTATAATTTGATTTGAATCATATTATGAACTGACTATTTTTAATTTTGATTTATTAATTAAACATTGTTTAATTCTAAATGATTTTTATTTTGTAATAAATCATTAACTAATTGGAATGGCAGTTAAACTTTTGTAAAGGTCAAATTAAAAATAATGATTTTAAATATGTTTAGAAAAATGTATACATGCAAATTTATAACAAGAAATATGTTTGGGTTTCATATATTGTATTTAATTTTCATTGCCCTAGTGATAACTTAGCTACTATCACATCATGTTATTGATTGAATTCCCATTCAGTCACATATGGGATTATCTGATGAAACAGCTGGCATTAATACAATGAAGCCATTCCACCGATGTTATTGGATATTGTTGTTTCTCGAACTAGACCTGCGTTAAATTACTTTCGGGCCTCAAATATAAATACAATAATTAGCGATTGGTACATACAGGCGATGTTCATCAACTTACTACGAGTTAATCGGGACACCGAATTAATTTTTGCTTGATGTAATTTATTTGTTATATAGTATCAAAGATATTTACAACAAAAATAGTATTATTTTATAAATTATTCAGAGCATAATAAATTTCCACTAATGTATTATAAACCGCACTCAAGTCAAGCCTTGAGTTGACTCCTCCCTAAACCTTTGATGGTCCCACCATCCCCATCACGTTTGATGTTCGAAACTTCTTTCCGGACCCCGAAAGGATAAATCACCAAGTAAGAAAGTTTCGAACCAACTAAATTTCAGACTTAACATGTTGTACTCACGGAGTTTTGCGTGTACACTATGAATGTTTATTTGATTGCATCGGCTCAAAGTCAACTTTTCAAAAACCAAATACAATTCACAAACCCGCCAATTTTTTATATTACGTAATTCTAACTGTCGAAGGATTACCTTTTGGTTTTAAATTTTATTCAACATTGAGGGTAGTGAAAAAATTAACTACGAAATACTATTAACATACTATATTAACATTTAGAACAACAATGCATCAGGACCTTTGAATCACGATAAACAATACCTTTAAATCACGACACGAAAATTTGTTGTTTTTTATTGTTAAGAGAAATCAGCCAACACCAAAGAATTTTCATTAGAAACGGTAAAATCAGAGGATTAACAAACAACGCAAGAAATAATGTATATATTTTAAGTGTACATGCATAGTCAACTCATATAGTAAGTAAAGTTCATATATGAGAAAATATATTTTGGGCCTAGAATTAATATTATTGGAAATATTTTCACTAGATTCCAAATATCAATATATCTTCTAAAAAGTAATTTATACTACAAAATCAGTGGCTTTTCCAGCCAATATGCTGGACTATGCAGATCACTATAATGCTAATGTGCCGCCACGTTAGTCCATTAACTAATCTCCATAATCATCTCGTCGGATCCAACATTATCCAATTATCTCTTAATTTTCTTGCTCGCTGACTAAAATATTTCAATGTCGTACAAATTAGATAATAAAGCCTGATTGCCTAACTGTTTTTGTTCGCCATCAATTTGTTGTTCAACACGTTTAGTAATACTATAACTTTAAATTTAATTAAATACGCTTTAGCGCTTATGAGGAAAATTGCAATTATTTTTGCTCATAAGCTCTTGTGTGGCTAGGTTTAACTAAGATAATTTTTTTGTTTTCTCTATTCGAAAGTTTTTATTTTCTGTTACAGGTATGATGCAGTTTGAAAGATGTATCAAGGTTTAAGGTACGCATAGCTTCGTAAATTAATTGGAAAACTATATTTACTAGTTATCACATTAAATTGATATTACATTCTGTTGAAACGACTTAGTAATCAATAGCCTGTATGTAAATACAAACACCAAAATGACAGTAACAGATGCCACTTCCTCATTTAAAGGATGTATAATATAAAACAATTTAAATACATTTTTTAAACACAAAATGTTACTGTGTTTCATTACTGTGTTAACATAATAAAATATTGATTTTAAAACAAATAGAAAACTCATGGAGTTTATTTTTTATTTTATAAAAGGAACAACTATATTTGTTGTAGACCGTATAAACGATTAAAAAACTTGCTATTAAAAATGTTATAATTTCCCTTCTCGTATAAATTGTCGTCAAAATTAGATAAAAAACTTATTTGGACACCAATTAACTACTAAAATTTTCACATTCTATGATCAGTCTAAGAGAATGTTGTAGGTAAAAATGTTTATGTTGCAGATTTCAAGTTGCAAAACGGATAATAAACAGGTCCACACAAAGGCTTGCCCTGGGCCAACGCGGCAAAAGAATGTAAAAACCCTTCACAAGGACTCGAGGTTACAAAGTGTTTGCACAAAGTTCTTGGTGTTCTTTCTGTAGTTTTTGTTATACATCTTTGCGTTTACTTTGTTACAAAGTCTTATATTAAGCATTTGGTTTAAATATTGATTTTTTTATCCTGTTATGTAAAATGCTTGGGACTTTTCTGGGAAAGATTTTTTATCAGAATTGAAAACAATTGTTATGAGCTTTGAGGTAACTTTTTCTTTAATTATACATTGATCAAACCAGCCAATTTTTAACAGATAGTTTAAACTAAAAAATTGTTAACTCTACACCAATGCACACTTGATAATGTTCAATAAGATATCCACAAGTGGATAGTCAGCGTAGGCAAAAATATTTAGGACATTGGACTTCTGTTATTCAGTGCAAATGCCGCTGCGGCGCTCCACAGCCTTACCTATAGCTAAACCTATTCGAGTAATCTGTAAGGCATTTCTATATAATACCGGATGTCCATAAAGTCTTGCCCTGATTTCATAGCTTTTCTGTGCGGACACCATTATAGCCACAAGCATCTCACATTTCTTGTTTTCAAGGAAATAAAATCTATTTTTTCTCATTAATTTGTTAACACCTAAACTCAGCTGATTGACAACAATGCAGTTTACTTTTAATGCACTTAAAATATATCGTGGTGGCCCGGGTCCGACTAAATTGCCACTTCGTTCACCACGCTTGACCTCTCTGGATTTTTTCTCCTCTGATTTGTCGAAGATTTGATTTTATTGTGGGAAAACAGAAAAGCACAAAAAAACATTGAATATTCGTGTTTTTGGAATAGAACAAAAAAGGGGGAAACAGCTAATATGAAACAATCACACTGGAACCTAAAGTTGAAAAAGTAAACATAAATAAAGTAGGTAACAATTATGACAGGTGACACAAATCAGTTGGGCTAGTATACAGTAAATGAGCTTATGAAATTTTTATCACAACAGATTTATTCTTCCCAGTGCCTAATTTAGAAATTCTTAAGACAAAATAATGAATACAGTGACGTCCTTTACTCAGAAAATGTAATCTGATAGAAACAAATGGTAGTAGTGTCTTTTGGTTACTCCTGGCTCAGGTCAAGGTCATTGGTTGGAAGTGGCAGGTGTGGGGTTGGAAGTGTGGGGTGGGGGTGACAGTGATGGATGGGTTTGGGAAGTGGGTCAAGGTCATCCGGAGGGGTTTTTAAAAAATTATTTATTCAATCAAAGTCTTCTTGTGATAGTTGCATGAAAGGAGAGCTCCATAGGTGTTTACGGTGCAAGTCGATAGAGTAGAATGAGACATGTGTCCATGGATGAACGATCATATAAACCCGGTAATATAGTGAATAAGAATAATTGGACAGCGTCGTCAATAGGTGTAACAAGATTGAAATGTTGATACTGCAGCATGTCAGTTAAGACAGCGTGCAAAACAGTATCAGTACAGTATGCAGCGTTGCACAGGCGAGGTTTTGCAAAGTACAACGGGTGAAAACTGTAGTATTTCTTAAGCTTAGCCAATGTAGTACGCGGTTTAGAAACTGTGGAGTTAGATTGTTTCTGTAAAATGTGTTTTGTGGGTAAAAGTTTTAGTTGTAAAGTGTGCGAAGCCATGATAATATACGAAGGGGAGATGTGTACTCTCCGACAATCGGCGAGTATATGACCGGCGCCCGCGAGTGTGTCTGAATATATAGAGACTAATTAGCATAATAAGTGCAAACATATGTTAGAGTAAAAAAGCGTAAGTGAAAAAAGTGTTAGAGACTTGCGGATAGTTGTTCACTGTTGCCCTATCGCCACTATAATGACGCGCGCGCGGTACCGATGCCCGTTTTATAGGGGTTGTGTGCCCCCCCCCCTTCCCCAACCCCTCCCCCTGAGAGGATGACATAAAAGAACAGAACTTCGGAGAGCTCAGTTATTTGTCGGGCTGCGCTGCGAAAGGTTGTAGCAGGGGGAAACATATAGGCGAAGAAAAGTATCGGTAGCCGTAGAAGTTAATTAATTATTCAGGTGCAGGATTGCAAGTAATGTTCCGTGCACGAATAAGTAGGAATACAATTGTTAATTGTACAGGTAAATCTTGTACTGTAGCAATAACTATAATATTAGACGGTTGTAAAGTGTATGACCTGCTGGTGTGCAAGAAATATCCCGTGCACGACTAAGTGGGATTACAATTGCCAATTGGACAGGTAAATCTTGTATTGTAGCAACAAGTATAATAGTAGACCGTTGTAAGGTGTATCACCTGCAGGTGTGCAGGAAATGTCTCGTGCATAAATATAGAGACTAATTAGCATATTAAGTGCAAACACATTTTAGAGTAACAAGCGTTAGTTATAAAAGCGCCAGAGACTTACGGATAGTACCTCACCCGACCGATGCCGCCACCGAAATGGCACGCGCGCGGCGGCAACCCCCCTTTTTATGCGATCGATGAGTCACGTACGACGCCCCTCCAACCCCCTCCCCGAGAAAACCGCATAAAAGAGCGAGGTTCGGGAGAGCTCGGTTATTTGTCAGTCGGCTGCGGCTACGGTCACAAGAGTCAGAGGAGGAGACGGATAGTTTAAGAAAAGTACCGGTAATGGCGGAAGTTAATTAATTAATTATTCAGTTGTAGGATTGGAAGTATCGCTCTGTGGATAGTCAAGTGAGGTCACAACTGTGATTGAACAGGTAACTATCGTATTATAGCAATAATTGTAATATTAAACGGTTGTAAAGTGTATAAGCTGCAGGTGTGCAAGTAATGTCCCGTGCACGATCAAGTAGGATTACAATAGTGAATTGTACAGGTGAATCTTATGCTGTAGCGATAACTATAATAGTAGACGGTTGTAAAGTGTATAACCTGCAGGTGTGCAGAAAATGTCCCGTGCACGATTAAGCGGGATTATAATTGCTGATTGTAGAGGTATTGTACATATTAAGCGTTAAAAATAGTGAGTAAAACAAGTGTAAGTATTAAACATATGTTACTAGTTGGTAGATACTAACGGATTAGCTCTTACCGCTGTGACGTCGCCGGCCTATATGGGAGCCGCGCGGCCGCGTCGCGGCTTAAATAGGGGTGCCCACTCACGCGTGACCCCCCCCCCCCCCGCCGACCGGAAGCCGGAAGCCCCCCCCCCCGCCGACGTCACAACGTCTTGGGTGTAGCGTGTAAGAAGTACCGACCAGGCCAAGGATTATGAGCATAAGTAATGCATTTCCAAACAATAGTCTATTGTATGTTAAAAACAAGTTGCGTGTTTCGGCGGCCTATTTCCGTTGGAACTATAATTAAGCAGCGGAAGAGGGTGGATAACAATCGACGATAATTATGCTGCCACGCGATGGGGAAAGCTGCGGATGTACTTGTCAGCGGATGTAATTTGATGCTATCTAATGCAAATTGAGAGGTACAAGGCTCCACCTGCGTTTTAGGCGACCCACATGTAACAAAGCACATCCGTTTGGAATTTTCCACTGACGTTTCTGGAAAGTTCCGCGCCACTCAAACCCCTCCCGGCCCCCCACCACTCTGGGAGCCGAGAACTACCCCGACGACTATTGCCGCCGCAGTCGGGCTCGGAACTCCGGACGCGGCGCTCCGACCCGACTCAGAGGGCAACTCAAATGTATAAGTGGCCGATATATATTTGAGTTACTCTTGTTGTTAGGCTATTAATATTTGTTGTGTGTGTGTGTGTGTGTGTGTGTGTGTGTGTGTGTGTGTGTGTGTGTGTGTGTGTGTGTGTGTGTGTGTGTGTGTGTGTGTGTGTGTGTGTGTGTGTGTGTGTGTGTGTGTGTGTGTGTGTGTGTGTCTATGGTTTTATGCAAAGTGTTATTTGGTTTTAGTCTTAAGATGTGTTAGTTTTAAGGTTTAACTTGCGCATTGCGATGTTAGCATTAAGGTGTGTTATAGTATTATTTATGTTTAAGAAACGTGTTTTTAATTTTAAGTATTGGATTATGGTGTGTGTGTGTGTGTGTGTACGTTTATGTCTGTGTTTATCTGTGTACTAATAATTTTTTATATTCCACAGCTAGCTGTTAGGATGGGTAGACTAAATTAAAATGTAAATGTAAATTGAAGAAGTTCGATTGAACTTCATTAAATATGGGTGGGACATGCGCGTTGTGCCGTAGGTAGCGCATATTTTTATTGTTTTTTATTTTTGTTTTTTAATTTTGGTCAGGCAAAAATATGTTTGGGTGGGTTTAGATTAAGGGTGGGAGGTTAGAGTTGCGTCTTGCACTAGCTGTTCCAGTGTCCCTAACTACCACATGGTCAAGCCCAGTGCCAAATGGCCCGAGACTGGCCGCCCGTATCACAGTTCACCAAACTGGATCGCCAAAGTGCGTGCGGGCAAAAAAAATTGGGATCCCTAGCAAGACGTAACTTTTTGGGTTGGGATTGGGAGTGTTTGAGGAACACGGGGTGGTGGAGACGGTTACGGCCGCCTCCATCACCTTGGATCATTATTATTTTTTGGTGACCTTGACCTCAATCCATTCATGCATAACCCCCCCCTCTCTCTCGCCGACCGGAAGCCGGAAGCCCCCCCCCTCCGCCCCCCCCCCCTTCAACCAGCCAAGTGCTAACAAATTTACTTATAACTTGAGAACGGTTTGCCGGAATAGGGCAAGCGATACATCATTGGAAAGCTCTAATTAAGAGTAATATTTTGGTAAAGACAGAATTAAATTATTTTCTTTTAATAAAAATTTATTATTAAAAGAAACCCCCACTCATTGACTTCCCTATATAAGAGTGTCGTGGTTTGCGTTGGGACATTCATTGCCAATAATAGCTAGAGTGAACATGTCTCCCCGACATGCTCCAATATTTTATAACAAATGTACAAAAGTTGAAGAAGTATTGGAGGTGGATGAAGAAAACGATGAAGAAAACAATGTAGAAAACAATGTAGAAAACAATGAAGAAAACAATGAACAAATTGAAGTGCCTTTGTTAAGTGAAAATGTTGTAACAAGAATATTTGTGGATCAGAATTCTCCAATGGATATTATAGGAAGGTTTGTAATTGAAGTTATGACATGGATAGAAAATGAAAGATTAGTAAACATAGCATCTCCAATTTTAGTTGATGATAGACCCACCTTTGGTGTATATTGGCGTAACAGTGATCTGTTATGGCTATGGGCGGAGGCATATGTGGAGTATTTGCAATTGGAAGAAAATATAGGCTTTAATCATTACTTTTCAGCTTTAGTCTTAACCTACTATTTTTAACATCTCACTAAAAATCTTACCGTCCCCCCCCCCCCCCCCCACTACAACTGGGAGGTTATAAAAAGGGAGCAGTAGAGAAGCATTTCATTTCGCTGCTAAATTTCAAAGAGTAAACATCAACAAGATGCATCAATGTGAAATTTGCTTAGAAACATTTCATGATAATATTCTACTAGAAATACACAAAGAGTTATTCCATAATAATAATGAAGATGTAACAGAAACCGAATATGAAGATTTAAAACTATATGGAGAAGAACAACAAGAAGAACAACAAGAAGAATCATTAGCAGGACCCTCGAATGCTATACCAAGTTTAAAAGTATATGCTTTAGAAGGTAAAGTAGTGATGCACCACAAAATTCAAAATGAAAAATTGGAATTGGAGCAGTTTTTTTAAAGAAGTGAGTACAATTGCAAGGAGAACACTCACAGAAGAATTAAGAAGACTGAACTTCATTAAATTTAGCATATTACTAAATGCTATGTTTACTAATGTAGAAGGAGAAATGTCACCAAGAGAATTCATAACAAAAAACCAGACCATCATGGCAAGTTCAGATATTAATTCAATAGTTGAAGATTGTTTAGAAGAAATATTAACGAAAATTCAAGAACATGAAGGCAGAGGATCTGGTTAGAGTTTGGTTAGTATTGAGGGTATGGATATTAGAACTCATAAACACAGCTACGGATTAAGGGGTAGCAGTTATATTCCGCTCCCAAAGAAAATTTCAGACACCAAATCGTGTATAAATGTTAAGAACCAAGATATGGAATGTTTTAGATATGCAATGACGACAAAATTTGTACCTCCTCAAAATTCGGAAAGACCCAGTGAAGAATATGAAACTTACAGATATAGATATAATTTCCAAGGATTGACTTACCCATTAAAGGACATCCCAAAGTTCGAAAAACAAAACCCTGGAACATGTGTTAATGTTTTCGGTTTGGACAGTTCGAATAAAGTGAACACATTGCGTGTGGTGAAGAATGAACTACCAGATCATAGGGACTTACTAATACTTACAAGAGGTGATGTTTCCCACTATGTATGGATCAAAAAATTTGAAACTCTTGTTAGTAATCAATTATCTAAAAATAGAAATAAGAAGGTAATTTGCAAAAGATGTTTCAATTTTCAACGAGAAGGAAGACTAGGAAGACAGTGGTTAGAAGAGCATAAACGATTGTGTAACAACAACTATGAAGCCAAAATAATGTTACCATCACCAGATAAGGCCGAGCTAAAATTTGAGAAGATATCTCATCAGTACCGTATTCCCATTGTTGTATATGCGGATTTTGAATCTACACTTGTTCCTATTGAAAATAATGATGATGAAGCCAAGAAAAGTGTTAAGTATCAAATGCATGATCCAAACAGTTTTTGTTTATTAATTAAATCTACACTGTCAGAAGATCATTTAAATAAATATGATCTAACATCAAAACCTGTTATATATCGCGGTGAAAATGCTTCTAAAATTTTCCTTGACCACTTATATTTGATAGCAGAAAATGTACAAAAAATGTATAGTGATATTGTACCAATGATACCGATGGATGAAGAAGAAGAGATTCAGTATGAAAATTCAACCCATTGTTATTTATGTAAAAATGAATATACTTTGGAAAACCACAAGGTACGTGATCATGACCATCTGACAGGTTATTATAGAGGTGCCGCGTGTAACAGATGTAATATTAACTATCAAATTCGCAACTTTATACCTGTAGTTTTGCATAACCTTAGAGGTTATGATGCACATTTTATCATACCGGAATTGGGACGAGATGATGGAAAAATCTATGTGATAGCGGAAACTAGTGAAAAGTTTATTAGTTTTAGTAAAACGGTTGGAAATATTAAGTTACGTTTTTTAGACTCTTACCGTTTTATGCCATCTAGCTTAAGTAAACTCACTGAAAACTTAAAGAAAGAAAATTTAATAGAAACATTGAAGATTGTTAGTAAAGATAAATTGGATTTGGTTTTCCGCAAAGGTGTTTTTCCCTATGATTACATCGATTGTTTGGAAAAATTTGAAGAAACATCACTTCCGCCAAGAGAAGCCTTCAAGAGTAAGTTGTATGAAGAGGACATCAGTGAAGAGGATTATCAACACGCTTGTAAAGTATGGAACGAACTAGGAATGACAACATTGGGAGAATATTCCGACTTTAATGCTAAATTAGATGTGACTTTACTTTGTGATATAATGGAAGAATTTAGAGATACCTGTTTTGAAGCATATGGATTGGATCCACTTCATTCTTATACATCGCCTGGACTAGCATGGCAAGCTATGCTGAAAGAAACAAAGTGTATACTTGAACTTATTACAGATATCGATATGGTTTTGATGATAGAGTCAGGCGTTCGTGGAGGATTGACGCAAAGTGTAACTAGACATGTAAAAGCTAACAACAAATATCTCCCAAACTTCGATGCGTCACAACCAACAACATTCTTAGGTTATTTTGATGCAAATAACCTATATGGATGGGCTATGTCAAATCCCCTTCCATATGGTAATTTCAAGTGGGCGAACCCAGATTCGATCGGCAATATAATGGACATACCCAAATATGGCGATACTGGATACATTTTGGATGTCAACTTCAAATATCCTGAACAACTGCATGATCACCACTACAATTTACCACTATTGCCAAAGACGGAAATATCTCCAACTGGTAGATGGCCCAAATTAATGATGACGTTAACCAACAAGTCGAGATATGTAGCTCATTATTGGACAATACAGCAAGCAATAGAACTGGGATTGAAAATAACAAGAATCAATAGAGCAATACAATTTAATCAATCTTGTTGGTTAAAACCATACATCGACAACAACACAAGAAGAAGGACTGCAGCAACATCCGCTTTTCAAAAGGACTTTTTCAAATTAATGAATAATTCAATATTTGGCAAAACATTGGAAAACAAAAGAAAACATAAAGATGTAAAATTAGTAAGCGATCCGGAGAAGTTGCAAAAGTTAGTACAAAAACCAAACTTTGGAACGAGTGTAATTATTAGCGAGAATCTTGTAGCTGTTACCATGAACAAAATCTCAATAACAATGGATCGTCCTCTATATGTGGGAATGTCTATTTTGGATATTTCTAAAACCCACATGTATGACTTTCACTACAACAAAATGGTGAAATTTTATGGAAGAGAAAACATCGGGATAGCATATATGGATACAGATGCTTTCATTTATTGGATAAGAACAGAAGACATGTATGAAGATCTACGTACTTTTGTATATACTACTGACTTTGACTTTTCAGATTATCCTAAAGATCATCCCAACTATGACTACGATAGAAATAAAAAGGTGTTGGGCAAGTTTAAAGACGAAACAAATGGTGTACCAATGGAAGAAGTTGTCGCTTTAATGTCCAAACTGTACTCATTCCAACTGTACATCAGTGAAAAGGATGAACATCAAGTGGTGAAGAAAGCCAAAGGCATTAAGACTTCATATCTAAAGAAGAAAGTGCAGTTTGAACATTATAAAAGATGTTTATTTGAAAATGTGGAAACAACCGCAACATTCAACACCATCAGAAGCTACAACCATATACTGTATAGTGTAAAGCAAACAAAGTGGGCATTAAGTTATAAGGATGATAAACGCCACATTCTTGAAAATAACACCAACACATTGCCATTCGGCCACTATTCCCTAATCCCTATTGATCAGTAAACCTTTTCTTCGTCCTTTACCTTCTTCCTTTTTCCTTTCGTAAAGAAGAGGGGACATGACAAGCCCAATGTCATGTTCCCTCTTTTTTACACCAACGTAAAATGGCCTTGACCTATATCCTAACCGTATATAAAAGAGGATAAACCATTCTAGAGATCAGTACCTTTACAAGCGATGTGGAAGACACAACTGAAGATGGAAGACTTAAAAAATAAAATTGTAAATGAACTTCATAAGCCAGCAAGAAGAAAATTTCCTAGAAGAAGTACAGTTATAAAAGGAATGAATGATCTTTTCCAAGCCGATCTCATTGAAATGATACCACATAGTAAGTTGAATAAAGGATTCAAATACATTTTAGCGATTATAGACTGTTTTACTAAAGTGGCTGATGCCTTACCGCTAAAGGACAAGACTGGTAAAAGTGTTACGAAAGCTATGGAAACGGCTATACAAAGAAATAAATTCAACATCAAACATCTACAAACTGATGATGGGAAAGAGTATTTTAACAAAGACTTTGCAGCTTTAATGAAGAAGTATCAAATAAATCATTATTCTACAAATTCTGAAGTTAAAGCTTCAATAATAGAAAGATTCAATAGAACATTAAAAGGAGCAACGTATAAAACATTTTCCAAACGAGGATCATATGTTTGGTATGATATCTTACAGCAACTTATAAAAGAATATAACAACAAGTATCATCGAACCATTGGTATGAAGCCTAACAAAGTAAATAGCGGTAATGCTAAGATGGTATTAAAACGTATTAGGAATAATACAACTCCTAAACGTGAAAAAATGCAGCCTAAAACATTTAAAGTTGATGATAAAGTTCGTATAAGTAAGTATAAAGGAGTATTTAGTAAAAGGTATCTGCCAAACTGGACTAATGAAGTGTTTACAATCTATAAAGTGCAACCGACAATACCTGAAACTTACATCTTAAAGGACAACAAGGGTGAATTACTTGAAGGTGGATTCTACGGACACGAGCTGTTAAAATCATCAGTTGGCGATGTATATCTTGTTGAAAAAATTTTACAAAGAAAAAAGGAAAAGGTTAAAGTACGTTGGTTGGGATTTGATAAAAGTGAAGACTCTTGGATCCCTACAAAAGACTTGGTGTAGCAATTTGTGAACTCATTACGTGTTTAACCTTTACACAAGATGGAGATTGTGCAACAAAAGGATCGATTTTTTATTAATAATATTGATGAATTAACAGTTGACAACGACAAGTTAAATCATGGAAAACATGGTGAACTACTGCCAAACACAATAAGATGTTTAATAACTGGACCGTCAAATTGTGGAAAGACGAATGTGGTTTTTAACTTAATAACAAATCCTAAAGAATTACGTTTCAACAACATTTACATATTTTCCAAATCTTTGCAACAACCCAAATACCAATTATTGGATAAGGTACTCGCAAGTGTGCCTGAAGTTAATTTCTACAAGTTTAATGCTAGTGAAACTGTAATGGAGCCAAACGAGGCTAAACCATTTTCTATATTTATATTCGATGATGTATCTTGTGAAAATCATGACACTATTAGAAGTTATTTTGCCATGGGGAGACATTACAATATTGATAGCATTTATATTGGTCAAACTTACAGTAAAATTCCAAAACAACTAATAAGAGATAATGCAAATCTACTTATTATCTTCAAGCAGGATGAAACAAATTTAAAGCACATATATAATGATCATGTAAATGCAGACATGTCATTTGATAAATTTAAAGAAATGTGTGGCAAAGCATGGGCTGAAAAATATGGATTTCTAGTTATTATGAAAGAAGAAGCTATAAAAAATGGAAGATATCGTATAGGGTTGGATAAATTTGTATTAATCCATTGAACGATTGATGATACGTTTAGTAATAGATTGGTCTTCGCAGCGTAAACATGGTGAACCAAGAAAAACTATTAAAAGAAATAAAATCACTGAGTGACTCGATTAGACTTAAAAATCGAGCATTAAGAATGGGTTTAAATGAAAGAGAAGAATTTCTGGAGACTACATTTAAGCCTATTACAGAACCTTTAAAACAGATAACAGAAACTATTGGTAAACCTCATTATGAAGGAGATGTTTTGCTACCTGTTTCTAAATTTGAAGTAAAAAGTTTGAAAAAGGAAGAAGATGATGATTCTTACACAAGTGATAGTGAAGTTTCTCAAAAAGAAGAAGAAACAAGACAAGAAGAACCAGAAATAAATGTTGAAAAAGAAGAAGAACAAGAACAACATATACCTGAAGCAGAACAATCAATTCCAAATCTAACAAAATTAAGTAGTGATATATTGCAACAAGGACCTCTTGGAAGAAAGTATATCATGAAGATGTTACATGAAATAAAAGATAACCCAAAATTACACAAGTCACATGTATATGGTGCGAGAATTGATGGAAATGAATTAAAAATAGAAGATTCAAAAGTACATTTGACTGAAGATGATGATATTGTTATTGGTGAGCATAAATATAAAGGAACAAAAGGATTATTTGAACTGATTTTCAAAAATATACCTATAAGATATACGCTTCAAGATTTAAATACTTTTAAAGAAATTTTGCAAAATACTAATGCCCATAAGAAGAATTACTCCAAAGATTCAATGATAAATAGAACATGTGTAACTAAATATACGGTTGTAATAAAAAGATTGTTTCCCCTGAAAAAACTACCAAAATTACGAACTGCACCTGCTGTGAAGAAACCGCTTAAGAGGAAGTCAATGAAAAGTTTGATTTAATGCAAGGAAATAATAATGAATGGGATGCAGGACATAAAACAATAACAAATGGAAGATTTGGTATAAAAGATACAGATGTACCTCTAATGGTACAAACATTAATTGCGAGTGGTGGTACATTAGGTACATACAATGGTCGTAATAGAAGAATAAAAAATATTTATCCTGGTTATGAAGATGATGATTGTGTTACATTGAGACAAACAATAACTTGGGATAAACACTTTGGGACCAAATATGATGCAAAGATGAAGAAAATAATTAATATTTTACCAGGAGAAGATTTAAATGATGCTGCTACTATTGGACAAGTCATAACAACGTCGAAAAGTGATTCGACCGCTTACACGTGTAATGATAAACGTATTATGCAGTTACACGATCCCCAACATCCAAAAGATGCTGTAACTTTAGACTGTTTAATAAGAATAGTGGGCAATTTACTTATCGATACCCACAATCATATAGCTAGTACAACGAGTCATGTGATGATTCAACCCGATGAACGAGAAGCTTGGATTAAAAATAGAATTATAAATCAGTATATAATTAATTTGAATAATTAAGTATTTAAATATAAAAATTGTGCATGAGTTATTCATTTATGTAAAGCAGCTCGTGGAGTAAACACGCTGGTTATATAAGACGACATAATGAAGACCACAACGCTCAGTCGTCGTCAAGACAGCGGCAAGAAAGGACGTGGTATAACATCAGCTGCGTTATCCCTGCTAAGACGGATTCCTGTTGGTGCTGTTCTAAATCGAGCAATAGACGCTTTACCATACGAATTTCATCTGCCCGGAGGCTATCAATATTGTGGACCCGGAACTAAGTTGGCAAAACGTTTAGCAAGAGGAGATCCTGGAATTAATAAATTAGATCAAGCTTGCAAAGAACACGATATAGCGTATTCCAAGTTTGCAGATTCAACAAATAGATCAATAGCGGATAGAGCGCTAGCGGAAAAAGCTTGGCAAAGGGTTAAATCAAGTGACGCCAGTATTGCAGAAAAAGCAGCAGCTTGGGCAGTGACAACAGCCATGAAGACGAAAGCTAAGTTTGGTGGTGGAAGACGACGCGGGAGGAAAACCTAGTAAAAAAGAAGCTGCAAAAAGAGGCGGGAACATCAAAAGAAGACGTCACACTAACCCTAAAAGGAAAGTCAAGAAAACATCCACATGGTCAATGGTAAAAAACGGATCGGGTCTTTACTTAAGACCGTACCGTGTGTATTAAATGAGAAGAATAAATTGATAATTCCAAATGAAGCATTAACAAACTATCAATTGTTAAAATATGTGAAATGTTTAAGAATACCATTCTTCAGAGGAGTTTTTATGAAAGATACATTACCAAATAGAGTGTGCAAAAATGAAACTGGAATAGTAAATTTAGACTCTAATTATGGACCAGGTACTCATTGGGTATGTTATAAAAAACTTGGAAAAATGTTTACTACTTTGATAGTTTTGGAAATTTACCGCCACGAAAAGAACTTCAACATTATTTTCGGAACTTCAATAATATATTCTACAACTACAAAAGAGAGCAACCTAGCAATACGGAAATATGCGGACATTTATGTTTGGAGTTCCTAGCGAAGAGCGTCAGTCAGCTTTAAGATGTCATCGTATACAGTGTCGCTGAGTGGAAATTCGTCAACGTTGAAAAGTACACTTTTCCCAGCGTTACGTTTATCTACGGACAAACTATGGGAAGCAGCATTATTGGATTTGACTACATACAATTCAATTCCCAATGTTACAGAAGGAAAAAATAATTTACTACATTATTATGAGAGTAAAGATGAAAAAGGAAATTATTCACAATTAAAAATAATTCCATTATCTACAGGAGCATATGAAATAGACGATATAAACCAAGTATTACAAAAGAAACTTGGAGAAGAAAATATTTCTATAAAAGGTAATAATAATACATTAAAAGCAGAAATAACTTCAAAGTATTATATAGATTTTAGCTTAGACCACTCAATCGGCAATTTGCTCGGATTTTCAAAGAAGAAAGGAATTTTAGCTCCTGGAAATGATTATACTGGCGATACAACAGTAACAATATTAAAGGTGAACAGTATTGATGTAACGTGTAATATTATACACGGATCATATAGAGATGGAGTAAATCAACATATATTACACACATTTTACCCGACAGTAGCTCCTGGTTTTAAAATAGTTGAGAAGCCACTAAACCTGATATACCTACCGTTAAACACCAGTTTCATTTCAGACATCGTACTGAACATATTGGATCAAGACGGCATTAGTGTTGACTTTAGAGGAGAAACAATAACTATACGGTTACATATCAGAGCGGCAACATAAAGTCAACATGGGATTATCATTTAAACCACAACGGAAGAGTCGGGAGCTCAGTAGCTCCTCAACATTCGACGAGTTAACACCGGACAACATACGCTTCCTACAGAAGATTGGACTAAAACTTGACAACCATGGATATACTGGATATAGCGCAAGGACCGACATTCGACGAAACCCTATGGGAGAAGGAATATCACACTCACAACCCTTACACTTCATCAAAATTAAATAATAATGATGAAATAAGAATTCCCATTCAACAACAAGATATCTACACATTACCATGTGAAAGTTATTTATATATCGAAGGAAGAGTAACAACATTGGATGGAAAATCTGGTTCAACTGTTCCTTTTATAAATAACCCTATGGCATATCTGTTTGATGAAATTAGATATGAGATATCTGGAGTAACAGTTGATTCAACAAACAAAGTTGGTATATCAACAACTTTAAAAGGATTGACTTCAATAACACCTCATGAAAAGAATTCTTTGATCTCGGCTGGATGGGTGACTCCTGATAAAGACACTATTACTCCTAATTCAAAAGGTTACTTTGATTTTAATGTACCTTTACGATTGCTTTTGGGATTCGCAGAAGATTACAAAAGAATAATAATAAACGTAAAGCAAGAACTGGTACTGCTCAGATCTTCAACGAATAAGGATGTAATACAAGCGCCAAGTGGAACTAAAGATGCCGATTTGGAATGGCAACTTCAATTGGATAAAGTTGTATGGAGAGTACCTCATGTCAGATTGGCGGATGAACATCGAGTATTATTATTGAAAAAATTAAAATCTGACCGTGATATTGTGATACCATTTAGAAGTTGGGAATTTCTTGAATACCCATATTGCCTCAAACAGAAAGACAAACATGGACTGTTAAAACCTCTACTTATTTAGAACGGGCAAGGTACATAATAGTCGGTTTTCAGACTAAACGAAAAGATGTTATAACTGCGCACGCTGGTCAATTTGACCATTGCAAGATAAAGAATTGCAAAGTTTTTCTAAACTCTCAGTTCTTTCCATATGACAGTTTAAATGTTTCATTTGACAAGAAACGTTATTCCATTCTATATGACATGTATGCAAGATTTCAATCGTCATATTATGGTAAGACGAATACACCACTTTTATCACCAGAACAATTTTATTCAAAAGCTCCAATTGTCGTAATCGATTGTTCAAAACAAAATGAATCTGTGAAATCTTCAAGTGTAGATATAAAAATTGAAATGGAATTTGAAGATAAAATACCAGATGGAACTTCAGCATACTGTTTAATTCTACATGACAAAATAGTTACTTACACACCGCTGACAGGAATCGTGAAGAATGTACTTTAAGAAGGATTAATACAACATCTGCACAATTTGTAAGGTTTTTACAAAAGATCAATAATATCTTGGTCATCTGCGAGTATAAAAGCGAGAAAGAAGAGCTGGAAAGTCATTTCATCTTTGATTGTCGTATGGGTAACATCGTCCGCAAGATGAGTTCTACTACATCAAGTGCTAATGAAGAAACTACACCTCTTATGGCTGACAATAGTTTGGATATAGAAAGACAAGTTGAACAGGAAATGGAAGAGTTCCTCAAATTTAAACATAAGAAGACAGAAGAAGAAGAGGAAGTTGAAAAAAAAAAACAAAGAAAAGGAAAATTGAAGATAACATTCCCGCTAACATCTTAACGGAAGTATTTCTTCGAATATTTTATCCTATTTCTTCTTGTATGACAAAGACTGTGTCTGCTGGAGTAATGAAATCATTGGATTACTCTCCAACTGTTATTTTGAATCACGGATCTAAAATGGTAACCTTCACTGAATCTTCTTGGGAATCTTTTATGAAACATATACATCTTTTGGAATGCTATTTGAGTAACAATACATTTGGAAGAAAAACAAAACTAGGTTTGTTTGAATCAAATATTGAAATCGATATTGTTAAACAACGTGGTCAACAACTAGTTCGATTTAGAGATTTAACTAAATATAATATAAAAATACATTTGACAAAAGAAGAGTTTTACGCTTTAACTTGTGCTACTGGCCCTATAACAAGATATTTAAAACAGCTAATATTCTCAAGTACAATTATTAAAGACTATTTAATTGATGCATTGGATAGACAACCATATGTTCCAATCCTATACGGTCCAGTAGATACTTCAATCTTTAATAGGATACCGCATGAAGTAGAGATGTGGAGACAGTTACACCACAATCAAACCAACTTTAATTTAGATGAAGAAGAAAAGCAAGAAAACAAGGAAAACGAATCACGTGTCAACAATCAACAATCAACAACAAATTAAACAGACAAAGAATATTGTAAGTATGAAGAAGAAGAAGAATGTTGGAGTATAAAAGGCTGCCAATCTGCATTGACATACCAGTTGTCTACTGAACGTCATCATGGATAAACGAGTTTCATTCTCTAAGAAGACGGAAATAATGGAAGTGAAGCGAGGTATCATAGAGTTTCAGGCATTCCGTGGTAATTATGGAAATTTTATAATCAAAGAGTTAGTGGTCCTAGATATGATAACATCTGTTGTTTATCATTTTTTATTCATGCCTCCTTTGCCGTTCAACAGATTAACAACCAAAGCTAAAGTAACAAACAAATGGTTGATGAAACATTTTCACAATCTAAGTTGGGATGAAGGTTTTATAACCTACAATATGATGCCACACATTATGAATCATTTCTGCAAAGAGTTCAAAACTATTTTTACAAGAGGATTGGAAAAAGCAAATTGGATACAAGCATATACAAACCATGAAGTGATAAATGTGCAAATGGAGAAAGATTTTTATTGCTACTTTGCTAACATCTGTATTTCATCTAAAAACTTTAAACATCGACAGTCACAATGTGCTTTAAAGAACGCATATCGTTTGAATGTCTATCTCCAGCAAAGTGGTGGGGGAAGCGATGGGTATAAAAGCGAGAGCGGCACTATGTTAATGCATCAGTATTACTCTAACCTCCGAGGAGTCAACACCTCTGACGTGCAAACACAAGAAGAAGAAGACGAACAATAGTAAGAAGAAAATAATGGCATCGCAAACTTTTCTACAATCACTTGTTGATCAATTCAACAAACATTCTAAATCTACTATACTACCGACAAAGAAATGTTCAGAATTGAAGGAAGAAAAACATTACATTATTCACACTATTAAGAACATGGAAACATCAATTGGAGACGCCATCAATTGCACATTGAGTGAAGCACCCTACACACCTGGTGATGAACCGAAATTTCAAGTATTTCTTCCCAAACGCTTTGTTCAACTGCTGCAGAATGAAGATTTACGACTGATTCATCCCGGCGCACTCTATTTGGCATCCCACGGTCCTAGCGGAACCAACTCTACTGAACTTACACTTCATGTTATGCCTTAGCAACTAGTTTGTAATTTATATATACTGTTGTACATGTATGTAACTGATTTGAAATAAATAAAAATGAAAAAAAAAAAAATAGAAAAGGCAACATATCGACAGTGTTTCTGCACTATCGATATGTTGCTTTTTTAAAAACACGTTTGGGTGACCTTGACCTACTTTCGAGGGTATATAAAGGCCGTAATTTTCTTGAGGATCTCATCAGTCTACGACTACCTTTCGTGCTGTACACATCTCTGTTGGCTCTCCAGTTATTACGAATAACAACATGTCTCTTAAGGTTAAGTGTGCATCATATGATACCACCACCATCACAACTTTTGAAGAACTCGACGATTTTACTAATGAACTGCGAGTGTTACTTGCCGGTGGTTATCGTTTAAATATTGATGTTTATGCTAACAACATGAGGATGTTTCCTAAACAAAAGTTCTGCAACGAAGAAGTATTCGTTTCCACACAACCTTCAACTACAACACCATCTACTCAAAGTAATGTTAAGTTCCAGAAATATTACTAATGTTAAATAATATCAAGTGGTCGCTGTAGCATCTATAAAAGGAACGTGTAACCTAACAGAATCATCATTTGCTCTCCAACTGACACAGCGAAAACAACTACTAATACCATGTTGTACAGAATGATGATTGAATTCAATGGAAAAATCTACGGAAAGGACTATCAAAGTGCAGAACAAATGACGTCCGATCTTCTGACTAAAGAGGGATTCCAACCAAAATTAATTCTAAAATTTCCTGAAGTACATCCACTATCCACTGAAGATCTCATCGCCATGGCTAAAGAAGAAAAAGAAAAATACAAACAAGATGTAAAGAAATAAAAAGAAGATGAAAACTCATTATCTTAAATAAATACATCTTACACTTGTAAGATGTTCTTTTTTAAAACTCCATTTGGATGACCTTGAGATTACCCCCACCACTTTTCTTAATCTATAAAACACGCTATCCTACACTATACAACTTCATTTCTTGCCTACACTTAGAAGCGTCAACATGGAAGAGAATAAAAACGAGGACACACCGCGCTACTGTTGTGAACAGAAATGCACCGATTTAGGAAGATGGATGGTAGACGGATTAGCCTGTACAAAGTGCGAATTCTTCGGATCCTGTTACTGCAGATGCGAAACAAAGCAACTACCGCCACCGAAATTGCGAACCTTCAAGATTTATAAATCACGATACTTCCACACTTGCTGTCCCCAGAGGTGTATCAAGTTTCATCCGGAAAAACTTGTCATTTGTCGAGAGTGCAATGCATATTATAAAGACGACTTTTGTACATGCATCATAAGTGCGTGCAAGTATAGATCAGATTGGTCTTCTGAACCTGTTGAAGCTTCAAATGTATAGCTGTAGTCACTGACTGCAGCCCTTTTTTAAAACTCCATTTAATGACCTTGAGATTACCCCCACCACTTATTTTTTACAACATATATTCTACGGATCATTCGATACGCTTCTCATTCTTATTTCATTACTCGCACTGACAACAACAACAACAACAACATGGATGATAAATTCATTTCCTTTCAACATTTAATTACCGACAGAGAAGAGATGGAAACCCTATTCCAAAACTTACTCACACTTATTGATAACTATCCTTTAAGATGGATCAACATCACAGTGCAATATGTCAATCCTACCAAAATATTTTCATCATCATCTTCTTCTGGCACCTCCACGTCTTCATCGTCGCAAAGTGCAGAGGAAGAGGAACAGACAACTAATGGTGTTAAAATTATTGAATTAAACAACGAGGAACAAGAAATGCAAGCTCTGGTTAAATATAAATTTAATATTTAATTTACAAACATTATTAGTATTCCTAACTTAAAAATACAACTAATGCTTATCTTAGTACACCTCCTACTACCTACCCGAATGGCGTTTCGCAGCGAAATGCGCTGGCCAACGGTTCGCATGGGGGTATATCGCCTTTCCCCCACCACGCCACTACCCCTCCACTTCCCCCACCACGCCACCACCCCTCCACCCCTCCACTTCCCCCTCCACCGCCCTTTCCCGCATATAAGCGAGCCGCTGACTGACGCTCGCCATTTGTTTCCCGACTCCCGTACGATGAACAACGATCCGCTACCACATATGAAATCTACTTTTATAATTAGAACAAGACATGATTTAAAAGATTTAATGGAAACTTTAGAAGATATTATAAACAAATTCCACTGCATCACTATGAATTTGGAACTTGTTTACGGTTGTCCAACATGCGATAGGGTTAAGAGTGAAGATGAAGATGGTTTGCTAGAACTCACTCCTGCATCCTCCAAACCTACACCAACAGCTGACGATGACGTTTGATCGGACACACAACTGTTTTTCTTAACCCCCCACCACTTTCCAGTAAATATGCCCTGTCCTCATCTTCGTTTCTCATTTCATCGCCAACTTTCCGACCGTCAACACCGCTCCCGTTTCACCAATAGAAATTAAAACAAGCACACAAACATGATGGATGATTTTTCACTTAAAACACAATTGGAAGAGGACAGACTCAAACTAGAGATCAACAGGCTGCAATTGGAAACAGAATATCAACAAGGGATGGTTCACCTGCTGCAACTGTTCAAATGCGTACTGTGCATGTTGTGCATCTACCTTCTCTTCGCCACCGCCTTCGGCGTCTACCACTCCCTCACCGTTGGACGATATTTCAACACCTCTCTGCACAAGAACACGACTTTGATTTAATTTTAAAAATAAACGAAAACCTCCCGCGGCCCAGCGCCACCCCACCCCTCCCCTTTCCCACCGAGCCCCTGCGGCTCCCACTTTTTTAAAACTTTCTCCAGATGACCTTGACCCACTTCCCAAACCCATCCATCACTGTCACCCCCACCCCACACTTCCAACCCCACACCTGCCACTTCCAACCAATGACCTTGACCTGAGCCAGGAGTAACCAAAAGACACTACTAATGGTTGTTAGTAAAAAAATTAACTAAAAAGTCGCCTAGAAAATGAACAGGCTACCCAAGGCACGCACATTGAAGTGTATTGAGTTTGTGCATAGCTGTAAAAAACTTAAGAAGTAAGTTTTTAAAACTGTAAATAAAAATTTATCTTATAATCACCAATTGTTTTCACACTATTCGGTTCATTTATCAGGGAAAGACTTTATGGACATCCGGTATATGCAGCATCTTATAAAGTAAAATAAGAAAAGGCTTGTTTAAATATATAAAAAAGAATAGAAAACCTATAGAATAAATGAAAACCTTCTGGCAAATAATCAATGAAAACCAAAAGATAAAAATACTCAATCTGCAAAGGAATTTTATCTGCAAGATAAGGTTTGTCGTATCCTCACAAATACAACGTAAATAGCAAACATGTTTTATAATTGTTTTATCCGAAAAAAATATTTTAGAACGGTTAAATTCTTATTGAGGATAAAAAATGACAAATAACTATATGGATTTCAAAAAATATAAACACAATGAATGAAATTTATAAATTAGTTTGAGCTGCAGTAAATGCCACTCATGAAATTTAAAACCATTAGCCATGTTTATTAATTTACAAAAAGCATTTGATTTGGTATCACATAAATTACTAGGGGAAATACTACAGGCATTTGCAATATGTGTTAGTGGTTATGAATGGTTCAAATTATACTTAGTGAACGGACTCAAGCTGTACAAATTCCATAGATAGACAAAGAAAAATATTTGCGATATGACACCTATGCAAATTGAAATGTAAGAATGGCGTACCACAAGGATCGTTTTTAAGTCCAATACTTTTATTATTTCCATGAAAATCAGATAGTATTACTATTTTTTTAGAATATACAATCTTATTTACTTATAAATTATTTATATTAAAATCAGCTATTTTTCATTGCAATAAATTGTAGCAATAAATATTATTATCATTATTAAAATCACTCCTTCAAAAGGCGATTAACATAGTCACTATGTATAACTATATCAGACTTTTGAATTTTACATTTTAAACTCTTCCAACGCTGGACAAACCTCATTATTTATGATTTCAAGTAAAACAGGTTAGAAAATAAAATACAAATATGTTTAGAGGATGTGTTAGAGGAATATAAGTATGTATGTAAGTATGATAGGGATATATGTATTTATCATACACTGTAGCAGGTTGATCTTGTATAAATAGACAACTCAAACCTCAAAATAACTTAGGCTTTATAGATAAGTACAACATTTTCATCATAATCCTTATTCATTCCATATCCATTGAGCAAGAAAATAATTTTTTCAAAAAGGATAAATCTGACCGTAAACGCTTTTTATATTGATAATGTTTGTGTAATGCATTGAGTAGGCTTCTTAAACTAGATAAATAACTTAAAACGATTACTCTAAATCACTTATCATCAAGCTCTACATAACATCAAACAGAAAAATAGACAAATATGAATAAAATTAAATAACATTTGTAGTTTAGCGCATTACTTTACAGCCTGTGGAAAAAAATCAATATCATACTTTCATAGTATTCAATAAAGGATTGATTATGGTATCGATTATATTATTGAAATACGGGATCGCGGCGTCCAATGTACAATACCTAATCCGGCTCGTGTTGTGTGTTTTGAGAGCAGGATCCGGCAGGATCGCGGCGTCCAATGTACAATACCTAATCCGGCTCGTGTTGTGTGTTTTGAGAGTAGGATCCGGCAGGATCGCGGCGTCCAATGTACAATACCTAATCCGGCTCGTGTTGTGTGTTTTGAGAGTAGGATCCGGCAGGATCGCGGCGTCCAATGTACAATACCTCCTCCGGCTCGTGTTGTGTGTGTTGAGAGTAGGATCCGGCAGGATCGCGGCGTCCAATGTACAATACCTCCTCCGGCTCGTGTTGTGTGTGTTGAGAGTAGGATCCGGCAGAATCGCGGCGTCCAATGTACAATACCTCCTCCGGCTCGTGTTGTATGTTTTGAGAGTAGGATCCGGCAGGATCGCGGCGTCCAATGTACAATACCTCCTCCGGCTCGTGTTGTGTGTTTTGAGAGTAGGATCCGGCAGGATCGCGGCGTCCAATGTACAATACCTAATCCGGCTCGTGTTGTGTGTTTTGAGAGTAGGATCCGGCAGGATCGCGGCGTCCAATGTACAATACCTCCTCCGGCTCGTGTTGTGTGTGTTGAGAGTAGGATCCGGCAGGATCGCGGCGTCCAATGTACAATACCTCCTCCGGCTCGTGTTGTGTGTGTTGAGAGTAGGATCCGGCAGGATCGCGGCGTCTAATGTACAATACCTCCTCCGGCTCGTGTTGTATGTGTTGAGAGTAGGATCCGGCAGGATCGCGGCGTCCAATGTACAATACCTCCTCCGGCTCGTGTTGTGTGTTTTGAGAGTAGGATCCGGCAGGATCGCGGCGTCCAATGTACAATACCTCCTCCGGCTCGTGTTGTGTGTGTTGAGAGTAGGATCCGGCAGGATCGCGGCGTCCAATGTACAATACCTCCTCCGGCTCGTGTTGTGTGTGTTGAGAGTAGGATCCGGCAGGATCGCGGCGTCCAATGTACAATACCTCCTCCGGCTCGTGTTGTATGTTTTGAGAGTAGGATCCGGCAGGATCGCGGCGTCCAATGTACAATACCTCCTCCGGCTCGTGTTGTGTGTTTTGAGAGTAGGATCCGGCAGGATCGCGGCGTCCAATGTACAATACCTCCTCCAACTCGTGTTGTGTGTGTTGAGAGTATTATCCTGCAGGATCGCGGCGTCCAATGTACAATACCTCCTCCGGCTCGTGTTGTGTGTTTTGAGAGTAGGATCCGGCAGGATCGCGGCGTCCAATGTACAATACCTCCTCCAACTCGTGTTGTGTGTGTTGAGAGTATTATCCTGCAGGATCGCGGCGTCCAATGTACAATACCTAATCCGGCTCGTGTTGTGTGTTTTGAGTAGGATCCGGCAGGATCGCGGCGTCCAATGTACAATACCTCCTCCAACTCGTGTTGTGTGTGTTGAGAGTATTATCCTGCAGGATCGCGGCGTCCAATGTACGATACCTCCTCCGGCTCGTGTTGTGTGTTTTGAGAGTAGGATCCGGCAGGATCGCGGCGTTCAATATACAATACCTCCTCCGGCTCGTGTTGTGTGTGTTGAGAATAGGATCCGGCAGGATCGCGGCGTCCAATGTACAACACCTCCTCCAACTCGTGTTGTGTGTATTGAGAGTAGGATCCGGCAGGATCGCGGCGTCCAATGTTCAACACCTCCTCCAACTCGTGTTGTGTGTATTGAGAGTAGGATCCGGCAGGATCGCGGCGTCCGAGAGCGGATCCATGTAATACAATGGTATGTTGTGTGTATTGAGAGTAGGATCCGGCAGGCTCGCGGCGTCCAAAGTACAATACCTCTTCCGGCTCGTGTTGTGTGTGTTGAGTAGGATCCGGCAGGATCGCGGCGTCCAATGTACAATACCTCTCCAGCTCGTGTTGTGTGTGTTGAGAGTAGGATCCGGCAGGATCGCGGTGTCCAATGTACAATACCTCCTCCGGCTCGTGTTGTGTGTGTTGAGAGTAGGATCCGGCAGGATCGCGGCGTCCAATGTACAATACCTCCTCCGGCTCGTGTTGTATGTTTTGAGAGTAGGATCCGGCAGGATCGCGGCGTCCAATGTACAATACCTCCTCCGGCTCGTGTTGTATGTTTTGAGAGTAGGATCCGGCAGGATCGCGGCGTTCAATATACAATACCTCCTTCGGCTCGTGTTGTGTGTGTTGAGAGTAGGATCCGGCAGGATCGCGGCGTCCAATGTACAACACCTCCTCCAACTCGTGTTGTGTGTATTGAGAGTAGGATCCGGCAGGATCGCGGCGTCCAATGTACAATACCTCCTCCGGCTCGTGTTGTGTGTGTTGAGAGTAGGATCCGGCAGGATCGCGTCGTCCAATGTACAATACCTAATCCGGCTCGTGTTGTGCGTTTTGAGAGTAGGATCCGGCAGGATCGCGGCGTTCAATATACTATACCTAATCCGGCTCGTGCTGTGTGTTTTGAGAGTAGGATCCGGCAGGATCGCGGCGTCCAATGTACTACACCTCCTCCAACTCGTGTTGTGAGTGTTGAGAGTATTATTCTGCAGGATCGCGGCGTCCAATGTACAATACCTCCTCCGGCTCGTGTTGTGTGTTTTGAGAGTAGGATCCGGCAGGATCGCGGCGTTCAATATACAATACCTCCTCCGGCTCGTGTTGTGTGTGTTGAGAATAGGATCCGGCAGGATCGCGGCGTCCAATGTACAACACCTCCTCCAACTCGTGTTGTGTGTATTGAGAGTAGGATCCGGCAGGATCGCGGCGTCCAATGTACAACACCTCCTCCTACAATCGAGTTGTGTGTATTGAGAGTAGGATCCGGCAGGCTCGCGGCGTCCAAAGTACAATACCTCTTCCGGCTCGTGTTGTGTGTGTATTGAGAGTAGGATCCGGCAGGATCCCGGCGTCCAATGTACAATACCTCCTCCGGCTCGTGTTGTATGTTTAGAGAGTAGGATCCGGCAGGATCGCGGCGTTCAATATACAATACCTCCTTCGGCTCGTGTTGTGTGTGTTGAAAGTAGGATCCGGCAGGATCGCGGCGTCCAATGTACAACACCTCCTCCAACTCGTGTTGTGTGTATTGAGAGTAGGATCCGGCAGGATCGCGGCCTCCAATGTACAATACCTCCTCCGGCTCGTGTTGTGTGTGTTGAGAGTAGGATCCGGCAGGATCGCGTCGTCCAATGTACAATACCTAATCCGGCTCGTGTTGTGTGTTTTGAGAGTAGGATCCGGCAAAATCGCGGCGTCCAATGTACAATACCTAATCCGGCTCGTGTTGTGTGTTTTGAGAGTAGGATCCGGCAGGATCGCGGCGTCCAATGTACAATACCTCCTCCAACTCGTGTTGTGTGTGTTGAGAGTATTATCCTGCAGGATCGCGGCGTCCAATGTACAATACCTCCTCCGGCTCGTGTTGTGTGTTTTGAGAGTAGGATCCGGCAGGATCGCGGCGTTCAATATACAATACCTCCTCCGGCTTGTGTTGTGTGTGTTGAGAGTAGGATCCGGCAGGATCGCGGCGTCCAATGTACAACACCTCCTCAAACTCGTGTTGTGTGTATTGAGAGTAGGATCCGGCAGGATCGCGGCGTCCAATGTACAACACCTCCTCCTACAATCGAGTTGTGTGTATTGAGAGTAGGATCCGGCAGGCTCGCGGCGTCCAATGTACAATACCTCCTCCGGCTCGTGTTGTGTGTGTTGAGAGTAGGATCCGTCAGGATCGTGTCGTCCAATGTACAATACCTAATACGGTTCGTGTTGTGTGTTTTGAGAGCAGGATCCGGCAGGATCGCGGCGTCCAATGTACAATACCTCCTCCGGCTCGTGTTGTGTGTGTTGAGAGTAGGATCCGGCAGGATCGCGGCGTCCAATGTACATACCTCCTCCGGCTCGTGTTGTGTGTGTTGAGAGTAGGATCCGGCAAGATCGCGGCGTCCAATGTACAATACTTCCTCCGACTCGTGTTTAGTGTTTTGAGAGTAGGATCCGGCAGGATCGCGGCGTCCAAAGTACAATACCTCCTCCGGCTCGTGTTGTGTGTGTTGAGAGTAGGATCCGGCAGGATCGCGTCGTCCAATGTACAATAGCTAATCCGGCTCGTGTTGTGTTTTTTGAGAGTAGGATCCGGCAGGATCGCGGCGTCCAATGTACAATACTTCCTCCGGCTCGTGTTGTATGTTTTGAGAGTAGGATCCGGCAGGATCGCGGCGTTCAATATACAATACCTCCTTTGGCTCGTGTTGTGTGTTGAGAGTATAATCCGGCAAGATCGCGGCGTCCAATGTACAATACCTAATCCGGCTCGTGTTGTGTGTTTTGAGAGTAGGATCCGGCAGGATCGCGGCGTCCAATGTACAATACCTCCTCCAACTCGTGTTGTGTGTGTTGAGAGTATTATCCGGCAGGATCGCGGCGTCCAATGTACAATACCTCCTCCGGCTCGTGTTGTGTGTTTTGAGAGTAGGATCCGGCAGGATCGCGGCGTTCAATATACAATACCTCCTCCGGCTCGTGTTGTGTGTGTTGAGAGTAGGATCCGGCAGGATCGCGGCGTCCAATGTACAACACCTCCTCCAACTCGAGTTGTGTGTATTGAGAGTAGGATCCGGCAGGATCGCGGCGTCCAATGTACAATACCTCCTCCGGCTCGTGTTGTGTGTGTTGAGAGTAGGATCCGTCAGGATCGTGTCGTCCAATGTACAATACCTAATACGGCTCGTGTTGTGTATTTTGAGAGCAGGATCCGGCAGGATCGCGGCGTCCAATGTACAATAGCTAATCCGGCTCGTGTTGTGTGTTTTGAGAGTAGGATCCGGCAGGGTCGCGGCGTCCAATGATCCGGCATCGACACAATACCTCCTCCGACTCGTGTTGTTTGTGTTGAGAGTAGGATCCGGCAGGATTTCGGCGTTCAGTATACAATACCTCCTCCGACTCGTGTTGTGTGTATTGAGAGTAGGATCCGGCAGGATCGGATCCGTACGAAGAAAGGGTGAGGGTGTGTCGGCCGTTGTTAGCCATAATTGACAAATCCTTTTATTCGTAGCGCTGTCATGTGCGTTTATTGGACGTCGTGCCACGTTACATCAATAATTCCCTATTTTTATAGTTTTCAATTCATGATAAAAATCTTAACGTAAACTGGAAGTTTAAAACAAATTTTGAATTGTCATATTAGGCATAGCGTATTAAATATATTTTGAAAATATGTTATCTATTTGATGTAAAACATCTTCCTTTGGCAAACAACACTATATGCAGATGACACGACACTGTTGTTTGGAGGACCTTCATCTGATCTGAGATGTAGAGTCATAGAAACTCTACAAGTACTCCAAACGTGGTTATCAGCCAACAATCTTATTGTGAACTCCGATAAAACAGTTTTTATTCAATTCCTTACAGTCAATAAAACTCCTGAAGATATTTCTTTGGCGGAATTTAACATTAATGAGCGTACTTCAGTAAAGTTTCTAGGGCTAACAGTGGATAGTAGTTTGTCATGGGACATCCACATAACACATCTGTGCAGTAAGCTGAGTCGAGTCAACTTTGCTCTCAGAACCCTACATCCACTCTTGCATTTCAATGCCCTTCTCATGGTTTACTACGGATGTTTCTTTTCTGCAATGACTTATGGAATAGAAGTGTGGGGAGGGTCTCCCCATTCGTCAAAAGTCTTTCTAGTCCAGAAAAGAGCTGTCGGTATCATGCAACCGGACTGCCTCCGGACTGACCGGAGGAGGACCGCCTCCTCTACACTCATGCAGAGGAGTTTTCCGCTCAATTGGAATTCTTACCCTCCCCTCTATTTTCATTTACAGAATAGTACTTTCCACGTTGAAAACCTTTAACAATTTCCCAGTTGTTGGAGCAAACCACAGATAACCCACTAGGTATGGTGACGATCTGCGCACTCCTAGACATCGCCTGGCTCTTTCCGAAAGGGGAATAAATTATTCGGGTAAGGCCTTTTACAATAAACTTCCCCGGGAAATTAAGGAAATGAAAGGTTCCAGTTTTAAGAAGAATCTGAGGGAATTTTTAGTTGAGGGGGAATTTTATAGTGTTCAGGAATTCCTCTCTACCTGATCACACTTGACAAGTTACAATGTTTATTTTACAATACCATAAGTTCATTTTTTAGTTTTTAATGTTGACGACTGAGATTTACACCTTGTTTGTATTCTATTCAGAATAAATATTGTCTATTGTCTATTGTTATATACTATTTTCGTACTATATACCAATGCTTTATTCATAGGTGATTATAATGTAAATATTCTCTATTTACTATTCTTTTTTATAGAGTAAGTGATAAAAAATAAATTGATAACATATTGGAAGGTTACATAATTCTTAATATCGGAAAATCAAATGAAGTAGAAGAAAGTCTCTTATAATGACAATGAGATGCGATACCTGCAACGGACCTGCTCCGAGAAAGTACACGTGACTCACACAATTGCCTCTTCCAATGCCGATTAATAAATGCTTCTTTCCTCAGATTAATAAATGTTGTTGTTTAATATAAGTGTGGTTTTGCCTTCTCGACTAAAAACTACATGGACTTTTAGAGCGATCTTTTAAAATGTATTTTTATAATTCAATCGATGTTAGAATGGTTGTTGTTGTTTGAGGTTTGCAAGTAAGATTAAACTATTTCACTAAACTGTTTGAACTGTTTCAACTGGTAAAGAATAAAGATAGTGTATGGTACGTTCACGATAAAAACATATTGTGCTTAATATGTATACTAAAATGTATTTTAAAAGCTTGCTTGGAGATGTATTTACAAATCATGCTACTATGCGATTCTAATCAATTCTTAACGGACAGTGTTTAGGTAGGTTCTGGTTTTCTAACGGATATTGAGGTAGGTTCTGAAAATATCAGTAGTGAAGCTGAAACATAATAGGAAAAGTTTTGCGCTTATCGTTTGTAATTCAACTGATCCTTGACCCTCCTATCCTACTGCATTTAATGACACGATATTTCCAATAGAGTAAAATATTTAAGTGTAAGATGTGTATATTGAACCTGGCAACGGTGGAGCTCAGGTACAATTCAAGCCGAAGTGTTGTATATTCAGGCGAGTGGTGCAGTGATGATTCATAGCCATGCTATGGAACCATTATATCAAGAGCTCGCTCATCCTTCTGGCCGCTATTGTGAGACGTTCTCTATATCGGTGGTGTTTTAGGTCGATGCTACGTTTTAAGTTCAGCCATATGATTTTCATTTAATTTATGTTTTTAGTACGTCAAAAATAAAAAAATAGACATAGGTGAATGTAAAAATAAAACAATGTAAACTTTTTGAAAAGTAAATTTGGATTTGCAGACTAGTGAAAAATTCTGAAAAAGTAAATCTTTATCACATATCTGAAAATTAAATTGTTTAAAAACATTACAGTATTGGTTTATGACAATTTGTAATAAACCAAAAATATTGTCAAAATTTATAAAACAAATTAAGTAATTAATGAAGAAAGAAAACCCTAACCTTCATGACATTCATAACTATCAAAATAATATCTACCGCTAGGTGCCTTAAAAGACAAATAACAAAAAACTATACATGTTTATGGAGTGGAATTTTTAAGAATGTTTAGGACGTGTAAAGGTTTGGTCTAATTAAAAAATGAGTTAATAAAAATGTTAAAAGTTAAATTCAGGGTTGCTTAATAAGTATGGTAATCTGACTAATTTAATTACGAACAAATTGGACATAAAAAATGGATCTTGTTGCTCAAAATACCTTTTAAACGGAAGACTTCATTTAATTTACAAAGATATCGTTAGATTATTCTACATATCGTTTGATGGTTGAGGTTTTACTTTACTTTTTTGGGAATCTACAGATTCGTATTTCGAATCTGATCAGGTACTTGTAGTAAATATTTCAAATGATGTTTGAGCACGCCGAACAATGAGTAGGGTAGCGGTTCTGCAAGGGTCGACTTCGACTGCTTGTTACAGGGCGCTGGGGCTTGTTACGGTAACAACCGCCGGAACCGCGTCGCCAGATGCAAAATACACCGCACCTCACCTTTGTAGCTCATTATGATCAAGAGAGATGCACAGGTGTCAGTACTGTTCAACTGAATTTGATTTATTGTTCAACACAAATAATAGATAAATTTATGCAAAAATTGCATATTTTTTAATAAAGAGAATAATAATTACAATTAATTTTGATAAATTAAATTAAGTCAGGTATTTTGAGCAACAAGATCCAGTTTTTAATGGTTATTTTTTCGTAAATAAAATTAGACAGATTGATTGATACGTTGGTACTTGGCTGTTAATCTCATATTAAATTATGAAAAAATGTGTTAAATCAACGTCCAAGAAAACAGAGACCCTACCAATTGTTGCCACGAGATAAGATTCGCAACTAAAACTGTACGACGAAACGTTCAAAAGTGTTGTGTTAGTACTAGCCATAATTTTTTTTTTTTTTTTTTTTTTTTACTAGATGAATTAAAGTTCTAGGGTAAGGTAACGTGAGTTAGCTCCCACAGGAGATCGTTTTGCACTCTGCTAATTTTGTTAACTCCGTAGAATTTGGTTGACGATACAGTATAAGTATATAATCAATTCTACAACTTAACATTCAAAGTAATTACGTTTCTTTTATATAGGCCTTTAGCAGATTGATCATTTATGTATCATGTTTTATAGTTTAACTGACTCAGCTCAGTTTAATATGAGTCAATACGTTCATATTACTCATACAATACTATTTACTTAGAAATAAAAAAAAAACTAATTTAATTAATGTATTTCAATTACAGTGCAATTAACATTTGTAACTAGACTATAGAATAAATATTTAAAACTACATTTTAATCATAACTACCATAGTATTAATTCAAAGTGGCCCAATCTGAAACTGAACAGTCGACTTTGAAATGAGTGTCGACACGCAATCCCTAGTTTACAAATCTGATTTGCTCCAACGAAGTAAAACGGAGATTCTATCGTAGACAACCACTGACTTATACTATTTTCATATTAATGTTACACTGGTATATCTGACACGGGTAAAGTTTAATTTAGATAGTACTAGCCTAAAAATGACAGGTGGTAACTATTATAACCAAATATTAATCATGGAGGTAAATTGTTAGATAGTTAGGGGTTGACTACATTACTATTTTGCTTCTTTTTTTACTGTGCTAACAATTATCTACAATATCTTCAATTAATTATTTATTTAATAACTGGGGCTTAAAGTGGAGCTTTTCGAAAATAAATTGTAGACGTGTTATGAGCTTCTGTATGAATGCTCAATTCATTTAATCAACTACAAACAATGATCTTACAACTTAAAAGTCTCTACGAATAGGAAATCAAACTTTTTACCATTAAAACAACGAGATGACTGCCTGCTACAGCTGCCTTGTCAATATATTGTTTATACGAAAATCTGATGCTCGACACCGGCTCATCCATTTTAAAGCCTGCACCCGCATACTAAGCTAAATTTTTAATCATAGTTAACAATTTTGATTCTAAATATAATAAACGAATTTGGCGAAACCGGGCCGCAGCCTATATCTTTTATTACACATTTCGATTTCGTATTTTTAAGGAAAATTTTTAATCGCGACGACAAACGCTAACTTAATAAACATAATCTAGCTGTGTGAACACACGATCACCACAACTTCATTAACTCATCAATTTAAACTCAAACGTAACTATAACGTTTTTATTGAATGGATACCTTATGCATAAACAATAGTCTAACATTGAATGAAATCATACTTATTTATGATAGATGGAAAATATGAGCATTTTTCCTCTTTCATGCAACGCCAGAATAAAACTACAGGCTTCACAAATGTAAATGTCAGTTTAATTGAATTTATTCAAAATGTTGAAAGTATTTCTATATGAATAATGCATGTATGTGATCGGGAAAACGCCAATGATTCAGAGAGACGGAGATTTTGTGCTCCAAATACAAAGCTTTCTGTGGCTCAATATTTAAATTGATGTCATTATACGATATTGTATTCTGTTTTAAAGAATACCGTATAAAATGCAACTAATTTTAGCAATATTGAATTGTGAATGGTAATGTGTTATTCCGTACGAACATGACAAAATGTTTAATGTTTGAATTATTTTAACGGATCGTATATTATTCTGCATTTGAAGTACTGTATTTCGAAAAAGATTATGTTTAACTAATCAATGAATTGTTCCATTTTCTTTTCGAATGCTAAACATTCCGTTTAAATGTAGTTTTGATAGCGAATTTCTAACTAAAAGTCAAATTTCATCTGATGGAAGTCACAAATATATATTTTGAATAATTCTTTATTTTCAATTAAATTTTGTAACCTAAATTACTCAACCCTAACCACAGCAGTATTCACAGCAACTCTTTAGTATATGACTTTTAAGCTATCAACCTTATACAGTAGTTTCACCTTTAAAGGGCAGCGCAAACAAAGCAAATGTGGAGCCAGATTCGTCGTAGACCAAATACTTTTATAAACCATGTGCATTACTAATTCTTTGCGTTCGCCTTAAAATATTATGAAAAAGTAACTAAAATTGTTTCTTTATTCCCTTAAATTTAATAAATTCAATCATAAAATACTTTTTTATATTTAATCGATAGTAATAAACTAGATTATAAACAATATAATATAAATCCTCAAATATGTTATTAAAAGATTATAGTAGCAAGTATTTGAAACAACTTTCAACTTATCTTAAAATCCATTTATTTTAAACCTAGCTAGAGGACATGGTAAGATTCATGATATTATGGTTAGAGTCGGTTAATAGAATACATTGAGTAATGGGTCACTTAAAAAAGATACTACTTCAGCGGATTCGTTCAGGTAGCCTCGCAGTGCACTTGATGCAATTTTTAACATCATATCTTTTAAATAGATTTGAGTGAAATTGTTATCAAATGAAGTTTAACATTAAATCATAACAAGAAAAGTACATAAAATGATAAGATTAAATATTAGTATTTAACTTTTTTTTTCATTAACTGTTCTTGGAAATTGTGAAATATGTTTTCAGTAAAACTGGGACACAGTGGTCTTTGTATGGATACAAGAAGTATACCATGGTGAAATGAACTAACCAACAAACATTATTTTTATTGCGGGATGGAAATAAAATTCGAGTCGCACAGCATTTATTCAGTTATTGAGTTTATTCAGGGGTATCTTGCTAGCCTAACGTTTAGCGTCTTGGAATTCGGTTCAAGAGGTCATGGTTTCAATTCCCGAGATGCCCACAGACTTTGAAGAGTTTGGCCGCTTTACCTAAAAGCGTTTATAATATCACTCTAACAAAAATGTCACTGGCGTAGACATAGTAAAAGAAAATTCTCTAGAAACTAAAATCCAACACTTGTGTCAGATATTTTTGAACTTCAAGAAACTATTTAAAAACTTATTATTAAACTTTTAACCAACTTATTATATTTTGATTTATATTTAAACTACAAAAAAACTACCAAATTTTTTCACTTAGTTCATTGTTAAACGTTTCACTTACAATAGAGTAAGAGTTAAAATAGTAGTTTTCATCACTAGGAGCAAAAGTGGGTCTTTTTGGTGCGCAATCGTGTTTTAAAAACGAGGCGCAGCCGAGTTTTTAAAAACGATTAAGCATCAAAAAGACACTTTTGCTCCGAGTGATGAACAAGGTTTTTTATCATAATGCGAAATTAGACTTTTGATCATTAAAAATGTATTAACTATAAAGTTGTAATTTCGAGGTTATATTTACAAAGTTAGTAATATGCAGTGTTTACATTTATGTTATTTACAAACAATGCTCTTTATAACGTTTGAATTTCAAAATTCTGTTCCTCAACATTAATAAATGAATAATAATGTACATAGCAAACAGCTGACCTTTTAGTACTAGGACCTAAAAAATTCTCCAGATGATTTTTCAGTCCTAGGACCAAAAAGAATCGGTTTTGGTACAGTTGAGAGAACAAAAAACAGGCTGATTTCGTGCACAATGATAAAAAAGTGTTAGCGTGTATCGCAGTATTGTTCACATTTGTCATGCGTATTCGTGGTCTACGTAAACCAGAGCTTGGCACGCCACCGCGACCGTCGTAATGATATGCCTAGTTTAAACAACCCACCCCAGGCTTGGCTTAGGATCTCACAATTACTCAAGGCAAAGAATTTCGTTTTTACAAAAATATTAAATTTACTTTTAATGCTAAGAATTTATATGTGAGTAAAGTCTTTCGAAACGTAACCCAATTTACAAGTAGAGTTAATCAAAGTTAAGAAAGAGAACAGCTTTGTAACCTTGGTTTCCCTTCTTCCATGGCTTTCATCTGATGTGCACTGTTGCATTATCGTTCACTTTATATAGGTTCTGTGTGGAAAATAATTAAGTTGAATCATAAACATTCTTTTGAGCTAAGATCAGGGAGTGTTCATGGCCAACGGTGGACATCTGATCTTTGCTCAAACCAAGTTAATGACCTTCAACATAAATTACCTTCCACGGAACCCACATAGGGTGGACAACAATGCACATAAGCTGGAATCAGAAGAATAATCAAAGTTACTAACTTCAGGACTTGTCCTCTTAAAAAAAAAGTATTTACTCTACTTGTAATGTTATTGTTTAGTTAAGTCAAACAAATAAGGAATTTGGCTAGGATACAAGAAGTAAGGCTCAAACAAATAAGGATCCAAGTAAGATACAAGATAAGGATCCAAATAAGAGAGATTCTAAGTTGGAATGCGTTTTTAAAGAAGTACCCTGTACCGTGGTATGTTTTGATGAGCCCCCCTGTACAACGCTTTTGTTCATAATTTAAAAAATTATATATATATATATATATATATATATATATATATATATATATATATATATATATATATATATATATATATACAGGGTGTATAAAAATTGAAAAATTAAATCATTTAACCAATGATACCAAGTTTGAAATGATGTGACAACAAATAATAGTGTTATTGAGAATTATGTGTTTAAAACATTGATTTTCCATTATAAAGCATGCAAACTTAGGTTAATTTAGAACAAAAAATCACAATCACTGCGTTTTTTTTTATAAGATCATTACAAACATAGTACCTTTGGTTAGGTAATTTAATCTGTAAACTTTTTCGAATCTTGTAAAATTTTGATCAAATTTTTCAGTTTTGAGATATTTGAGTTAAAACGTTTTAGTGCCCGCCATTTTAAATATACAAGTTGAGAAAAAAAAAATCATTATTTTCCTGAAAACTAACATGAATGCTATAAAGGTTTATGCCAAATATGAAATTAATGTAACCATTCGTTACGGAAATGAAAATTAATTAGTGTAAATAAAGAACAGCGGATAACGGCTAAAAAAGCCAAAATCAAAAACATTTTACTGAACATTTTCGATTTATTTTTATGTGTAGAATACAAATACGCATAGTTGGTCACGGTTGCTTTAAACACCATGTATATATATCCAGTTACGATATATCTTACACTCTAAAACAAGCAATAAAATAAGGCTAACACAATATAGCTAAAATAATAAAGCTAAAATAAGGCTATATAATAAAGCTAAATTAAGGCCTAAACATCTTCTAAACATCTTAAGAGAGAATCAATATATCTTTGGGTGTTGTAGACGTTTGTATTACATTTCTGATTGCAAACAACACGCATCTTGTTAATAAAAAAGCGTTGATATGCCATTTGTAATAATTTCACTTTCGCTGAAATTACAAAGCCTCTATCATGTGTTATAAAATTCCTAAAATCCTGACACTTAACTTACCTAAAGCTTCAATATTTTACTAACGTATAACAATATTATTAGGTTTATGATCAGGATATTTACAATATAGAGTAAATTTTCTTCACAACGATACTATCTACTTGAACTTGAATAAATATTACCAGTAATTCCATACAAAACATGATTGCATTGAATTGTGTATTGTTAGATGACATACAATGTAAGTAATTTGCTTCATTGCAATTTCTATTAGTTTATAAAAAATTTATCAGCGGGGATGAAGAGGCTTAAAATAAATCAGAATTATGGTTTATAAACTTTGCTCAAGGTTCAATGTAATAAATCTGCTACACACACATTGAAAATTTACACGCAGAGTGCGAAAACGTTATTTAAACCAAGGTAAAATTGCCGGAAGGTCTGTGGGCAGTAAAGTATATCACGTTATAGCCGGGTAGAATTGTGGCCTATAATTTGCTTCTCTATATTTGCGGCTGGTGTCCGATATTTCCGGCCCTGAAGAAGCTGACCCCTAAAGTTTAATATCTATTAAATGCATGTATTGATATTTAATATAGGTTCGAAAAATCCCTACTTAACAAACTCAATTTAACTTAATTTTGTATGTACAAGGTGGCCCGTGCGCAAATCGCGCACTTTATGATTCTGTATGAGTGAAACTCACCTGCAGTACGTGAATGTTGATTATGAAGCAATGTATACGTGTTATGAAGTGATAGGGATCTATTTTTGTTTACTATCTGGCTTTTAAAATTCATCCGAAGGTAATGAGCTGTTAAATTACAATTCACATTAAAGAGCTTGCAATAAAAGTTGGTCAACATTTTAAAGCACCCTCTAGAAATAAACCAAAGGCGAGGGGGGCGAAGCCCGAAACAATATGACCTTTTTAATTACGATTCGTCACTGCGGTATATCCTAATCTTTAAAATGACACCTCAATCTTAAAAATCGGTTCAGTAGGCCGAGAGAAAAAGGGACGTAAAAGACGAAACCCTTATAGAAATAAGAAGATAGATTATATTTTTATATATATGAGGCTTGACTTTAAACTATTTTGAAAAATAGCAGATCGCGATATCATTAGGGGGCTGTGAACTTAAAACAAATAATATTAAAAAAAATTTTATCGAGGAAACAAAAATAATGTATTTTTATAATTTACAATTAACATAAAAAGGAGTAGCATAACCACCTAAACAGAATAACTAGTGATATTTACTGTATTTAGAAACACACGAGCGCACGAACGCACGTGCCAACTCAACTCTCTGTCATTTATACATCTGGTTAACCTACATAAATTTAAATATTATTAAATATTATTTGTAACTATATTTTTCCATGGTAATTATTGTGAATGTCTTTGGAAGTTAGTAATTTAAGAAAATAAAAAGGACTAGGGGGAGTGTGCAGCGCAATGCGCTGCATTTATCAAGAGTGCCTGGTGATCAAACCTTGCTCCATGGTAATTCACCGAGTTACTTTGAATGAAAATTAAATTGTAGTGAAAATCATATTACATCATATTGGTATTTCATCAATAATTCCTCCAACTTCCTAAAGACCAGAGATTTGGTCGTTGTTCTTTTAGGACCAAATTATGTCGTGATGGTTCTTATGCCGATTTGTCTTAGAGCCTCTGCCTAAAAACTCCTATGAAATTTAGAATAAATTCACAGATATTAGATCTACATAGTTCATCAAATAAAAAACGTAAATGACAACAGAAGAAAAATCAACATTTAATTACAACTCCCCGGTCCGCTATGAGCTATGCAGCACTCACTGCGACTATTTTTCTAGTAATGCATGAGTTAGTAGTCGACATATAGTGAAGAAGCGAATACTATTACTATTTATAAGGACTAAATCCTCCTTAACTTAACTTTCATGGCATTACAGAACTTAAATAATGTAAAGAAATCACACAAATTAAGAAAATCTACATCGTTGTTGGTGGGGTGCTTTATTTTGGTTCGATGTGGCACATTATATTAAAATTTCTCTTTATACAAACAATTTTTCAATTAGCTTGTTATCTATTTTGGAGGTAGAAACCTTTAAATATAGTCTGTTTTCAACAGGTGTTTTAATATGTGCAGCATTCTGCATTAAATTTGTAATCATACACAGTAAACCGGTTATTAAATTACACCAACAACCAAGTATCCCTTTTCCTAGTTCACAATAGTTTGAAATCCCATGCCAAACATTATGTGTTCTTTAAATTTTTGTTAACTTTTGTTGTTGTTTCAGTACCAATTTGATAACCCATAGGAACCACGTCAAAAATTTCAATTTCCAAACTTGTTTTTGTACAGGAAAATGAATTTTGCTGAGGTTAAGTCACAAAACTTATTTTTTAGCCCAAATACACATAAATAAAAAGTTCAAGCAAATCTACCTGATACGTTTTAAAACTCCTTATATTAAAGTATGGAATTGTGTTGATATTTCAGTACCAGTAGTTCAATTGCTTCTATCTTCTATTCAGCTAGCTTTTAACATGTGTTTGTTTGTTTTACTATCAACAGCTGTTTTATTTTGCAATTCAATACAAAAATCTTCCCCATGTTAATCTTATGGAGCAAAAACGAACTTTAAGGGCTTCCCGTGGGCTCCAGAATTAAAATATCGAAAATCTATCACCTTAATGCAAAACTACGAACTGAGACCATTCGTTTGACACCTCAAACATTAAAATCGGTCCAGAAATAACGGAGAAGTTTTGTTCACAAAAAAACCCTCACGTATTAATATAAGAGATTCTGTTGGCCAGTCCTTGATTGTTTGCTGGGTCCAACTTTCCCGCTGATCCTTGGACGAGCTTCCCCTTCGGCTCGCTTCGAAGGGCCTCGCCCTGTCGAAGGCGAGGGCGCCGGTATCAAAATGATAACTGTCATCCCCATTTTCATAAGTAGAAAAACTTACATCCCCGTAGAAATTGAAGCATTTCTGGCACACAATAACTCCCAGTATGGCATGAATATCTATAGTCTGTCCCTTTTGAACACGGGATGCGAGTGAAATATAACAAATTGTGTATACAATCTTGTCATTTTTTAAATGGCTGGGGTCTGGCAAGTATTTCTCCCTGTATAACTCTTCATCGTTGAAGACTTTTATTACCAATGATTCGGGAGAATTTCGAACAATATTATTCTTTCTGCGTTGTGGAATTATGTCAATATGTGCTTGAATTATGTAAAATCTATTTGCATTAAACTTGTTTGGGTGAAATGAGGGAAAATAAAAAAAGGTAAATCACTTCCACAATTTTAGGCTCAAGGCAGATAACTTATCACAAAATTACCCTTTTTTATGAATATGATCGGTTGCTAGTATCATGAAACTACCTGCACAGTGATGCTTGCTATTACAGGAAATCCTATTTATGTCTGTGAAAGGAGTGAGGTAAATGTATGTGCATATCACATAAAATTTTTGTTAAAGGCTCAAACTAAAAGTAAGATACGATTGTATATCAGAAAGGAGCTTACGGTTCAAACTAGGCTAGGCCTAGTCCGTGCAAAAAGTGACAGTATGACAAATTTCTGTCGACCAACTCTGAGCATCAAATTCACAAAGATTTTACTCACAAAAACACAAATCTTTTTTTTACAAACAACTTCAAATCTAAATCCAATTGCAATTTCAGTCCTAACCTCAACTGGGACATTCAAGCAGAACTCACACTAAGTTTAGCAAGGTGGAAAAGAAAAAAAAATTCTCTTAAATGAAAAACAACGAACAATGTTTCTATGAACAGTGAATATGTATAAATATGAAATGAAATGAAGATAAACTTACTTACCCGTGAATTAACGATTTAGAAAATTTAGAAACAAAGATTATTATTATTTAAATTTACGCCAGACGGAAGCCAACCAGGGAATAGCCAAACATGTCTGCACCTGTCATTCCAAACCCGTTTAATCAAAGTAAATAAGCAGTTTAAAATCTTCGTCAGTAAGAAGATGCTTTAAGAGCGGTTTTATAAATTTGTTTTAGAAATCCGTGATTTGACTGGTTTCAAAGCCCTCTGGTGTTGATATTAACTAAACATTAATGACAGAGATTTATGATGTGACGAAACTACTAAAGTATATAACTATTCAAATGTTAAAATTTTATTTCTTTTGACCTAAGATCCTTCTGGGACTCCCATTTCGTTTGTTACCTTACAATAGATCCAGCTTTTAATGAGACCAAGTAAACGAAAGTTCAATACAAAATAAAGATACAACTGTTAGAGGATGTCGGATGTCTTAATTTATATCAATGATTTATATGTAATGGTCTAAGCAATTGCAATTTTTTTCATATAGCCCTTGTGTTTGTGGGCTGTGAGCGCTCCAGCGGGGCTGACAGAGGAGCCGTGCTTGTTATTTAGTACGCCACCGACCTCTTGACAAAACCATTATATGAAGAGGCCCTCGCTTTGATGTGCGCGATTTACTTGTTTTCTCTCAAAATTCCTTAACTTCCTGTTGAAAATCGTATTTATAATTACGTTTTCTTTACGTGAGCATATACAAATGGGGCAATAATTTGGTATGGTTTATACAAAAATATTTGTTTCAAAATATATGTAAAATAATTTATTGGAGGGTTTTGGCTTAAAAAATAAATAAATAAAGTAATCACAAAATCATTACTTTGGCTAGTAAAATATGAAAAACACGATGCTGATACAATCTAGTAATGGACTTTCAACGTGAATGTTAGGCCGGAATAAAAATCAGACCATACCAGGTGAAAACATTATTGTTAGCCTAATACGAAGATTCTACATAATCAGGTGATGGTTCCTCTAATGACACAGATGTTTTAAGACGGTTCTGCACTAGACTAACAATAGATCCTATAGGAAATATAGGATTCGATGCCTTTTGCTCGTGGATCCAATTTAATTTATATTTTAAAATAAAACATATTATACTAAACTTACAAAGTAGAGTAGTAGTTTTCTAAAACCAACAAGACAAATTTACTTAACCTATCAACTTATTTGTTAAAGATAAGTGACAACATAGGCAATGTTTAAACACTATTTCAGTTTTTTTATTTGCTTGTTTGATTCAATTTAGGTACCTAGTGTCCACAAAGTCTTTCCCTTATTCCATAGCTTTTCTGTACGGACACCATTACAGCCACATTCATCTTACATTTATTGTTTTAAAGGTAATTCAATTTAGTTTTTCTCATTCATTTCTCAACACCTAAACTCTTAATTGACAACAATGCAGTTTACTTATAATGCACTGCAAAAAAATAATCGTGATGGCCCGACTAAATTGTCACCTCGTTCACCACGCTTGCAGTCTCTGGATTTTATTATGTTCTCTAATTTGTCAAAGATTTAATTGTTTCTTCCCCAATTCCTAATTTAGAAACTCTAAAAGACAAAATAATAAATGCAGTGACGTCCATTACTCAGGAAATGTTAACTGAAACCGAAATACCCCCGTCGCAGCAGACATTTCTAAGAGAATTTGAGATTTTGTATTTTCTCCATAAACACCATAGAAATGAGTATCTAAGTTTGCTGCCATGGGATGTTGTTAAAAAATATTAGTATTTAGGAAATATTATACATCCCAATCAATTCTCGGATTGTCGATCTCACGTCGACCTCTAGCCGTAAGTTTATGATCAATAAAAAATTGTATCAATCTTTAGTTTACTTTTACGAACGCTCCATGCGTTAACATCTAATTCCTGGATAAACTAGTGAGCAGAAATCAGAGGGTTAATCTTATAAAGGAAGAATCTGATTATTTCCCATGAGCGTGTTGAATCATACCACACGGGTGATCCGCGCGATTCAATGCAATAACGCCCAATGTAAGGGAAGTGCGGGTCTATTTCCCCACATTATCATTTTGAGGGAAAGCAAATTCGGATGAGGAGTGGAAGAAGTGCCAAAAGTGTCACCAACGTCGCAAATACGGACGGCCGAGACCTCACGAACAATACTGAAAACCATGTATACGAGTAAGAGAGGCCGAGACAAAAGAATAATACCGAAGATCGTTATTATTAATTATGATTATGTTAAAGACTATATTAGATATAATCGTTTAATACACCCTTTATAAATTTGATGAATGAATGTGATAAGCATCACTGGTATTGTTTTACCAAGTAACAAAATCACGAAATAACCCGCGATTGACTTTGTTTCGCTTTAGATTGAAGAGAGTCATAACTCATAAATAATCGGCATTAATAAAAGGCCTCATACAATGTCATATATTGTTTCTGTTAGCATTCTTTTGTCTCCACCTCTCTTACTCTTAAACACGGTTTTCAGCATTGTACGTGATTTCTCGTTTCCGTGCGTGATATTTGCGGCGTTGGTAACACTGTAGGCGTTTCCTCACTCCTCGTTTGAATTTGCTGTACCACAAAAATGATAACGGGGAAATATACGCCAGTAGTGCAGCTTGCGCTCTAGCGTGGCGAATCCTGAAGCGAATTTTCTTCACATAGCATCGACGGGTGGCAGCCATTTTAAAAAACGAGATGGGGCTATTGACATTCAATAAAATTAAACGGGAAAATAACAATTTTAGAAATACAAATTTTTAGAATTATTTTAGAATTGAACCCACTAGTTCATTTCTGCTACTAGGTTCAATTCTAAAATAATTCCAGAAATTCTCGATTCTAAAAAAGCTATTTTCCGATTTAATTTTAACGAATGTCAATTAATTAACCATTCTTTAATTTTAAAATGGCAGCCTTTTTGGTTAGAGATGAGATATCGACCTCCGGTTTGTGCCATTCAATTTCTCTTGATAAACTGTTTAAAATGAGGGGTCACTCAATAGGGGTTTACTTTTGAAAATTTGAGGCTGCCCCCAAAATACCCCATTTTGGAGTCAAGGGCAAAGTTGTGTAGTTGATGAAAAAGTGCCGTTTTTCATGTTGTAAACATGTGCCGAGTTTGGTTTTCCTACTGCAACGCGTTAAAAAGTTAACTGGGGGTGTCCAGACATAAAATTGCTTGCCCTTCTCAAATTTTGAAATGGCTGCCATTTTGTTTAGGGGTGAGATATCGACCCTCGGTTTGCGCCAATAAATTTCTCTTGATAAACCGTTTAAAATGATTGGTCACTCAATAGGGGTTTACATTTGAAAAATTGGGGCTGCCCCCAAAATACCCCATTTTGGGGGCATGGGCAAAGTTGTATAGTTGATGAAAAAGTGCACTTTTTTATGTTGTTAACATGTGCCAAGTTTGGTTTTCCTACTGCAACGCTTTAAAAAGTTAACTAAGGGTGTCCAGACTTTTGCCTAACCCTGTATGTATGGACATGATGTGGAGTGGACGTATAAGTGGTGAACGTTTGTAAGAATGGTCATTTTGGTCGTGGACTTAACAGCTGTAAATGCATTGACGAAATATCGATTTGAAGCTATGATAAATTATTGACGATGATTATCATTTCGTTCGCATTCTAGTATGAATATGTACACTAATGTCTTTGGACTTACCATTTAATTTTTTTGAATGCTTTTAATATGCAACGATGCAACCATTAGTAATAAGCTCAACCATTACCAAATGTATTCAAAGGTTGGCTAATTTCAAATGTTCATTATGGTAGTAGTATTCATTAGTTTATTATAAAAATGCTTCTTTGTCTAATTACAGTGTTTTATTTGTTTAAAGTTCGTCGTTGGTGATTATGACTTTATGTTATTATTTAGTAAATTAATGTATCACTAGATACATTTTCCATCACTAACGAAACAGTGTTTTAAAATGTCCACATCTATTTACCATACGGTATTTACTACTCAGTATTTTTATTTAAAGTATAAATTTTGAAATTTCCGGTCATTGTAAAAATTGTATTGGAATTCTTTTCAAACAATTTTCTTATGTTACTTCATCCAGAAAATCGCTAGGCACGTTGCTAATTTTTAAACAGATTTGATCGTTTGGTTGCATTCTAGTAGGAGTACCTTTAGTAGACAATGTTGAAACTGTTCTTTTTACTCTATGTAAATTGTTTTCAGTAGTTAGTGGCTTAGCTTTTTTGGCCAAACACTTCTATTCACTTACGGATGTCGTCACGTCCTAGAGAGTTAGTGATGGATGGAAGGATGAAAATGAATGACAAGATTGATTTTAATTCGTGTGAGACCATTGGCCATACAGGCAGATTATTGTAAAATGATATCCTACGTTTTGGAATCCAGTGACTAAACGGTTGGCCTAATCAAAAAAATTTAGTGGCATTGGAAGATATGTCAAATTCTATTATTTGACATTTTACATTATCTCCACTCACTGACAATCAAAACGGATTGCAATAATTAGTTGTATTTTTCTTAAATTGAATTTAATAAATATTTGCTTTATTTAATTCTCTGCTTTAAAACTTTGTTAAAAACAAGCATTTGGTTGGCTAAGCGGTCTAAGGTAGCCTACCGTATATTTTTCATTGTGACCCGCTTGGTCGTATAACAGAACATAAAAGCTGCAGAGATGGTTCAGGCGTGGATACAACGCATATTGTCGATCTCACGTCTGAATTGATGCCATTATCTGATCAAATATCCCGCCCTGAAACACATTGTCAAAAATATATTTCTCCTCCGTTATACACTAAATGTAAAAGTTTTCCAAATCATCTTCTAAACAATGATAAAAAACAATAAAAAAGAAATTTTGAAAACTTAGTCAGGAAGAGTTTTACACAATACATTTTTTGTTCAAATTTGAAGACAGTCTTTCAGATACTCTTTGTTCTTTTACACAACAATCTTTTTTTAACCATCACAAATTTTTTTAATAGTTTTTATGGACATGAAGAAAACGAACTTTCATCACTTTCAGACTCTTTAAATGAATCTTGAGTCTCATTACGAAATTTATTTCTTACGCCAGTTATATTTGAGCCTAAAATTACTTTAGTCGATGGCCACATAAGTTGGCCAGTTATGTGGCAGATATACATAACTGCCCGAAATTGGTAGTTCGGATTTAATGTTTTAAGACGAATCCTTCCAGTTTTGTAATCAATGAAGCGAAATATGGGACAGTGGTTTAACCACTCACCAACCAACCTTAAACTATCTTTATCTATGACAGTTGCAATAAGCACTAATATAGCATTAAGAAATTTTGAAAACTTAGTTTTCTTATAGCATTACAGTATTACAAGTAAAATCATTATTTTATTTTAAACCTGTGCCTTAATAAGGTCATAGACGTTCATATCTTATATTAAATTTTGCGACCTCGATGTTGAATTAAGATAATGTCAAGAGGCAGATCGAACACCCCTTTTCGTATGATCAGTATTAATCACTGCAGTACTTCTTCTACTTTAAAACATTAAAATTGACCAATGAGAGCTTATATTTGACGAAAGTAGCGTTTTAATAACAAATTCGCAATATGAATATCATCTGATTGTTTCATAGCGAATCAGGATTTAGTTGCTTTATGAGTCTAACCTCAAACGAGTCTGATCATGTGTGAGTGAGAACGACGATTTGGTAAAGTTACATGTGTATGGCTACGTTTTTATTGATGGCCTTTCATAACCTATCATTTTCGACATGTTTATCACAGTAATTTACCAAATTGAAGTTGGTTTTAGTGTATGCAACGATTTTATTCATACTTTAAGCTAAATAGTGAGAAATTTAGAACTAAGATCTCACTTAAACTACTATATTAGTTCTAGCATGATTATAGCAACAGTCCATATCCCCTCAGTTAACGTTTTTAATGCTATAAATAGAAACTTAGCAACAGTGTACAATGGCAAAAGGAAAACTAACAAATGTTTTGAACTTAGAGTTCTATTTATGTTTGGTTCGATAATAACAAATTGTTTGACGTACAGCAGCCAAATGCTTGACTGGTCTAGTTTATCTTATCCTGGTTGGAGTCCGTGCAACAGTGGAGGTTGTACAATGCGATTACGTTGAAGTGTGGCAGTGGGCACGCCTCACTCAATCACAGATCGTTACAGGTTAAGTAGTTAAGACATTTGGTTCACCTCACACGTCTCACTTTATTGAGTCTGCCAATGCAAACCGGCATAAGCCAGTGAACCTGAAACAAATTGAATTATGTAAAGGTAGTAATAAAAAAGATTATGACATTAGGTATACCATTTCGGTGAGTCGGTGACGAAGGTGTATGGCAGGATGTCGTTCGGTTCTGGCTAGGAAGTTGTATCATAACCATTCAGCTGTGCTGTGGCGGATAATCTTCCTTTGTCAAATACGCTTCCTTTGTCAAATACGATCCACGCACAGATCTACAATACAGGTGTCCTTGGCTCTAAACCGACCTTTTCAGGTATCATTCCTGGCCCAAAGACAAGCCAAAACATCACAATAATATTTTTTTTAACCCCATAACCACACAGTTGCCATTTTGTATTTCAAAGAATGATTTTATGGTTTCAAAACGGCTCGTTGTATGAGTTGAAACTAGGAATACACCTTTTGAGGTAAAAGACTAGAAAAAATAATTAATTCATTCCAATTCTTATTTTTAAAATGGCCGCTTTTAAAAATATTTAACCTTAAATAACATAAAAACCCCATAAGGTACCAAACCTTATTTTGTTATATGCTTTTAAGGTAATGTAATTCCAAATATAACAATACAAAATTAAGGGATTCGGTTCATAAATATTAGAGATGGAGAGATTTAAATGCAAATAGTAACGCATCTGAGCGGGTTGCCTCGCGAAAAGCGCGGTAACGGCGCCAGCTCAACAATGGGCTGCACTCCCAAACTGTCGAAGGTAAAGAGTGGTGTGACCGTGACTAGCATCGGTTAAATCGCTCTATCTCGCTTTTATGAACCGATTCAATTACGTGTTATATCGTTGGATTTTAAAGTTTCAAAAAAAAAACACATAATAACATAAATTGTTGCTTTATGCATTTTTTATACAATTTGTGGTTAAATATTTTTTTAACCAGCGACACGAAAACTAAATTTAAAAAAGTTTATTATTTTTCTTTAAATAGGATTTTATCTCACAAAGCTGTATACAAAATTTTCAAGTATTACAACAACAAGCCTTTTTTTGTTAAAAATTATTCTTAGAAAATACAAAATGGTGTGGTTAGTTATGGAGTTTTGAAAATTTTAAATGTGATATTTTGGCTTGTCAATAGGCCAGGAATAATATTTGAAAAGGTCGGTAGAGAGTTTAGGGACATTCTGTATATGTGGATTGGGCAAATTAAAGCGGAAAAGAATATCTGACATTTCGTAATAGTTATTCATACTTAGCCTAGAATCAAATTTTATAGAAAACGAATTGGTAATATTTTTTCCTGACAGAAAGTTTTAAATAATAAAATGATCGAAGCCTAATTTAACCAGGATAAACACAGGATTCGCATCACGATGTTCCGTAGATCCAAGACGACAAACAAGAGCAGGGCAAGAGGATTTGTCAGCCAGCATCATCCTTCAGCTAAACTGCTCCTTCCAAATCCTCAAGACATTACAACAGAACACTGCACAGATAGCAGAGTAGATGTAAAATAGACGTATCCGTGGGTGTAACTGATCAGTTTCCGTGTTAGCGGTACCATAACCGAGATTGTTGAAGAAAATATTTATGCATTTCACTTTCACGTCACAATATATTTTTAAAAGTATATCCCAACATATGATCAATTAGTGAACGTAAAGTTATTTTACGAATCTACTTTTAATGAACGTAATTATAATTAATCCGCTGGAGAAATTTTGTGAGGTAGTCATGTCATTTATCAACAATAGCAAATTTCCTACGGATTAATTTGAGTTAACAATTTATGGATTTT
>CM061531.1:189937477-189969495 GCA_030545055.2 Neoaliturus tenellus | reverse complement strand
CCTTAGTCAGGAAGTGCGGCATGGATGCAGAGATCGGACTCTGCATTGCCACGGTGCGACCCCCAGCACGTCCGGCACATTTTGTGTATCGGTGCTGGGCAAACGGAGGTTTCGGGCCCCAGAGTCCTGGGGTAGGGGTGTCTTATCTCCTACGGGGGGTAGACCTCCGAGGGTGTACCCGCTCCCAATGAAGGGCCGCCTCTTGCCGCACGATGCGCTGGTGAAACAAAAGTATGGATTTTCAAAACCAAAACACGAAATTAAAGGAGAATGAGCAGGCCGCCTTTAAGCGCAGCTCAAAACTGCAGAGGTCTCCGACCTCGAAGACTGGGACGCCGACGGGGGGAATTAAAGCCTCCCCTCCGCCGATCCCGTTCAAGGCTGCTGGTGTCGCCGGATCGTCGGCCGTAACCGGAAAGGAGAAGGATGAGGTTAAGCTGGGTATGGGGGTGACTGAGCCGGTAACACCTCTAGCCGGGATGCAAGGAATTCCTCCCAGGAAGAGTCCTCTTCGTCCGGCATTCGAGATGCAAATGCTTCGGCAGCAGCAGGACGATGCCAACGAGGAGGAAGACTCATGTCTGAAGAAAATGAACGATCTTTTGAAGGAGATGGCCAAGGCTCTCCTTATTCAGAAGAACGTCAACAAGGCGATTAAAGACGGAATTCCAAAACTCGAGGATTTCCTTGGCGAAATCGAGGAATGCCGGAAGATCAGGCTGAAGGCAGTGAAGCAGGAGCGCGACGTTATGAACCGAGTTATGTCTGCTTCGCCTCAAGCTCATCTGGCTGAGTCCCAGACTCAAGCCAGAAAGCGAAAGAAGAGGCAGAGCCGTTCTTCGCCGGAAAGCCCTGAGCTTGTTGAGGTGGACTCAGTGCCGAGACCGGTTTTTGTCACTGCGGCATCGCAGACATCTCCTGTCCAGGCTACTCAATCCGCCCCGGGCGCTGTCGCGATTCCAGCGGCTACTCCTGCAGAGGTTCCTGCTCCGGCGGCTAATCCTGCCTTGGCAGCAAACTCTGCCTCAACACCTTTGGGGGGCTGGAAGACGCGCCTGTCTAAGAAAGAAAGGAGGAGGCAGAAGCAAGTGGAGGCAGCTTCGAAAAGTGCGTCGAGGGTGGAGCGGACGCAAGTCTCAAACCCGGTGGGGGAGGCCTCTGGCAAGTCTGTCAGAAAGCCTAAACAACCCAGGCCTAAGAAGCCCAGGACGGAGGCAATCTTGATCAAGCCCTTAGGGGGGCGATCTTTTGCTGATGTTCTGGGTCAGATTAGATCGCAGGCCAAACCGGAAGAGACCGACACCGTTATCAAGTCTATTCGGCGAACCCAGAACGGGGATGTCCTCCTCGAACTGGGGAAGTCGAGTGACAAGATCGGTTTTGCCGCTTCCCTCAAGACTGCACTTGGGGACAAAGGCTCCATCAAGGCCCTAGAACCGAAATGTTCGGTCGAGATTCGGGACCTTGATGCCCTCTCCACCGAAGATGAGGTGACCCGTGCGATCCAGGTGGCACTCCCGGAGATACCGGCTGATGGAGTGAGGGTATGGCTGACAAAGCCTAACCGAAGTCAACTCAGGATGGCTGTTGCTGAGATGGGCGAAAAGCACGCCAATAAGCTGCTTAGCCTTCAGCACCTCAGAGTCGGTTGGGTCAGTTGCAGGCTCAAACGGAGGGTGGTAGTTTCGAGATGCTTCCGCTGTCTCGGTTTCGGCCACTCCTCCCGAAACTGTAACGGGCCCGACAGGAGTGCCAACTGCTTCCAGTGTGGAGGCCAGGGCCACAAACGCAAGGAATGTTCCTCGAGCCCATCCTGCTTCCTCTGCAAGGATTCAGGCTCCAGTGCCCTCGGTCACTTACCCGGGTCTGGTCAGTGCGGTGCCTTCAGAGCCGCACTTGAACAGGCAAAAGGCAGCGGCCGGTAATTCGCATCCTCCAGGCCAATCTTCATAGATCCTGGGGAGCTGATAACCTTCTAGATCAGCTCGCCCGAGAACTTGGTGCTGACGCGCTCCTTATCAGCGAACAGTATCGGGACAGAGACCCAAACATTTGGATCTCCGACAGCCTCGGTACTGCTGCATTTTGGGCGCGTAATACACAGGATGTCTTGGTGCGGAGTCACGGGCGCGGCCGAGGATTCGTCTGGGTTCGGTGTAGGGACGTGACTATCTTCAGTTGCTACCTCACACCCAACGAGGCCGTCCAGGACTTTCGCGACAAGATAGATAGCCTAGAGGAGTGCGTTCTCGGCACCACCGGGCATGTCGTCGTTGGTGGCGATTTCAACGCCAGGGCCGTCGAGTGGGGAATGCCCTCTACCAGCTCCCGGGGGAAATACATCCTGGATTTCATCGCCAGGGCCGGTCTTGTCGTCCTCAACCAGGGCGACACACCTACTTTTCGGCGCCCCGGGCAGAGAGGCACGATCCCTGACGTCACCTTTGCGTCTGAGTCGCTCCTTCCGAGGATCTCTGGCTGGAGGGTTGTCGAGGACTACACGGGTAGCGACCACCAATACATCGTGTTTGACCTGCATGATCAGGCAAATCGTCGAGTTTCCGCATCTCGGGAAGGGCCACGCCGGTGGAACACCAACAAACTGGACGTGGTCAAGTTCACCGAAGTCATCTCTCGGGGAGCGCAGGGGAATCCTGGTGAGGCTGGAGCCGAGGCACTAGTAACATCCACGATGGAACTTATCGTCTCGGCCTGCGACCAGTCTATGCCGCGAAGGAAACCCCGACGCGACAAACAACCCGTTTACTGGTGGACTGAAGAGATTGCGGAACTCAGAAGAACATGTTTAAGAACTAGACGAGCCGCCACTAGAGCGAGAATTCCCGCAGACAGAGTTCGTAAGTCGGAGGCCTATAAAGCTGCGAGAAAATCTCTCCGCCAGGCGATCAACAGGAGCAAGGCGAATAGCTGGAGGAGACTTCGTGACGACGTTGATTCCGACCCGTGGGGCCTGGGTTACAAACTTGTAACACAGAAACTCGGCGCCCGCTCTCCACCTTCCATCATGGAGGGCGCCACCATGGGGAGGATCGTCGCTGCGTTGTTTCCTGAACATCCACAGCGACCGCCGGTTGACTTCGGACGGGTAGAGGACGTTCCACTTTTCACTTTCGAGGAGCTGGAAACCTCCGTTCTCTCCCTGAAGAGCAACAAGGCTCCTGGCCCGGATGGGATTCCCAGTGAGGCTTTAAAGAAAGTATTTTTAATCAACGCTGACTTGTTGTTGAGAATGTACAATGCCTGTTTGGTAGAAGGGGGTGTTTCCGGCTCCCTGGAAAACAGCCAGGCTTGTACTGATCAGCAAGGGCAAAGGTGATCCCGAGCTGCCGTCGTCCCACAGGCCTCTCTGCATGTTGGACACGGCTGGGAAGCTGTTCGAGAAGCTGATCCGTTCCCGCCTGACTTCTGCCGTGGAAGCTGCCGGGGACTTATGCCCCCGTCAGTACGGCTTCAGAAAGGGACGGTCAACGATCGACGCTGTCACCGAAGTTCAGAGAGCTGTGGAGAGAGCCGCGAGCCACAACCATTTCTCCCGCCGAGTAGTGCTTCTTGTTACGCTTGATGTCAAGAATGCCTTCAACTCGGCGAGGTGGGTCGATATGTTGGATGCGCTTCGCAACACCTTTCGTATTCCTGCATATCTGTTGCGGCTCGTCGAGGATTATCTACGCTCTCGAAGCCTGATTTATGACACGAGGGACGGAACGCGGACGATGGAAGTCACTTCTGGTGCCGCACAAGGTTCAATACTCGGCCCGGATCTCTGGAACGTTGCCTATGACAGCCTCCTGAGGTCCGAGATGCCTGAGGAAACCACTTTGGTTGGGTACGCCGATGACGTCGCAGCTCTCATTGCTGCACGCAACGTTGAGCTGGCCCAACTGAAGTTGAACCGAGTTATGCGGGTGGTCAACAACTGGATGTCCGATCACGGTCTCTCACTTGCTCTCAGTAAGACGGAGATCGTGATTCTTACGAAGAAGAGGATCGACACCGTCGTCCCGTTTCGAGTGGGAAGGGAGGTGGTCACATCAACTCGTGCCGCCAAATACCTCGGGGTTATGGTGGACACCAAGTTAAGCTGGAGGGATCAGATCTTCCGTACGGCGGACAAGGCCGCTAAGGTAGTGACTTACCTTAGTAGGCTGATGGCCAATGTCGGGGGTCCCCGATCCAGCAGAAGACGTCTGTTGATGTCCGCGGTCCAGTCCGTGCTTCTTTACGGGGCAGAGGTGTGGGCAGGCGCTCTAGATAAGGAGTGCTACAGGTTGCGACTCGCCCGGGTTCAGCGTCAAGCTGCGCTCCGGGTGTGTTCCGCCTACCGGACAGTGTCCGAGCCTGCCGTCCTGGTGGTCGCCGGAGTCATCCCTGTCAAGCTCTTGGCAGGGGAGAGGAAAGCGATTTATCAGAGACAAGGCGAGATCGGCAAGGACACGGCAAGAACAGAAGAGCGCTCCCGAACCTACCAGCAGTGGCAACACAGCTGGGAGCACGACACCCGAGGACGATGGACTGCGCGACTTATCAAGCAGGTCCAACCATGGGTGGGAACGGCGGCATGGGGAGGTGGACTACTACCTGACCCAATTTTTGACAGGTCACGGCTATTTTCGGTCGTACCTGAACCGTATGGGAAAGACCGGTTCACCGGACTGCATTTATTGCCCGGGTGTTCCCGACGATGCGGAACACACATTCTTCCGCTGTCCCCGTTGGGAAGGGCCCCGCCTGGAGGCCACACAAATCTTTGGTGCATTTTCGGTGGACTCGGTCTGCCAAAAGATTTTGGAGGATGAGGGCAACTGGGATTGTTTGTCACAGTTCGTCCGGGGCATCCTCCTGGAAAAGAAAACCGATCTGGACCGTGAAGTGGCCCAGATCCCTTGATCGAGCGGCTGGATAAGGAGCGAGCCCCACGGGCGTAAGCCAAATTTAGGCCTAGCCTGACGCAATGTGACAAACAATTCCAGGTTAGATTCCTAAAGAGTAGAGGAGGTTTTTTAGTGGGTAAACTCGTTTTTAGGGGAGCCCCACACTACAGGCTGGCCACCTGTGTGCGTAATGCATTTTTCCGCCTCTCCCTCAAAAAAAAAAAAAAAAAAAAAAAAAAAGAGAAAAAGTGGTGAATTAGCCGTAAGGTGGAAGGCGCTCAATATGGTTAAGTTATCCCATTGTGGAGTCCAGGAGCATTGGACCACACATGGTCGTTACAATCAATCTATTTCAGATAAAATACCTTTAGCTTCTACCATCTAAAGTGACCACTTGTACAACATTTGGCGTACACCTTTTCTTGCACAATATTGACTTACTTGAATATACATATATATCTTCAGTCAATCCTTAATAATATTTCATGTTTCTCAAAATCTAGTAACTCTTGGATGGGGAGAGCTTTCTGGAAAATAAAGTCCTACAGTATTTAATTAAGACATTCAAGAAAAACATAGCTTACATACTGTATGAACACAGTAAGTTACACCATTGTTTCTACGTTGCTATAACCAACAACCTTACATTACGCACCATAGAGTGCGTCGGTGTTTAAAATAAAGTATCAAAGTAACATTTTAAAATTATATTAAACTGTAATTCTGCTGGAACATCCCTACAACGTGACCCACTTTAGACTACTTGCCGCCTCATTAACGCTGGCTATTAGCATTCCAGACGACAAATGTGTATTCAGATGGCCTCATGAATGGTGTAGTGGCACTGTGTCCAGTAATGGTGCCTTAATTGACAATTAATCAAGTTAAATAAGTGTAGGAATCATGTTTTTAAATCCCTGATATTGAGTGTAAATTTATTTGGGTGATAGATTTTAAATGTATAAAGTATAAATTTACAAGTGCATTTATCAATTTATTTCCTACAGTCTATCCAACATAAACCATTAAACTAAATTAACTCACACGATTGTACAAATATTAAAATTTACTGTGAAATTAATTCATTGAACCGAAGCAATATTTGTAAAGTTCAAAAATCTAAATTCACACTTTTTTTATTTCATTCGCTAAAAGTTTTAGAGTGAAATCTAAGATGTGCAAAGAATTCTATCCGAGTAAAAATATTATATATTGGAAGTTCATGAGGCAATTAGCAATTAGTTCACCATGAATTATTCATATATTTGAATTTAGTGTGGGATTTATTCATTCAATAATTTATAGAATGTTCGCAAAGTCATAAGTAAGTTATGAATTCAACATTTAGTTTATATTAATTTAACGTAGTTTCCCGTATGAAAAATTAAAACTGCAAAAAATCCTGTTCGAGTAGATTTACTAGAGGTTTGAGGTTAATTTAACTCAATCTGCATTCAGTTCACCATGAGTTAGTGTATGCTTATTCTGAATCCATCGTGTTTTCGACATGTTTATCATGGGAAACAATTCAGTCCACGACCCCAACCGACGCGAAGAAAGAGAATAATTAAGTGCGGCACTTGGCAGCCTCTGTGGATGGTGTTATGTTTTGCCACGAGATAAAGCCGCTATAATGAAGACTAATGAATGTGACAGAGACAGCATCATACAAGTCCGCCGAACACTCGGGTCTGGTGGCTACGTCAATAGGGGTGATGTCGAACGAGCCGGGGATTGATGATTTGGTTGCATTGGCTTTTTTAAGTTCGCATATTATTTCATCTGCGTACTTATTTACAAAACACTATTGCTCTTGAGTCATAAGTAAATTGATTGGAAAATATGCATATGTTTTTTGTACAACTTGGTATGCAAATCATACGTGTGATAATTTTTAAAATTCGTTTATATTCATTCGTATTTCTATACTACTAATAATGTTAAACTGAGTTGTAATTTTTTTAGAATAAACACCATGTACGTCTTAGAGATTATACAATATGCACTAAAGTCGTTTACAGTTTTTAGTTACCCATGTTAACAAGTTACCAAAAATAGTTATTTGTGCTTCTAGGGACTAAAGTACAATTTTTCATCCTAAAGGGAAAGTGTTGTTGCCGAAGGCGAAGCCGAGGGCGACATTTTCCCTGAGGGAGAAAAGTACTTTAGTCCCTTGATGCACACAACATTTTTCCTCCACCTACACGAATAGCATTAAGCCTAATAGGCCTACCGTATAAAATTTAAATTTACCTTCATATGATCCCTTGCTCCGTCAAGCTGGATCAGTCACATCAACATAAAAAACACACAAGGTAGGCTATATCATTTTTAAAGAACACGAAAAACAAAATAGAATTTAAGCCTAGTCAAAAGTTTTACACTTATGTTTTGGACTTCCTAGGTTAATAGCCTACCCAAGCGAAATGTAAACAAACACGTACAGTGTACACTGCTCACTGCTGACAGAATGGTCAGCAGGTGAGCAGCAGCAACAGCTGCTATTAGTAAACAATGAGTAATGAAACAAATACAAGACCCAACTGACTGTGGCTCAAGTTGTTTCTAATCTCTCTTTTAATGTTATTCTTATGTAACTAACTTTAGCCCCGTGGTACAAAAAAAAGTTGATTTTTCCCTAGGTAGAAAATTAAGTATTCAAGTCACATGGGGTAAAAACTAGTACTTTAGTATTCTATTCCAAGGAGTAAAATACGGCTTTAGATAGTAGGTGGAGGAAAAATTAATTTAAATTTAATTTTACTTTAAGAAGGTTATCATTGCATGTACAGTTTAACATAACAAACCCCATTATTATTATTAGACACCAATTTTTCCTGTTAAGACACTGCACTGAATGATCCGTGATAGAGCACCATTTTTAATGAGTTCAGTGGATTAGTTCTGACAATATTTGAATCTATTTATTTACTGTTCTTATTACATAATACCCCCCGTCGCAGCAGACCTGCGTACTCAGCGAATTTCCAAATTAGTAATATTAATTTTGACCAGCTAAACTTGTAAACAAAATTTCATCACGTGCTCATAAATAGGGAAATAAATGTCTATTCTCCTTAAGATAACTATAGGGAAAGAGTATGCAGGTATGCTGCCATGGGGGACACTAAAAGTAGGTTTTTAGCATAGAAAAAATTTAATTCGACCTTATAATGCCATATAGTAAGTTTCATCAATATCTGCCCATAAATAAAAGAGTTTGCCTATTCTCCATATGATTAACATGGGAAAAGAGTATGCAGGTTTGCTGCCATGATAAGTACAAAAACCAAGATTTTTTACCTTAAATGGATGAATCTCAACCAAATGAAGCTAAATACCAAGTTTCATCCAAAAATATTGGTTAATAAGTGAAATATTAACACATCCTTATTCTCCATAAGATTAACATTGGAGCCCCAAAAGACAATGTACTGTCTTTAGACTTTGTAATATCTCGGTAACCAATGGAGATAGAGCAAAGCTTCAAAATACTAAATTGTGTGTTTTTTTGAGCTAAATCCAATGGTCAAAATAAAAATTTAAAATTTTTAAAATTTACATATGAAAAATGCAAAAAACCCATTTTTGGGGTACAAAACCCCCCAAAACTACCCCTTCCGGTAGGTCGATATGTCTGGTTTTCGAACTCATCCGAATAAACGTAGGATTACACATCTCTACCAAATTTGGTGTCGATCGGACCATTTTTACCGAGAGTTATCGTGTCTAGGGACACATATATACATATATATACATATATATATATATATACATATATATATATACATATATATATATATATACATATACATATATAAAAATTTTAATGACTATTATTTTTGGTCTCTGGGCACCTCAAAACGAAAAAGTAACATGGTCCCGGGCTTAAGTCTTACCATGAGACCTACGGTAATAGCTTATTCCCTATGGGAAATTCGCTAAAAGAGTAGGTTGTATAAAATGCCATGAAATCTGATTATAATTCATCTATGTCTCTAATCGAAGTCTACAATAAGTATGCTATAATTAACAACTGTTAAATTTTTTAATTAATTAGAAAGCAAATTTAATTTAAACACTTCATTGATTCATAAACAATATTTATTGAATTCAGTGTGAGTACTTATGTTAAGATAATTGTAAACTTCACAGATTCTTTTCATCCAAAAATAAATCAAATTAAAGAACTACAAAATTTTTGCATCACAAAAATTCGAAAATTAAGGTTTTTAAACTGGTGGAAATTCCTCATAAAACTTCTTGAAAGGACCACTTGAGAAAATGAATGTTATTACAAGAGCTTTACACGACCACAGTACCACTCATGAGGCGAAGCGTACATTTGTTTGGAATGATAATAGCCTATGTTGATGAGACAGCAAGTGGTTGAAGTGGCCAACTTAAATTGTCCGTAGTAAATTCATTATTATAAAACATATAAGGAAACGTTATGCAAAGGTTAATTCTGAATATAAAGTGCAATACTCTAATATAAGTTTGTTAATAGCTTAATATAATATCCGTTACTTGCTTGTACCTTAATTTTTAAATTAATTGTATTCACACTGATCTTTTAATGGGTATAATAACATGGCATATTATCATTATTAGTAGTATAGAAATACAAATGAATATAAACGAATTTAAAAAAAGTATAACACGTATGATTTGCATGTCAAATTACAAAAAACATATGCATATTTTATTGACAATTTATTCATGACTCAGAGCAATTGTGTTATGTAAATAAGTACGCAGATTCAATAATATGCGAACTTCAAGTTTAACTTTACCAACTTATGAACATTTGTTCTTTTCTTAACCTTGATTTACTCTACTTGTAAATAGGTAGGTTGAGTCGTTAAGTAGGTTGAGTTTTAAAAGAAAATCGCTGTATTATTTAGTAAAAATTATCAAACATTTGATTCGTGGGAAAATTTCAATAAAACCATCAATGGTTTCACTGAAAATACTTAAACGACTCATTTCTCAACGTATCCCCTTTGGACCATCACCAATTTGTTAAGAAACTGAGGTGCCTTAGAAAACATTACCATAAAAGTTGAATAACTTCGAAGAATCAATCAACGTAAAGAAACATTTTAAATTGCATTTTTTTAGTTCAATTAATCGGAGTCAATGAAGTACGTTCTCGGTTTATTTAGAAAGTGCACGTGTGCGCAAACTACAAATGAGTTTAACACTGAAGGTCGTAACGAGATAAACATCTTAGTTAATCCTGTTTAATTTAATGTTACCGTGGTGTGTGGAATTTGTTGAACTATGTGGTTAAAATAGTTTTAAAAATAACCCTTACTTGTGTTATGAATTACTGATGAAAATATTGTTCTTAAAAATATATTTAACATAAAACGTACCTGTAAAATATTTGATAAGAACCTAATAAAATATAAAACTATATATTAATTTCTACTAATGATTCTTGCCATTACAGGCTCGATATATTTGACCAGTGAACACAATACTTCATTTTTAACTGCATCTATATAGACAGATAATTGGTTTGCTAACGTGGCCTTTTCCGTTTAAGTGCCGCTACATGTTTGTTTGTTTACCAGAATAGTAACTGTTAATTATAACTGTTAATAGTTAAGTTGATAACCTCATATGAGAAACTAATAATGTATTTTATGATTATGATACGTAATATGAGGTTGTAAACTAAAATATAAAAAATTACAACTAACGCTTACTATATGCCACGTAAAATTGTAAAATAAGCCTTTATGTGAAAATCCTAGGACGTATTCTAAACGTTACCTTTTTGTGAGAAGGTAATCGATTCTACAATAAGGCGACCAATGCTTTAAGGTTTTTGTAAAATGGTGGATTATTGGCATTATTGTTGTCGTTGATTGTTTCAATCAGCCTAAAAAACATTAATAGCAGAATTTTTGTAAATCTAAGTTTTAGCCATACGTTTCACGTTAACTACAAAAAGTACATTTTATTAATTTAACTGAAATTACACAAGTATTAAATCACCTCAACTCATTATAATTACAACGCCAAAAATATTAAAAGATGAAAGTAAAAGGTTGATAAAACCTAAATAGTTACTATTCTAATGTAAAAAATGGTTGAACTAAGGTATAGATAAAATAGCAGGCCTTTAATATGATTAGTTTTTTCCCACGTGTGCTTACTGCAACAGTGATACTGTGAAGGAGTTCTTCTTCTGCCAGCTTTCTGTCTTCTTAACATTTACTTTTAAATAAACAATTTCTTTCTCACTATTAGCTAAAGCGTTTTAGCTCTATAATTATTACTCTATAATTTAGATCCAACGGGTTTGACACTGACATATGACAAGCCAAAAATAAACAGGATTGTCACATGACTATTAAAGGCAAAGAGAGCGGATGTGGTGGATGCTAGTTTTACAATAAGCTGTCGGCTTTTCGTAAATGCAGCCTGCAAGTGACTCCACGCTGTCGACAGCCAGCACAAGTTTTAAAATAATTCTAAAGACATTTCAGGAGCATTACAAAACTAATAGAATCGGTTGGCCTTTGTGATATCAAACAGAACCAATACAAAGGCTGTGCCAATTGAGGCCATTTTACAAAAGCCCACAATAAGGAGCCTAATTGTAGTACTAAGCTCAATATATACCTTTTTTTTAAGGCGAAGTTTTTTATAAGTACTAGGCTTTTTACAAAATAGATGATTTTAAAATTTTTGTACTGTGAGATACACATTAATAAAGATAAATCTTATTTAACTTAAATCTTAATAAAGGATTAAAGTAATAATTTTACACTGGTTTTACTATAACTCTGGAATGAAAGTTAAAAGACTATCTAGTTTTTGTGGTTTCTTACACATCTTTTTGAGTAGAAATTAAACCGTGTAAAAAGTATTCAAACTTCCAAAACAACGCATAAGTGGTTCATAAATCTTAGTTTTAACATTTTTACAAGAACGCTTAGAACAAAATAAATACACAATATTTTTTAAGTTATACATTTCCAAATACATAATATGGTATTAAGACTTGAGGGTTCTTTGTTCCAACTAATCTACCAGCATAACACAATTTTAATATGGCATAACTTTGATTTAATTTTCAGACGTATGAACCACGAATTATATTGTATAAGGTAATATAATTCAGGTAATAAGTTGAATTTTGAAAATAACTTTTCGAAAAGTTACGAACGCTTCTCTTAAAAATGTTAAACTTTATATATTTTTTTTTATTTAGTCAGCTTTGTAATATTTACCCCAAAATATGTTTTACAGTCTATTTAACTTGGTTATCCTCTAATACACTAGTCAAACACGTATATAAACCAACTCATACATATTCAAGGGCCCTTAATGCCTGAATCGGAAACATTATCATCTCTCTCAAGTGTCTTCATCGGGTCGCTCCGAGTGTGCTTGTTTAATTAATTTCAATCATACAACTTCCGTTGAAGATTAAATGCACTACTCTTGTAACAAACGGTATTTGTGCTGATGTTGTCATGATAATGCAAAAAAAGTTTTATCAACTTTCATATAAAGAATTATTTTTAATGTTGCCATTCCACATTATATTTCAGTAAAAAATTATAATATTAAAATTATATTATGAAAAATTAAATTCATTTTCAAACTGAAACTAAAAACGTCTTATCTTTGCCCCTAGTAATCTAAATAATATCTAAATAAAGTAAACGTTTTACTTTCGTTTGGAAAGTGTATTAACATGTTCCGGAACACATTAGTAATTTTGTCTCCTATTTTCGTTTATCTTTTCCTCAAAACGCAACTAATAAGGAAAAATATAAAACATAACTCGCCTACGGCTCGATGGGGCTCCGCCCCCATGCCCCCTCAGGGTTTTACCCAGAAATTCGTTAATTATTGTTTAAGTCGCATATAATGAACAGAATACACATAAATATAAGAGTTTGTAAATGAGCAAAATAGCAAAATAAATGAGTTTGTAAGTTTATTTATAACATAAATTAACTCCCACGACTGCAGAAATAACCTAAATTTGAACTTATGCAACTAACTCAATCTAAGGAATGAGAATATTTTCAGAGACTCTTTCCCCAAACCCCCTTCCCTAATTCCCCCGAATTCTATAAAGGTTAATGGAGTTGTGAATAAATTTATTATGTAGGTATTGTATAAGTATTTACTTAAAATTATAAAATACGTATAAATAAATATATGAAAAAATTAAATGGACAAACTGCATAAAAATGTGCAGTAAATCATCGAAAACAATGAAAAATTCCATTAAAACAAAATAATTGGAAATCTTAACAAAGTGGATAAAACTTGCCAAAAACCCTTTTATTTACAAAAATACTATTCAGTTACTATCCTTCAATTAGTTGTGTTGAAATTCCAGGGAATAACATAACGATCCAGTAATATTGAACATACAATGATAAATACATAATGTAATATTGGCATTCATTACAATTCCTTCATTTCAGTTTTTAATGATGTAAAACTTTAAATTTACCTAATTTCCTAAAAAATTACTGTCAAGGCAAATAAAAAAACTTCAAGCTTCTAAATACAATAATACAGTAGAATTACTAACAAAAGTATGTTAAATAATGGTTAAAATATTAAGTTACCATACACATCAAAGGACGTATGTTTTAGCCGTAGGACCAGGTCAGTAAATAACAATCAAAGTAAAACAATCAGTTGCTTGATATAGCAATTCGTTCCGACTCACTTTCAAAAAAAGAATACGTGATATTGAAAATCACCATGATAATTTTTAAGTTTGATAATTTAATAGATATTGGTACTGTGCAAGATATGGCTATGTGCAAAGTGGAGGTTCTGAGTAAAATATTATAGTAGTTATAAAATTACGTCTACATGGGATAAAATTCCCCGCAAAAATAAAGAAACATTTAATTATGTTTAATTGTGTGGACTGGGGGGGCAAAAATTCATAGAACCAAACTTGTAGTAACTTGAAAGATGTTCGCGAGGATTGCCTCAGATGTCATAATTTGGCCGCTAGAGTAGAAAAAAAATAATGTCATATTTATTTTGGGTAAAAATGTTTGGTCGCTAATTTTGAAATCAGATATGGAGAGGTAATTTCAGATACACCCTGTACATTGAAATTACTCTCGGTGGATAGACCGCTTTACCTATAAAGACACAATTGGTTAATGTTATAAAATTTCTTAAAAAGAGTGTTTCGGCAAACCGCGACTCCCAGTATGTTGGCAATTTCTCAATGATGCAGGTCGGTAAGTTTAGTTCTCGCTTGGGAATCACTCTGTAGTAAGTGATATATAGGAGATCTACTTTACCGACTTTTGACGTATATCCGATACCCCAATGAGTGAGTGAGTCAGTCAGTTACACATTCGGGAGTATATAATTTAGAATTGCATTTCATCATTACTTGGTAATTATTTTAAAGACTACCGAATATGCAAGTGGTCATAATAAACAGACATAATAAACAGATGCAACAATGCGTAGGGAGGCGGGCATATGCGGCCCCGGCCCTCGGCACAACACGGAGTGTACTGTCGCTCTACACTTGTCTTCATTAGGGCGGCTTTATGTTCAAACAAACCAAGATTTATCATCGCTAGCTTTGTAAAACTTTCCTTAATTATTTTTCGCTCGAATGCGTACAAAATGTTTGAAATATTTACAAGGTAATTATACTAATACATGTTTTTAAATCAACGATTATTTATAAAAAATTCACGGTTACAAAAAAAGAGAAAAATTAAAATGAAATGAAAAGCTAAGGATTATTTAATCGTCCTTGACATGATTGAAAAATATATATATATATGATAATTTTCTAAGTTCTAACAATTAATGAATAGTAATAAAAACGAAATTAATTATCGTATAACATTTAGTGGAGGGAGATCAGCAATTAAATGATGGTTAACCTCTCCTGAAATGCCTGCACTTTTTTGTTTTCTATGCAGGTGGACCAACGGCTTTACTTGACCTCCGAACCACGGGAGGGGCCTAACGATCTTTTTGTCCCCCGAGCCGGGCCCGCTGGGTGATAACCCAGAGCTCTACCACTGAGCTACGGCCGCTGCCTAAGAAAAACAATTAACGTTTACTACTGACCTATATTTAGTAATAATGTTTGTCGTTATTCGAATTTAAAAATTTTAATATTCTATTTTTTTCTAATATCGTGTTGTAATCTAAAGATAGGACAAGGATTTTATGACGCCAAAATATCCACATTAAAAGTGTATAAGATTCAATTGAATGTTTTATACGTCGACTTAAAATACCTCTACAGGATAAACCAAATTGCAATTTGTTTGTTTTTGATTTACATTCACTCTAATGCGTTTTACTATACATTAATAATACTGCATGGATTATCCGGTTAGTATGATGCAAGAGATTTATACAATATGCAGGCTGAAGATCAAACCTAATAAAATAACGATTTGTTGTAAGCTACTTTGAAAGGGCACCTTTCAATGTGAACTTTTAATCAATTTATATTTCATATTAACTTAAAATCATCTACTTAATCGATTAAGTACTTCAGTTTATAAAATACTGCATTTCCTGTGCTTTGCTTTCAAACCACGCGCTGCAATAGCTGTTGAAAATGCAAGAATGACAATCTCGTGTTCTGAATTTTAAAAGCCTAATCTTCCGCAAGGCATCCCTAGGGGTATGAAAATGTGAACATTATTTGCTTGAGTACATTTAACCTAAACTCCCATATATGACTTATATATAACATACATGAGTCTACTTATCATTTTCTACTGAACATACAAGTTCACATAATACGGTATCGTATTTTCATATATGATCTATGTTTCTAGAATAATGTTAAGGGATCCAAAGTGCCTGTGAAGATAATCTCTTCGAAAATTTAATAAAACAGAGAAAAGTAGAATACGCACTGCAGTTATTTGTGCTAGCTAGGAAGGAATACGGTCTAATTGGGGATGGATTGGGATGGTTTGGATGGATGGAAGCTTCGTATCTGTAACCATCCTGCTTCAAAATTCTAAGGGAGTAAATAGATGCCCGTTAAGATTTGCATTTTCTGAACTAAACAAAGAAGGCAAAAAACAATTTTTTTTTTTTATTTTTCATGATATTTTAAATAAATTATGTATTTTATTAAATAAAATGTATTACCAAATTAACAAAATTTCAAATTTGGTTTGAGCATATTCTTATTCACTGAAATCGAGTGGTTTAAACTACTTTTTTTATAAAATATCTATGAGTTTTTTTATGTTTTAATGCTTCATTGTTGGTTTTTTACAAAGTGTTAAATGTATTAAAATGCCTCTTCGACATTTTAAATTCATAATAATGGTTATTAGGTATAACCATAATAATGAATATTCATTGAACTAGCGTAGGGATTACTACATGCAATGAAAACTTCACTTTTAAAGTTAAAAGTTTCAAGATTGCCACCAAGCCGTAGAGACACGGTTGAATCTGCACACAGCAAACTTGTAAAGTTTATGTCTCGTGTACGTCTCCTCGTGACGTACACCTCGTCTGTAACATTTATCTTTCTCATACGCCTTTTGGTTTGTTTTCCCTGCCTGCCGTTGTTAACAAAAATATTTATTTTTCGTGCTTTGCCTCGTATGCTATTGTGTAATGGTTTATACAATTGTGTCATTACATTTCAAAAATATTTCCATCTGTATTGATCAACGCTGTTGTCCTTTACTCTACCGTTAATTTGAGGACATAAATAAAGTTAAAATAGTTTAACTAAAACAAATTGAAGTATTTAATCCATACTCAAATATATGTACGAACTATTCAGGTTCTATTTAATTTCAATAGTAACACGTAAAATAAAAAAGCAATATGGCCGGATAGCCTATAAATACATGTTCCAATTGAGGCGGAAATATCTTTTTTGCCCACCAATTTATATTTTTACGTAATTGATCAAATAAGCTTTCTTTATTTATGTTCTTTTAAAATAGTACTGTATAAAATATTAATTAATGAAATGTTAATTTGATTAAAAATTCAATCTACTTGTAGATATCCTTAGGTATTAGAGATATTTTTAGAATAGTAGACCTAAGCCCGGGACCATGATACTTTTTCGTTTTGAGATCCTTAGAAGCCAAAAAAACCGTTCGTTCAAGTTGTGATATCAAATTAATATATGTGTGTGAACACGATAACTTTTGAACGGAACCTCAGATTATGATTAAATTGGTTCATGGGTGTAAGCTAGCATCTACTTGAACGAGTTTGCGAACCAGAATGATCGGACCATGGGAACGGGGTATCAAAAGGGTAAAAAATGGGGTTTTGGCTTTTTTTACTGTTCAAAAATTCAACAATTTTAACTTAAACCATTTAAAAGAGCTTAAAAACAAACAATCTAGTATTTTGAATTTTTTACCTAGCTTAAATGGACGGAAAATTCTATGGAGAAAATTCAAACACTATGTTTTCCATGTTATTTTTATGAAAAATCAACAAAACCTTCTATCTTGCTTATTTATTGACATATCTTGATACAATTTGGTATGTACATTCATTAGGAAGCGTTTAACTTACATTTGCTTACAAAACCTATATGGCGGCAAACTCACCTTTATGGAGTTTATGGGGATAATAAAAAGAACACCATAACCTGATAAAATTTGGTATGTACATTCACTAGGTAAGATTTAACTTTTATTTACCAACAAACCCCATATGGCGGCAAACCTACATACTCTCATCCCCATGGATTTTATGAGGAAATAGAAAATATACCAAAATTCCATTGGAAATTCGCTGAGTACGCAGGTCTGCTGCCACAGGGGTATTGTTTATTTTCCATAATGATTTGGAGATGCAGACAATAAATATGTTTTCAGCGCGTTAAACAGTAAACGTCTACTTACTCAATGAAGAGGATATCCTTAAAAATCCTTTTTAGAAATTCTTAGAAGATCCTTTCCCGTAAAAGGAAAAGGTCAAGGGAAATGTCTTAACTTATAGTTGAACTTGTATTTGATTTGTGTTTAAATTTGCATTTCGTTAAATCGATCTCTTTCGTACATTGTGGTATATCGTCGGCTCAACGACTAGGGACTAAATAATATCTGCGTGCAGTTGTGCAAAAGGTCTATCACGATTTTCGTAGTAGTGGCTACAATTACTTTTCATGCCCAGCACGCATTGAGCAGTGCGCTTGTTATTGCAACAACAGTGTCAATCACGACCAACTCCGTGAACGGGTTCTTATTCCTGGAAATAAAAATAAACTGTAAAAGATTTCGTCCGTAAAACCCTTGAACAAAGTTCATGAATGTGATGGACAATAATCCATTAACTATGCTTTTATTAGGATACGCCTACTTATGAACTGAACAATAAAACCATTAAATAATGTAACCCGTTAAATGTAACTATTGAATTTGTTAAACTTAAGTATAAGCCTAGAAAGTCGAATATGAGGAAAGTAGTAAAAATAAGAAAAAAGACTTATTAGTAGAAACAATTTAATCATACTGAACCTTATTTAATTGTGTTTGTTGCAATTCCCAAGGCACTTTTTACGTTTTGATGGGGAATGGTTCAGCCACATCATTGTTTGGAATTTTCCATCAATGAATGAAGACGTTTTAGATAATCTTTAACACCCTTGTATAATAGTACCTAAGGAATGAATACTATTGGGTTTTTGTAATAAATAAATAAATGTACTGTACGCAAGAGGAAGGAATTCCTTAAATTTTGGCAAGAGATTTGAAATATAGACATTAGATTCACTAAATGTTATTTAAAATATAGGCTACAGAAAAGTTTATTCTCAATTATTTCCATTGAGTTTAACTTCACAGCATAACTAAAGCTCAATGGATCACATGCAAGAAACATAACCAATTCGTCAGCACGTTTCCCAAGTATAAATTTAAAATGAAACCAACAAAGCTAAGTGGATACGAATTGTTGGTCTAGAAAATCAAAGCCGACTTCGCTGAATATACAACTTTCTTAGTGAAACTTCAAAGTTAGGTTACCTTATTCCCCTGGCTTCTCCGCGTACTGCAGGATAGACCCCGTAGAATGTTGTAATCATAAGAAATGTAGCTTTTGTCGCTCACTATTTACATTTTCAAGCAAGAAAGACAATTCATGCATATCAAGTTCTTTCAAGAATATATCAATGATCAATTATGATTTTACATTGATCATAGAGTACCCCTATTAACCCCCCACCCCTTTAAACTCCCTGTAACCTTCAACCCTATAGGCCCTTTACAACCAGATAATCCTTAATATCCCGTTGTGGTCTGCTATTTATTTTATTTGTTAACTTACAATATTAAAATTTTATGATTACATTTTGGACATTAAATATGATTTTTACGGTATTTTGTAATATATAATTTACACTTCTAGGAGCAGCCACAAATGTGGTATTGAAAAATCTTAAAGAGAACACAGGTCAATAGTATTACATCAAATAAAGGTGCTGATTTACACATGTATACGTTGATAACAATGCAGTAAACATGAATTAATAGAATTTCCGAGTCAAAAATGGCAGGCAATAAAACTTTGTGTTAATATTATACAGGAAAAATCTTAAACAAATTTATAACTTCTGATAAATGCAACCTCTTTGAAGTAGCATTTATGAACAACAAAGTTGGACTTGGGTTATCAGCTGCATCTATCTGTTTATTGAAATCTAATAATGAATAATAATGTGCGTCCGAAAGACCGAATTTTATTTTCCCATTACGGGAAATATCCCCTCCCATGTAAATTCCTAAATTCCTAAATTCCTCTATTTCTCTTCCTAATTAGGCGTTATTCAAATTCCCCTGATTAATACCTTTATTGTAATGGAGTAGTGGGGAATGGGGGCTTTTGGGCCAGTTCAAGGTCACCCGAGCGATGACGTCATCGATGACGTCATCGAGGTCAATGACCCCATTGATGACGTCATCGATTGCATCATCGATGACGTCATCACCAATGACGTCACTTCCTTGACGTCACAACCCATGACGTCACAAAAATGACGTGCTGATGACGTCATCACCCCTTACGTCACCAAGATGACGTCATCGATGTCACAAAAGGTCAAGGTCACGCTGAAACCTAAAATTTTTCGGCACTTTTGCTGTTTCTCGCACTACGCTCCGAGTTTCAGTCACAGTTACCATGACCTTGACAACTTGGAGCGAAATTGCGATGAGAAACAGCAAAAGTGCTGAGGAAACTTGAAGTTTGCAACGTGACTCTGCCTAAACCGTCATGTGACACCGCTCGGGTGACCTTGAACTGACCCAGAAGCCCCCATTCGACCATTTACTGCAACCGCGATGCGCACCCTAAGACAGACACCGAGCGACTGGCTGTTTGGCTCCGCGCACTCTAGGTATATGGGAAGTGGTGGGGGAATTGCGATGATCTTGGGAAACTTAAAAATGCCAAGTCAGGTAGCTACTGTTTCGGTGCTACCTTAAATTTACATGTTAAGTGTGATGACCTTGAGGTTGACTGTAAATTTGGGACTTAGGATTGTTTTTAAAGATGTATCTAAAGAATCTTCAGATTTGAGTCAACACTTAGAAAAATTTACTCTTAGTACAACTGTTTAATGTGTATTTACCAGAGTTTAAGTGTGGTGACCTTGAACTACCTGAAATTGTCAGGAATCGGAGTAGCAACCGCGATGTGCACCCTCGACAGACACCGAGCGACTGACTGTCCGGCCCCCGTGCACTCTAGGTATATGGGAAGTGGGTGGGGAAACTGCGATGACCTCGGGAAACTTGAAAATGTCAAGCCAGGTAGCACCGTTTTGGTGCTACCTTAAATTTACATGTTAAAGTGGGATGACCTTGAGGTTGACTGTGAACCTGGGGCTTAGGATTGTGTTTAACAGCTTGACATTTCGCCAGAGTTTAAGTGTGGTGACCTTGAACTGGTTAAAATCAAAACTGCACAGCAGACTGCACAACACGGATGTGCATCCTACGACAGCCGCCGAGCGACTGACCTCCGGGCCCTGCGTACTCTAGATATATGGGAAGTGGTGGGGGAAATTTCAAGGTCATTCAAACGGAGTTTTAAAAAAGTCAAAGAGTAGAAAGACTACTCTTGTGAGTCTATAGCCCATTTCATTGATAGTGAGTGCTTCGGTATGCCAAGTTGATCTGTATTGACACGCTCCTAAATAATGTTTGCAAAAACCTGCAAAATGATTGTTGCCACAATTTGCAGCCAGTTAGCTGTTTTAGTTTGAATTCAATGCAACGTTTAGGGCAACAAGTGTACTTATGCCCTCTCATTTGGTACACATGGAATGTCTTCAACTTCGGTTTCGGCTTCTTCCAAGACTTGCACTTACACATGCACTGACCAAAAGCTTCACATGTTCTACAAGCCAGGCCATCCACCACATCACTGTCATTTGGTCATGAAAAACATTTCTGTTCGCAACAGTAGTTGAGTTGACTCTCCATGTTGCTGCGGTGAAGGTGCGCAATGAAATGATGCTAGAGTCAGTGAGAGTGCACCTTAAATAAACTCAGTGGAGGGGGAAAGGTCAAGGTCATTCAAACGGAGTTTTAAAAAAAAATGACTAGTCGTCCTCCTCGTCCGTCGTACTTGGAGAGCTGTCAGACGAAGAGCCCCGCGCAGGTGCTCTCCAGATGAAATGTATATCTATTTGAAAGCGCAGGCCTGGATCTTGTACCATCAACTCCTTTAATCTATTACATACCAATTCCACTTTGTACACATTGTTAATAATCAACACCCAAGGCTTCGGCCTGAACATAACGTGTAGTTGAGTCAGCCTCGCAGACAGTTACACCTTCCGGTGATATTGGAGTGTATAAATGTGTAAAATTCCGTTGCTGAGGCTGGCTTGAAGTTGAAGGTTCTGTGCCGACCCTGGTTGCATCAAAATTCAAATCCATTCTACATTCAAGAGGTCCAGGGTTCCGTTGAATACATTGAGTAATTTTTGATACAAGACTTCCACTTCTGTCGCATCCTGTAAATGAACAGTCCACCGCAAGGGAAATGCTTCGTCCGTAGTGGAGTCAACTTGAGAAAGAGTTCCTTCCGCCATGGCAGCTAAGTAAGGAATGAGGTGAGCTGCAGTCAGTTGTAACATTATCGAAAAGTAGAGGGGGAAATTTCAAGGTCATTTAAATTGGGTTTTAAAAAGGAAGGAGTGGAGGGGGAAAGTTCAAGGTCATCCAAATGGAGTTTTAAAAAAGGAAAACCTAGAAGTAACATTGAAACTTTCCAATTGATGGTGGCGAGCGTTTTCTTCTGCAACCTTGCCGACACATGTGACTATGCCATACAGTATGAAAAGTACAACCATGATAAGGCGAACAACAAAAGATAGCCGTTTACTATCATGATATTTCTGAGTGATCTGCTTTCTTCTTATCGCCCTCTCTTGCATCCTCTTCTCTAAGTCGTGTACGAAGTCACAGCATGCGTGAGGGACATCTTTCATCTGTTGGTAGGTTAGCCATTGTTGATGTTGTAGGTTTGGGCTGTTGAAGAAGGAATGAGGTATCTAATTATGTTGTCTCATGTATATCAACAGTGAAGTGGTGGAGGTAGCGAATCAGTGGAGGGTGGAAGTTTCAAGTCATTCAAATTGTGTTTTAAAAAAACCCTATCTTGTTACTGAGCATATATGTCAGTAACAAGATAGGTGGCTTTGCTCTTTTTACTTCTTTAATATAATGAAGAAATAAACATATTCTACAATTGTAAGGACAAGGAAGACAACCGCTAGTCAGCTGAAGTAATCCAAGTTGTCTGGTTCGGTCTTCATTGACGCCGGTGAGGAAGCTGTCGTTGAAGAGGAATGTCCAGGCTCTTCCTTCGGCTGCCGAAGATTCCGTATATTGCAAGCGTAGACTTGCACGTTTATACGGTAGCCTCTTGCCACCATCAGCTGCAACTCCTTGTACAAGTCGTTCAGCTCCTGTTGCGTTTTGATCGTCACCTCCTCATAGCTGGCACAGCTTACGTTCAGAGACATACTGATGTTGTTAGGTTGGCTGCTGGAGTTGAAATGAAGACGAGGCACAGCACTTGGAGGTATATGAAAAAGTGGTGGGGGGTGTTTTGCATTCAAGCAGGTTTGACTTGTAGCGTGGTGGGGGTAACTGTGAAATGCAAAGGTCAAAGGTCAAGGTCACCTGCGAAGTTTAAAAAAAAATGCAACATATCAATATGTGACAAACTTCACATATTGATATGTTGCATTTTTCGTCTTTTGTATTCTTTTTTTGTCTTTTATGGTTTATTTATTTATAAAACATTACAATAACATATGTACAACAGTAAAACTTAAATCTAACACTGCTGCTTGTCGGCGATGTGGATGGTCAACTCGGTGGAATTGCTACCCCCGTGCAACCGTGGGGAAACCAGGTAGAGACAGCCGGGTTGGATGGAGCGCAGATCCTCGTTCTGGAGGAGATGGACGAACCGTTTCGGCAGGTAGACTTGGAACTTGGGCTCATCCCCCGGAGTGAATGGGTGCCTCGCTAAGACTGCAGCAGATGGCCTCTCCAACTGTAGTCTCATCTTCTTCATGGCGTGGATAATGTAGTGCTTCTCGTCTTTAAGTTCGGAACACTTCTTGACGGGTAGTATGGTAGATTTTGGAGTGAGCATTGAACTGCTCAACCAAAGTTTGCAGGAACTGGTGAGATGCCATGGTCAAGTTATAGATCGTCTTCTCGTCTTCTTGCTGGGAGATGTTGTCGTCTCGGAATCTCGAGTAATACTCATGCCAGGTCCCGGTCTGCTCCTCACTTATATAACCCCCGCTACCCCCCACTACTCCCCATTTCCCCACTTTGAAGGTAAGATGCGAGTTTATAGGCGTTTTTTAAAGCGCAATGTCTATCTTTTTCATGTTCTGGACTTTAGTACAAATACAAACATTTTCCATCGTATACATGTAGTTTTTATCCAAATCCACATCATTAACCGGAACATGAGTAAATCCTTCGATCCATCTTTTCTTTTCCAGCCCCTTTGTGTAAATATTGGTAAACTTGTCTGAAAAGTGATGCATAATGTGATACAAGTCCGTGTAACTTGTAAAACCATCATACCAATCGATATGATGGAAGTGTTTTGAAATCCATCTGTTGGTAGTAGCGGCTTTACTAGTTAAAGATGAATAAGAACATGGTGGTTTAAATAAAAACGAATAAGGAACACTTGTATTGATGTCGAAAAAACACAAGTTCTTTATGATAAATCTATCATCATTACCCCGAAACGCTTGGAACTCAATTATACCAGGTTTGGACTTTACTTGTTCTTCTTCCTTGCCCATTGCGAAGATCACTCGTCTGCTCATGACGAAGTCCAAAGGTCAACTGATTTCCACACCACGGTAGGTACGACTTTTATTACCCGGCCGTACAGTTGTTGGCGCGTTGGTGTATATTTAACGTGGGCACCGTCCCCGGTAGGCCTAACCCCACAAAGTGTTTGATATTGTTTTAAAATTAACCATTGCTGTGTAGTTAATTGTCATTTAGGTTTCCATCTTTACATTTTCCTTGTTTTCATTTTCATCACTAACACTTGATTCTTCTCCTCCTTCTTCCTTCCTCTTTTTCACGTTTTACTGATTTCTTATGTAGTTGAGCGTACTTTTCCAATTGTCTCCACATTTGTACTTCATGAGGAACCCTATTGAATATAGAAGTATCTACAGGTCCGTACAATATAGGTGCGTCCGGTTGTTTGTCCAAAGTGTCTTCACAGATAATCTTTAATAATTGAACTTGAAAACACCAGTTGTCTCAAGTATCTCGTTATTGGTTCAGTTGCACAAGTTAGATAAAAAACTCTTCTCGATTAAGTTGAATCTTGTTATCATGTCTTGTTGTGTCTCTAAACCGCAACTGATGATCACCACGATGTTTAACAATATCGATTTCCACATTTGAATCCAAAAGGCCTACTCTTGTCCTTCTTCCAAACATGTTACTACTTAAATAGCATTCTAGCAGATGCAAGTGTTTCATAAACGATTCCCAAGCAGTGTCCGTAAACAAAATCATTTTGGGTCCATGAGTTAAAATTACAGTAGGGGAATAATCTGTAGATTTCATAACACCGATTAAAACACTTTTGTCCAAACTGGAAGAGATTGGTAAAATATTCGCAAGAATACCTCACTTAATATGTTAGGAGAAATATTATCTTCAATATCCCTTTTCCTCTTGTGTGCATTCTTTCTTCTTTACCTTTTTCCTCAGCATTATTACTGGCGTGGAGTTGTCCGCAAGCGTTGTGTTCATCTCCCTCCGGTTGACCTTGAAGATCTAAAAAGTCGGATATCTCCTTCTCAATATCTACTACATTTTCTTGTGTACCACTAGGAGAAGCCATATTGAATAAGATGCTACCCATACAACAACAGGCAACAAACTGATAAGGAGCGAGCTGAACGCTCTGCTTTTATACTCGCGGAATGCATTGGAATGTAGGAAAACCGGTCTTTTACAATACATTTTTAACAATTCCAGTTAAAGGTGTGTATGTTACGATTTTATCATGTAGAATTAAACAGTATGCAGTTGTATTAGCCGATATAGGCGCGTTGAATTCCATTTCTATTTTTATATCTACACTTGATGATTTTACCGATTCATTTTGTTTAGAACAATCGATTACAACTATAGGGTAACCATCTAAGTATTTTTCTGGTGATAGTAAAGGTGCATTCGTTTTACCATAATATGAACTTTGGAATCTTGCATACATATCGTACAATATGCTGTACTTTTTATTAGCGAATGACACATTTAAATATCGTATGGAAAAAATTGTGAATTTAAATAAACTTTAATATTTTTCAAGTTGCAATGATCAAATTGGCCTGCATGTTTGGTGATGGTGTCTCTTCTGCCTGTTTGTAAACCAAATATATTATACCTGGCTCGTTCACATAATTAGATGTTTTAACTGTCCAAGTGTGTCGATCCGTAGTTGGCAAGCTGGGATGTTCATGAAATTCCCAACTTCTAAAAGGAATTACAATATCACGATCAGCCTTTAACTTTCTTAATAGTAGCATTCTATGCTCGTCAGCTAATTTTACATGTGGAACTCTCCATACAATTTTGTCTAATGTTAATTTCCATTCTAAAGTTGCATCTGTTGTACCGTCTGGAGCTTTAATAATATCTTTATCGTTTGAAGATCTCAACAAAACTAATTCTTGTTTAACGTTTAATATTATTTTCCTATAATCTTCAGCAAAACCAAGCAACAAACGTAACGGAATATGAAAATCAAAATTTCCATTTGTATCTGGAGTGATTGTGTCTTTTGCAGGTAAAACCCATCCTGCAGGTTGTATTAAATTGGTTTCATTAGGTGATATAGATGTTAATCCCTTTAAAGTTGTTGCAATACCTACTTTTTTAGTAGAATCAACTGTTACACCTGATATTTCATATCTAATTTCATCAAACAGGAAAGCCATGGGATTATTTATAAATGGAACTGTTGTACCAGTAGTAGTACCGTCCTTTTTAGTAACTTTTTCCTTCAATATACAAGTAACTTTCACATGGTAGTGTGTAAATGTCTTGATTTTGTATGGGAATACGAATTTCATCGTTATTGTTTAATTTTGATGAAGTGTAAGGGTTGTGGGTGTGATATTCTTTTTCCCATAGGGTTTCGTCGAATGTTGGACCCTGAGCTATATCCAGTATATCCATTATCGGTTACTTTTAATCCAATTCTCTCTAAGAAACGAATGTTCCTCGCGTGTTAACTCCTCCACAGCTGAAGAGCTACTAATGCGGATTCCCGTAGGTTGTTCGCTTTTAATGTTAAACCCATGATTTTGTATTAAAGTGTTGATTTTAAATGTAATCTAACCGTAATAGGCTCTTCTCGGAAATCTATTAAGTTACCGTCTTGATCCAATACGTTCAACACGATGTCTGAAATGAAAGTGGTGTTAAAAGGTAGATATACCAGGTTTTGCGGCTTTTCAACAATTTTAAATCCAGGTGGTACACTGGGGTAAAAAGTATGTATTATATGAGTATTTGCTCCATCTCTGTAAGCTCCTTGTATAATATTACAAGTTATGTCTATACTATTGACTTTTAATATTGTTACAGTTTGTTTACCGGAATGTGTTTTATTTGGTTCTAAAATTGCTCCATCTTTGGAAATCCTAATAAATCACCAATTGAGTGTGACTTACTGAAAATCTATATAATATTTTGAAGTAAGCTCAGCTTTCATTGTATTGTTATTACCTTTTAGCGTTATATTGTCTTTTCCCATTTTATTTTGCAAAAAATTCATTAATATGATCAATTTCATAAGAACCTGTGGGTAGAGTGCAAACTTCAAGTCTGTAAACTTCCCACTGGCATCTTTTCCTTTATAATAATGCAATAAGTTATTTTTACCTTCCGTAACATTGGGAATAGAGTTGGAAGTTGTAAAATCCAACAGTGCTGCCTCCCAAAATCTTCCTTTTTGTAAGCGTAACGCTGGAAAAAGGATACTTCGTAAGTGGACGATTTTCCTGTTAATGATACCGTATAGGAAGACATCTCAATAGTGACTGATACTTTTAGCTAGGAATTCCAAACATAAATGGCCGCATATTGAAGTATTATCAGGTTGTTCTCTTTTATAGTTGTAATATATGTTTTTAGCAGATTTAAAGTAATGTTCAAGTTCTTTAGGTGGTGGCAAATTTCCAAAACTATCAAATAATATACATTACTATTTAGTTTCTTATAACACACCCAATGGGTGCCGGGCCCTTCAGTATTATCCAAATTTACGATTCCAGTCTCATTTTTTCCATATTTTCTTTGGTAAACTGTCTTTCATAAATACTCCGCGGAAAAATGGTATTTTTAAACAGGAAATATATTTAAATAATTCAACATTAGTCAACGCTTTATGCGGTATAACCAATTGATTTCTTTTATTTAATATGCACGATACGGTCTTAGGTATAGACCAGCCCCGTTTTTTACCATTGACCATATTGTCGGTTTTTTATTATTTTTCCTTGGAGAACGTCTTTTTAGTCTAATATTACCACCATGTTTTCTCTTGCTTGATCCTTTTTTATTCTTACCCCTCCTTTTTCCACTCCTACCGCTGTTTTAGCCTTCATACCTGCTGTTACCGCTAAAGCTGCTGCTTTTTCCGCAATACTAGCGTCACTAGACTTTACTCGTTGCCAAGCTATATTCGCTAGCTTTTTATCAGCGATTGACCTATTTTTTGAATCGGTAAACGTGGAATATGCGATATCGTGTTCTTTACAAGCCTGATCTAACTTATTTATGCCTGGATCACCTCTTTCCAGTCGTTTTTTCAATTTAGTTCCTGGTCCGCCAATACTGATACCTCCCGGTATATGAAATTCGTATGGTAAAGCGTCTATTGCTCTATTTACGATAGATCCTACTGAATTCGATTTAAGGCTTTACTTAATAGAGAAACCGCTGTGGACGTGATCCACCCTCCTTTCCTTACAGTGTCTCGATATGGACTGGTGTAATGAAATGCCATGATTGTCTTTTATATTCGAATAAGCGTAACCTATGTGTTACCTCTATGACAGGTTGCACATAAATGATGTAATTATATGGTGTTATTTAATTAAATATCAAAAGTACCCCAATCTGTTGATCTAAACTTTTGTGTATTATGATTAAAATAGTATTTATAAAGAATTTCTTGTTTAATCCATGCACTTCTCATTTTTTCATCAATAGGTTTATGTTGTCCGGCTGCAATATAATTATGCATATCAAATAATAAATTACCTATTACTTTAACAAGAAAATTAACAGTTACAGCGTTATCAGCATAATCAGGGTCTGCAACATTTGTTAATCGTTTGTTATCACAATTCCACCATTGTTTTCCAGTTGGCTCTAATTGTATTATCTGTTCATAAGTAAACAGCATCACCAGGCTTTTCACCAATACCTAAATTTGTCAATGACTTTCCTTTACCATCCCAAACACTATTGTTTTCTTCAAGTAAAGTAAACTTTTTATTTCCCTGTACAAATACATCTCCTTGTCGTGTTACTACTTGGTCTTGTTTCACAAAACCAGATGTTTCTTGTTTTAAAGTTTCCTTTATTTGCCCCACCGTTGCACCATCTGATGGTGCAGAACCATCTTTTACATTCGCTAAACAATTATTAAAGCAATCAATAATTCCTACATCACGTGTAATACAATGATCTTTGATGTATTTTAAATTTACAGCATCATTTTCATTCTTTGGATAACCTATATCGTTAATAACAAAATTTATAAAAAGAAAAAACCCATCTTTTGTCTTTTCAGGTATTATAGAATGTAAATAGCGTCTATTTATGCTGTCTTTTTCATCTACAGGGTCTGCTACGTTAGATATACGTCGATTTTCAGCATTATACGTTTTTCCATCGAATTTTAACGTATTTTTCAATTCCGATGATAAATAACCTCTGTTTATTGCATCAGCGTTTTGATTTGCTTACCGCCGTTGGAAATTCTATGATTACCCGCGTTATATGTGTTTTTGTCTAGTTTCAGTGTTGGTAATATCTCTTTTTTTAATACTTTTAAATTTATTGCATCATTTTCATCTGTGGGATCATTAATGTTTTTTAACCGTTTATTACTAATATCATAATCTCCATCAGGTGTTTGTGGTAATCCAACACCTCTTTTTAAAGTATTAAAGTAATATAATCCATCTGATGAATACCGTCCGAACTTGTCAACACTCATGGTGCAACTGAATAACATTCTAGAGTGTAACCCATTTTTATAATATTAGTCCCGATTTCTAACCCATATCAGTTTTTATACAAATTCTTAGTCTTCATCAGTTACATTTGCATCATTCCCGGGACATTTAAAATATTTTAAATCTGCACTAATTAATGATCTGTCTGCTTCATTTCTAAATACATGATTTTTATGAATAAATTCCTCACCAGACAATTTTCTAAATCCGCTAAATGAATTTGGATCTGCAATTAATATATTTTGATAATCATTTACATCCATTAATTTAAATCTTTTGGTATTATAAATAAACTCTTGATTTGCACTATCATATTGTAATGTTTGTCCTACAGTTGCAGCATCCTTTGGATCTGTTCCTTGTGCCAAATTACCTATTTTCTTATTTTTCGCATTGAAAGTACTACCTTTTGGTTTGTCTAATATTAAAGATTGTTTTACTACAACACAATCGTAATCATCGATACCTGGAAATATGTCATTATTCTTCTATTTGTACCCAACCAACTTCTATGATAATTGTTTGGATTAGTATGTAAAACTTGTGATAAAATCGGAACATCATGAGCATCTGTAGCTAATTGCGCATTTGATAATTTCATGTCTTTGCAATCCCAAACATTATTTTTTGTTCAAGTAAAATAAACTTTTCATTTCCTTGTACAAACACATCACCCGACCGTGATACTACTTGATCCTGTTTTACAAATCCAGATGTTTCTGCTTTAAAGTTTCCTTCATTTGACCCACTGTTGCACCATCTGATGGTGCCGAACCATCTTTAACATTCGCTAAACAATTACCTAGACAATCAATAACTCCTACATCACGTGTAATACAATGATCTTTTATATATTTTAAATTTACAGCATCATTTTCATTTTTCGGATAACCTATATCGTTAATAACAAATTTATAAAAGAAAAACCATCTTTTGTCTTTTCAGGTATTAATGAATGTAAATAGCGTCTATTTACGCTGTCTTTTGCATCTTTAGGGTCATCTACGTTGGATATACGTTTATTTTCAGCAGTATACGTTTTTCCATTGAATTTTAACGTATTTTTTTAATTCTGATGATAAATAACCTTTGTTTATTGCATCAGCGTTTTGATTTGGCTTACCAACATTGAATAATTCTATGATAACCTGCGTCATATGTGTTTTTCTGTAGTCTTAATGTTGGTGATATCTTTTCTTTTAATACTTTTAAATTTATTGCATCGTTTTCATCTGTGGGATCTTTTATGTTTTTTAACCTTTTATTAGTTATATCATAATCTCCATCAGGTGTTTTGTGGTAAACCAGCACTTCTTTTTAAACTATTGGCATAATATAACCCATCCGAGGAGTAACGTCCGAACTTGTCGACACTCATGGTGCAACTGAATAGTATTCTAGGGAGTAACGCATTTTTATGAGATTACCCCACGGTTTCGGAGTTCATCCACTAAAGCCACCCATTCGTTTTCCAATCAGTATGACCCGCTTCTTTAGCTTCATGTATTAGTTTCATTCTATCCACCAATTTATTGATATTTATTGTAATAAATCACATTTGTGTTATATAGTTTCTTCATTAAACCTGTACCCGTAACGGACTTACTTCTTTTTCTTCGTTCCTGAGCACTTACATCCAAAGTGGATGCCATAAATCTTCGTTTTACAGGTTTTCTTTGTGTTAACGGCATTGTTTGTCTTCTAGTTGGTATTAACTTGGATACAAATTCTTTATATTTTAAAGACTTAGATCTAAAAGGAGGCTGGTCAGGTAAATACTTTCTCCTATATGCATTTGTCTGTTCCAAAATATTTTTATATGCTTCCATGTCTTTTTCTTTCACTAACGATACTGAAGGCTTATTTTCAAATAATAATTCAAATAATCCTTTTGTGCCCTTATACCTTTGATCACCAATGACAATATTATCATGTTCGTCAACGTTTACCGGGCTATTACCAACCATTAAACCATCTTCTGTTAATCTTACTCCATAACTATGGTAGTTTTTATTAGGATTTATTCCAGATAACATTTTTATCATGTATTTCCTTCCTAAAGGTCCTTTGTTATGAATGTTTTCACCCAACAAGCTTATGTTTGACGGACCTTCCCTTGCTTCTTCTTCTTTTTCCTCTTCACTAGCAGTTGATACATATTCATGTCCTCTTTTAGCTTTTACTTCATATAATTCTCTTATACCACTATAGTCTGGTGATTCTAGCTCTCTTTCAGGTTCTCCGCCGGTAAAACCACTATATGTAGAGGATTCCAGGTCTTCATCACTAAAATCTTCTGATTTTACATT
>CM061531.1:189786247-189937377 GCA_030545055.2 Neoaliturus tenellus | reverse complement strand
ATAAGCACAAAAACTAAGATTTTTTACCATAAATGGATGAATCTCAATCTAATGAAGCTGAATACCAAGTTTCATCCAAAAACATTGGTTAATAAGTGAAATCCTTATTCCTTACATCCTTATTCTCCATAAGATTAACGTTGGAGCCTCAAAATACAACGTACTGTCTTTAGACTTTGTAATATCTCGGTAACGAATGGAGATAGAAAAAAGCTTCAAAACGCTAAATTGTGTGTTTTTTGAGCTAAATCCAATGGTCGGAATAAAAATTTGAAATTTTTAAAAATTACATATGAAAAATTGAAAAAAAACCATTTTTGGGGTAAAAAACCCCCCAAAACAACCCCTTCCGATAGGTCGATATGTCTGGTTTACGAACTCATCCGAATAAACGTAGGATTACACATCTTTACCAAATTTGGTGTCGATCGGACCATTTTTACGAGAGTTATCGTGTCTAGGGACACATACAAAGACAGAAATCAAAGCTCAAAATAATTATGTAATTTGACTCATTCTCGCGCACAGGATTTCCTTTGTGAGAATAATTTCGCATACTTTTTTTGTTGTTTAGTTTTAAGTATCGTGTTTGGTTATGTTTAATTTAGGCAATCATGTGTATTTTTATTTGTCTTACTTGTTTTGCGAAATAAAGAAATTTTTGAGTTTGAGTTTGATACATATATATCCTTTACATATACCTTTACATATATATATATATATATATATATATATATATATATATATATATATATATATAAATTTTAATGACTATTATTTTTGGTCTCTGGGCACCTAAAAACGAAAAAGTAACATGGTCCCGGGCTTAGGTCTTACCATGAGACCTACGGTAATAGCTTATTCCCTATGGGAAATTCGCTAAAACATTTTATTTTTTTATTTAAATATTTCTTCCGCAACTATAAACCTCTCTTTGTATCAAAGCACTAAAATATTAAAAACATGCGTCTCCAAAATTAATTAGTATTATTCCACAATATAATTTTAAATATATTTCAACAACACATATCTCACGACAAAACCGGCAAAAAGGAAATTGGATGACCGTGAGAATGAAACGCCAACAGACCGGGTATTTAGTGTTTGCCGTGACGGTGGCTGGCTTCCAGCAAACATTTTCCGCACCGTTTCACCTCCCTGCCACTCTTGTTAAAATTTATCTAAATTTTTATACGGTTTGAAATATAATATTATTTATAAGACATTAGGGGTGTTTCAGTATTAGATATTTGCGGTGAACTATAAAATCCAGTGTAAAACTTGAAACTCCAGTTTTTTTTAATGTTAAACAGAGAAATCTATAGTTTTGAAGATTATGATCGACACGAATGAGTTTAAACCATACTTCATTAACTACAAGTAAATGTCATAGATATTAACCAAAGGATCTTGTATTTGCTTTATTTTGCTTAGAAAACGTCGTCTAGCTCAAAATTAGCTCAACCAAATACATTTTGGCTAGTTGAGCTGAAAAGTATGGATTTAGCTATAAGTTTAAGCCCTAAGAATACAAGTGAGGGCTGTAAAACTGTTTATTAACATTATAAATTAGTGTCCAAGTCTGGTGGGATGTTCCTATAATGAGTCACTAGAAAATCTTAAATGTAAAGGTTAATATGTAAGTCAAATTAAAGTAATACTTAATTACTAATACTTAATACACACTTATTCGAGTCCAATGCAAAACATTCGACCTCAAACGGATGGAGTCATAAGTAGCATGCAATCAATCTCCTCATTCAAATCATATTCATGAAACTTTAAAATGCAATAACATCGAACATACTTGACCTTTTGACGTCGGGTTTGTGGAATACAGTATTACTTATAAAAGAAAATACCTTTAACATGATTTAAGATTTTATACTGACTGCACTTGGACACTGAGTTATAAAGTTAATAAATTGGTTTTCAGCCCACAAATATATTCTGAGTTTAAAACTTGTAGCTAAATTATTAATAAAAACACCAAGCCGTTTTCAGACTTTTTAGTTCCCCTGAACAAACAGTGCCGTAAACAAATTGAAAACTTGCAAATATTAGAGCATTCAGCTCTATTTGTGTCCTACTCGATAACTTTTGAAAAAACTAAGAAAATTAACATGTGACTCCCGATTTCGATAAAATTTTCGTATGGAGGTGTAGGGTACCGTTCTTCAGGTTAAGTTCGAAAACCACAGTGATGATACCATGGAAACGTTGTTTTATAGGGTTTCAAAACAGATAAATTTTGCTATGGCATTTTTTACCAAAATTTTCAAAATTTAACAATTTAAACTAAAATTTCTTAAAAGCGCTCTAAAAACAAACAATTTTGTAATTAGAATTTTAACATACCTTTTCTAGTAATGGACAAAATAAAAAAAAAATATTTTCCATGTTATTCTCATAGAAAATCAACGAACCTCCCTATCACGGTTTTTGTCTTTACAACTTGATAAAAATTTGTATGTACCTTCACGAGGTATGGATTAATTTATATTCGCTTACAAAACCCATATGACGGCAAACCTACATACTCATTTTCCATATCCTTTTATGGGAAGTATAAAATTACCCGGTCTTTATACAATGTGGTATGTAGCTTTACTAGGTAGTAATTGACCTTTAGTTGCTTATACAACTCCAAATGCAGCAACCCTACATACAAAAATCCCATATAATATACAGGGTGTCCAGAAAAAACCTTTACAAACTTTTCCAGGTTATTGCGCACGTCAAAATAAGCAAAAAAGTTCCTGTAAACATATGTCCTAAAATGCTTCGTTAACCCGCTAGCCGCCATTTTGTTTTTTACACTAAATAATTTTTATTTCCGTAACGGATCATTGTATTAAGTTAATATTTGGCATGAACCTTCACTATAACAATACCCATTTTCAGTAAAAAAATTATTTTTTTCCAATGTGTATTTTCAAAATGGCGGCCATTTTAAAATTTTTAACTCAAATATCTCAAAAACGGTAAATTTTATAAAAATGTTACAAGAGACAAAAAAGTTGACGAATTAAATTATCTAAATATTGATACCAAGTTTGTAAGGATCCAACAATAAATAACGGAGTTATTGTGGTTTTCCTGCAGAAAAACACTGATTTTGCTCTATGATTAATGCGAATTTAGGTTACTTTAAGAGAAAAATCTCAATTACTCCGTTATTTGTTGTCGGATCCTTACAAACTTGGTATCAATATTTAGATAATTTAATTCGTCAACTTTTTTGTCTCTTGAAACATTTTTATAAAACTGACCGTTTTTGAGATATTTGAGTTTAAAATTTTAAAATGGCCGCCATTTTGAAAATACACATTGGAAAAAAATAATTTTTTTACTGAAAATGGGTATTGTTATAATGAAGGTTCATGCCAAATATTAACTTAATACAATGATCCGTTACGGAAATAAAAATTATTTAGTGTAAAAAACAAAATGGCGGCTAGCGGGTTAACGAAGAATTTTAGGACATATGTTTATAGGAACTTTTTGCTTATTTTGACGTGCGCAATAACCTGGAAAAGTGTGTAAAGGTTTTTTTTGGACACCCTGTATATGGGTAAAATAAAGAAATCGACAGATTTTACTGGGAATTCGCTTAGTTTGCAGGTATGCTGCCACATAAGTTTTATTTAATTTACCGTTATCCTACTTCCTTTAATAAACAATTACATTTCCAATTAATTTATTTTACAACCTTCCAATCAGCTGATTGTAAACACATCACGTATTTTTTTCTTCAAAAACAATATAAAAGCAAACGTTCAAGAAAGATTTGGTTTATTATGGACAGAACCTAAAATTGTATATAATTATTAAATGTATTATAGTTCAATGGAAAGGATAAATGTTACAGTGTGATACTATTTATTTAAACTAAACTATTTCGTAGTTTACAGATTATAAATAAATGAAATTTGATTTATAAATTTTTTAAAGTTACTTAATTATGTAAAGCTGCTGATTAATTGGAAGAAAATAGAAATTTAAAAAAGGACATTTTCTACAAGTCTCGAACATTCTGGCAAGTGCTCCACTCACCATGACTAGAATTGTATCCGTCGAGTATCGACGGGCAACGACTCTTGAAGTTTAACATCGTTGCTTCCTATCCTCAACTTTATTAATACACTAAAATGTATTTACAAGTTAAATTAAATATTGTAATAATAATTTTAGATATTTTCCGAAGCTGAATGGAAAGACTTTGTTTCTTAAGATCGAAGTAATTAGCCAAGACTTGTACTAGCATTAGCGGGAGCCTAGGGCACTGAGGCAACTCCAAGTTTCAAACTAAATAGTTCTCGTGACAATTAAAGCCAACTTGCTCATAATAACGAGCCAAATTGAGATCCTCTCAATAAACCATTCCATTATTGTGTAAATACTCTGTTGATACCAAAAGGCGTCTCAAACGCAATTTGAAACAGTTTAAATTACCTAATTAATTTTATCATTAACGTTAATATTGATATATGAATAAATCTTGATTTTAGATTATATAAAACATCTCAAAAATGTTAACGCCTTAAAAGAAAGGCGATAGCAAATTTATTGTTTAGTCCATGGTCGTAAAAACAATATGAACAGTCTACCACATTATTGTTGGTGTATCTTTACATATACTTCACGTTATTGCTTTTCTTCCTGATCTTATTTTGTCCTAAAGCTGTGTTATAAGTACTAAATGCGACAGTGTGGTGTTTTAAACAATAAGGTTAAAAATAATAACTTAGGTAGCCTATGTATGGTACTTTCTAAATAAAACTACTTAACCCCTAGAAGCTGAGACAAACAAGCAATGGCAGTTATGCTAATGTTTAACTTTTATAGATAGAAGGGATATTAAAAACTGACATGATGTTTGACAAGATAGACCACACAGTTACTGATGTTCCTGCGGCATTACTAACATTACTCCTGAGAAGTTAGGACCATCAAAAAGTAATGCGTAAAAATTTTACATAACAGGATTTCTTACACCGTTTAGTTTGCCTATTCTACTGTAATGCACGTACAGTGCGCTGTAGGCCTGCCACATGACTGGCTCCTAAGGAGCCGTGCGATACAGTATAATATGCGCTAATCATATTACAATGGATCGTTTCTCCACGATATCCGTCCAGTTCACCGTCAAGGATAAGTTTAAAGATTTAAGATTTTGAATTTAAGTTTTCTTTCTATAGTACCCGACGATGAAAAACTAGAAAGGCGAAAACTACATTTTAATTTGTGCTAATTTAAAATAGTAAGATAACCGACTACTGAAAAAGTTTTTAAAAATAATTTTATTTTGTAAATTAAGGATATTAAGTTATTAGATAGACCTAGTAGTTAGACCAATAATCAGTTGTACACACACTGAATATTAAAAATAAAATTTTCATAAGATTTTTAATGGGGTTTTGAATATTATATCTTCTTAATATTTTAAACCTAAGTTTTATAAATATTATGAGAAAAAATCCGTATAATATGTCAATTTTTAAAGAAGAAAACCCAAAATAAAACAAACACTTGTATATTATATTTTAAACAGATTACCATTTACCAAACTAGAACTATAATTTAATGACACTCATAAAAACAAGCTGATTGTTTTTCTTCCAGGAATGATTCCGATTAATCATTTTAAACTATGATTCCGATTAATCATTTTAAACTATGAACATAGCATTTAATTGTATTTGAGGAATGGTACATAAGTGGAACAAAAATTTTCATTGAAAGGTTCTGTGTAAGAAAAGTAGGAAAACATTTTTGACAATGGTAGTATAAAAGTGAAACGGTGCAGAAAATATTCACTCAGCCGCGACCGCCGTCGCACCACCGCCATCACTAAATACACATTGTGGTGGCCGCGTCGCTGTGGGCCTCGCTACAGATTGTTGTATATTGCGTTCGACAATGTATTTTCATTTACGAACTACAAAATTTGAAACCCACCCTTTTTTCTAAATCAATATTTTCAAGTTTAATAACATTAGTAGTTCGTAAGTAATGAGCAAACGGTAATATTCATAGATATCTTAATGGAATTTCAAACTCGATGACATAAAAAATAGTAATGTTGTATTTGTATGTACGAGTACTAAACTAACCACGTCAAAAAATGTAATAATTGCTGTAGACAACTTTGGTGACGGCAAGTCGTCACATAATACTAACAATTCATTTACGATCCGGAATGGATGAGAACCAATAAGACAGGCTAGAGGACAGACTAGAAGCTAGAGCTTTGATCTAGCGTGCATTACAAGCAACACATAAACGCGATTTTTTTTATAAAATGATGATAATGATGAACGGAACTTAAGGACGAGTTCTCACTTTTCCTTTTCATTTAGATATTTGAGTATTTTCACAGATGAAGTTTATTTTCTTAAGAAAAATATAAAATTTACAATTGATTGAATATCAGTAACTTTTTATGTGAAACTTAAGTTCACATTACAAGGAGCACACCAGAAATATACATGACATATAAAAATGAATTTCTTGTCACATTGGTTGTGAGATTTTTCGAATATTGACCTATCTGGATTAATCCTTGACCTTAACAAATATGATCAGAAAATTGCTAGGCGATCAATGATTTTTTGTGCTAACTAGTGTAAATATCAAATGTACAGCGGAATTACACCAGTTATTTCGTTTTTTTTAACTTTTTTTAAGTACTACATGAGTAATTTCTTTTCTTCCACTACCAGTTGCAAGCAATACATGAAATCTGCTCAAGGGGCTCCAAGAAACGAATAATAATTTTGTTAAAAAAAAAAATATATATTTTACTTTAAAAATAATTTTATGTCCATTAAACTAATTTCATGTTGAATAATAATGTACAGTTTCTTTGTGAATTTTACATTATGTCTACAAAATTCATAACATTTATAAATGTAGTACAATATATGATCTTTATAAACATGTTTGAACGGTTTGTTTTTTTAAACTAACAGAGACTATTGAACATTTATATAATTTTTATAAACTACCAGGAGTAAACAATAATTTTAATACAATATGAATAAAAAAGTTAACTTGTTAAATTCATATAAACTATGACATAATTGTAAAATTTTGATTAATTTTTCGGAATGCGGAAACCTTAGTAAACAGATTTAAACAAATTTAAAAAAAAACTAGGACATTTTGAATACAGTATTCAGTAAACTTTTACGACTTTAACGTACTTTTAACAAAATATTAAAAAAAATATGTATCTGATTCATTTGAAAATAATTTTAACAATATCTGGAAAAGAAGGATCAAGGAAAGAGACTAATCGATTTATTGACAAACAGAAGCAATTCTGTCGGTCTGTCGAAGGGTGATCGGAAACGTCTGTCACCGCACTTCAAGGTCTTGTTAATGGTGTGTGTGTGTGTGTGTGGGTGAAGTCATATTGGTGGTTTTATATTTAATGTGTCTGTATTTAATTAACTTTTATTAAAATATAAAAAGGTCTGTGTTATTAGTAGTTAAACATCAGTAATATAACAGTCACAATATTAGGTGTATTTTATATTGAAAATGCCTTTAGTAAGATATATTTATTGATATTATTATCAATTAAATTTTGATTTGTGTGTTTGTTTTTCTTTACGTGTGTAACAACGTGTGTGATGTTAATAAAACGAAATCCCCATACTTATGTAATCACACTATAGTTTCAACTATTTGTCTTTGTAGCCTATAGTTTTCATTTGGATAATGTTATCATTTGTAAACGAGTACTGGTTTGGTATATGAATCATAAACTTTGGATTCATGATTTCAGGTAACATGAGTGGTAAAGAAAGTTTGGAGCGAAGTTTTGACGTATGCAATTCCAACATATCAAGTGAGTTCAAAACTTTCGAGAAGGAGAGAAGTGTAGCTTGGTAAATCATCTGGGAATAGGATGTTGGATTTTGAGTCAGTACTAAATTTCAATCAAAGAAAACGTATCAAATTACATTACATGATTATTAAAGGTCATTATGATCTATAATGAATCTACTATGAGTGAAGTGTGAACAAGTAATAAATGAAGATACGTGTAAAAAGTCGTGACAAATCACAACGCTTTTTTACTAATATTAGTTCATTCCTTATTGTTCAAGTGTAAAGGGAATAAATAGTCAATTGGAAGGTGAAACTATTTAAACTAGCCTACCGTATTCATTGGCTATTATTGAAAACAATGCAGTGGGCTCAACCCTACTTATACTCACCTTTTTCGATTCTTGACTGAGCTAAAATAGTACCCAAACTATACCGTTGATATTAACTAAAAATGCATATGGGTTGGGATTTTTTAATATGCGTAGTCTTAGAAGTTACACTCTCATAAGTGCTCTTGCTATTTTTTTCATTTTCTTTTTCTAATGGGAAAATAGAAAATAAAACAAACTAGCGACCTTAGATTGCAATCTTTGAAATATTAAATTAAATATTAAAATATAAAACTTGCTTACTCTTTGTTAACCATTTATAGGTCTACATAAAAACACACTTGTTTTTTCATTCCTTAAAGCAACCACTTTATATTAAAGTGCAAGATAAACCCGTTATATGGCTTAAAACTTTAGATTAACAATTTATATGCAATTCAATTGTATTATCCCAAAAGTCAAAACTTTTACTGTGCAGTATAATTCGATTTCGCAGAAGTGCAGCCCGGGGTTGTTTTGAACAACAGGTTCCATCAAATTGCGTTACACCGCTTGAGCCGCCGAGCTGCATAGTGGCTCACAACAAAGCTCTCTTCTACGAGCCAAAGTTTACCGCTTAGTAAACACAACCGCTCACAGGGCCAAGCTTCAGGTTGGGACCGCTCAACACGACGCTATTGTCACTTACACGACTTATCTGACCATAACTTATGTTGAAGGGTTACCATAATGAACATTTCCGATGAATTTATGCATCGGAATATTGTTGGACGGCCTGGTTCCGCAATGGTGACGGCGGCGGCGTGTGAATTGTTGAGGATATTTAAAAGTATGTATAACAACATGTTGATACCGAGCAGTCCTTGAAATTAGTAAAAAAGATCTTACTCGATGCAGGTTTTAAACACTAATAATTTAAGCTTTCCTATTTCATCGTTATAAAATATTTATAAACTCAGGACTTAAAATTCTTTTCCACCGCTCACATACATTTTTATTGTTATTATTATTATTATTATTATTATTATTATTATTATTATTATTATTACTCGTAATGTTAGTTAGGGTACAGGATCACGAAGTTGGATATTAAATGGATTTCAAAGAAAGTGTCCTACTGTAAACCATCTCATTCTTAAAAATAATCCTTCGTTCAATAAATAAATCAGGCCAACTTCTCTGGCTTCAGGCTGAATGGATGAGAGAACCCCTAAATAAACATTTAAATTGGTTGCAGTACAACCTTAAGGAACAAACTCTAACATTGTTTTTTTTAAATTTGACTCTACAAGGTTTTTCTTTTTTTGCCGCTTTTACGTAGTTGAGTTTGAACAGTCTAAATTGAACTTATATTGATCTCAAATTAGATTGGTACCAAGTGATGATTCTGTGTGAAGAAACAGTATACAATGCAGGTAACGATTCAGATTTCTAACTATTCAGATATGGAAGATATCGATTCAGACTTTATGTTGCTAGGACTGCCTGATCGAGACATAACGTATTCTATGTAAGACGAGCGTGTGTATGTGCGTACAAGGCGAGCAGTTTAAAAGTTTTACCTCTATTGGAAGTACTTCACATAAGATGAGTAACTTTTTCATTATTTAAAACCAACTTCTCTTTAGGATACATATTTTTTTCATTGGACAGGGTCCGATATTTCTTTTGATATATTATCCGTTGGATCACAATTGTACACTTATCCTAAATACGCTCTAAGGTCCAACCATTGTGTTTTATTAGTTTTTTAGACGATTCGCATAAATAATCTTACCTCGAATATGAAGTTTTCAGACTATTCACAGAGCAATAACATGTATTGCTAATAGTTACGAATGTTTTATTTTTTACGAAGGAAAAAACAAGTTATTGCATTACAACAATGTTTAATTCGTAGATCATCATGTCTGGAGTGGTAAAACATTTTACCTTGACCTACACAAAACAGTTTTATCGTTTGAGAAAGAGACAACAATGGTAACAGCTTAGGTGACCGCATTGCAGCAGACGTCTTCTGTGAGACCGTCCCGCGGCAGATAGTGTCAGCAATGTCAGCATTATTACATCTGAGATGAAGATAGATGGTCATCCGCCGCTCAGGTACCTTTTATGTCGGTGGTGCTCAAACACTCTTGACTGTTTTATTTTGTTTTAACAATGTTTGAGAACCTTTCTTTAAGGTTTGTAATTTTTAAGTTGAAAGCTAATAAGCTACAATAATAAATGTTAATACTTAAATCTATGATTTAAAATCTAGAACGGATGACATTTAAAAGTAACACAACAGTTTTAAATGTGCTGAAAATGGGCAATAAAATAATCAGAATATTTAAGATAAAAATATTTTTAATCTCCAGCGCTCTTCGCCATGCGCCAATGAGCCAATAAACCTGTACGGTGATCAAAAGAGAGCAAGGTACCTTCGCGTGTGGTATAGGATGGCCAGAGGTGTCCGCTCATGTTCGTGCCTGTAATGTCATCGCCCAGGATCAAACCTGGGACCGTTGGCTAGTGAGGCCAAAGCCCTACGAAGTTGCCACCAATAACACTAAAACAATAGTTAGGACTTTTTTCATAAATCTGCTGCTACACTCTCTAAAGTCTTGTTAACATTCATGACAGAGTATTACGATTTTAATCCACAAAACTTTAATACTGTTTACTTGTTAACCTTTAAATTAATAATGAATCAACTTCATACGTTCCAGTAACAGTTTTATAGTTCAGCGGGAAAGTTAAGGAAAAGCGATACAAAAATAAATAAATCCAGGTAGTTTATGGTATTGAGCGAGGAAAGTGAAAGGTAAATAAATAAGCAGATGTGGAGGAAACAGTTTCATAGGGAACATGTTTGACGATGTGTCGTCACCAAGAGTCAACAACTGCAACTTGTGCCGAGGAGCGTGTCAACTGGCGCTGTCATCTCAGCCTCGTCAAATACTTTCCATCACCGCGTACCCGTTATACCACTGATACTGCGCCTGGCTTCATTAATTTAAGAATCACATAGGAAGGTTATTTATAAATTTTAATCTGTGGACTATGTAGTATGAAAGACATTCGTTTTAATACTTTACTAGGGATTACATAAGTTACCAGATCATCTCGTTACAGATCATTTATATTTACATTTTTATTACGTTATCAATTGTTATGTACCAGTAGTTCTACGATTAATTACATAATGATGTTAAATTTGTCGGGAAAAAGTTAATTCCATTGCCAAAAATTTCTGAAAGAGAATAACTTTATCAATATATTTATTTAGAATTATGTTAACTTAAGAATTTGGTGCTCTGATTTTAAATCATCTTTAGTAAATAATGAATTTGCTAATCTACTATATGATTTTTCAAATACCACTCACTCACGTATCAGAGAATCTCCAAAACTATAAGAACTAGAGGGTTAAAACTTGTCATGGACGTTCATCTTTGCTCATAAACGCTCACTAAGAAACGGTTTTTCAAAATTCCGTCAGAGCTCCACCCCACACGACTTCAAAATTTCGTTACAATGTTATTCTTATGGGGGATTTTTAATATAAATCAAAGGAACAACGAATCTCCAAAACTACTGAGCATTCAGGGTTGAAATTTGGTATAGACGTTCCTTTTTACCCATTGGTGCTCACTAAGAAACGGTTTTACGAAATTCCTGTAGGGCTCCACCCCACACGACTTCAAAATTTCGTTACAATGTTATTCTTATGGAACACTTGAAATACGAATCTAGGAAACAACGAATCTCCAAAACTATAATACATACAGGGTTGAAATTTGGAATGGAGGTTCCCCTTTGCCTATATGTGCTAACTAAGAAACGGTTTTACGAAATTCCTTCAGGGCTCCGCCCCACACCACTTCAAAGATTTGATGTAATTACTGCTGAAGATTCAAAGCTGTCAGCTTTTAGTGAAATAATAAATTTAAAGGATGAAATAGCCATATGACAATGTTTTTATCTTTTGTAAACAATCTACTATATATTTGTCAAATGACACTCACGTATCAGAGAATCTCCATAACCATAGGGTATAGAGGGTTGAAATTTGTCATGAACTCTTTACTCAAAAACGCTCACTAAGAAACGGTTTTGCAAAGTTCCTTAAGGTTTCTGCCCCACATTACTTAAAAATTTCTATCTAATGTTATTCTTTAAGGCCAATTTTTAATACGAATTTAAGAAACAACGAATCTGAAGAACAGTAGGACCTACGATGTAGAGAATGGGCAAGAAAAATCCTCTATGCTTAAAGGTGCTCACTAAGAAACGGGTTTGCAAAACTCCATCAGGGCTCTGCCGAACAGGATTTTAATTTTGATCTAATGTAATTCTTATGGCCAGTTTTTTATGGATATTGGACACCACGAATCTGAAAAACCAAATGACCTGAGGGATTGACATTTGGAATGGATGGTCCACTTTGCCCATAGGTGCTCACTTAGGATCACTTTTAGTAAGTTTCTTCAGGGCTTCGATCCACCGGGCTTCAAAATTACTTTGGGGTCTAGGAGGTTGAAATTTTTCAAGGTCGATCCTCTTTGCTCATAGGTGCTCACTAAGAAACGGTTTTGCAAATACAGTTTCTGAAGCCCTATAGGGCTCCGCCCCACTGGACTGAAAAATTACTCTAGGGCCTACATGGTTGAAATTTGACATGGTGTTCCTCTTTGCTCATAGGTACTCACTAAGAAACGGTTTTGCAAATATAGTTTTTTAAGCACTTTAGGGCTTCGCCCCACTGGACTTAAAAATTACTCTAGGGCCTACATGGTTGAAATTTGACATAGTGTTCCTCTTTGCTCATAATTTTTCACTAATAAACTGTTTTGGTAATATAGTTTTTTAAGTTATTTAGAGCTCCGCCCCATATGACTTCAAAATTACTCTAGGGCCTAACAGGATTGAAATTTACCATGGGCGTTCCTATCTTTGCTCAAAGATACCCACTAAGAAACGGTTTTGCAATTATAGTTTTCTACGTTCTTTAGGGCTCCGCCCCACATGACTTCAAAATTACTCTAGGGCCTACAGCGTTGAATTTTTACATGGGTGTCTCTTTTTGCAAATAGTTGCTCAATGAAGTGCTCACTAATAGGTGTTATTTTCCTCCAACACTTTTGCAATGTGTTTGGGGCTTCACCCCACTCAGACCCTTAATATTACCATAGATCTTGAGGCGTTTAACTTTAAACGAGGACGTTCCTCTTTGCTAATAGGTACTAATTAAGGAAAGGTTATTTTGCAAATTTTTTTTAGGGCTTTATTCACACTGCTTGAATTTATCAATACACTATAGTTCTTAAGGAAGAAGATTTCGTTGATCTTATAAATAAGAGATATTAATAACTATAAAACAAATTCAATCACGGGCAAAGCCGTGACGGGCAAAAACTAGTAATTGATAAAGAGGGTCTCTACATTAAGATAAAATTAACACACGATTTTTCACTGCGTTCCTTTACAAATACTCGTACCAGCTGACAACAGATCAACAACGATGTCCACTAAGCCAAAGTATTAAGCCAAAGTAACTAAGCGAAGTATTTGCTAGTTTTTGCTTTGTTTTAGTTTTACATTAGAGTCAACCAAAGCATTTAACTACATTATTATCTAATGTGATCCAATTGACTTTTCATTGGATCACATTTCATTAGATCATTGACTTTCTCGTATGTTCATCATTCCAGGAACATCGTTGAACTCTATTTATTTGATAATAAGAAATTAGATAAGTACACAATTATTATGCAGTTTTAATTTGAGCGAATTTCCCTATAGAGAATTATGTTTCCCACGTTATTATTAAGGGAAATCAACAAACACCTATATTATAAAACCACAAACCTCATTAAAATCTTATGCCAGCTGAGACTTACGTTCTGTCTAATCCTTAAATTTAAATAAGACTATGTTTATAAAAAATGATGGTATTATTTAATTGATGGATTTGAAAACCAATGGACCGTTTGTTGTGAAACTTCATACAGTGTGTTAGAAACGTCCCGGAACCCCTTAATATTGTTTAAACTAATTTAGTAATGACATTTTGTACATGTATATTGAAATGTAATTTTTCAGAAATTTATAGGATTTTTTTATTCTCTAGAGGTACTGACCATAGGGAGTAAAAAATCGTTAGTATGAATAAGCTTAGGTTAAAAATGTATATAAAATAAAGGTTTAAATTAATAGAGAACAATGGCGTAAGATTGATCTTGAAAGGTTGACCGAGTCAAAAATATCAGGCGATCACACTTTACATTGTACTCATATTGCCAACCACAACAAACTCAGTAACTCCTAATATCTGTGTACACGGCCCGTTACAGAATCGACCTTTACAGATCGGGTCCCCTTTAAAATCATATATCATGTGACATAGGCCAACTAAGTTTTTCACAATAAAGGGACGTTCCTAATGTTAGTTTTCAGTCTAAATTGTAAATACTAACATACATTTATTTATGGATAAATAAAAAGCAAATATTTTACGAGTTAAAAATACCACACGTCATATTTTATCTTAATAATCATTTAAAGACTCAAAAAACCATGCTTTAATAAGTGGCCATATTACACTGAAAATGTAATAGGCTGAATCTTTGTTTATTAAATTTTTTTTTAATCAGCTGATTTTTTTTAAAGTCTGTTCATGAAACCTCACTTCATGAAAAATATTGTAATAGCTCCAACAGTGTGTTTTAGTATGTTAAATTTAATAAGCTGAAGTTTTAGAAATAATTTAATTCAGAAAAATATTTCATTCAAATTATAAGTATATAAATGTATGTTAGCATTTAAAATTCTACACTTTAAAAAGAGTGAAATCCCAAATCCATTAATAAAAAAGGTGGACCCATTTACATGCTTGAGCCAGCGCTGAATTTCATTAAAATGTTTCCTTTGAAGTATTTTTTAAATCTTAAATATAGTTAACATTTGTAATAATTTCTCTTTTGTTTGCAGGTGAGACATGAGGATGATCGTGTACTTCTGTATGGAATACATACTACAAGTACTCCAAAACACTGGCTAAATCACAAGCGGGTAAACCAAATGTTATATTGATGTATCACATTATATTTATACTTAAAATATGTGAAAACCATTCATCAATTTATTATTGCCTCATATTTATTAATTTTATTGTTGAGAACAAGCTCAAAGATGAATGTCGAATTTAATTTGTGTGAATTTTTTTCTCATTTTTATATTGAGTTATGTTATAGAAACTGATCTACAATATATTATAAATCACTTTTGCAAAAAAGTTAAATAAAATTTAAAAAGTAAATTAATAGAATAATAAAAAATGCGGCAACTGTTTGAGTGACTAAGGGTTTTCTACGAAATACGTAGGGATGTGATACTAGGTTTAGGCCCGAAAATAATGACTTACAATATTAGTTCGGTGATCTGCATGATAACCTGATTTTGTTCAAGGCACAATCCAATTCTTTGACATAGATAAAAAATAATAGGAATGAAGGCAATATACTAAATATGTGAAGTTTGAATCTAAATACAATATGTAATTGTTAAACACATAGACTACAGGGTGGAAAAAAAGTCTAGAAACCATTTAATATTTTTAAAAGTATTTAAGTAACAAAACTAAAACATTGAAAATTGAATTTTACTGACTACGACTACTTTCTAAAGTACTTATTGTCCTTAGACCTCCAAGGGGGGTCGGTCCACAAGGGGCAAGAAGAAAATCTTAAAAGTAAGGATAGGTCAATATGTACATCAAATTAAAGATCTCTAAGTATAGAAAGCAATGCCGCAAACCCGACCTCAAAAGAATGACCGAGTCAAAAATGGCAGTCGATCAAACTTAAAAATTAATTAAAATTAAAATTAAAGTATTAAAATCAATAACTCCCGATCCACTCGACTTTTTGAGGTCGGGAATCTGGCAAAATGCTCAGAATGCAAAGCCCTTTAAAATTCTGTATCATATGACGTAGCCCAATGCAGTTTCCCTGATGACCTCCACTAGGGACATGCCTAAAGGAAGTCGTAGGAAGAATTCCATTGGCCTACGTCATCCAATACATTATTTTTAAGGGCTTTGCATTCAGATCAATTCGCTACAAACCCGACCTCAAAAGGTCGAGAGGATCGGGAGTCATTGCATTTTTTGTTTTCAGCAATATGATTTTAACACAAAATTTGATCGCCTGCCATTCATAACTCGATCAACCTTTTGACACCGGGTTTGCGGCATTGTTCTCTATTCTTAGAGACCTTTAATTTGATATACACATATTGACCTAAGCTTACATTTAAGATTTTTTCTGACTCCTGTGGACCGTCCCCTTTTGGAGGTCCAAGGACAATAAGTACTTTAGGAAGTAGTCTTAGTCACTCGAACTCAATTTGCAAAGTTTTAGTTTTGTTACTTATATACTTAAAAAAATATTAAATGGTTTTCAGACTTTTTCCACCCTGTATATTTTTATTGACAAACATACAAGCATACATGAAGCTCTTACACATTTTTAGCAGTAATTTTTTTCTATTACGGTTTGTATTTCTATTTTCAAAGGAGTTCTATCCAGGATTGTACTTTAAAATTCATAAATCGGCATTATTTTACATAACGTTATTTCACATCATTTTACATCCAACAAAATAACACAATATAACGGCTAATACTTGATTTCTCAATCAATCAATCAAAATAACTTTATTCAATATGTACATATCATGCACAGAATGGTGTCATACATAATTAATTAAAAATAAAATAATTTACATTATAAATCCTTACAAAACTCTTGTTGGTTAAATACTTAGTCTAAACCTCTGACTTAAGGAAAAATTCTTCTATATTGTATAACGGTTTGTTTACTAGATACATTTTTACCTTTTTTAAACAACTTTTGATCATTAATTTCTTTAATATTTATTGGCAAGAAATTAAAAAATTGAATGAACTTATATGAGGGTTTTTTTTTGTGTAAATGTTTAAATTGTGTTTATTGTATGCCAGTTGGTTACCTTTTCTTGTTTCATAGTTGTGAAAAGAATTTAAAGTTGGAATTTTTCCTAAATTTGATTTAATATGTAAAATTAATTGATAAATAAACAAACTGTAAACTGTCACGATTCCTGCCTCCTGAAATTTTTGTTTAACTTAATTTTTGTTTAACTTTAATTTATTACAAGAGCGCCACTACAATTTAGTTTTTTTATGGATTTTAAGTAAAAAAATCTTTTCAATAAATGAATAAATATGGCTCGATAAACTTGCAATAAAAATTGCCTATCCAAGGTGGCTTTTTCAGTCAATGGCGCAAGTATTTTCGGATTTTATGAAGTATGTTTGCGGCCGTCTGGCGAGAGATAAGCTGTTCAAAATTCCAAGCACGAGATCGTCATTCCCGCCTTGCATTTTATCACAAACCTTCCGCGATTCCGAAGTGATTTTCATAACTTTTTACCCTTTCAGAATTAATAATAAGTTTTAAAATAGTCATTCCCCTAAGATCACAACTTGGTGGTGATAAAAAAATAAGTGAACGAGGAGAGCATTTTTATGTCTTGTTTTGAAGGTTGAACTCTGTATATTCATATGTATATTTAAGTACAATATTAGAATTTCATAATTTTTTATAAGTATAAAAAAATAGTTCTTGTAATTTCCTTGAATAACATTTGAAAAATTAACATAAGGACCCAGATATGTTATTCATAATAACATCTTGGCCACAGAACACGAACTTATTCCTAATTAATTAAATGACAGGATTCAATCCTGATTTATACCAAATCCGATGCTAATATAAAAACTGGCAAAATTGAAATTATTTTCTTTGTTTGTAAAATATGATAAATCAGTTCAGGTAGGTCAATATATATTTACTTTTCCAGTTAAATTAATTATTAAAGATGAAATAATTGAGTATTTAGAAATGAAAGGTATGACAACAACAAAATTCTCTCTTTTTAGTTGAAAGAAAAATTAAAATTGCTTTTTATAACATTTCAATCGTAAAAATTATCATTAATGCATAGTTAATTTTCCAATATGGCGGACGGATTTGTAATATTGATGTTATTAGAGAGTTTTTTAAACGAACGATAAATTTTACGGTAGATGAAAAACGCTGTTAGAAATTGGCAAATTTTAGAATTATACGTCGTGGAGCATAATTAAACCAAATAAATAATGTGTAATACCAGCCATTCATCCCTTTTCAACAAAAACTTCAAGCAGTAAGATTAGCTAAATCCGCCTTTACGAGATTCTCCCTTTATGTATAATCAAACATTGACATAAAAAATGGGGAGTTACCGTTTACAAATATCAACTTTCCCCCCAAACACTCGATTTTGGGGGATCGGGTCGAAAGTTTTGACACATAAAAAGTTTCCTTTTGTGGTAACTTAGACTTCCCTAGAAGATAAACTCGCGTTTATAGACAAATAAAAATAAAAAAAAAATAAATAAATAAATAAAAAAAACTGGGGGGGGGATTTTTAAAACAAAAGAGTATATATAACTAATATATTTCGAATAAAAATCAAGTAAACACTTTTCATCTGGGGTGCTTAGTCGGTGTCATGTTCAGATATGAAAAAAAAACTCTCTTATCAACAACACACCCACTTCGCCCTTGTCATTGTTGTTACGTTTATGGGTTCCCAATTGCCTTCCAGTTCACCTCTTAAGAAGGTTTTACATCATTACACATGATCGTGGAGGCTACTACAAGTTAGAATATATAATGGAAATAACAACACAAATTATAAATAATATAATAAGTGATATAATAACATAAATAATAAGTTTAAAGTGTTCTTCGAACACAGATTATGTGTTACAAACCACGGCCATTGTATATTGCATTGATTCAGGTCCATTCCACTAAAATGCAAGTTATATAATTCATCTCTTATATCTACCTAGCGCCGCATTATCCATCAAATATGAAACTTTCGTCCGACATTAGCTGGCGATTTGGAGACCCGCAGGGCACATTATTGTTAAACAGTGCCCTAGCCCTCCCGCGAGGACGATGCTGCTAAACGATGGCCGGGACCTGCTTAAAACTTCGGGGCTCCTCATTACACGACTGGAGCTTGGATCTGGTCCAGAAATATTTAAAACTAAAACCCTAGGTTGTTTAAAGCGGAATGTTGCTTGGTTTACCTAACACAAAAAATACGGAAATACTTAAGTTATGAAAAATATTCAGTAAATAAAATATAAAATATCGTTGTAAATATTAGATACCTCAAATTTAAAAAAGGTTTAACTGAAATTCAATAATCTATGACTCATTTTCATATTCAATCCTGAGAATAATCAGTAGCTTGTTTTAAGTTTTTAAACTGAACATCGCTACTTACTGAGCCACTCTTATTAATCTCACAGCAGGATTGTCTACTGATCAAAAAAAAAAAAAAAAAAAAAAAAAAATCATCAGATCCTTGTCAGAATCGAAGCTTCAATTCATCAGATCCATCTCCCTCACTATTCAGTCATATTCACTCTAAAATGCGTACCAGAGTGCGTCGTTCTGAACCAGACTAATTTAATAAGTACGCTAGTCTTTATAGGTTGTTTGTAAAGTTGTTCAGTACTTAATACATCTCTCTTCGCATCACACTGCTTATAATTTAAAATTTGATCACATTAACTTGTAATGTGGCCTTATTTTATTTTCCCAAATAAACTTTGCTACAAAAATGTAAGACTAACAAAGTAACTCATTTTAGTTTGAATGTCTCTGTCCTCATTTATTGTTAAATTTTATTTCTTGGTCTATCACAGAATCGTTATGGGATTTCATTAGAATTTTACAATACTTTCTTCATGTACAGTATAACTATATTTAAATCCTGTAAAAATATCATTAAACTCAGATCTGTAAATCTTAATTCAGAAAATCCACAAGTCCATGAATTTAAAGAGATCGGATTGATGATCCCACTTAAACTAATTAGATGTTAGGAACACTCCACCTCCTTAAGTTGTGCTCCTCAAGGCAGCACGTGCTTCTCATCTTATGTAATAGGCGGACTGTTGAAAAGTTATTAGATCTGTATAGTATGAAGCTGAGAGTGTTTAACTTAAAAATATTTGCGAAACAGAAGTAGCAGATCTGAATTAAAATAAAAATCTGAAAATCCTTTTAGCTCAAAATTATTTTCCTCAGTTGATCCTTGTAATATTGTTTTAATGCGACAAGACACGACGATGTCTCGAGATTGTTAAGGTGTGAGTGGAGCTCCCAGAGAAGGTTGTGGGGGGGGGGGGAGAAAGGGGTTTATTCAGAGAGATTAATGAGTATGCTGTTGTAAGTAAACGATGTAATGGAGAGGGCGAGAGATGCTTGGCTCAATAAAAACTCATTAACACCTCAGATTGTGTTTCTAAGATATTTATAGCTATTTTCTTGCCATTAAAATTTTTATTTTATATTGATGTTTTTTCATAAGGTTTTTATCTTGAAAATTAATGGTACTTCAATAGCCTTGTAATCTAAATAGGGCTATTGCCCAGTACTTTTACAGTAAAACCGTGTATTATATATGTATAATATGAAGCTCAAAAATATTATGTTTAAAATTGTTTGCAATATAGAGGTAGCAGATCATAAATAAAATTAAAATAGGAAAATCCTTTTAGCATAAAATTATGTACCTTAGCTGATCCTCTAGTAATATTATTACTATTATAAAATTATTAACTAATTTGCATATTTATTACTTTACTGATTAGTGGTTGTAACGTTGAGTTCTCAGTAACTAAACCCCGTCTTCATGACTTAGGTGTAACAATTTAGATAATTTGATTTATATTTGTCGAAACTGTCCAAATTATCGGCTGTCACTACGGTTTCGGCCAATGGTCCTATATCCCTTACAATAAGGGCCAGTACACTTCTTATAGAATACTACAATTTGGTTACAGTATTGTTGGAATCCTTTTAATGGTCAGCTGTGACAAGTTTGTTTGTCTATTTAAAAGCTGACTTTCCAAGTACTTCAATTCATTTTTTTAATAAAGGAATTATTTTCTTCAGAACTTTAAGTTTAGAGGAATGGTGTGAATGAAAAATAATAGGGGGATTTATTATTTAAACAATGTTAAGCTTATTTGTTGACAATCAATTGAGAAAGGTTTTGTCTGTGCTACAGTAATATGTTTATTTTTATTTACTTATACACACTTAAGATAAAGATATCATAAGTTTGTGAGAAATGATCAAATACAAAATAGCAATGAGATATTGTGCTTACAACCGGGTTTTTCTTTCAACAATTAATTAAACAATTTTACATGGACTTTGGCAAACCCCAAGAAAAAAACATGGCCAATGAAACAAATTAAAGTTGCATAATACAAGTTAATAACATGAAAACAAACAACAAAATAAAAAGTATTGAATGTAAAATGTCAGAAAATTTTACATTACATTTCTTAATTGGAAACTATATCAAAATGAAATCCTAATTTTTTAAAGTCATAACTTAAAAATGGTTTTAGAGATAATTTATACTAGATTTTTTATATTTTGGTATTTTAAATCAGTATGATAATCCATTATAACGTTAATATATAATTCAAACATATACAAAGAAGTTAAGGAAGTAATTTCGCGGTTCCCGAGGTGTGGTAAACGACTGCTGGAGTGCTGTGTATCGCTGTCACTAGTGAATGGAAACTCATTACCCTTTTTAAAGAAGAGAGAGAGACAGAGTTGTTCAAAGGCCAAGGCTGCTATAAACACGCAGCTCTTACACAACTGGTCCGAGTTTTACTTATTCTTCTATCTTATTTTTTTATTTTTTATTTGAAACAAAATTGCCTTAATACGTTGCGAAATACTAGAGCTAGACTTCATAAGTAAAAAAACCCTGTTATACCTTTTATTTATCTCTGTAAAATATATTTATGAAGTAAAATACGTGCGATGGATTGAGTTTTAATTTTCTTTGACTGATGTTCAATCGGTTTTCATTTTATTTATGATACACTTGGATAATATTGTGAATTCACTTTAAGACACAACATTATCTTATCAGAAACTTGGTTATTAAAGTAAAAGATTAATTTCTCCATCCGAATTTCTACACCTGATACCATTCAGAATATAATTTATAGTAAAAACAAAATAAGCAACACGGCTTCAGGGGCTGGCGTACTACTATAGAGTGAGCATTCTGAAAATATATGGATGTTATTTCATTAAAAATAGTTTTTTTTCTCACAGAAATTTTTTTATCAGTTTTTATAATCATAACAAAAGTATTTTAAAAATTGTCCAAATTCAATACTTGCTTTTACAGAATATGAAATGTTGCAAATTCTCAGAAATGATGCTCTACTTTTGTTAGGAACTTTTCTTTATCTGCTAAAATTGTAAAGAAAATATTTTCTACAACTTACAGAATAACAAAGACAGATAAACAAGTTTTGTTAGAAAGGGACAGTGTTATCCAACAAAGCTACAGTATAAGAAGACGGATGGAGTGTTGAGTCGCTTTACTTGTTGCTGAGTGTAGATTTTCCAGTAAGATATCGAAGAGGAATCGATCTACTTCTAAAATACAATTTTATCTCTGAAATGTAATTCGGAAAATAGTGAAGTATAACATTGTTGTCAAAACAAAGTCTGAGCAACTTCCTTTTCCCGAAGGTGTTTATACAGTATAAAGATGTTTTTTATGACACGGAAGTGTTAGTTCTAAAATCTAGTCTCTTATACTCTATCTTCTTTTTATATAAAACATCGATTTCTTATGATAGCAAGGTAAGTAATATTTTTACCATCAGGAATAATGTCAAGAAGGTTTAATAAGTAAAATAAAAGTAGTGTGTTTTGGTTACTTCTGGCCCGGAAGTGACGTCACCGGAAGCCACATGCCACGGCACGCAGCTTCCGGTGGGCCAGAAGTGGGGACAATAGATGTCGGGGTGGAGATGGCGAGAGCGTCGGCGGTCGGTTGAACCAAGAGTGCGCATAAAATAGAAGTTAGTTCAAAATTGAAATTCGACGGTGTTAATAAAAACTCTAATAGTTGAACGAAACTAAAAGTTAGTGTAAAACTGAAATTCAACAACCGGGGTGTTGAACTAAATTTGCGCATAAATTAAAAGTTGGTTCAAAACTGAAATTCAACAACTGGGAGTTGAACTAAATTTGCGCATAAATCAACCGGGGTTGAAGTAAAACTTCGCATAAATTAAAAGTTAGTTCAAAATTGTAATTCGACGGTGTTAATAAAAACTCTAATAGTTGAACGAAAATAAAAGTCACTTCAAACATTGCGCAGTCATAACAAGAGAGAGAGAAGGTAAATAGAAGTGTTAAGTTCCGCGGATAGAACAAGAATGAAGAATGAAACATGACGCGTCGAAATATATGCGTGACTGTAGATGCCAGTTAATGGGGGCCTAGGGCTTCCGGCCTGTCAGATGGTGAATTAATCAATGGGGGGAGTTGAGATGGCGCTCGGTTGAACTAAATTTGCGCATAAATTAAAAGTTAGTACAAAACTGAAATTCAACTTGATAATGGGGGTACGGAAAGTATGTCAAGGCCATCCCGAGTAAGTTTTAAAAAAACCTACCCCGCTACCACAGGAAATAGTTCTGAGAGTTGAACTACCCGGTGATAGCGGGATAGGTAGAAGACTCTTTTGAACTTTATTCGTAAAAACAAATACAATCAATGTGCAATACCAGGAACTATACAGGTTGAATTTTTGTGATGAACTATGGAGTTGTAGAAACAAACGCCGACGACGAGAAAAAGGTAAACGCAGAGTCCCCAGATGATGTATTTGAAAAGTTTGAAGAGACGTAACATTCCGAGTTGGTGTTCCTGTTCCATTTCCAATCGTTTAATTTCCAATTTCAATTTATCCTCTTCCATTCTAGTTACAAAGGGAACTTCATCCATCATGATTGTGTTAGTGTTTGAAATTTTAAAAGAAGTGATGTTGATAGTTCAAAATTCGAAGACGGAATGAGGAGTGAAAGCAAGAAATGTTAGTTAAATAAAAAAGTGGTGGGGGGAAAGATGAATTACAAAGAAGTGGTGGGGGAAAGATTTTGCTCTTCATTATTACCGTCAGTAGTGTCAGATGGTGCAGGAGTTAGATTTAGTAAACTGTCTTCGTCCGAACTTTCAACCTTATCACAAATAGGATAATCGTATGTTATTTCCAAATTCATTTTGATAGTTGTATAATTATCTACAAGTTCTTGTAAAATATTAAAAATAGCTTGTAACTCTTCTTTAGAGTTTATTTCAAAACTAGAATTCATCCGTGCCAATGGAGAGTTGTTCATCGTTGGAGAGTCGGCGAGTAAATGAGGAACGCCGCTAAGGGAGGGGGCTTATTTAACGGCGAGCTTATGATTAAATAAAAAGCTAAGTTCTTCTTCTTCGTCTTTTAATTCAAATATCTTAGCTGGAGTAGTTGCCTCGTCCTCCTCACTCTGTGATGATGAAGATAATTCACCAGGACGTAAATATTGAACATCAATTCTGATCCATCTCATATAATATCTATCCATCATAGCGAGCAAGTTTTGAAACAATTCTTCCATTTCTTCCCTCTCAGTTATTATATGTTGAAACCTGACGAAAGGTGTTCCCATGTTGTTAGTTAGAATGTTGGAAGTGAAATAATTCAAAGTTGGATTCAATAAGATACAAAACTTAAACTAATGGAGGGGGGAAATCTAAAAGACTTATGGTGGGGGAAATCTAAAAAAAAAACCAATGGTGGGGGAAATCTCAAGGTCATTCAATTGAAGTTTTAAAAAAGAGTGTAAAACTGAAATTACACATTCGATGGTTCAACAGGATCTGAATACCAATCCGACCTGTATTTACATCTTTTTATCATATGTGTACAAAAATCATCTTGATGAGACTTGGTGCGTTGACAATAAGCTAAATCGAGAGGATGAAATTTGAAACATCTTTGAGGACAGCATGTATGAAAATATCTTGATTTGTAAAATTTGAAAGTTCGCAATCCCGGTGGCGGTAGTTGTTTTGTTTTGCACTTGCAGTAACAAGATCCAAAAAATTCACATTTAGTGCAAGCTAACCCGTCCACCATCATTGGTCCTAAATCTGTACATTGTTGTTCACAACAGTAACGAGGTTCGTACTTGTACTTTTGTTCTTCCATGTTGACGCTGCTGAGTCCAGTGAAAGAATAAGAGTGTATAGTGTTGAATAGTCAATTTTATGTACTACAAAAAGTGGTGGGGGTAATTTCAAGGTCATCCAAACGAAGTTTTAAAAAATTATACCTTACTAATGTAAGGAAAATTGATGCTTAAGAAGTTTGTTTCTGTTTGTTTTCTTCAGACTTTTTCTCTCTCTCCGCTTTAGCCATAGCGATAAGTTCTTCAGTCGATAGTGGATGTACTTCAGGAAATTTTAAAATTAATTTAGCCTGATATCCTTCTCGGGTTAATATTTCTAAATCTTCTGTCATTTGTTCAACGGTGTTGTAATCTTTTCCATAGATCTTTCCATCAAGTTCAATCATCATTCTGTATAACATCTTTAAAAATAGGTGTTGACGCAGCGAGAGTTGGGAAGCGAATGATTAGTTATCCAAGTATCACACCCTTTTTATCAACTTGACATTGATCACGTGATTCCTTAGTTTTATTTGTTAAAAGTTATTTAACATTGGTAGTACTTGTGGAACTTGATGTTATGTTGACCAGTCGGCGATGAAGATGTTGTAGGTTGTGTAGAAAGAAATACTTCATCATCGCAGTATTTTGTTTTAGTAAACATCCTTACATTAGTAGCACTAACATCAACAGTTAAATGATAACCACCGGTAAGTAAAACTCGCATTTCGTTGGTTAAATCTTCAAGTTGTTCAAAACTCGTAATGGTGTTGGTATCGTAAGATGCACACTTGACCTTTAGGGACATGTTGAAGTTTTGTATTTAGTTATAGAGAGCGAGATGTGTACGGTACGAAAGGTAGTCGTAGACTGATGAATTTCACAAGTTGATTTTCACTTTTATTATCACACAAAATTGGGTCAAGGTCATCCCGTGGAATTTTTAAAAAAAGCAACATATTGCTATGTACAAAGACATAACAATATGTTGCTTCTTTTATTTTTTGTTTGTTTTATATCATCTTTATTGAGAAACTATTACAAACACATATATTTACAATGTTATGTACAAACTAGTTAGTAGTAGGTGTTACATGAATAGTTAGTTCAGTTGAGTTGTTTCCACTCGGTCCGTGTGAAACTAAATAGAGTGCGCCAGGTTGAATAACTCGAAGATCTTCATTTTGTAGAAGTTGTACAAACCGTTTCGGTAGGAAGATTTGAAACTTCGGTTCGTCACCAACTGTATACGGCGCCTCGCTCAATGTGCAATTAATAGCATCACCAATTGAAGTGTCCATCTTCTTGATTGTATGTATGATGTAATGTTTTTCTTCTTTTAGTTCAGAACATTTCTTCGTCGGTAAGATTGTTGATTTAGAATGAGCGTTGAATTGATCAACCAAATTTTGAAGAAAGTTCTGCGATGCCATCTTGATGTTATTGTTAATCTTCTTGTTAATCTTCTTGTTAATAATAATGTCCGTCGGAGATGTTGTCTCTTCGGAGGTTCGAGTAATACTCATGCTGCGTCATGGTAGCGCTCTCACTTTTATTACCGACATTACCCCCACCATTCTGTTGAAGGAAATTATTTAAGCGGTAGGCATTCTTCAAAGCGCACTGTGACCTTCGATGTTTAAAACTCTTTGATGAAATACAAAGTTCATTGAAGTAGCATTGGAAATCTCTATCTATTATTGCATTTATCACTTCGTTGCTTGTAAATGATTGTATCCAATTAGCTTTTTCCAATCCTCTTGTGTAGATAGTTTTGAACTCTTTGCAGTAATGATTCATAATGTGCGGCATCATGTTATAACTAATAAAACCTTCATCCCATCTTAAGTTGTGAAAATGTTTGTACAACCATTTGTTTGTAACTTTCGCTTTAGTTGTTAGTCTATTGAATGGTAATGGAGGTTTGAATAAGTAATGATAAACTACAGATGTGTTCATATCCAAAATTACTAATTCTTTTATAATAAAATTTCCATCATTTCCTCGAAAAGCTTGAAATTCAATTATACCTTTTTTAACTTCCATTATATGTGGCGCATTAGAAAACGAAACCCGTTGGTTCATGATGAAGTCTCGTCAGCAACTGACTTGTATTACAAACACGATTGTTCTTCTTTAACTTCTTGCGCTTCTTCGTCGATATTAAAGTTGGTGTGATAGTTGTTCAATTGTCTCCACATATCCACTTCTTGAGGTATTCGATTAAAAATTGAAGTATCCACGGGACCGTATAAAATTGGAACGAAAGGTTGTCTGTCCAATGTATCGATTAGATAGTCTTTGATTATTGCACTTGAAAATATTAGTTGTTTCAAATATCTGGTGACGGGACCGGTAGTACAACTTAAAGTGTAAAATTCTTCTTTAGTTAAATGTAATTTTACATCATGTCTAGTTAAATCTCTGAAGCGAACCATTTGTCCTCCACGATGTTTCACTATATCAACTTCAATATTTGATTCCAATAAACTTAATCTTGTTCTTCTTCCAAATGTGTTGTTACTCAAATAGCATTCCAAAAGATGTAAATGTTTCATAAATGATTCCCAAGAAGTTTCAGTGAATGTAACCATTTTATTTCCATGATTTAAAATAACAATCGGTGAATAATCCAATGATTTTAAAATTCCAACTGAAATACTTTTCGTCATGCATGAAGAAATGGGGTAGAAAATTCGAAGAAATACTTCTGTTAAAATATTTGATGTAATGTTAACTTCAACTTTTTTTCTTTTTACTTCTTTTTCAGCTTCTCCTTCTTCTTTTTCTTCTTCTCTCTTCTTATGTTTGTTAAACTTGAGGAACTCGTCCATTTCTCGTTCAACTTGTTTTTCGATATCTGAACTATTCTCATCCATTAGAGGTGTATTTTCTTCTCCGTTAGTAGAACTCATCTTGCGAACGATGTTTCCCATACGACGGTCGAAGATAAAATGAACTTTCCACTCATGATTTTCTCGCTTTTATGTTTTTCGTGAAATCCTTGAAATTTATACAATCACATAAATGTTTGTTTTCAACTTGTTTTTCACAAACGAAATTCTAACCTCAAAAATTGAAGCAGATAATTCTAACCTCAAAAAATCTGCAGTCGTTGTACTAATTCTTTTTAAAGTACATTCTTCACAATTCCGGTCAGCGGTGTGTAAGTAACTATTTTTTCATGTAGAATTAGACAGTATGCTGAAGTTCCATCCGCTACTGGTTGTTCAAATTCCATTTCAATTTTTATATCCACACTTGATGATTTTACCGATTCATTTTGTTTTGAACAATCGATTACAATTATCGGAGCCTTGGAATAATACTGGTCAGGTGATAATAGTGGTGTATTAGTCTTTCCATAATATGACGATTGAAATCTTGCATACATATCGTATAAAATGGAAAAACGTTTTTTGCTGGACATGACATTCAAATTGTCATACGGAAAGAATTGAGAGTTTAGAAAAACTTTACAATTCTTTATTTTACAGTGATCAAATTGCCCGGCATTTGCAGTGATAACATCTTTTCGCTTAGTTTGAAAACCGAGTATTATGTACCTTGCTCGTTCCAAGTAAGTTGATGTCTTGACGGTCCATGTTTGTCGTTCTGTCTGAGGTAGTGTAGGATATTCATGGAATTCCCAACTTCGGAATGGCATCACAATATCACGGTCAGATTTTAACTTTCTCAATAATACGATTCTATGTTCATCGGCCAATCTTACATGAGGTACTCTCCAAACAACTTTATCCAATTGTAGTTGCCATTCCAGTTTATCTTCCGTAGTTGCAGGGTCTGCAAGTATCAAGTCCTTGTTAGTTGAAGATCTGAGTAATACCAATTCTTGTTTGACATTTATTATTATTCGTTTGTAATCTTCAGCGAATCCCAAAAGCAATCGTAAAGGTACATGAAAATCAAAGTGACCGTTGGAATCCGGTGTTATAGTGTCTTTATCAGGGGCAACCCATCCGGCGTTGACTATTGAATTCTTCTCATGCGGTGTTAATGATGTTAATCCTTTCAATGTCGTTGTTATACCAACCTTTTTTGTCGAATCAACTGTCACCCCTGATATCTCATATCTTATTTCATCAAAAAGATATGCCATCGGGTTATTTATAAAAGGAACTGTTGAAGCAGTTTTTCCATCCAATTTTAATACCCGTCCTTCAATGTACAAATAACTTTCACACGGTAATGTGTAAATATCTTGTTGTTGAATGGGAATCCTTATTTCATCGTTATTGTTTAATTTTGATGAAGTGTAAGGGTTGTGCGTGTGATATTCCTTCTCCCATAGTGTTTCGTCGAATGTCGGTCCTTGAGATATATCCAGGATATCCATAGTTGTTAAGTTTCAATCCAATCTTCTGTAAAAAACGGATGTTGTCCGATGTTAACTCTTCCAATGTCGAGGAGCTACTGAGCTCCCGACTCTTCCGTTGCGGTTTAAATGATAATCCCATATTGAATTTTATGTTGCCGCTCTGATGTGTATCCGTATAGTTATTGTTTCTCCTCTAAAGTCAACACTAACACCGTCTTGATCCAATATGTTCAGTACGATGTCTGAAATGAAACTGGTGTTTAATGGTAGGTATATCAAGTTTTGTGGCTTCTCAACAATTTTAAAACCGGGAGCCACTGTTGGATAAAATGTATGTAAAATATGCTGATTCACTCCTTCTCTATACGATCCGTGTATAATATTACACGTTACATCGATACTATTTACTTTCAATATTGTAACAGTTGTATTACCTGAATGAGTAGTTCCAGGAGTTAAGATTTTCTTTTTTATTGTATCTGTAAATCCAAGTAAACTGCCAATGGAGTTTTTCAAGCTGACATCGATATAATATTTCGAAGTTATTTCTGCTTTTAAAGTATTATTGTTTCCTTTAACGGTGATATTTTCTTCTCCGAGTTGTTTCTGTAGTAATTGGTTTATATCATCGATTTCATAAGCTCCAGTAGGAAATGTAATTATTTTCAATTCTGAGTATTTTCCTGCAGCATCCATAGTTTCATAATAATGTAGTAAATTGTTTTTTCCTTCCGTAACATTGGGAATTGAGTTGTAGGTAGTCAAATCAAGTAATGCCGCTTCCCATAATCTTTCCTTGGATAGACGCAATGCTGGGAACAGCGTACTTTTCAATGTGGATGAATTTCCACTCAGTGACACTTTATACGATGACATCTTAAAGCTGACTGACACTCTTCGCTAGAAACTCCAAACATAAATGTCCACATATTTCAGTATTGTTAGGTTGTTCTCTTTTGTAATTGTAAAAAATTTTTTTGGAGTTTCGAAAATAATGTTGCAGTTCTTTCGGCGGTGGTAGATTGCCAAAACTGTCAAAGTAGTAAACGATTTGTCCGAGCTTTTTATAGCATACCCAATGAGTGCCTGGACCATAGGTGGAATCCAAATTTACTATTCCAGTTTCATTTTCCCATATTTTAGTTGGTAATGCATCTTTCATAAAAACTCCTCGAAAGAATGGTATTTTCAAACATTTTATATAATCATTTAACTGATGATTTGTTAAGGCTTTATTTGGAATTATCAATTGATTCTTTTTATTTAGTACACACGGTATGGTCTCAGGTATAAACCTGCTCCGTTTTTTACCATTTGCCAAACAGAAGTCTTCTTTACATTTGCCTTACGAGTTCTACGACGTCCTTTTTTAATGTTTCCACCTCTTTTGGGAGCGCTTCTTTTTGCAGGTCTTCCTCTGCGACGTCTTCCAGCACCAAACTTCGCTTTCGTCTTCATGGCTGTAGTTACTGCCCAAGCCGCTGCTTTTTCTGCAATACTTGCGTCACTTGATTTTACTCTTTGCCAAGCTTTTTCCGCTAGAATTTTATCCGCTATTGATCTATTTGTTGAATCTTTATACTTTGAATATGCTATATCGTGTTCTTTGCAAGCTTGATCTAATTTATTAATTCCAGGATCTCCTCTTGCTAAACGTTTTGCCAACTTAGTTCCAGGTCCACAATATTGATAACCTCCGGGCAGATGTAATTCGTATGGTAAAGCGTCTATCGCTCGATTTACAACAGCACCAACAGGAATCCGTCTGAGCAGGGATAATGCAGCTGATGTTATACCACGTCCTCTCTTGCCAATGTCCTGACGACGACTGAACGATGCGGTCTTCATTATGCTGTTTTATGCAACCAACGTCTTCACTCTATGAAATACTTTATGATAATGAATCCTTTTTTGTATATTCCATACTTAAATATTCATAAGTTTTACTAGTATCTATCAATGATTTCATCTTTAATCCATTGGTTTCTCCGAGAATCTTCGATTTTATTGTGTTTCATCGATGTTTTAATCAAATGATTATGCATATCAATAACTACATTACCTACAAGATTCATTACATACTCTATATTAGTAGCATCTTTGTCATGTGTAGGATTATCAAGATTTGTGATACGTTTACCATTACATGTATACACAGATGGATCGTTATTAGAGGTTGCTATAACTTGATTAATAGTAGCAACATCATTCGGAGCTATTCCTGCTGATATGTTAGATATTCTTTTACCTTTTCCATTATATACGTTATTTATTTTATCTAAAACTATAGTTTGTTTTAAAACAACACAATCATGATCATCTTTACCAGATTTTACTAGGGTTAAACGTTTACCTTTACACATAAAATTAACACCATCAGCTGATAGTTGTGGTACTTGTGCTAAAATAACAGCATCATGTTCTTCCGTGCCTAAACTTATATTTGACAATCTTTGACTTTTTCCATCCCACTTGTCATTTTGTAGTTGTAGTAAGGTAAACTTTTCACTTCCTTGCATAAATTCATCACCTGTCTTTGACACTACCTGATTTTGTTTAACAAAAGCGGATGTTCCTTTCTTCAAGCTTTCATTCATTTGTTTCACGGTAGCAGCATCTGATGGAGTTGAACCATCTTTCAGATTGGACAACACTTTTCCATGACAATCAATAACAGCACCATTATATAAAATACAATTATCTTTAATGTATTTTATATTAACACCATCACTTTCTTCTTTAGGATATCCAATATCGTTTATAGTATATTTATAAAAGGAAAATCCATCCTTTTTCTTTTCTGGTATTACAGAGTTCAAATAACGCTTATTGATTGTATCTGTATCCTCGGTTGGATCTGCCACATTAGTTATTTTATAATTTAAAGCATTGTACATTTTTCCACTTTTAGTCTTTTCCAACAGTAAAGCGTATTCCATCGCAGATAGAAAATAGCCTTTATTAACAACATCTCCATTGTTGACTGGTTTTGCAACGTTAATAACCCTATGAGATTTTGCATCATACAGTTGGTTGTTGTCGAGTTTTAAACTTGTAGATGTTTCCTCCTTTACTGTTTTTAAATTTGTTGCATCTCCATCTTCTTCTGGATCTTTAACAAACTTTAAACGTTTATTATTTATGTTATAGTCACCTTCGGGTGTTTGCGGTAATCCACTTCTTTTTCTGTTTTCTCCAACTTGCACTCCTAACGCGGAGTATCGTCCGAACTTGTCGACGCTCATGTTAGAACTGACACATTATACGCCTGCAACTCTTATATATCCGCGGACAGTTATACGATTATGCCGCGATTCCTGAGTTCGTCAATCAGAGCTACCCATTCATTATTTAAACCTGTATGACCGGCTTCCATGGCTTCATGTAATAGTCTCATTCTATCAACCAATTTATTGATGTCGTTGTAGTAAATCACATTCGTATTGTATAGATTTTTCATCAATCCTTTGCCAGATGTTGAAGTATCTCCTTTACTCTTTTTACCATGTTGTTCAAGAAGTGATAAATCCATAAGTGATAAAGATTTTCTTTTCAGTGGTTGTCTCACCGCTGGTGCAGTACGTAATGTTGGCAATTTTCGTGGAGGAAACAACTTTTTTATAACGATGTTATATTTTGTTGCACGTGAACGATTAATCATTGCATCCTTTAAGTAGTTTCTTTTATGAGCGTTAGTATTTTGTAAAATCTCCTTAAAAACACTTAAATCCTTGGATGAATATCTTAGTGGTATGTTTTTAAAAATTAATTCATATAGTCCTTTTGTTCCTTTATATTTATGCTCACCAATAATGATGTAATCGTCTTGTGTTATTTCAAGCTTTGAATCGCCGATCTTTAATTCATTTCCATCAATTCTTGCTCCGTATACGTGTGATCTACTCAAATTCGGGTTTGATTTCATGTCATGTAGCATTTTCATTATATATTTTCTTCCAAGAGGTCCATGTTGTAATATATCGCTACTCAATTGAGTTAAATTTGGAATAGATTGTTCAGCTTCAGGTATTGGCTGTTCTTCTTCCTTTTCAACAATTGGTTCTTCTTCTTCTTTGGTTTCTTCTTGCTCACTAGCACTTGTATATGAATCATCATCTTCTTCTTTTTTTAATGCTTGTACTTCTTGTTTAGAAACTGGTAGTAAAACATCTCCTTCATAACGAGGTTTACCAATAGTTTCTGATATCTGTTTTAAAGGTTCCGTAATAGGTTTAAATGTAGTCTCTAGAAATTCTTCTCTTTCACTTAAACCCATCCTCAATGCACGATTCTTCATCCTAATAGAACCACTGAGTGATTTTATTTCTTTCAATAGTTTTTCTTGATTCACCATGTTTACACTGTGAAGTTCAACGTGTAACTAGATGTAGCATCGGTAGTTCAACGCATAAATACAAATTTATCCAACCCTATACGATATCTAACATTTTTAATATCTTCTTCCTTCATAATAACGAGAAAGCCATATTTCTCATTCCATGCTTTGCCACACATTTCTTTAAATTTCTCAAATGGCATATCCGCATTTACATGATCATTGTATATATGCTTTAAATTTGTTTCATCTTGCTTAAAGATAATCAACATATTTGCATTATCTCTTATAAGTTGTTTTGGAATTTTACTGTATGTTTGACCAATATAAATGCTATCGATATTATGATGTCTTCCCATAGCGAAATAATTCCTTATAGTGTCGTGATTTTCACAAGACACATCGTCAAAAATAAAAATAGAAAATGGTTTTGCTTCATTTGGTTGCATAATTGTTTCACTGGCATTAAACTTGTAGAAATTCACTTCAGGTACACTTGCAAGTACTTTATCCAATAATTGATATTTCGGTTGTTGCAATGATTTTGAAAAAATGTATATATTGTTAAAGCGCAATCCTTTAGGATTAGTTATAAGGTTAAAAACAACATTTGTTTTTCCACAATTTGAAGGACCTGTTATTAAACATCTTATCGTATTTGGTAGTAATTCACCATGTTTACCATGATTTAACCTATCATTGTCAACCGTCAATTCATCAATATTATTGATATTAAATCGATCTTTTTGTTGTACAATCTCCATCTTGTATCAAGGTTAAACACACAATGAGCTATTAAATTACTATACCAAGTCTTTTGAAGGAATCCAAGAGTCTTCACTTTTATCGAATCCTAACCACCGGACTTTAACCATATCCTTTTTCCTTTGTAAAACCTTCTCAACAAGATATACATCACCGACTGTTGATTTCAACAATTCATGTCCGTAGAATCCACCTTGAAGTAATTCACCCTTGTTATCCTTTAATAAGTAAGTTTCAGGTATAGTTGGTTGCACTTTATAAACTGTAAATACTTCATTAGTCCAATTTGGTAGATATCTTTTACTAAATACACCTTTGTATTTGCTTATACGAACTTTATCGTTGACTTCAAACTTTTTTGGTTGCAACTTTTCCAATTTAGGTGTTGTATTATTTCTGATGCGTTGTAATACAACCTTAGCATTAGCACTGTTTACTTGGATAGGTTTCATTCCGATGGTACGATGATATTTGTTGTTATACTCTTTTATAAGTTGTGGTAATATGTCATACCACACGTATGATCCTCGTTTTGAAAATTGTTTGTACATCGCTCCTTTCAATGTTCTATTGAATCTTTCAATTATTGAAGCTTTAACTTCAGAATTTGTAGAATAATGATTTATTTGATATTTCTTCATCAAAGCTCCAAAGTCTTTATTAAAATATTCTTTTCCATCATCAGTCTGTAGATGTTTGATTTTGAATTTATTTCTTTGTATCGTTGTTTCCATAGCTTTCGTAACACTTTTACCAGTCTTATCCTTCAATGGTAAAGCGTCAGCTATTTTTGTAAAACAGTCTATAATTGTTAAAATATATTTAAAACCTTTGTTTAATTTACTGTGCGGTATCATTTCAATGAGATCAGCTTGATAAAGATCATTCATTCCCTTAATAATTGTACTTCTTCTTGGAAATCTTCTTCTTGCTGGTTTATGTAGTTCATTTACAATCTTGTCCTTCACACTTTCCATCTTCAGGTGTTGCTTGCACACCGCTTGTAAAAATACTGATCCGTAGAATAGTTCATTCTCTTTTATATCGTTTTGAATATAGATCAAGACCATTTCATATTAGTGTAAAAAGAAAGAATATAGCATTGGGCTCGCCATATCCTCTTTTCTTTACAGAAAGGAAAAAGGAAGAAGGTAGAGGACGAAGAATAGGTTTACTGGTCGATAGGATTTAGAGAGTAATGTCCAAATGGCAGAGTTCTTATGTTGTCTTCAAGGATGTATCTTTTGTCATCCTTATAGCTCAATGCCGATTTGGTTTGCTTCACACTGAAAAGACGATGGTTGAAGCTTCTTATGGTGTTAAATGTTGCAGTTGTTTCAACATTTTCAAACAAACATCTTTTATAATGTTCAAACTGTACGTTCTTCTTCAGGAAAGAGGTTTTTATTCCTTTGGCTTTCTTCGTAACTTGATGTTCGTTCCTTTCGTTTATGTACAGTTGAAACGAATACAGTTTGGACATCAATGCTACAATTTCCATCATTGGCACACCATTTGTTTCATCTTTAAATTTTCCCAATACTTTCTTGTTTCTGTCGTAGTCGTAATTTGGATGGTCCTTGGGATAATCGGAAAAGTCAAAATCATCTTTATACATAAAGGTGCGTAGAACTTCGTACATGTCATTTGTTTTAATCCAGTAAATTAGTGCATCCGTATCCATATATGCAATACCAATGTTCTCTCTTCCATAATAGTTAACCATCTTCTTATAATGAAACTCGTACATGTGTGTTTTGGAAATATCCAAGATTGACATTCCTAGATACAAAGGACGATCCATTGTAACTGACTTCTTGTTCATGGAAATAAGAACTAGATTTTCATTAATAATTACGGATGTACCAAAGTTTGGTTGTTGCACTAATTTCTGTAATTTTACTGGATCAGTTACCAATTTGATATCCTTATGTTTCCTTTTGTTTTCCAAAGTCTTGCCAAATATTGCGTTGTTCATTAGTTTGAAGAAATCTTTTTGAAAACTTGATGTAGCGGCGGCTCTTCTTCTTGTGTTGTTGTCAATGTACGGTTTTAACCAACAAGATTGAGAGAATTGTAGTACTCGATTAATTTTTGTAATTCTCAATCCCAAGTCTAAGGCCTGTTGTATCATCCAGTAGTGTCCAACATACCGAGACTTGTCGGTTAAAGTCATCATTAATTTCGGCCATCTTCCAGTTGGAGAAATTTCGGTCTTCGGAAGAAGTGGTAAATCATAATGTTGATCGTGAAGATGTTCGGGATATTCAAAATCGACGTCAAAATATAACCTGTTTCACCATGCTTCGGTATATCCATTATGTTTCCAATTGATTCAGGATCTATCCATTTGAAATTATCATATGGAAGGGGATTCGACATTGCCCATCCGTATAAGTTATTTGCATCGAAATAACCCAGAAATGTTGTTGGTTTTGATGCATCATAATCGGGCAAATACTTGTTGTTTGCCCTGACATGTCGTGTTACACTTTGCGTCAATCCTCCTCGAACTCCTGACTCTAACATCAAAACCATATCTATATCTGTAAGAAGTTGTATTTTACAATTTGTCTCTTTCAACATGGCTTGCCACGCTAGTCCAGGCGAAGTGTACGAATGAAGAGGGTCCAATCCATATGCTGCAAAACACGTATTTCTAAATTCTTCCATCACATCACATAATAAAGTCACATCTAGTTTAACATAAAAATCTGAATATTCTCCCAATGTTCTAAATCCTAATTCGTTCCATACTTTGCATGCGTGATTATAATCATCTTGAGATATATCCATGTCGTACAGTTTACTTTTAAATTCTTCTTTTGGAGGTAATGATGTTTCATTAAATCTTTCTAAACTGTCTATGTAATCATATGGAAAAACACCTTTTCGAAGTACCAGATCCAGTTTGTCGTTGTTTACAATCTTCTTCGTTTCGATTAAATCTTGTTTCCTTAGGTTTTCAGAAAGTTTGGACAAACTCGACGGCATAAATCGGTAGGAGTCCAAGAATCTTAATTTGAGGTTTCCAACTTCTTTGGAAAAACTTATGAACTTTTCTGAAGTTTCAGCTAACACATCGATTTTACCGTCGTCTCTTCCTAATTCGGGTATTATAAAATGAGCGTCGTACCCACTGAGGTTATGCAGAACCACAGGAATAAATAGTGGTAAACGATAGCTCAAGTTGCATTTATTACAAGCAGCACCCCTGTAATAACCTGTGAGGTGGTCGTGATCTTTAACTTTGTAATTCTCAATAGTAAAATCATTTTTGCACAAGAAACAGCGAGTTGCATTTTCATGTTGAATTTCTTCTTCTTCGTCCATCGGTTTCATTGGTACAATATTTGTATATAATCTTTGTGCATTTCCAGCTATTGAATATAGGTGATCAAGAAATATTTTTTCCGCATTTTCACCACGATATACTAGAGGTTCTGAAGTTAATCCATATCTGTTTAAATGTTCTTCTGATAATGTTGATTTGACCACTAAACAAAAACTGTTTGGTTTGTGCATTTGATACTTTACACTTTTTCTTGCTTCGCAATTTTCTTCTTCAACTGGAACAAGTGTTGATTCAAAATCCGCATACACAACTAAAGGGATACGGTATTGATGATGAACTTTTTCAAATGAAACGAATGCTCTGTTTTCCGCAGGTAAATTAATCTTTGCTTCATAATTATTGTTACATAATCTTTTGTGCTCTTGTAACCATTCTCTTCCTTGTCTTCCTTCTCGTTGAAAATTAAAACATCTCTTGCAAATCAACTTTTTGTTTCTATTTTTTGAAAGTTGCTTGTTAACAAGACGATCGAATTGCTTTATGTACACATAGTGAGACACATCTCCTCGTGTTAATAGTAGTAAATCCGTATGATCTGGTAGTTCTTCTTTTGCAATACGTAAAGGATACACTTTGTTTGAACTATCTAATGCAAAAACATTGATAGACGTACCGGGATTTTTCTTCTCAAATTTTGATATATCTTCTAGTGATACAGGATAAGTAATTCCTTGAAAATTGTACTTATTTCTTTGATTTTCATATTCCTGGTCAGGTCTATACGCATTATTTGGTACAAATTTAGCTGTCATTGCATAACGAAAACATTCATTGTCTGCATTTCTAACATTAATACAAGATTTTGTATCTTCAATACTTTTAGGCAAAGGAATGTAACTAGATCCCCTTAGTCCATATCCGTGTTTTTGATCTCTTATATCTAATCCTTCAATACTTGAAAGACTCCATCCGGATCCTCTTCCTTCATGTTCCTGAATTTTCGTTAATATTTCTTCTATACAGTTCTCTACTATTGAATCAATGTTTGAACTTTCCATGATGGTTCGGTTTTTTGTTATGAATCCTCTTGGTGATAATTCTTCTTGTACATTTGTACATTTATAAACATAGCTTCTAGTAGTAAACTAAATTTAAGAAAGTTCAATCTTTTCAATTCTTCTTTTAAAGTTTTACTTACGATTGGTTTTGCTTCTCTAATAAATTCTTCTAAGTTCAAGTTTTCATTTTGAATCTTATGATGCATTACTACCTTACCGGGTAAAGCAAATACTTGTAGATTCGGTAAAGTAGTTGAAGATGTTGCTGTTATTTCTTCTTGTTCTTCTTGTTCTTCTTGTTCTTCTTGTTTTTCTTCTGCGTTGTTGTGAATTAGTTCTTTATGACAGTCTAATAGAATTTCATCGTGAAACGATTCCGAACATTTATCACAATGATACATGTTGAGATGTTTACTCTTCGAAATTTCGCCGAGAAATGAAATGGGCTCTCACGGTCCCGCTTTTATAACGGTTCCCCCACCACTATTTCATCTTCTTCAATACCCAAGGAAATCAAACGTTTTCAACAAAATATTAACCTTCTACAAAATTGATTGTCCATTTATATTTTTTAATACCAGTTTGAATTTTCAATATTTTCCTTGTTTAACTATTATTTCTTTATATAACATTATTCACACTTTCTACTTCGAGCGTTTTGCTACTATCATCTCTTTATTCCATTTTAACAATCTGCATAAATACAAGTTCATTTGTCGCGCCGACTCACTATAAATCCAGCTTTCGTACAGTACACATCTCAACGACTAAATTACAACATGTATTTCAATATGAATTTTCCTTATACAAATACTATTTCAATAACTTCACAGCAAAACAAAATTCTAACCTCATAAACTTGATAGGAAGATATTCTAACTTTTAATTCAACCCCGGTTAACCCTTTTAGTGCTACAGCGTCGCTGACAGCGACGCCATATTTAGCGCCTTTAGTGCGAGCGTCGCTGTCAGCGACTCCGCGTATTTCATATATTACTTCATACCATTTTTACTTTACTGGCCGCTAAACGAGCCAAAACGATCCCAAACAACCAATCTACTAAAATCTACATTATTTCGCCCACGTACTGTCCCGAGACGTCATTTGTTTACATTTGATCTTGTGTTTTCGTCGTTCGCTATTCGTCTGCTAGTTTCAAAACAAGTTGTGATTTGAGCTCTTCTGCGTATCATTTTATGAGTTGTTTGGTAGTTATAAATGATTTTACCTGTGAAATTTGTGTTCTCAGAAGTACAATTAGTAATTTTCATACAAATGTAGTGAGCCAATTTTTGTGATTACCATTTTAGCTGACCTAATAAGTGCGCCTTGAATCTAGTGTCAGTGCGTAATAACTTGACGCCTCCGGTTAGTAAAAATTGTTTTCGGAGGTGTGTTTGAAAATAAAAGAAAGTGTTTTGTTGTGAAGTAAGGTTTTCCAGAATAACTCTTGTGCTCTATTATTAGTCTAACCTTTCTTTTTTCTTTCTAACCTTACATATTTTTGCTCTTCACAGACTTGGCCTAGGCCTAGGCCCAAGTTCATAATTTCTGTAACCTCCTTTCTTTATGGTGTCTATTTCTTATTGACTTTGTGCATGTGCATGAACTCTTGTTGTTTGTATTAGTTATAGTTAGTGTATTATTTAGGCCTAAAATATTTTTTTGAAATGGATCGCAAAAACTTTGCTGGTGATGATGATAGGCTTAGAGATCTAATAAATGACATGAGCAGCGGGAGTGACAATGGCACAATAGATATGTCATTTATTAGCGAACATGATGATGACGCATTCATAGATGAAAACGTAGATGACATTCCAACCACTGATGATGATGATGACGATGATGATGAAATTCCCAGTGAGGCAGATAACACTTTTGGCGACAAGGACTATGTTCCATCTGAGCATGAGGATGACGACGACGACGACGATGATGATGATGATGATGATGATTGTGATGATGTTGATTTTGTTTCATCAACTCCAAAAAAACCGAAATTATCTGCAGTGTCTCCAGGTACATTTTACAAACCAAATCGCAGCCAGAGGCCTGATTGGTCTTTTATACAGTTGAGTCCTGTGAGGCCTAGACCTGATCCTGAGGAAGAAATTAACGATGGTGCACCTCCAGCAAACCCTGACAACCAAACGTCTAGGTCTATGATAGTGCCCCTAACTGACCTTGAAGAAGAAATGGTGGATGAACCTCTCCCAGTGGAAGAACTTACCCCTCCTGTGGTAGGCTTAGATGCTCAACAAGGTCCAGCGCTTCCTCTAGATCTGGGGCCTGGGGCAAATGAGATAAATGAAACTGATGATGGATGGGAAGAGATTGGGCCCGAGGTAGATTTTCCTCTTCGTCCCGTTACATACCACGAGATTCCTGGACCCAAACACATGCCACCAGCAGATTCTCCTCCAATAAAATATTTTAACTTGTTCTTTACATCATTGTTATTTCAGAGTATTGTAAGAGAAACTAATCGATACGCAAATCAGTGTTTGGAGCGATCTGAATTCAAAGACCATTCTAGAGCAAAGAAATGGCTTCCTACATGTATTCCTGAAATCAAAGGCTTTATTGCTTGCATCCTAAACATGGGCTTGATTAGGAAACCGACTATCTTTTCTTACTGGTCAACTAGTCCAGTATTGGGAACTCCATGGTTCAGGGGAATGTTTTCAAGAGACAGATTTCAGCTTTTGTTAAGATTTTTTCATATTGTAAACAATGATGTCATTGCTCAAAGGCCATTTGACCCCTGCGCTAAATTTCAACCTATAGTAGATCATGCAAATGTGCTTTTTAGACACTACTATACACCACATGAGCAGCTCTCAATTGACGAGTCACTTATTGGCACCAAGTCCCATACCGTTCTACAACAGTACCTTCCCAAAAAACAACATCACCGATGGGGTGTAAAAGTATGGATGTTGTGCGACTCCGTTGTGAATTATGTCTTGGGCTTTTATGTGTACAAAGGAAAAACTGCAACAACTAATAATGAAAAAGAAGAACAAAAAGAATTTGGACAAGGATATGTAGTAGTAAAAAAATTGCTGTCACTAGGTAATTACCTAAATAAAGGATTTCATGTGTTTACTGACAACTTCTTCGCTTCAATCCCTTTGGCCTCAAAATTATATGAGCTTGGCACGTACTACACAGCAACAATTAGAGCCAATAGAAAGGGACTTCCAGAAGCAATAAAACCAAAATTTGATGTGGGGGTATCAAAATTTTTCAAGAAGGGGTTTTTGTTATTGTGTGGCCATAGAGACAAAAAATCACAGAAAAAGCAGGTCTTATTGATCTCTACTTCTTCTCAGGCCACCAGTAGTGAGGTAAGGCGAAGGGTCAGGAGACAGGCTGGTGAACAGGTAATAATGAAACCTGATGTGATACTAGAATACAACAAGTACATGGGAGGCATAGACATTTCTGACATGATGGTGTATGCTTACCTCGACGAGCGTAGAACAGTAAAACTTTGGAAAAAAGTTGTTTTTAGTATTATGTCAAGGATGGTTTTGAACTGTTACATTCTTTACAAAGAAAATGTCAAATTGAATGGAAATGGAAAGCCAATGACTAGATTCCAATTTATGGAACGCCTTGTGCATGATCTTGGCAAGGAGTGGATGGTTACAAAATCCCAAAATGTGGCACCACCAGCTCAGCCTAATGTGGCAAATCAACTCCAAAATTACTTTGGAGTAGAAAAACTACCAGATCGCAAGCTGAGACTGTGTAAGGAGTGTAGCACTCCAAATATAAAACACAGATCAGCATTTATTTGTGTACGGTGCAAAAGAGGACTACACCCTGAGTGTATCGACAAGCACAAATGCTAACCTTTTGTAGCCTACAGTGAAAAAAAATAAAAAAAACTCTAGATGAGCCTATGTAAATATTTATTGTTTTGTTTATTGTAGTTTGTAAGCCTAATTTATTTGAAAAGTAAAAGGAAAAATATTTATAAAATGAACCACAGTGAAGTGAATGAACTTATTTATTTTATTCATCAAGAGACTTTTCTTTATTCCGTTTCCAAGGAAACAACAAGAATAATAAAAGGTAAACAAATTTCAACTACTGCATGATTTATTTCATTTTATTTTGTTCAATTATGTAGCTTTCTAACTTAGTATAAATGTTTTGGGTAAAAATTGAATGCTGGGATAATTTCATACAATTTTTGTAATAAATTCAATTTTGTCAAAATACGGTTTGCGCTTATTTTTTTTTCATAAAAATTTTATTTTTACTCCTAAGAGGGTGTTTTTTTATGAAAATGTTCAGTACAATATGCTCTTTTTAGTAACACACATACAAAGAATGACTAAAATATTCCAAGACTTCTAATTTCATGTCAAACTAAAAAATTTGGATTTTTTCAAAAAAACTTTTTATTTTACATCTAATACCACAAATTTGTAAAACATATTTGCAACAAATAATTAGTCAGTACTAATAGAACAGTTAGTCATCTACAAAATGAAAGAAGTTTGGTCAAAATATCATAAAAATTAGAGGAGATATAAGAGTTTTTATCATAACTTGCGTTTTTCATGAAAATGCCTTAGCATTTCTCACTATGGCTGTGGGTATTGGGCGTAGCACTAAAAGGGTTAATTTATGCGCAAATTTAGTTCGACCAACAATTGTTGAATTCCTTATACAAATACTATTTCAATAACTTCACAGCAAAACAAAATTCTAACCTCATAAACTTGATAGGAAGATATGCGAACTTTTAATTCAACCCCGGTTAATTTATGCGCAAATTTAGTTCGACCAACAATTGTTGAATTTCAGTTTTGAACTAACTTTTAATTTATGCGCAAATCTACTTCAAACCCTCACCCCACAAACTTGATAGGGAGAATTACATTAATTTGATACTTATTTCTACCGTTACACTAGCTCCATTCTCAAAAAGATATAAATAAAATGGTCCTGGATACTGTTCTTTTTCACGTCCTGCATGTTCCTTAATGAATTCGTAAGCCAATCTTTTTGAATATTCATTATGATACACTTCTCTTACATAAACAAGATTTTTTTCTTCCAGAAATTTCGCTTGAACTAATGGTATTTTGCTTACATCATCCGTGTCCATCAGAGGTAGCTTGTAGGTGAAAGTATTTGGCGGTAGTTTTTGCGGTTTATCAAGTAGAGAACAAAATTTTCTATAGAATTTCTGCTCAGTGTCTGTAATACTATTAAAAGACAAAGTGGTAAGCATCTTGACAGCACAAGGTGCAAGTACAGACTAGAAACCTGGAGGTTCATAGCCCGCCTTTTATGAGTTTTAAAAATGGGGAGGGGGAAGGAATAAGGATTGGGAAGGGATAAGGTGTAGGGTGGGGGAAGGGTAATTTGGTTATTAAACCACTTGCGCTGTAAAATAGCCACCAACATCCACACTTTGTTCGTAGCACTCCTTCATTGTTTGCGCCCACTGCCGCATGCGGTCTCTATCATTTGGTGTTACAAGAAAAGAATTACAATCATCATACAATATAAAAGAGCCGATTCGTACGTAAGATCCTGAATCCAACCATTTATGAGCTTCAGACATAAATTTTTCTATTGTATCGAATGGGAATTGTGGATCAATTGCTATAACTTTCAGTTCTTCACTAATTTTAACGCTATAATAATCATCTTCGTCATCATCTTCACTGTCACTGTCGTTATTTAAAGTGTCTTCAGGTTGTTCAAAAACATCAGAAATTTCGGAAGAACTGAAATTTTCACTAAGACGAGGAGGCATTTTTAAAGCAAGTAATATTGTAAAGAGCAGAGACGAAACAACAAGAGTGGCGTGTAGAAGCGGAATGAGGAGTGAACAACGCTTGATCCGCTTTTATAACGGTATGCTAATGAGAGGGGTAACAGCTGGCCGTGACCGATTATTGATCGGGGAGGTGGGGGGAAAAGAAGAAGAGGGGGTATTTATTTTAAATAATTCGCATAACTTTTGACTCAAATAAGATAACCAAATTCTTCTTTTACTAAAATGTTCGTCTTACATAGACGTTTTCAATGATGTATCGCTTGTCGTAATCGATCAAACCATTATCGAGTTATAGCCATTTTAATTTTCGGGGGGGGGGGGTTCCGCTTGAATGAACACGGGGGAGGGGGGGGGGGATTTAATCTCCATTTTTTATGGGGGGGGTTCCGCTTGATTGAGCACGGGGGGGGGGGTTCCGCTTGAGTGAACACGGGGGGTTCCACTTGGGCGCTCATGCGGAACCGATCTTCTCACGAGATAGTCGTTATGTGATAATGAAGGCAAATGTTCATCGCGCCGCGACCACTAATTAACTCGCATTCGCGGTGTTCATATCTTTCCTACTCATTACATATACGTTTCCTACTTCATTATTTCAAGACTAATTAACTTGCAAAACAACAGTCTCTGTCTTTGAATGCTGATGAGATTTCATTACTACCATTCTTTGCACGCTATATGAAGCTACACCGGCAAATAATGCAAGTCGGAGAGGTCATATAACTGTACAACGGCCTCAGAAAAGTAGGTCACGAGACTTAGAGTGCTAAAAAATAATGGGGGAGAAACACAACGCTATAACGCATTGTGTTTCTCCCCCATTATTTTTAGCAAAATTTGGAAAATCTATGTGAATTTTCTTTGTACGCCCCCACCTTGTAATACCATCCATTTTATGCCTGAGGAGATAGTCTTTAGAGTCTAACTCATAAACGGATTTTTCTTTACGCAAGGATTCAATAACTTTAATATTATATTTCTTGCCGTTACAATTTGCTAAAATGTGTTCGTTGTCAATAACACTTTCAAAAAAATATAGACAACTTCTCTTAATCCTATTTCCTTTCACAGCAATAATTTCGGATTGGTATTCAACAGTGGGGGTTTCCGTCAGTTGTGGTTCGGAAAGATGTTTTACGACATGTACACGGCAGAAACGTTCGTTCTTAACACATTTCCTCCCACAAGCTGATCCTTTCTTAATTCCCCTAGTGAGCACTTCAGGGCAAGTAGTGGGACGGCTAAATGCCCTACGACGCTCTTCTTTTAATAATTGGAAACGCTCTGAAGGAGCAGACTTAGGAGCAGGTTTAAAGGATTTATTTTTTGGATAGGCGTGGTCTTTATGCATAGTAAGTGGTGGGGTAGGAGGCAATGGTGACAGTGGAATGACAGGTGTACTAAGACGATGAAGCAAGGTTTCAAATGAAGGGGTATTAGGACGGTGAGCTGGCTTTTGCGGTGGCGGAATGTTAGTTGAAGGCGGTGTGGAGTCATTTGAAGACGAAGGCGGTGAAAATATGCTGCGACGTATGGTATTGTTGGCCGGGGGAAGAGGAGCTCCAGAAGTTGAAGGTTTCGAGTCTAGTTGCTTCTTATACCAGTCGGGAGCATTTTTCAAGCGAAGAGTTTTCTTGACTGGAGTTGAAGCCGTAGTAGAAGTAGAAGTTGAACTTGTAATAGAAGAGCAGGCTGTAGTGGAAGTTGTAGTCGGCAGGGATGACATCGTGGTAGTTCTGTTCGCAGTTCGCAGCGTAACGTCTGGAATCAGAATGAAACGTTAGCCGTGGTCGATGCGTCTTTTATAACGGTATGCTAATGAGAAGGGTTAACAGCCGTTAAGTGGGGGAAGGTGGGAGGGAAGGAAAGAGAGGGGGTATTTATTTCAAATAATTCGCATAACTTTTGACTAAAATAAGATAACTAAATTCTTCTTTGACTAAAATGTTCGTCTTACATAGACCTTTTCAATGATGTATCGCTTGTCCTAATCCGTTAATCCATTATCGAGTTATAGGCATTTTAATTTTCGGGGGGGGGGGGAGGATTTAATCTCCATTTTTTATGGGGGGGGGTTCCGCTTGAGTGAACACGTTGGGGGGGGTTCCGCTTGAGTGAACACGGGGGGGGGGGGGTTCCGCTTGAGTGAACACGGGGGGGGGGTTCCGCTTGAGTAAACACGGGGGGGGGGTCATTGACCCTTCCGAAAGTGGGTCAAGGTCATTCAAGACTTATAAAGAACCAAGGTGATGGGAACAGTAGTAACTGTTCCCACCACCCTGTTTGCCTAACGGTTCCCACTCCCAACCCACTAGTTACGTTCTGCGAGGGACATCGACGCAATTTTTTTTGGTCCGTCCGCATTTAAGCCTAACGTCCCGGCCCGCATTTAAGCGTAACCACTAATTACAAGGGAAACTGGAACAGCTAATGCAGAAACGCAACTCTAACACCCACCCAAGCTAATCCCACCCATCATATTCCTAAACAAAACGCAAAAAACCTAGTCCGCTACCTACAGATGTCCCACCCCTTCTAAGTGAAGTTCAACCGAACTTCTGAATTTACAGTTAATCTACCCCCTATCATCTAGCTGAAAGGCAAAACAACAACATTAATTATTAATACCATCACTTAAAACTAACAACACATCGTTATTAAAAATCAAATAATTCAACACAACCAAATACCATCATTATTCTTAAAATTAATACACCTTAACGCTAAACACAACTTATAACTAACATCGCAATGCGCAAATTAATTCTTAAATTAAGTGCAACTTACAACTAATATTTACACACACACACATACCACATTGCATTAAAGAACGCAACGTAGTATAAGAAGTTCAAATATATATAGGCCTACTATATATTTGAACCTCTTACCGAGTCGCCAACGACTTTTCGCTATGAAAACTCGTTGACGACTGACGCGAAAATCGGGCTCGTATCGCTCCTCGGGTTTTCGAGTGGTGGGGGTAATTAATGCAGTGGTGGGGGGAATTATTTCACTCCAGTACGGTCTTCAATCCACTCCAGTTCGCAGCAGTGTAAAAGTGCAACGAAGGAGTGGGGGCGGAGCATGCGCAGCAACGTGAAAACCAAGGTTTGAGGTTAGAACTTTCCGTGCACAGTAGCGCTAAATTGAGTAATACAGGACTCGGCGCATGCGCAATAGCGAGGAGTAATTCCGATCCGGAGAACTCGTTACATTCGCAGCAGCGCTAAAGTGAGTAATACAGACTAGGCGCATTCGCAGTAGCGCTAAAGTGAGTAATACAGGACTAGGCGCCGTAGCGTGAAGTTGGCTCACTCCAGTACAAGTTATAGCAGCATAAAAATGAAACGAAGGAGTGGGAGCGGCGCATGCGCAGTGACGTAAAACCAAGGTTTGAGGTTAGAATTTTCCATGGTGGCTGCCATGTTTAATTCAGTTTCATTCAAACAATAGTAGTTCATGGCTGGCATGGGATGTAAAGTGTGGTAATTAGATGGGGTTAGCAACCGGTCGTGACCGGCCATTGACCGGTCATCGACCCGGCGGGGTTCCGCTTGAGTGAACACCGGGGGGGGGGGGAGGGGGGGATTTAATCTCCATTTTTTATGGGGGGGGGTTCCACTTGATTGAGCACGGGGGGGGGGGGGGGTTCCGCTTGATTGAACAGGGGGGGGGGGGGGTTCCGCTTAAGTGAACACGGGAGGTTCCACTTGGGCGCTCATGCGGAACCGATCTTCTCACGCGATAACCGTTATAAAAGAAGATTGTTCATCGCACCGCGACCATTAATTAACTCGCATTTGTGTTGTTCGCATCCTTCCTACTCATTACATATACGTTTCGCCAACTTCATTATACAAGTCTAATTGCTACTAACCTGGAGTTTCATTTACATTAGCACATGTCGTCCTGTTTGAATCACCTTCGCGTGCTCGACGTTATATCTCATTCATCTGTCTTGTTCTGACTTCTACACATCTGATATACTTCTTGTGATGGATACGCAATGTTTGAAATTGAAACTTTTGCGGACACAACATATATTACGAAGTAATTCCAAACCTTCTGTTTCAAAGATTAAAACTAATTTAACAAAAGTAAGGAAGAAATTAAGTTTTAACCCGTTATACTCTGCTAGAACTTCGCAAGTTAGCGTTGACGATGGTGTTATTCACAACATTTTGCGTTCAATGTTACGTTTCCACAACTTCGAACTTGTTACACCTATCGACTGTGTTCAGCAGGTTTTCATATTTTACCCCCACCCTTCTTTATATAAGCGCGCTCACGACAATTCCTGTTTCATTCTCCTGTACACTCTTCAGCTAACATGAACTAACTTTTAATTTATGCGAAGTTTTAATTCAACCCCAGTTAATTTATGCGCAAATTTAGTTCAACTCCCAGTTGTTGAATTTCAGTTTTGAACTAACTAATAATTTATGCGAAGTTTTACTTCAACCCTGGTTAATTTATGCGCACATTTAGTTCAACTCCCAATTGTTGAATTTCAGTTTTGTACTAACTTTTAATTTATGCGCAAATTTAGTTCAACCGAGCGCCATCTCAACTCCCCCCATTGATTAATTCACCATCTGACAGGCCGGAAGCCCTAGGCCCCCATTAACTGGCATCTACAGTCACGCATATATTTCGACGCGTCATGTTTCATTCTTCATTCTTGTTCTATCCGCGGAACTTAACACTTCTATTTACCTTCTCTCTCTCTTGTTATGACTGCGCAATGTTTGAAGTGACTTTTATTTTCGTTCAACTATTAGAGTTTTTATTAACACCATCGAATTACAATTTTGAACTAACTTTTAATTTATGCGAAGTTTTACTTCAACCCCGGTTGATTTATGCGCAAATTTAGTTCAACTCCCAGTTGTTGAATTTCAGTTTTGAACCAACTTTTAATTTATGCGCAAATTTAGTTCAACACCCCGGTTGTTGAATTTCAGTTTTACACTAACTTTTAGTTTCGTTCAACTATTAGAGTTTTTATTAACACCGTCGAATTTCAATTTTGAACTAACTTCTATTTTATGCGCACTCTTGGTTCACCCGACCGCCGACGCTCTCGCCATCTCCACCCCGACATCTATTGTCCCCACTTCTGGCCCACCGGAAGCTGCGTGCCGTGGCATGTGGCTTCCGGTGACGTCACTTCCGGGCCAGAAGTAACCAAAACACACTACTAATAAAGTTTAATAAATAAGGATTTATATCCAACTTCAAATGAGACAGCCCGATAAAAGTTATCACTTTCGGGCATAAAATGTTTGAGTACACATTTTATCTCTGGTAAAACCTATACCCTCCCTTGAGAGTAATAACAGACAGGATTGTTGGAAATACAGAGTTGGGTCCGCAGGGACCCGCACATCTCGACAAATTTGTCTTTTCCCCAACAAACCATGTCCTGCTACGAGACAACTTCGTGACGCGTCAGGGACAAACAGTAGACGAACAAATTAACAACTCTGTAGAGAAAACTTTTTTTTAAGAATTTGGTTTTGTTACTAACGAATCTTATATCTATTCACAGTAGAAATAGAATCTAGTTGTATTTGATACAATAATACCTTTCGGGTTTTTGTTGGGTCTAAGTTACAGATAAAACTTAAAATTAATCAATTTTTAAGAGGCCTTTTAATTTTGATAGAGTAACAAGGTTAAGGCTTTAAAAAGGGCTACTACCATTATGATGGTTTGTATTTTCAATGTAAAGAGCTTATTTTTCAAAATTCAAAACATTCAGACCTTTTCAGTATTTTAGTATTATTTCAACATAAAAAAGCCATGGAGGGCTTTAATTTTTATTTTGTTCACGTTGTAAGTAAAATTGATTTTTCTAACGTTATTAACTACCTAATAAAGTGATATTGTATATACTATGTTTGACAATTCACTATATACTGTCAATTTTATAAGGCCCCCATTTTGATGTGAAACTGGTTTAACATCAATGATCTGAAGCTTGTATTTTCATTCGCGTTGTCGACAGTTTCATCTTGATAAGATCGAAAAAGTCATAAGTGGAAACATCGGATTAAATTTAGAGACAAGAAGCTTAAAAATTCTTATTATTCTCAGGAAAAATAATTTAAAATAAATTCCAATAAAACAGAATTTTAATTAAAGCTTAAATTTAATCCAACCAAGCATGTCTGCCAATCGATGACCGTTTAAAATTAGACTTAATAAGAAGATTCATTATTTTAAATAGTATAAATTTTCGTAAATCAGGTATACAATTTTCCCAAATGTTAATTTACGTAACGAAACAGAAAACCGGTATACAGTATAAGTCAATATCTTATGAATTAATTACACGAAACAGTCGCAGATATGCGTCATGTGTGCGTTTCTCTAAACGGAGATGAGTCCATCCAATAGATGATCACCTGTTGCAGTGACAGCCTTCACTCTGTCGGTGTCTCAGTAAGCTAACCTTCATGTTGGGAAAGGCAAAGTTCCTTTGAACAAATTAAATTATTGGCTGTCTACTTTAATTCAATTAAACAATTTGGAATATAACACTGCACTTTGTCTTATGTTTCAAACATGCAAATTTTATTACTTAAATTACACCACTTTGAGTGCCAACACTGACTGAATGTCAAAGCCTGACTCAGATAAAGGATATAGACCCAGTTCACTTTGAATCAGGTGATTCTGAGTTTTCATCATAAAAGTTTAACAACTTGCTCCTAGCAATTGTCCTAGTATTATAGATTAATATAAGTAGGTAACGTCACAATACCTCTCTTATGTAGCTCATCTGAGTTGTAATCTAGTGCTAATACTACGAAGAAAAATTAGTGTGATCTCATATAATGTAGGTTAATAGATTATTATAACTTAACTATGTAGTTTGTCTAACGCAGATTAAGAACTGAAGGGGAGCATTAATTTGTAAGTAGTCGTTATAATGTTTCAAGAGAAGATTATTGGTACACGTGGAAGAAGTAGGAAGATTTTCTTAAGCCCATCAAGATATTATTGTACAAGATTGCAAGGAGTTTCCTCGATGCCATCTTTTGCTACTTTGTAAAACAATTAATGAACGGGTTTCTTACTACTGTCCAAATGTAGGATAACCCTCGTTTTATGGTATGAAAAACAGTAGCCAACTGTTTTGAAGGGAATTTGTCAGGTTCAGACGATTGTTTGGTAGTAAAAATATTATGTTAGAAGGAACATTTATTTTGTTTTCCTAGCCCTGGGCTCCTTGAGCTCGCTGATCTACTGAACAAAACAAAAATAATTAATTTGCAATTGAATCCCTTTGGATCTTGTTAGGCATAAGCATTCTTCCTCCTTCATGAATGCGTCTTTTGCACATTATCACTCCTATATAAAAATTCCCCCTAATGTTTATATTTTGTTTTCCTAGTCCTGAGCTCCTTGAGCTCTCTGATCTACTGAACAAAAGAAAAATAATTAATTTACAATTGAATCCCTTCGGATCTTGTTAGGCATAAGCATTCTTCCTACTTCCTGAATTTATCTTTTTGCACATTATCACTCCTATCTAAAAATTCCCACTACTGTTTATATTTAGTATTAGTTTTAATACAAATCAGGCCAATTTAAATGACTTCAACTCGCACCATAACTAAACCTGTACTCATTGGATTCCGATTTCATCTACATCCATTTACCGCCAAAGATGGAAACTCCCGGAAAGCGGGACAAAATTTTCAACTAAGGGACTATATCTTAAAGTCCTTGACGGTTGAGTCTATTTCAACAAGGTTTTTTCTAGCAGATAATTACGGCATCACGCTGTCGACAATAACTGGGACTCTCCGGCAGACAGTCCCGGCGTCACTGCACCTTCAGTGACTCAATCAATCCCAGCTTCCGCTATTGATATTTACATTTTACCTTGGTTATTCTACCTTTGAATACCTAACATCCTTTAAATTACTTACATTTTGTTATCAATCTTATGTGTACACTTTTACCTATTATCAATTGCTTACATGATAGTTTAACTAATTGAACACTTTTTAAATTCATAATACAAACTATTTTATTTTAGGTTTTTGCCAAACTTATCTTACACTCTGAATGTCTCATCAGTTTCATTATTTTCCTTATTTATTTATTTTTAATTAACTTATTTATAATAAAAGAATTGATACAATCAATTAAGTGTGGTCATAAATTTGAAACATTTAATGTATACCAGATTCTAGAATTTCAAATTTAATTCTTCACATTTACAATGTAAAAATAAATTAACACCATTATTATATTAATTCAGTTAGGTTTTATTTTACTACTCATTCAAATTTTGTAATTTTGAGTTAACGTTGAATTTATACATTTTAAAGTAAAATAAAACCATGATAAAAAAATAAATTAAATGTTTTATATATATATATATATATATATATATATATATATATAGCGTCATTTGAAATACAATTCGATTCATTTCAAATATCCAAAACAAGGTTGAACAGTTGTTTTACTATACAGGGCATTAATCCCGTTTCGCCATACATCTTAAATGCGATCAACATCACCAAAAATTTTCTCAAAGCTCGAAAAATTTTTTTGGGAATAAAAACTTTTAAACATTCTTGTTGTCCGATTATATTTTAGAAGCTGTCTGTTTGCCTTCGTTGACAGCACAACATGTAAGACTACACGACTAGTTCTGAGAAACCAATAACTCTAAAGTGGAAGAAGTCAATCTATGTCGGCTTCCTGTCGGATATAGAGGGATTAGGGGCAAGGGAGGGGGGAGATGGAGGGGAACGCCCTCGGGCAAAGGCGAGCCCTTGGATTTCTTTTCTTTTTTCAGAACATTACTAAATACAAAAAAAAGGTATACATAAACTTTAAAGAATCGCATATTTATTGAAAAAAATCCATAGTTTAAAAGAAGTACAACAAAAATAATGTGGTTAAAACTGGAAAAATAAAAATGTTCTTATCTTAAATTGCTTGACTAGCATTATGTTTTATTACTATAAACATATGTTGGAAATGCATGAAGCACGGTTGGTTGGAAAATATATTCTGCAAATTGTAGAAGTACAACATAATGATCTACTAAAAATGATATTGAATCCTCATAACTTGTTCTACATTGGTTTACAGTTGTTGACCTGTTTTCCGCCCTGTATTTTTGTTTACTCCAATGGATAACTTTTTTTTTTGTTTCTGGCGAAAAACTTTTTTATATTAAGAAATTGTTGAAGCAGCATAACAATGTTTTTTTTTTAATCACATCAAGATAACGCAATCTACCAACAAAGCTACTCTACAGCTGCACGGTTGGTCTTGGAAGGTTGTTGGTTGTAACGTTAATAATGCACAAGTAGTCAAGTGAGTACGAGCGTTAGCCAATGCTAATACTTTAATTAAGTAAACTTTCCTAAGTATTTCCCGCAATTTGTGTAGATTTGTTATTTAGACATTAGTTTAATTCCAACTTTTGCACTTGGTCTTAGGTACATTAAACAAGCTTTAAGAAGACAATTTGTATCGAAGGTGTAGTTCTTATTTTTAAACTCAACAATCATTTTGATAAATGTGTAAGAGTCTGTAAGATTGTACCTCAAGGAACATTTTGTTTTTAATCATATTTATACTCCTTTAGATTGGTCTGTAAAATATAATCCATATAAATTTTAATAATGTCATAATTAATGAAAATCCATTGTAAATATTGCGAGAAGAAGAATTTCAAACAATGATGGAAACAAAAATTGAACAAAATTTCTAAACTCAAATCTTTGAAACAGCTTATCTTTACGGTTTGTTGTGTTGATAAAACTTAAAAGAGCTTTGAGAAATACTTTTACAACTTTGCTATTCAGAGTTTCTCGATAAAAAATTAGTAGGGCTGAAAGCAAACTTCTTGGTACACAAACTTTGCTGTGCCTCATGATTTTAAAATTAAATTCTTTAAATTTAAAAATTTTTAAGACCATGTTTGGGAAATCCAAATAATCTCTCAGATTAATCTAAACTGTCACAAAATGTGTTTGACTAAAGATTATTCATTTTATAGAGAGTCATTTTCATTTGCTTAAAAAAAGTTCAAAATTTTCAATTAAATTGTAATGCTAGGGATTAGTATTTTAAATACATTTATATATTATAAGTTAACTCAGTTAGAAATGTTAGTAACAATGTTCAGAAGTCTGGCACTGTAAACTACAGTTTATAAAAATAAAGACACTTCTTGTGAGAATTGATACATGTAAATGATGAGACAATTTTGTTTATGGATTGACTTTGTTACAACCATTCTGCGTTTAAAGTCTAAAAACCACATTTTCTTATCATTGCAAAAACTAAGAGACACTTTGAAAATTACGTTTAAAGATATTCCATAAAGGCGAACGTATACTTCAGTTGAACTTGATACAAGAGCTCGTTGAAGGAAGTCAATATCGCTAAACCCGATCAGAACAGTCAATCTGCGTTCACTTCCCCCGGATGGAGAAGATTACAAGGTTGTGACAACGAAGGTGACAAACAACATTTCGCTATCGCATCTCGTCAAACAGAAACAATGGAACTATAACACGTGGAACACGTTGTTATTGGATGAATAAGTACAATATTAAAGACTAAAACCAATTACACCATTCTAGGCTGTAAACAGCTGTTTTCGATAAGTTATTTGATTGCCAAAAGTAGCGTTTTACGGCCCAAGGGCTGTGAAGTTCTGTTCAGCCGGTGTTATCAAGTTATTTGCAGTTTATAATAATGTTACCAGGCTAATACGTGAATACGTTTTGTGCTTTGGTTATACACTGTAAAAATAATAAAATACTTAATATTGTATGATGGATTTTTTGTCTATTTACTGTGTGTCTATTTTAATCAGATCAAAAGGAAAAGTAACATTTATCTCTACACGGCCTAAAGGGTTTGCATAGACCTCGAACATTTTTTCGAGATCGAGACTTCGTCTCAGTCATGCAACTATGAAGAGGGAAAGCAAATCCTATGTTTTTCTCTTGTGAAAGATACTTATTCAAATGTAACCTTTTTTGCACGTTTGAGTATAGTATTATAAATTAAACACAGTCTGTTCTTTACGTAAGGCCACTGATTCTGTAGGAATCACAGGATGTCAATAATTGGAATATAAATGATAGTGGATTTTGTTTTGATCTATCGTATCTTAAAAGTTTCTTTAGTTTCTTTTTAAAATGTTCCTTAGTAAAGATTGACGATAACGTATCTCATATAAATAAATTAAAAACAATTTAGGTGAATTTATAAATATTTTTAATACGCTGTCCAACAAAATTTAAAAATTTATTTTAATAATAACTATTTTTAATTACTAAAAATAAATCCGAAATGTGAATTCTGTCCTGCAGAAAGTTGCATTTGGCAGAGGAATAAGGGGAGCTAAATAAACAGTTACACTTGAGAAACAGCCAACCCCCCGGCCAACATATGAGCTGTCCCCTGAGACGGACGTTGTGCTCATGAATTCGAGGAATCTCCGCGGAAATACGCAATGGAAGTTGGAAGATACGTCGACGTGAGCTTGTGTTACTAAACTGTGGGTATAAAGTGCTCTTATAAACCATTCTGTTCTTTCCATCTGAACTTTTCACCGATTTTATGTTCGATGCTTTTTAAAAAATCGGTACTAAAATTATGTATAATTAAGTACTTGAGTTAATAAAGTTTGTATAAATAGATTTACATATTGTTCTACTTCTAGAATCTTTTAAATTTTGACACTTTTATGTGCTTTACAATGTAAATATTTTTTTATGAATTGTGATAATAAAACACGAAAATATTTTTATAACTAAGTTTATGTAAAACATTTTTAGACCTTAAAATTGTGATCCATTAATCTCAAAGATGTATTGACATTTTTAAATTAAATTTTCTTATAGTAGATATTGATATAGATAGTGAGTTTTATCAAAGCAAAAATGTAAAAAGTACTTAAATAAAAATTATCGCCTGTGATAACTATGAATAGAATAGTTGGTTCACTGAAACATATTAATTTTACGCATTAGAGAGAGTCACTAATATCTAAAAATTAAAGTAGTCATCTTGCCTATCTATTCCCACATAACAATCTAAAACACTTATGATACTCATAAATGCATGTTAAAGTGTAAAATTTTTAGGATTCGACCATACTTTTACAACATATTTTATACGAGCAGTGAACTTGATTGTATGTTATTTAAATATATTTATTAATATTTTTCAGCCAAAAACGTAAAAAAATTATATAAAATAATTCTGTGAAAAATCTACCATAAAAACAAAAAAGCTACTCATTATAAGAAAGTGAAAACATAATTCTGAAGGAAAGGAATGAAATGCACCTCAGCAGGAAGGAGTCCGTCATCATCTTCCTTGTAATATCGCTGACGGTGCTGAGCACGCGTTTCTGCCAAGTGAAAAGTCACCTTTTTGCATTGCGGCAAAGATTTTAACCTGAGACACACGAAAGTCACTTACAATACCTATTATAATTAAATATAATTCATTTAATACTGAAGCCTTATTAAAAATAATAAGATTGGAACAAATCTGTATACCTTATAAAATTTATTTTGCTTCTGGTAATTAATTTTAACTCCGTAAGTGAACATTATAGTATGTATATAATTTTTAATTAGAGTTGTAGTTTTGACTATTTTAAAACAGTCCTAAACAAAAAATTTTACAATCGTAACTATTATTTGACATTTTTTATGTAATCTTAGTAGCATCACCTTTAAGAAAAGATTACTCAAATTAAGCAAAGATGTAGTTAGGTATTATTATTTGCAGGCCATAAAAAAGTAATAGTAGGAATAATAGTAAAAGCAAATCAAACTACTCCGTAGCATTACGCTACATATCACTTATTTGAATAGGCAAAAAAGAATCTTCTATACTAACGCTAAGTACATCACAAATCATTCGAGGTACTTATAAAGTTATATTAGTTTTTTTGTGAATAACAATCCAATTTTGAAAACTGTTATTTTTTATGTTAGCTGTATTAATATAAATTATAGTGGATTTTATTTCGATCCCTTGCACCTTAAAAGTTTTCTTTAGTGTCGTCTTAAAATTAGAGAGTTATTTAATTTATTCCGATAAAGAAACTTTAAATGTAGATATTACTTAACAAAATTTAATAACTGTAACTAATTTGAGTAAAACCGTTAAATAATCAAAGGACTGTTTACCTCTTTAAATGTCATCAGCTAATGGTGAAATGATATGGATGTATTGATGATGAGGTAAATGGAATTGATAGTGAATGTACTTTGAAACTAACCATATTTATTACTCTTTGGTGTAAATTCTATTGAGTGTTGGTTAGACTAATAACATTCTGCCATTACGTTTAATTCAAATCAACTTAGTTTGTTATGTAAATAATTTTCAGTAAAAAATAAGTGAAGTAAAAAACGTGGTAATTACCTTTTTTTTTATTGTTGGTGAACAAGAGTAAAATGTAACGTTTTAATATACAATTTCACTGTAATGAGTTTCTTTAAAACATGTTATTTTAATTGTTAAATTATTTGGAACATTTAGTTATGATCAAATCGCAGTTTCATAACTTAGTTCCTTAGAACAATTAATCCAGTAAATATTAATGTATTTATTATTAAAACAGTGTATCCATTTTTAACATGGATTAGCTTGTATGATGTTTATATATTTTTTATTGGTTTTATACTATGTTTCAGATGTTAAATCTTCTGGACAGCATCCAATATGTTTGAATTAAATTGGAAGAAATGACCATGTCGTGATAGTTATCCAAATGATTTATAAAAGCTGTATTTTTATACAGTATTTGTTATTGAAATTAAAAACTAGTAAATAAAAAAACTGTTAAAACTAGTAAAAATAGCATTGGATAAAAAAATGTTCAAAGTTCATTGAAAACCCTCTTCTTATATTTATTCACCACCACGAATGTACATTTAAATGTATCATATAAAGTATCTATGTCAGCAAAGCTTACATTATTAGAATGTCAAGTGCCTAGGAATGTGGTGCAGAAGCTGCTTTTCGGAGCATCACACGGCGGAGTGATGTTGCGGCCAGGTCTGGTAATTTCCCCTAGGAAGCATAAGCCACGCAGTCGTCTCCTTCCTGCACTCCATCCCCACATGTTTATTCGAATCCTAGAATACGTATGGTGAAGTGAGCGTTTTATACACACGAGTTCATCAAGTGGTTATATTGCTCAACCCACAGTCCTGAGGTGGCCAGTTCTATCCCGATGGGGTCGATACAGTTGCTATTTGTCATCGGGTTACTTGTTATTGATTCTACACGTAATTTTAAGACAACTTCACAATGCACCTCTAATTCTAACGGTTTAGGAGATAATGGTGGTTGAAATTTAGTCTTTTCCTTTAAGAATAACATGGGTAAAATTTTGCATCCATCATCTCTGAATATTTTATGTTAACCAGAACTATCCAAGCATGAATCTATTTTAGAACCTCGTTTTCAATAAAATATTCAATCGCAAAAATCGATTATCACGTTATAAGTTTTTCTTTACATATCTGAATAATATAATCAGATAACTTGAGACAAGATGCACTCTGGTGGCATTTTTACAACTACAATTTTTCTTCGTTGAAAACAATAATAAAAAAATTATAAAAAAACTAAATGTTATTACAGTGATGTGAAAAGCACGTCCTTAATCACAGTAAATGATGTAATCAGTGATTATTTGACGCTTAGGTCTGTGAATGAGACCTCATTACTGATAAAGGAGTAGTGATGAGGGTGAGAGTCGCTCTCAAAGGAGCAGCTTTTCAGAGACACACAGCTCCCGACAATGGGTCGAGGCTTATAATTTGCCAGAGTTACATTTTCCATTTGGTTGGTGTAATTTATCTTTATTCAATACGGTTTCCTCACATTTTACTCTAAAAATACAAATACTGAAATCATTTCATTATAAAAATCTAGCTTAAAATTTTAGACTAATAAGAGTTTGTGGAAATAACTGTTTGTTTCAAAATCAATAAGTAATTTTATTTTGCTTCGTTGTACTGCTAGTATAGGATAAGCTTATTTATGTAAGAGGGTTTTACGAGAAGGCGAAAGTATAAACACCTCCACATTGTTGGACGGGTTAGTTGTTGACTAGAATCCCATAACTGACTGTACACAAATTACATAGATTGATTGTACTAGTTTACATATTGATTGATTTCTTATAATTCAAACACGTTTGTCAAACTTTTTAAAACCCCCTATAAGAGATTCAATGTATAAGAGGTTCATCCTCTGATAAATGACGTTTTGGGTGAAAGCGTCGGCGGTCAGGTAATTGGAGGCCATGGAGAGGACAAAGGCCACGTCATGGTGGTCCCTTCCCGTGAGAAGCGGCAGCTTGGCGAGGAGACCCGCCGAGAGGAGCTGGATCTGTCCCACGGTGACTGCAGGGAACAGGGTAGTCGGCGTCTGGCGGAGGCGCTGCCAATCGAAGGTCGGAAGTCCGATGGGGCCAGGAGGTTCCTGTGGGCAAGCGGCAAGAGGCTGCAAGATGATACTTGTAAAATAAATTAAATTTAAAAAGTTCCAATTCTACCAAACAACCAAAATGTGTTAACATCTTTTCAGACAGTTGAGAACCACTTTTATAATATATTTTTCTTGTGATGGATATTTATTCGAACTATTTTCTGTGTAAGGGGTATCTTCAAACAATTCTATCAACTGTGCCCTTTTTATTCTGTCGTAGAACATAGCCAATGAAACGTTCGATGATCACTGTTTCTGATAAAGATAGTTGTGGTTCCACGTTACACTACATTTTACAACTAAAAGAACGGACAGCCGAAATAATATTTTTAGTATTTCTTATAACCAAAAACAGAAAAATAATAATTCTAAATACGAAGACTTGACAAAAAATTGCATATTTTCTTTCTAAACTTCTATGAGGTAACTTCATTTGCCCAACTTTAAAGTAAGACGTAATGATAGTGGCTGCAACTAAAACTCTCTGGGAGAGAAGTGCCAGTAGACTTAAGAACGGACACTCAGGTTTTGTTGAGTTGGAACCTTTCGCCACCGTGTGTAGTGAATAGCCATTGATGTGGAATCAGTCTGTCCCCGTGTATAAGCATGAAGATTTTATTGAATATTTTTCCAATACTTAACCAAGCACATTAGACATAATTTAATTGCATTCGTTTAAGTTTAATCACATCTCAAACGTGTATTTCACTTTTATATCTTATTATAATAAGTAATTTCAAAACAAAAACATTTTAAAATGTTGGATATTATTAAATTTGCCACCATGAAACAATTCGAGGTAAATATAGTCCACTTTAGCTATAAAATGTTTGAGGACACTTTTTATCTCTGAAGCAGAACCTATACTCTCCCTTGAGGCTAATAACCGGGGAGAGGTTCTGAAAAAACTGAGTTAGGTCCTCGGGGACCCATACTTTCGGACGTATTTAGGCTGTGTTTTACCCTAAATAATGTGTTTTTACTCTTACTGCTCTTCATATTTTTTTTACAAAGACATAATTTTGGTGGTTTATAGAAATAAAAACAGATTAAACGAATTAAAGCAGCTCATTTCACTAAGGGCTTTTCCATTATTATTATTATTTTTTTATTAAAATTAATTTTCTAATATTATACAAATTGAAGGCGTCTTTTGAGGAAGATTTTTCAGAATGATAGTAAATTAGTCTCAGTCAACTTGCCAAATAGATTCTACGGGAATGACCCCCCATTCGTTTTAACTGCTTACGGAGATAAACAGACTAAACATACAAAAGTTATCAGATTAATTTCTAGTTATACCCACCACATCTTTTGTGTTTGGAGTACGTTTGAAGTAGTATATTTGTAAAAAAAGAAAAATAATGAAAAATTATTCCGTAAAAAAAACTTTTCAAATCTTGTTACCAATAACTTTAGAAATGAGTGGGTTTTTCAATCGCCATATATTTTAATATAAACTGACTGTGAAACAAAGTAACTCAATTTAGTTGGTGCTATCTTTGACGAGATCTAAATCGTTGTGTTGCCCCGACATGAAAGGGGTTGAGGAGTAATCACTCAATTAACGGGGGAATAGAAAACCGCAACAACGTGACTTCGACGAGTGTGTTTTGCTCCTTAAATTACACTGGTAGGGCCAAGAAAACCGTAAGAAAAGTAAATGTGTAATTAAAATTTGTTTTATACAGAAATATAAAAACCAAACAAATTTCCTAAACTAAAGGTTTTCATTAAAATATAAGGTGTATTAAAACTGCATTTCTAAACACTGAAGTATTAATTCAATTTTGTTCCCACAATTTAACAAATCACATTTAATATCATATATTTAACACATTTGGCTAGTTAAAAAAAAAATTGATCTCCTAAATATTTTTTAATATTTCTATTTTTAGAAACCATTTACATTTTATTGAAATTGTGATTGAATTACAAACCGGGTATCACAGACGACCATCTTCTTGTTGATCCCAACCCAATGAGTCCACGCCCACCCAACAATTTTTCCATCTTCAGTCCTGTGTGAAACTTCAGCAGAGCCCCTGAGTTGATGGAACGAGAACAATCCAGTCCCCCTGGGTCAGGATAAGAACAATCCAGTCCCCCTGAAACAATTAATTGGGCCTTCTCCTTTCAGTCCTCAACCAGGAACTTTGTTGCCATCGATTTTCAGTTGTCAACCAGGAAACCACGTCTTAGCACAAAAATGTCTTAGCCTCTCCTTTCATATATTTTAAAGTCATAAATTATTAGTTTTGACATAATTTATTTTATTTTTGCATAACATTTACAGTATGACGAAGAATATTACCTATTTTCCATTACCAATTATTACAATAGGGAAAAGTGAAATTAATTACGTGATAATTGATATTTTACGATATAATATTATTTAAAATGAGGTTCTAAGACATTTTCATTTTAGAACTGTTCTGTTTAACGTAACATGTTTTGAGATAATGGAAATGAAATTTTCCCCGTGTTATTCTTTCGTAAAACTAAATTTCAACCTCCATTATCTCCTAAACCGTTAGGATTAAGGGTAAAAATTAAATTGTAAAGTTGTCTTACAATTACAAGTAGAATAAAAAATTGCATATAAAGTAGGAGTTTGTGTTTGAAATTAGTGACTTCGGGTCAGGATAGGTTACTTCTGGTACACTCTGTATATTGAAATTATTGTCAATCGAAAGAGCGCAAATGTTTTACCCATAATGGCACAGTTAATTTTGTGATTTTTTTAATTATTTTAAATGGAGTCGTACACCCGGTTATTGCTTCCACGAGAGCTTGTAGGTCGTGGGGGTGTCACTTAGAAGGGAACATAGCGACGCCGAGACAGTCGGGCAACAACATATCTGGAGGAATTGCTGCTGCTGCTGCTCCCACTATGGCTTGCAGTCTCTGGGGGTGTCCCTTGAGGTCGATCTTGGTGTGGTCGAGATAGGCGGAAAACACAAAACCCGATGGAATTGCTACTACTGCTGCTACTCGCAGGGCTTTGAGCTTCTGGGGGATGATCTTGGCAAGTTAGAGATGGAAATGGAATTGAATGGACGAATGGGTTCCAGTTATTGCTTAAATGAAGCCTTCCACCATGTGGAGGTGTCACTTGTGGAGCATCTTGACAAGGCCGAGATGGGTGGGGAACAAAATACCCGATGGAATTAGAGCTACTGCTACTACTTTCACATGCAAGTCATTTGGGTGGAATCTTGACTGTCTGGCATTGCCGCTACTGCTACTGCTTGTTACCGGGCTTTCAGCTTGTGGAAGCGTCGTTTGGGTGTGATCTTGGCGAAGTTGAGATGGCTCATGTCTGTTATCCCAGAAGGGATTGGTGCTTCCAAAGAGGCTTCTGGAAAGTGGAGTAGTCACTCGAGGGGAATCTTGACGGGGCTGAGGTGTCGAAAAAACGATTTCCAAAAAGGGGTTAGTGCCCGTGATGCTTCTGCCAAGTGGGCTTACATTTTGAGGGCTCAGGCGTAGAGGATTAAGACTTGTTTCTAGAACTTTTGATTGTTGAGGGCTCAGTGTGGGAGGATCAGACTGTCCAGAAGGACTAAATACAGAACTGCCTAAAGATCCAGTATAGTCTAGTCAAATTATGGCTCAACCCGGAAGTAATTGCAAACTTATATATTTTGACCGGGGAAATAGAAAACTACAACAACGTGACTTCGACGAGTGTGTTTTGCTCTTTTGAATTACACTGGTAGGGCCAAGAAAACCGTAAGAAAAGTAAATGTGTAATTAAAATTTGTTTTATACAGAAATATAAAAACTAAACAAATTTCCTAGACTAAAGGTTTTCATTAAAATGTAATGTGTATGAAAACTGGATTTCTAAACACTGAAGTATTAATTCAATTTTTATCCCACAATTTAACAAATCACATTTTTATATCATATATTTAACAAATTTAGCTAGTTAAAAAAATTTTGATCTTCTAAATATTTATAGATATTTATTTTTTTAGAAACAATATACATTTTATTGAAGTTGTGAATGAATTACATACCGGGTGTCACAGACGACCATATTCTTGTTGATCCCAACCCAATGAGTCCACGCCCACCCAACAAATTTTATACCTTCAGTCCTGTGTAGAACTTCAGCAGAGCCCCTGAGTTGATGGAACAAGAAGAATCCAGTCCTTCTAGGTCAGAACAAGAACAATCCAGTCCCTCTAGGTCAGGATAAGAACAATCCAGTCCCCCTGAAACAATTGGGCCTCCCCCTTTCAGTCCTCAATAAGGACCTTCGTTGCCATCGATTTTCAGTCCTTAACCAGGACCTTCGGTTCCATCGATTTTTAGTCCTCAACCAGGATCTCCATTGCCATCGATTTTCATTCCTCAACCATGGCATTCAAGTTTCAGCCCGCAACAAGAACTGTCTGCTTCCAATCCACAAATAGGGCCTTTAATTTACAGCCCTACTAGTCTAGTAAAATTAGCTGAAAAAATAGCTGAACCCGGAAATAATTACAAACTAATATATTTTTACCGATTCTTATGTAAAATTACCTGAGAAAAATGATGGTGTAAAGTCTACCACTCTCCGACAATGCGCTCGCCTGCTATGGCCAATTTTTCAAAATGGTGGCTGTAGTTTTATAAGTTTTTACTGAATATCTTTTGATCCGTTAAAGACAACTAAATTTTGTACATTAGTAAACTTTAGAAAATAATGTTTTGAACATATTGATGTATGATATGTATTCGTTGTTATATTTAATAAAAGTTATAATGCTCTTTAAAGCTATTTTCAATTGTGGGCTTTTAAGTGAATTTCTTTTGTCGGGAAAACCATATTATGGTGGTACCAAAGGTTTGATATAAGGCTTTACCGTGTTAACTTTTTTAAAACTGACAAAATATATAAGTTTGCAATTACTTCCGGGTTGAGCCATAATTTGACTAGTCTTTACTGGATCATTAGGCAGTTCTGTGTTTAGTCCTTCTGGACAGTCTGATGCTCCCACACTGAGCCCTCAACAATCAAGAGTACTGGCCATAGCATGCGAGCGCATTGTCGGAGAGTGGTAGACTTTTCACCATCATTTTTCTCAGGTAATTTTACATAAGAATCGGTAAAAATATATTAATTTGCAATTACTTCAGGGTTCAGCTATTTTTTAAGCTAATTTTATTAGACTAGCAGGGCTGTAAATTTAAGGCCCTATTTGTGGATTGGAAGCAGACAGTTCTTGTTGCGGGCTGAAACTTGAATGCGATGGTTGGGGAATGAAAATCGATGGCAATGGAGGTCCTGGTTGAGGACTAAAAATCGATGGAACCGAAGGTCCTGGTTGAGGACTGAAAATCGATGGCAACGAAGGTACTTATTGAGGACTGAAAGGGGAGGCCCAATTGTTTCAGGGGGACTGGATTGTTCTTATCCTGACCTAGAGGGACTGGATTGTTCTTGTCCTGACCTAGAAGGACTGGATTCTTCTTGTTCCATCAACTCAGGGGCTCTGCTGAAGTTCCACACAGGACTGAAGGTATAAAATTTGTTGGGTGGGCGTGGACTCATTGGGTTGGGATCAACAAGAATATGGTCGTCTGTGACACCCGGTATGTAATTCATTCACAACTTCAATAAAATGTATATTGTTTCTAAAAAAAAAAATATAAATATTTAGAAGATCAATTTTTTTAAACTAGCTAAATTTGTTAAATATATGATATAAAAATGTGATTTGTTAATTTGTGGGATAAAAATTAAATTAATACTTCAGTGTTTAGAAATCCAGTTTTCATACACATTACATTTTAATGAAAAACTTTAGTTTAGGAAATTTTTTTGTTTTTATATTTCTGTATAAAACAAATTTTAATGACACATTTACTTTTCTTACTGTTTTCTTGGCCCTACCAGTGTAAATCAAAGGAGCAAAACACACTCGTCGAAGTCACGTTGTTGAGGTTTTCTATTTCCCCGGTCAAAATATGTAAGTTTGAAATTACTTCCGGGTTGAACCATAATTTGACTAGACTATACTGGATCTTCAGGCAGTTCTGTATTTAGTCCTTCTGGACAGTCTGATCCTCCCACACTGAGCCCTCAACAATCAAGAGTTCTAGGAACAAGTCTTAATCCTCTACGCCTGAGCCCTCAAAATGTAAGCCCACTTGGCAGAAGCTGCACGAGCACTAACCCCTTTTTGGAAATCGTTTTTTCGACACCTCAGCCCCGTCAAGATTCCCCTCGAGTGACTACTCCACTTTCCAGAAGCCTCTTTGGAAGCACCAATCCCTTCTGGGATAACAGACATGAGCCATCTCAACTTCGCCAAGATCACACCCAAACGACGCTTCCACAAGCTGAAAGCCCGGTAACAAGCAGTAGCAGTAGCGGCAATGCCAGACAGTCAAGATTCCACCCAAATGACTTGCATGTGAAAGTAGTAGCAGTAGCTCTAATTCCATCGAGTATTTTGTTCCCCACCCATCTCGGCCTTGTCAAGATGCTCCACAAGTGACACCTCCACATGGTGGAAGGCTTCATTTAAGCAATAACTGGAACTCATTCGTCCATTCAATTCCATTTCCATCTCTAACTTGCCAAGATCTTCCCCCAGAAGCTCAAAGCCCTGCGAGTAGCAGCAGTAGTAGCAATTCCATCGGGTTTTGTGTTCCCCGCCTATCTCGACCACACCAAGATCGACCTCAAGGGACACCCCCAGAGACTGCAAGCCATAGTGGGAGCAGCAGCAGCAGCAATTCCACCAGATATGTTGTTGCCCGACTGTCTCGGCGTCGCTATGTTCCCTTCTAAGTGACACACCCACGACCTACAAGCTCTCGTGGAAGCAATAACCGGGTGTACGACTCCATTTAAAATAATTTTAAAAAATCACAAAATTAACTGTGCCATTATGGGTAAAACATTTACGCTCTTTCGATTGACAATAATTTCAATATACAGAGTGTACCAGAAGTAACCTATCCAGACCCGAAGTCACTAATTTTAAATACAAACTCCTACTTTATATGCAATTTTTTTTATTATACTTGTAATTTTAAGACAACTTTACAATTTAATTTTTACCCTTAATCCTAACGGTTTAGGAGATAATGGAGGTTGAAATTTAGTTTTTTCCGAAAGAATAACACGGGGAAAATTTCATTTCCATTATCTCAATACATTTTACGTTAAACAGAACTTACCAAATATGAAAATATCTTAGAACCTCATTTTAAATAATATTACATCGTAAAATATCAATTATCACGTAATTAATTTAACTTTTTTCTATTGTAATTGGTAATGAAAAATAGGTAATATTCTCCGTCATACTGTAAATGTTATGGAAAATAAAATAATTTATGTCAAAACTAATAGTTTATGACTTTAAAATATTTGTAAGGAGAGACTAAGACATTTTTGTGCTACGACATGTTTGTTTAACCTATCATTTCAGATATAATGGGGTTGAAAATTTGTTGATTGTTTTTGTTATAGAAAAAATTGAAATTTCAATCGCCATCCTAAACTGTTAGGATTATGGGTACAAATTAAAATTAACGTTGTTAAATTAACGCGTAAAATCCAAATATTTCATAAAAAGTGGGGGTTTGTTTTTAAAATTAGTGACTTATGGTCTGAATAGGTTAGTTTTGATACAACCTGTGCATTGAAATTAGTGTCAATCGATTGAGCGTAACCGGTTTACCTATAATGGTACAATTGGTTTTTGTTAAACAATAATTTTAAAAATTTTAAAAGGGGTCTTGGACACCCGGTGTGATGGTGAATTAAAAATAGAAAAGTTTATTTGTGTTGATACCGCTACGATGATTTTTCATTCACAACTTTAAATTAAACAATTGTAACTTCCATGTAATTATAAAAAAATTGTTTACGATTTTATGTTTTGATATATTATTTTATACTATACCTTTTTGAGAGAGAGAAGGATAAAATTATAATGATATATTACTTAACTTCATAATTAAAGTTAGTTATTGATCTTCCTTATGAGTGTTAAACAATAATATCCTCTGTCTGTCCTAAATAGGGATTTATTTTTGTTCAAAGTATAAACTAGGTTCGATTTAATACAGAAATAGTAGTCTAATTATTTTAAGTATAAATAAAACTTCTTTATTATATTTAAGAGGTTTCTAAAACGACTTACCTTTTGGGTATGAAATAAGAAACAAAGAATAAAGGTATATTGGGATATTCATGCAATAACAATAAATCAAAGTTATAGAGAGGAGGTTTGATGTGTATGCGGAGACCGCAGTAAGCCATCACCCATCGATCTTAACTGAATGGGCCACATCCACGCAATAACTCTGAAACGGAGAATTACTCTTCTTGCCAGGTCACACATCCCCACACGTGAGAAATACCTTCACAATGCCAATGGAACATTCACGCAATAACTGTGAAACAGGCATTACTCTTCTTGCCAGGTCACACATCCCCACACGTGAGAAATACCGGCACAATGTCAATGGAACATGCACGCAATAACTGTGAAACAGGTATTACTCTTCTTGCCAGGTCACACATCCCCACACGTGAGAAATAACGGCACAATGTCAATGGAACATGCACGCAATAACTGTGATATAGGTATTACTCTTCTTGCCAGGTCACACATCCCCACACGTGAGAAATACCTTCACAATGTCAATGGAACATTCACGCAATAACTGTGAAACAGGCATTACTCTTCTTGCCAGGTCACACAGCCCCACACGTGAGAAATAACGGCACAATGTCAATGGAACATGCACACAATAACTGTGAAACAGGCATTTACTCTCCTTTCCAGGTCACATATCCCTACACGTGAGAAATACCTTCACAATGTCAATGGAACATGCACGCAATAACTGTGAAACAGGCATTTACTCTCCTTTCCAGGTCACATATCCCTACACGTGAGAAATAACGGCACAATGTCAATGGAACATGCACACAATAACTGTGAAACAGGCATTTACTCTCCTTTCCAGGTCACATATCCCTACACGTGAGAAATACCTTCACAATGTCAATGGAACATGCACGCAATAACTGTGAAACAGGCATTTACTCTCCTTTCCAGGTCACATATCCCTACACGTGAGAAATAACGGCACAATGTCAATGGAACATGCACGCAATAACTGTGAAACAGGCATTTACTCTCCTTTCCACGTCACATATCCCTTTACGTGAGAAATAACGGCACAATGTCAATGGAACATGCACGCAATAACTGTGAAACAGGTATTACTCTTCTTGCCAGGTCACACATCCCCACACGTGAGAAATAACGGCACAATGTCAATGGAACATGCACGCGATAACTGTGAAATAGGTATTACTCTTCTTGCCAGGTCACACATCCCCACACGTGAGAAATACCTTCATAATGTCAATGGAACATTCACGCAATAACTGTGAAACAGGCATTACTCTTCTTGCCAGGTCACACAGCCCCACACGTGAGAAATAACGGCACAATGTCAATGGAACATGCACACAATAACTGTGAAACAGGCATTTACTCTCCTTTCCAGGTCACATATCCCTACACGTGAGAAATACCTTCACAATGTCAATGGAACATGCACGCAATAACTGTGAAACAGGCATTTACTCTCCTTTCCAGGTCACATATCCCTACACGTGAGAAATAACGGCACAATGTCAATGGAACATGCACGCAATAACTGTGAAACAGGCATTATTGTCCTTGCCAGGTCACACATCCCCACACGTGAGAAATACCGGCACAATGTCAATGGAACATGCACGCAATAACTGTGAAATGGGCATTACTCTCCTTGTCTGTCGACACTTAGCCACAAGTGAATGATTCTTTCTGTGCCTGGTCACACATATTGCTTAATTTTTGTTACTGTGTAATAAAGCAAAAGTTGCTATACAGGGAAAAGTAATGAGTCAAATACCACTGGCTGGGTAGCTGAGTGGTTAAAGAGCTCGTCTTTGAATCTGAAGGTTGCCGGTTCGGTCCTGAGAAAAGTTAGTGCTTTTTGATGGTTCGATACTGGACCCAGCTGCCTTTGGTCATTGGGCTATTAATTAATGATCCTGACAAATGAAACAGCTGATATTTGTCAGTAACAAACCTACACCTCATCTGATCCATTACAATCATCACACTCACCTCTTCAGTCATACTCACCTTAAAATACGCACTACAGAGTGCGTCGGTGTTTCAAATAAAGTATCTAAAGTACCACCCGAAAACCAATGACAAACTGAAAAATAAAAGAAAGTAATACATCTAAAATCATAAACAACACAATAAGATTGTGTTTGTGTGTTGTGATTGTGTTTTAATCATTAATAAGACTTTAGACATTCTATTCATATTTGACAGATTGGTTTTTGTATTAGCCTAACAAAGTTTCTAGGGAAATCTGGTGAATTCAAACTAATATCTCTTTCACACTACAAAGCTTTCCCATCATATAAATTAGTTCAGTTTGCAACAAAAGTTGCTTTCGACCAAGTTTCTCACTAGTTACCTGAACCTTTAGCACAAACTTAGTTAAGTAAAACTAATTAGTGTAAACTTAGTAACAGCGGCAAAGGGAGTAAAAAGAAGATCTCGATTAGTCGTTAAATCTTTTAAAAGTTGGTAACATTATAATAAATATCCTTCAGATAAACTGCAAGATGAAATTAATTGGATTATAATACGTACATGATTATGCATTTGTACGGTAAACTTAAACAATTCTTTGTATTATTGTTTAGTCAATTATTGTAAACGTTTCTCATCACTGACAGGTAAAAAAATTCAAGACGTTACGGGATCTGATTCCGTCCTCAGGTGGAATAAATACCTAGAACATAAAAAATAGCAAAAACACACCAAGTGAACCTGGAGAAGTCCAAGGCCAGACCTAAAATAGAAAATACAGTCACAAAAATTAAATAAAACACTAATAAATACTAAAGACTGAACAGAAAAATTTAAAAAACAGTCAAAACAAAGTACAAAAAATAAAAATTGAAGAAAAACAATGCACTATACTAAACAATACCTTTACTAAACAGTAACATAAACTCACCATCACCAACAATGAACTTTAAACAAAGAATTCTTTTTCGTCATAATAATATCAGTAATAATATATGATTTGAAGCTTAAATGCCAAGCCCAAAAGGTTTTTTTCTTTCAAGACGAGCTCGTTCGCTTCACTCACTCGCCTTTCAGGATGGTTTAATGTAGGTCTAAGGGTGCTGTTAATGAGTACTCTGGTATGAGTTTGTTGAAACTGTAATGTGGATTTTACCTCTACGGTTAACAGCTGATTTTATCATGAATGCTAGTTCTTTGGGTTTTAAATATAGTTATAATTCTAAAAATTGTTTTGCTGTATATACTTTAACTTTACTTTTTTTAATTAAAGAGTAATTATAAACAATACAAAGTACTATTTAAAAACTTACTGATAAATTAATATTATAATATCATTCAGTAAATCAGTAGCTGTGTACAATGGAATAAACCACATGTTTATACACTAGGTTCGCGCTTTGACTGTTGAGTCAGCTGTTTACAGCAACTCCTTTGTTTCGATTTTAAACTCCATAAGACCATATTGTTTTATCCCAGAACTAAGTTATTTGCAAAGTTTGAAGAAAATCGTTTGAGCCGTTTTCAAAGTCCGTGTGCATACATAAATACATACAAGTATACCTTACCCGTATTAAAGGATTACATATACTATTAATTTACAGACACTATTAAATTTTATACAGGGTCACTATCTCGATTCATCACATTGTTAAAATATTTTTTTGTAGATCATGAAATTCTTGAATTAACGTAATAGTTTTTCTTTCAAAATTTAAAAAAAAATAATCAATCTTAAACAAATAGTTTTTTAACATACAAAGGGAGAAAAATAATTTTTGGACTGGGGTGAAATATAATAAACTTGTATCAAATTATTGTAAAGTATCACATTTATTTATTTATTTATTTATTTAGTAATGTCAGGTACAATAATTACATATTGTGTTGACTACAATAATTAGAAGATAGAGCCACCAGTTTAATATATAAACCCATTGTAGCAAAGTGCATTTTATTTATTAAAAGACTAGGTATTAATTTAATTCTAAGTGTTTGCATGGGTATGATTTAAAAACTCTACCACACTATAAAAAGCATTACTTATCAAATATTCTCGAAGATTTTTCTGAAATAATTTTTTATCATTAATAGTTCTAATTTCATCAGGAAGGTTATTAAAAAGTTTAGCTCCAGCATAACATGGCAATTTATGGTAAATTTCGAGTCTGTGAAAATCACATCTAAATAAATTTTTATTTCGTGTATCATAAGTATGAAAATTTGTGCCAAATTTTGTGTCGCATTTTGTTAGAAAATAATTATCGTTTGATAAATATACAGACTAGCTAATGTAAAAATTTCTAAACAACGAAAAGCTGATCGGCACGATTCTCTTCTGCCTATCTTTGCTAAGATTCGTAAAGATTTCTTTTGAAGAATAAATACTCTTGAAAATTTATAATCTGCACAAGCCCCCCAAAGAGGTAGTCCATATAACAAATGTGGTTGAATAAGACCATAATAAGCTGTTTTTAAAATTTTTGTATTACAATATGACGCTAGTCTGCGTAGAAGAAATATTCCAGAGGAAATTTTCTTACAGACATGGTCAATATGGTGGTCCTAAGTCAAAATTTTGTTCTAAGTGTAAACCTAGGAATTTTACACACTTGACTTGCTCTAAAACATGTTCATTTATCATTATTACAGGATTTTTACTTTCATCTATATTACCTAAAGTAAAATTTATGTAGTTTGATTTTGAATAATTTACTCTTAAGTTTAAACTATTGAAAAATTGAACACAACAATTGACCCGTATGTAAGATACACTCTATATTTTATCAACTGAATCAGCTGTAAAACTGAGAATGGTATCATCGGCATATTGTGTGATTTGTTCAACATTTATTATTTCATCTAAATTGTTGACATAGAATGTGTACAATACAGGCCCAAGAATTGAGCCTTGGGGCACACCATAAGCTATATTTTCTCTATTTGACAATTTATTTTCTATTAATACTTGTTGGGTCCTTCCTTCGAGGTAGGATTTAATCCAACTAAAGGCAGTTCCCCGAATACCATATTTATAAAGTTTATTCAGAAGTAAAGCATGATCAACACAATCAAATGCTTTACTTTAGGTCCAAAAAAAAACACTTGTTGCTTTATGGTGTTTTTCAAGTCCAATTACAATGTATTCAAGAAATTTATTTATAGCATCAAGTGTATTGAAACCCTCTCTGAAACCAAATTGAGCTTTTGAAAGAATATTGTTATGGTCCAGAAAACATTGATGGTTTCTGAAAATATATTATTGATAGAGCTTGTACTACGAACTACTGATGACAATAAATTTCTAGGTTGTATAAATACATACTCGCCTAAATCTTGATTCTCCTAATTTGTTACTTTTTCTTGAATGTGAATTGTTTTGAAAAATTTCTGATAAGTTTATTTGTGCTTAGTTGTACTCTTATGGCATTTTAGTGGCTCTGAGATCTCAATTGTGTGTTATTTTATGTATAAGATCTGACAAACAAATTTTAGTTAAAGACTAAGAAAACTGTACCCCTTAGTGATCAAACCAGAAAATCTTGGTATCACGTACGAAAAATTGTTTACCGCAAACGAGTAAATAACGTTGAGTTATATTTTCTGTTGGGGAAAATTATTTCGTAGATATTCAAACCTTTTTCTGAAACCAATAAATCTTGACTGGAAAAAGTCAATCTATTTCAGCTTCCTGTTGGATATGGAGGATTACAGAGGGGGGATTTTCAGTTTGGGGTCGATGAGAAAATAAGGGAGGAGCAAGAGTAATATGAGGACTGTATAGTAGATCTGACATAGCATGGAACATAAATTTAATTTCATCTCGATGTATTCAAGACATCCAATGATTGATTTTTACAGTACAGTATCTTCGGGATTATTATTCAAACCTGATAAGTTACTTGAAAGTCTTGTTTAAGATTTATTTATATACAATGTTTTCCTTTTAATCAGGATAACCCATGTTCCTGCAATTAGAAATGATTTTTATTTACACATTTCTCTATTAAATAGGTGATAAACCCAAGGGCGGAGAGAATAAAAAGGAACACTTGCATAAAACAAGGATTTTTTAGCAAATGCTATAGTTTTGATTGAATAAATATAATAAGCCTTTGATAGACCTAGCACATACTTAGATTTTTGTGGATAAAAATAGTAGTTTTATTCTAGTTTCAAGACTCTTTTATTCACATCAATTTGTACTAAACACTTGCGTACCACACACATGCTAGCTTAGAAAATGCTCAGTTTTGTTAACCTATCTAACTAGAGTATAGTCCATGAATTACATATAAAAAGAGTTCTTAAATTTGAACTGTTTTTTTAGTTTTATAATTCAATCATTTATTTATTTAGGTATAATGAAAAGTTATTCAGCATGCGAAAAATTCTGTAGACCTCTAACTCCGGTCCCATTCCTACAAAATGAAGCGAAATTTCATATTTTTCCAAAGCAAAAAATGTTTGGCTAAATTTTTAAATTCAGATATGATGCACTGAGTAGCTGCAGCCACGATTATAATTAGTTTATGACGTATTAATCTTGTTTCATAAGGTCGGCATCAAACAAGGTTCAGTAAGGCGATGAGTTTGGATCAATGAGAAGTTAGACTCGTGCGTGTTGAGAGAGGCCTGCCAGACACACCGGCCTATCATCATTACATTCAGTGCTGATTATAAATCGATGAAGTCAACCTGCCGAATCTGAATCGGTTAGTCTTAGAAACCCCAAGATCTGGACTTACAACTATGGATACCTTAACTGACAATAATATACATACCGTACATAATATATACAGTACAGAAATATCAGTCTTCACACTGCTAGCTATCATTTTTGATCTCTTTAGTTGAAATACAAAAATTATTTAGTCGCTTCTATGGTTTTTATTTTGCATGAAATCCTTAAAGCCACTTGACCTGGCTGACTTTTACAAGCCATATTGTTCCAACATCTAGCTTATTCTGATACTTTCAAGAATAATAGCAATCACGTGTTAAACGTGAATAATTTAATAGTTAAACTGTAGAAAAAGTGCTTTTCCAATTACTCGATTCAACAGAATCGGGAAAAAGTTGCCATGATAAAAAAATGTGTAAATCCGCTTGAATACAAAACACTTAGAAACATTCGCTTAAAAATAGCAGACAGATCGGTACGGTTGAAACTTAAAATAAATATCACAGATTACGGACAAATAATCCTCAATCTTAGAAGTACAAAATGAGTCTGGAGGGCGCAACGCACCATCGAAGCCCGAAAGGGGAGTTTATTTTATAAAAAGCAATATGAAGAATGTGATAAAATGTTTCAGGAACCAATAACACTAATCCCTATAAAGGAAGTCAATTTATGTGCGTTTCCCCCGGATATGACGGGATTACAGGAGCTTCATCGCTGCGAGCCTGCGGGTGAACCGTTTGTTGTTTCTGTTGCAAAAAAGTGGAGATAACTTGGGTTTTCTTCCACATTGTCTACGTATGTAAATTTATTGGTAAGATGACATCTCTGTGTAGGGGTTTTCTTACAATAAAACCAATTTAAAATAAACTCTTTCAAAAAAAAAAAAAATAAAAAATTGTAAGGATGTTCGGATATTATTTAAACTTTACCACGATCAACAGCTTGTTGTGGTCGATTACATCGGTTTTATTCTTATTCACATAGTTTCTTCAAAATAATCTTTCAACATATAAGAGAAGGTTTTTTTGGTAAAAATAAAAACCCAATTTCATAATTGTATTTTAAATACAGACAGATTTGCAATTGAAAATACGTTAATTTTAAGAATGAAACTTTTTTGCAAAAGATATGCAAAATAAACTTAAAATTGTATTGATCCGAATGGAAGCATTTTGAGAGATTAATACAATACCCATTTTCCAGAATTTTATGAAATGTAACATCTGCATAAAGAAAAGAACTTGGGCTGGATCGGGATGATCAATCAATAAAAAAACTTACGTTAGATAAAAGGTCAAAAATAAAAACTCAGTATTCTATGTTGCCTCATTCTTTTGTAAATATCACAAATCATAAATTATGTATGAAGAGAATAAAATGATTGTTCTCATTATTTTAAGTGTGTAGTAAATTAATTAAATGGAAGTCTAATATTATCAACTCATCACTACGTCGTCGTCAAGGAGTGGTAGTTTTTCGGTGGTGGGGAGGAATGGTGGGGTGATGGTTTGGTGGGGAGGGTGGTGAGATGTTTGCGTGCGGTTCGGGAGGACGATCCGCAACCCATATTATTATTAATGGTCCACGTGATACAGCACGCTAGCTCCGATAGTTCAATGAAATGAATACCAGTCGGAATCCATTAGAATACCTCATGATGTAAATTAACACCAGAGTGCCTTATACTACCAAGCTTATAAGCATCATGCTTACGTTTAACCTCTTAAAAAAACTTGCAGTTATAATAATGTTCAAATAATAAAAGAATAAATTGCAGTGTATTAATTTTCTTATTTCATAATTGACAACATTTTAGAAATCTCAGATTACTTGAGTAAATTGTATAGGATCGCTAAAAAAGTTACTCGTCGTTTCATTATTAGGAACGTTCAAAACTGATCCTAACCTGAAGCATTCAGCTCCAGGTGTTTTATTCATTGTTCATTATACATTCCATTTATTAAATATTTTATTCACATATCTACGAAGTGATATCCGTTTAAAAACATATTTGGTAAGTACCTTTTGATTGGCCACACTGAACTTTTAATAAAATATTACCTAGGTTTTGGTGAAAAATACTACAAACTATTGCCATTCATAAATATCAGACGACAAATCAATGAACTTTAATCAAACTACACATTGATTTAAACGTTATTATTTATAAATCTAATTAATATAATAAGTTGAGAGCGGAGCCTAGCAACTCCCAAGGTAGTCGGATCACAGCTGCAATTAATTTAATCCGTGTTAAACCAAGCAGTTTTATTGTAACACACGACACGCTAAAAGCTTTCATAGTCCCGGGAGCTTTCATAACTGGAATAATCCAGCCGTTCCCCCGTGTCTTGTAACGAGTATGAATATGGCTCGGGGCACAGCCTCCGAGACGCCTTCATTTTTATTACACTTAATCAAGTGAAATTGTTTTCAGAAACTGTTATTGTGAATTTGTTTTTAATTTTCAAGCCTTACTTAAGAGGTTCATTTTCGTAATGAAAGCCGTTTCAGAAATAATGTGTATAATTGTATGAAAACTACTTGATATCGGGCTATGGATATAATTAAGAAGTTTTGAAAAGTATATACAAAATAATGCCAGCTTAAAAGCTGAACTTAAATTTAAATTTAACTTTAAATTGAACTTTAAATTAAAATTGAAATAAAAAATTTAAATAATTACAGTATTTATTAAAATTAATAAAACGTTATTGATAATGTTTTTATGGTTTCAAAAATTAATTTATTGGAGAAATCTCCAATATATCGTAGAGTAAAAACAATGTGCTCCTCTAGAGTTTTGTATTTCTTTCTGAGTTTCAAAATGGAAAAGTTAAAATTTTATCACATAATTAAGTGGTGTAGTTCCATAAGATAACTAAAGCAACGTATTTATACTGGTTCTATGTAATCATTTGAAATTTGTAATAGTAAATAATTGTTCATTAATTTAAATAGTAATAAGTTTCAGTTCAGGATTAAAATTATCAAGCAACAAGTGTAATAAATAAATAAATGGAATGCAATTCATTATTTTTAACGTATTTTAAGTTCTTGTCTGGAAATGTGATACGCTGACTGGAAATGTGATACCCATGTGAAGGGGTTTCACAAATAGATTATTTAGCACCCTTTGCAATTATAAAACTTACTTTTATGAATTAATTTAAGTAAAAAAATTAATAGACAAATTGGTGAAAATTTATTTAGCAACTGAAGGTATTTTCAACTTAGTAACATTCAGAAAAGTACATTTGCAAACTAAATTATTAAAACTTAAAGGTAATAAATTAGGCAACGACCAAAGTACGTCTGGTCAGAATGACACTTGTATAGCAGCTTCACTACCTCATTACTCCGCTGTGTGTTTAAAATTGCATCAAACCCACATTGATATTTTAAATTGTAAAATCGTATTTTAAGTTTGACTGTACAACTCCTGATGAAAAATAAACCTCGTGTCATGATTATGTAACAGATCATTTTTTACATATTGTATTTTTATTATATATATTAATTAGGCAGCACTGACTATAATAAATAATAATGATAATCTTAAGAATTATAAGAATTTTCTAAAAATAATTAGCAATTCCGTAAGCATATATATTGAGTTAACATTAATAATTCAACCTGTAGTTATTTATTTATTAATATTTTGTGGTAAGTCGTTTAAGTGTTAGATCTTTTAATGTAGAAAAAGACTCAGGAAATTTCAAAAACGAATTAATTTGACTATTCTTTATTCGCTGGCTGAAGCTTAATCTGTTAATTAAGTTTACTTTACTATTTTTTTTAATTTTTTTTTTTAGGATTTATGGACAGTATGTATAATGCCGTGCAATACTTATATATTAAGGAGTGGTTTTCAAATGCAGACACTACTATAGTAATCAGATCAGTTTCGCGATTGTATTTTATATTACTTGGTGGAAAGTACCAAAGACTTGGGCCCAATACGAAAACAAAGGGGTTGTATCCGATATATCCGGCGTCTTTCTTCTGAATACCAAACAGATTGTTTGTGCTCGGTAAACTAACGAGGTTTCACGAGGGGCTCTCTTACATCCAAGTAAAACACCAACGTTTGCTCCAGTAAGCTACTTATTATTTTAATAGATTTTATTGAATTTATCAGTTCAATGAATTTGATCCTTTTTTAGTAATAATAAGTCGCTTACCGTTATGGCACACGTGTACAAAGCGACCAAGGAAAGTATTTACCATGCAGGAAAGTTTTAAGCGTTGAACTAATTTGCTACTTGTGTAAGTTGGGAAGGAAAAGTTTACCTCCAGGAAGTTTAGAGCACAATGGAACATGGAAAAGCTCCAGCGGTGAGCGTTCTGTTGTACTTTTCGGAATAAGATTGACCCACAAGCGGACCCGGGTTAAACTTGAGTTCTGAGGATTGCTAATGATGTCCATTGCTACCAATCTTTTTCTTTGGTGGTACTAAATCTTCTATCTGAGACGTACAAAATGGAGATATAAATTTTTGTTTAGTTTTGTATATTGCAGGGATAGATTTACTAAATATGAACCACCTGAGCTCTACAGCAGTTTTATTTTAATTCGCAATAAATGTTTTGTACAACCAAACTTCCGTCAAGGTAATCTCTGAAGGAAATCCACAAAGAAAACCTTTTTATCCTTTGTCATCTCATACACAAATTAAAATGAAACGAAATCGTTATTGACCCTTTAAGACACATTCCAATATTATTACAGAGTATACAATGCAGAACACACACTTATACAATAAAAACATACTACATAAAATTATCAATGTCTACTACTCCTTAATATTCCTGTTAAAGAACCAATAACTGGATCCCAAGTTTAATGCCTCCCTTAATAGGCCGTATTCTCATTTAGAATTAATACAAACAAAGTAAACTGATCTAAGAACATAAGAAGTATATCGAGATCTTATTATGTAAAACACTTTATTATATTAAAAAAGTATACTTTTGACACAATCAACGTGACCTTTCCAATTTAATTGATAATCTATGCTTAAGGCTAAATATTTAATTTATGTAACTGCTAAAGAGCTATGTAATCGCTTCAAATAAACAACTTGTCTCATGGTACTTAAATGCAGTATTAAAGTTTTTGTTTACTTGTAAGCTAAAATTTATATATTTTTTGGGACTTAAAACTGTGACGTACTTTCGGGTCCAGAAAATATTTATTTAATTAATTTTCACTATAGTTTTCACTATAGTAGGTGTCATTTTGTGGTTGATTTTCATGGTTTTTATACAAAATATTTTTTAATGAATCATATTAAGAAGTTCATCCATGGTTTTAATCGTTGGTACATAGTTGGACGCAAAATATAAAAAAATTCTCAAAAGACAAAGAAAAAACTGTTCTTGTCAAATAAACAGGGTGCTAATATGATGCTGACAGTGTATTACTTGAAAGTTGATAATCAATTAGGTCTACTTTATCAAGTTGCTTAACTTTATTTGTTCCATAATTATATTTAATGCATGGAAATATGGCTCGATGATCTGTTACTTGGATTTCTATACGAAACCTCCAAATAAAACTTTTCAGTTGTTACTAATTCTACAATAAATATTTTAAATTAATGAAACAGAGTTATCCGTTACTCTAGTGGGCTCATGTATTAAGGAAACGAAACCATGATTACCATTTTCAATTTGTAATAAACAATTTAAATCATTATTTCAAAACCCCGACCATAGTTGGAGTATCTTGGAAGTTAATGCCTTTTTACCTTAAGGCAATATTGTTTTAATGTAAAGTTTGATTGAATGACATTTTCGGCCATCCTTTCAAGGCCAGGTTAGCCACCATTGATTTCTATTGATAATAAATAATTATAATAATAATCGTATGGCTTTTATTGGAGGAAGATCAGCAATTAACTGATAGTTCTAATCACCTGAAATGCCTGCACTTTTTTGTTTTCTATGCAGGTGGACCAACGGCTTAACGTGACTTCCGAACCATGGGAGCGGCCTAACGATTTTTTTGTCAACGAGCCGGGAATTGAACCCGGGCCCGCTGGGTGATAACCCAGAGCTCTACCACTGAGCTACGGCCGCTGCCTATTTCTATTGATGAAATTAGTTAATTTAATGTACATTTCATCCCAACTCCTGGTAAGCCGTCAACCTGACAAGACAAGACAGAAAACTGGAAATACCTTCAAAAAGTATTTTAATAATACAGATGAGGTACCAAGTTTTATTGCCTTATCTGTAATGGTTAAGAAAATGTCAAGCCTATGAAGAACATTTTTATACTCTCTGCATATGATGTCTTTAAAACGTCTAAGAATTTCAATTTATGGTAGAAAGAGTATTTATATTCAATAAGAATATTTATGTACCATGGTTATTTTTTAATGGTTTTCATTTATAGTGTACAAAGATCTAAAAAGTACAAGTACATGATGCAGCCCGGAAAAAGAAAAAAATGATTTGACAATAATATTTTTTAAATCTTCCACGACGCAAAAGTGAGGAAAGAGGCAAAAAAACTAATCACAGAAACGGTTTTGCCAAAGTTTTTGCTTTATCAAATGGAGCAACCTAAAATTGTTATCAACACATTTTTAGCGATTACAAATTAATTACAATACAAAAAACAGGTTTATGAAAATAGTTACATGTTATGAATTCGGTCTTAAATTAATGGTGTATTTTAACAATCATGCTAAGCAGTTTGTTAAACTTACATTGAAAATTTTTCTAGTTAAATATGTTACCATATCGCACTAATGACAGACGGTTTAACATTTAAAACAATTGAGGAAATGCGATAAGTCAGAAGTAGGAAAGGTTTCTCGCAGTTTGCGGGCTGCCAGCATGTATTTGACAGGTTAACGGGCGGAAGTTTATATATGGCCTACATTAAGTCTTTACAATGGCTACTGCCTTTCGTTCTTCAAATGTGTAGACTTACTATATTAGACGCAAATATTCTTACACTTACAAGTAAATCCGATCGTAAATACTGGCAACATTCATTGTGATACGTCTGTCATATCCATACTTTGAGTTTTACATTAATAAAAAATGTAGCCATAGTTTTAAGGTAATAAACAGACTTTTATACTGTATTATTAACATAAAAGGTAGTAGTAAATGTACTCACCGTTACTGATTTAATGTTAAACTATGTCTGTTGTTTTCTTATTAGGATTTTTAAGTTGATATAACGAAATAACACATATCACCCTATGGTCGAAATTCGGGTAAACTTTCAGTTCATTTGCACAATATTAGTTTAAACAAATACGAGTATTTTATAAACAAGACATTTGTTCTGACGGTTTTGTTTTTGTTTTCCCTTTTGTTACAAACCCTGTCAAAAAATAATTATCCAATCAACTCCTGTTCTTACAGAAGATTAACTTCGAAACCTTAAAATCCTGCATGGTGTAGATTTGAGTGCCAGTGTAAATTACCCGGATAGTTTTCTGCTTTTCTATAGGACACTACCTTTCTGACACTTTGCGCGGATTTTTCCAACAAAACATAGAAGCTTAGATAAAATGAAATGTTTGGTGCTTGTCTATAAGATGTATAAAAAAAGCTCATAAAAATTTAAAATTAACATCTTAAACCTAATGTCTCCAAATTCATCACATTTTCCCAAAAAGGTCTATTAGTAAAGTTTAATGTTATAATACCGATAACCCATATAGATTTGCACAGCTATCAAAGAGCAGTAACTGTGTGCCAAACTCGATAGGAAGTTAGCAAGAAAGATAATCCACCGTTTAGAGAGGGAGGATCCAGCCGAAGCCTCAGAGCAGAGATAGCGGCGCGCCGTAACTCAAACTGGTGGGGTTGTAATTAGGCATTGATCCAGCCCCAGGGCGCCTATCTCGGCTCTAAGTGGCCGACATGAGCCGCTAAACCGGGTATTGGCTGAAGTATTGCTGCACTAACTCGATCACACTACACTTACGGTATGCGACGCAAAGCTATGATGAGGATGACGTTATAAAAAAACTCCTTAAAAGAGGTAAAATATTGTAATCGATAAAAATTGTTTCAGTTACATTTGGCTACATATTGTTTTATACGTAAAAGTTTTTTGGTGTTTGCACAGCTTACAGTTCAAGTTCGCTAAACGATGCCATTTGAACGCCATTGCTATAGCCGCTCGTGCCTGTATGATCAAGAATAACCATTTAATGTATTTAAATTAACCATGTGTTCAAAAGGTCGAGAGTTTCCTCCTACCATTTACACTACAATCATCTTGATTTTTCAATGAGATATTTGAAGCTGTAGTTCTTATTTTAACACTCTGCGAATGAATATTTACAACAATACAAGTAGACTTATGTAATACGAGGACAGTTTGCATATATAATTGATAAGGTTGATCCCAATTTGCCTATTACACGGCAAGCTTAGGGAATAGCTTAGCAGATCCTTGTCACCCGATACCAAATTGAATATCCTTACACCGTACTGAATACAATCCAAAGTAAATTTAATTTACTTAAAAATAAGGGAAGCTACCAAATTCAGACAGGGACAACCCCTGACACTTTCGTCTGGTTCGGTTGGGTCGAAGGCTGACAAAGACAAGATCAGACAAGGACAAAATGCGACACATTACAATTCACATCCTTGAGGTGGCAAGTTTTGTCTGGACCGGTCCAGACAAAGTCTGACAGTTTTCAGTCTGGCCCGCCGGGGACAAAGTTAGTCAAGGACAAAGTCTGACACATTCCAATCTGCGCCCCTAGGCGGTGGGCCGTTTCGGACAATCCTTTCCACCCAAAATCGTCAGACTTTGTCCCTGTCTGACTTTGTCCCTGCCAGATCTTGTCGCGTAAATTTAAAGAGAAGTACCATTTTCTTTGGAACGACGCAAACGCTTCCATTTATCAAATTCTATTTCAGAGATCAGTACACTGAGATTTATATTTCAAGGTGGAAAAGGATTCTACTTTGCACCTTGGTCAGCATAACTGCTGTCTAGGATTTGGCTGTATTCAGAAATCCAGCCGTAATAGGGAAAGAAATATGTACAGTTTATTTTCTCCTCCCTTTTTGATTGCCAATGAAAATGATGTAAGACACGGTGGTCCAAGGGAAATATTATTCTATACTACTTTTTTAATACTGCATTAGTTAAACGTAAAGCATTATTCTATCATTACATCATCATATTTTCAAACTAAGCTTACTTATTCTAATGTATCTATTTTACCTACTGTACCATTCTAAACTTCCACATAACAACCGTTAAAAGGATTCTCATCACCTTTTCATAAAATATCCTATCTCCTTCCGACTTACGTAGATCGGTAACAGTCGGTCATACAGATATCCAAAGTAACTGAGTACCTGCATTGACTATACAGTCAATATCTAACCTACTATTGCTCTGTTGTAATCTAGCCTACCTGTTTTATCATCATCTTGATCGAGAGTGACGTTGCAGGTGCCATGGAGGAGGTGAGCGCCGTGCTAGGCCGTGGTGCCGAGCTGCCCTGTAACATTGAGCCCAGCGGCCGCGAGGACCGCGTCTACATGGTCCTGTGGTTCCGCGAGGGAGCGGGCAAACCTCTCTACAGGTAAACCGGGTACACGATCCTTGCTGTCGTTAGGTCTTCTGGTTTCTGTTACATTTTAATTAACAGTTATGGGAAAAGAGTAATGAATATAGGTATAATAATATAAATCTAATTACTTTGTAGTCGGTTTTTACTTTAACTTACTGTTAATCCAAGGTTTTTTTAAAAATACATATATAATTTTGAAGAAAATAAGAATTTTACATTTGATAAAATCTGAATGCAAATTTAATGATATTTCCGTCAAAAATATAAAAGTGAGTTTACTAAATTTAAACAATAGTAATGGATGGACATCCATTGGTTTTATTTATTTAATGTAATGCACTAAATGTGCTCAAGACTGTCAATTATTTTTGAGACTTATATGGAATATAGCTGAAAATCTCTACAAATTCTTAACACTTGATTGTATTGACTTCTTAAGTAATTAAGAACTTACTTTTTCTCGTGGCACAGTAGATACGGTATATATCGGTATCGTAAGGCGAGGCGGGTGAGATGAAGTGTCACGCAGGCCACCGCCACCGCCGCCGCGTGTCCGCATGTTTAGTCAACGGATGATCGAGTAAGCCAGGTGACCTCATCTATATTTATTACTGCAGACAATGAAATACTCCCCGTGTCGGCCACCACGCCGCACGCCACCTTGACTCACGGCATGACTCATTCATGAGAGTCACTTCCGGCCACCACTCACCTGGTCTCCGCGAAGGGGGGAAAAAGGATTCGCAATTTGCAGGATCGATTTCCGAACAATTACTTAACGAGAGAATGTGTCATGCATAAACCTCGCCTATAAAACCTTTCATCGTAAACTCTCCGTGATATGATCTTGTTAACTTGTTTCCTACCGGACCTGAGAGTGTAAAAGGTTTTTATTTTGTATTTGGTGAGAAACATAAACGTTTTACTTACTTAACTCAATGAAGTAACAAAGTATAATTTTGTATTTTGATAAGAACTTTATAAACAATTTTTGTCATCTTCTTACACTATTCAAAATTTGGTATAACTCAAGGGGCTTACCATTCAAATGCCTAAAATCACAAATTTAGAAGAGTTACAATTGAAAATTTCGACAGTTAAAAGTTCCCTCTTTTGATTATTCAGGCTTTTCCAGGATGTTGTTAAGTTTAGCTTTTAAAGTAACCGAAGGGGGTGGATTTTTGAGACACCTAATAGTATTATAGTTCGTGAACCTTATTGTGTACATTTTAAAGCTTATATGTGTTTTTAAAATTTAAAATTTAATTCTGATATTCCCTGTTTTATTATATTATTAATATAATAATTTAACATCAATACTATATTTCTGTAAACTTAGCCACCCTGTTTGGATTTACCCAATGCTTAAATAACAAGTAAGGCAATACATATTTTATACCTTGTTATTGATTAGTTAATTTGTTTCCTTGCTCAGAATATGATGCTAGTAATATAACCAATCTTCCTTATATTATATGTTTATTTAGGATCATTAGATGCAATGATGGAACATTTTTTAATCACTTTTGGATCAGGTGTAATGGTCTTTTAACTCCGTTGTACGACAGTGTTCTGCCCCCGCAGATACGACGTGAGGGGGCGGTCATTCAGCAACGCCGTGATGTGGAGCGACGCCAACGCGTTCGGCCCGCGCGCGTTCTTCGTGACCGGCAAGCAGCCGGCGGCGGCGCTGCAGCTGGACGCCGTGCAGCTCAAGGACGCCGGCGTCTACCGCTGCCGGGTCGACTTCCGCAACTCGCCCACCAGGAACTTCCAGGTCAAGCTGACCGTCATCGGTGAGTCTGCACCACAATGCTCTCATTGACGGATAATTAATTCTTATAACCTATTTTCCACATTGTAGCCACATTTGTGGTGAACGAGAATCAACTAAATAATACATGGAAGACAAGTGGTTGCTAAATAAGACATCGTCAGATTAATATAAAAAATTTTCAATAACTAGAAAATCTGCAGATCCGAATCTTATAATTAATTATAATTTGCAGTTTTTATGGTTTTGTGAAATGCACAATCTTTTAAAAAGACTTAAGTTGTGCATTTTTATTATTGCATAAATATTTAGAGAAGCTTATACTCAACAAATTTGCCTCTATTCTAATAAAATTTAAAAATAAGCTTTAACTGAATAAACTCCCCTAATCTTTGTTATAAATCAATCCTCCAATGAGAATATTTCTACTGCTCATCAACGGCAAGATAATCTTATTCGAGGACCAACAACATTCGATGCTGAACCCATCTAACCCACCCTTATGAACTTTTTTTATTTGGATAAACATTTAATTCAATCCTCCGATCTTACTTAAACAATGCAATAACTTTCCCGGAAAAACATTGTCATACTTACCAAAGCTGTTAGTAAAAATTAAAAAATTCAGTCCTATCTTTAGATAAACAAGTAATAACCAATTTCAACAAACACTTCGTTCGCTTTTATATTTCAGTTTTGTAGAATGTTTACTTCAACTAAATTAAATTACCCACAAAAGAATTTATATTTTAAGTAATACTACGAATATTTTCGCTCTTATGCTCTCAAGTTTATAAATATTGCTATTTGAGTTCAACGAGAGGTTTAACTTTTTCTCGGAAACTTCTCCGCGTATAGTTAGCGTTTAAATAATCCATATTTTTGTTACTGTATTTAATTTTCTTTGTTTAAAAAGTCAATTAAAATTGATATATTTATTAATATTTAATATTGATTCCTAAAAATGCATTCCCTAAATTCCAATTTACTCTCAAGATATAAAACTCACAAATTTCTTTCACGCACCATTCTAGTCTTTATAGTCACAGTCAAAACTCTTTATTTATTTTCATGTACAAATGGTACATAGTGAATAGCGTCACATATTTTTTATTCTAAAGAGATAATAAAATAGCAGACGTGATTTACATTATACATCAAACAAATAAATTTTCTTAATGTCCTACAAATAAAAATAAAAAGTTTTATAAACATTTTGCACAAATTATATACTTAAAGAGAATGAAAAAAATGAAGTGTACTAGAGGGTGGTGAAGAGTTCTTCCAAAGAATACAAAGATTTGTTAATTAAGTATTCTTTTAACGTTTTTTTTTTTAATTATTATTTTGACCCATCTTCTGATTTAATGTTAAGTGGAATGTGTTTCAAAAACTTTTTCCCAATATATGTAGCTTTTTATAAAAAAATTTGAGCCTATGTGCCTGTGTGATTTCATTCCTTCCCGTTGTGTTGTATGGGTTTACAGGTATATCTGAATTTATCTTATTTGATTGTTCGGGCAAGTAGAATGGTCTCAAAAATATAGTGACCGGAAACAGTGAATATTTTTAGGTCCTTAAGATTATTTTTATGTTATTATATATTTTGGTTATTGTAATTTTTTATACAATATTATGTTACAATAGGTTCTAAAATAAAATGCATAGTGTAGCTCACTCACAAAATATGTATTTATTATTATAGGAGATGTGTATGGTGTGGGTCATATACTTGGATACTATACAGGTTTTAAAGTTGTTTATATCAAAAACCTTTTTTTAAGTCGCATTTCTCGGTCAAATTTTTTTATGCTTACTCTCTTTTTTAGTAATAAAGACGGTCGTTTCAAATTTATTTTATCAAGTTAAAGCAGGCAGTAACTTTAATTTGGTACTTTATCTAAGTCACCGACGCAGTCTTGTGCGAACCTTCATGTGAAGGGTGAGTGTAATGTCAGATTAAGTGAAGCTTTTTACTGACAAAGACCATCCGATTTATTGCAGGAGATCGTTAAATGGCAATATGAACTGGGTCTAGTTTTAAACATTCTAAAGACTTTACCTTTCTAAGCATTAAACCGGCAGGCAATATGAACTGGGTCTAGTTTTAAACATTCTAAAGACTTTACCTTTCTAAGCATTAAACCGGCAACCTTCGGATTCAAATACGAGCTGTATAACCACTCATATGTATTTCCACGCATGTTAACTCACTTGCCCTCGGCTGAGCCCTGGTGGTATTATGTTGTAGTGCCTCCCCATCACCTGCTGATGTACGACAACTCCGGGCGGGAGATCGTCGAGGGCGTGGTGGGGCCACTCAAGGAGGGCGACGACCTCGTGCTCAAGTGCGAAGTCAGGGGCGGTGAGTGCCGCCACAACCACAACTACTACACCTAAATTAATACAAAAATACAAAAAAAATCAAAAATAAATAAAATACAAAAATTAATACAAAACTTATGGGCTTTAAAATTTATACAGTATTATATTTTGTAATCACATTTAGGGTACTGAAAACTTCACTGTTTAGAATTAAAGGTACGTCGGTTTACATGCCATCTTTTTAGCGGTTACGGCCTGGTGCCGAAAGGACAGTTTAGAGGGGGTCTAATCATCTACTGTTTTTACAAATTGGCCTGATTTATTATTCTTTCTTAAATATTTTCTTACGCTCCATTTGCATGCTTCATTTGTCAACTACCCACTTCATTTTGAACTGAATTTATAAGTAATATGTAAAAGAACCTATTTTTATTAGGTCTACCAATACTTATAATACTTTAGATACGAAATTAACTCTTTATCTCACAGTTAATGGGATTAAACATTTACTCACAATTTCAGTTAATATTTATTATTAATGTAAAAGTAAAAGGAAAGTGAATGTGCTCCTGTTAGTTAAAAATGTGAAAATTTACTTGAAGTTTACTGTTAATTTGCGAAGACGTGAGTACGGCTCGAGTAAGTATGAGCTGTGACGGTTTGTTTGCAGGCAACCCGGCACCCACGGTGTCGTGGTTCGTCAACGACAAGATCGTGAAAGAACCTATTTTTATTAGGTCTACCAATACTTATAATACTTTAGATACGAAATTAACTCTTTATCTCACAGTTAATGGGATTATACATTTACTCACAATTTCAGTTAATATTTATTATTAATGTAAAAGTAAAAGGAAAGTGAATGTGCTCCTGTTAGTTAAAAATGTGAAAATTTACTTGAAGTTTACTGTTAATTTGCGAAGACGTGAGTACGGCTCGAGTAAGTATGAGCTGTGACGGTTTGTTTGCAGGCAACCCGGCACCCACGGTGTCGTGGTTCGTCAACGACAAGATCGTGACGGACGGCAAGCTGGAGCGGGTGGGCGAGAACGTGATCGTCAACCGCCTGGAGGTGTCCAAGCTGCGCAGAGAGCAGCTCAACACCACGTTCAAGTGCCAGGCCAGCAACACCAAGCTCATGCAGCCCACGGAGAAGACTGTCCGGCTCGAGCTCTTCCGTGAGTTACCTCTACAGTGTTACTCCACTCACGGTTTCACTTTCTGGATTGATTTCAGATCTAATACTGTAATAATGGTTACAATACTTAAACATCAATCCACTTAGTTTTTTTATCTCTAGTTTCAGGAAAAATGTTCCATTTATGAACATTTATGTTAAATAAATGACATTTTACCGTTCTGCATGTTCTAAATATATCATCCGTTTGTGTGTGTATGTGCTTGTGTGAGTGCGTGCGTGTGCATGTTTGTGTGCGTGTGCACTATATGCTTAATTCTTTTCCCTGTATTCGTCAAAGCACTATTCCAGTTAATCCCACTGGAAACTACTGTTAAATCCACATCAAACGGTAATTTTTTACAACGTTTATTGTGCCCTTCAAAAAAGCTATCTGTTGGAGTAATGCTCGGCTGGTCTCCTTTGAAGCCATGGGTTCATTTATCTATTCATATTAAAATAAAATGGAAATAACTGAACTAAAAACGGATATGTAAGCTGGACAACAAAAGGAGCTAACATTGAATTCTTATTTAATGTGAACACTAATAACTCCCACTTACTTTTTAATTCATAAGAGTATAGTGTGAAATAAAATAACTAAATAATATTAAATTTAAACTACTAAATGCAGTTAAGCAAATGAAATTAGGTAGTTAAATATATGAACTAGACTAATGAATAAAATAACAATTGAGTGGAAACATTATTTTCATTCACAAGATATTGTAACTATTTAATAACCTAGAATTTTTTTATTTTATGATAAAAAAAAAATATATTTTTAGTATAAATTGTCATATTATTTCTCAACAAGGCAAATGTTTATGTTTACTCTGTTACAACTTTAAACAAACACCAATCTAATAATAAACTGAGTTGTTGTTGCTACATTTCAAACTCCCGCTGGCTATATATTAACTTCACCTGACTTTATAACAACTTTTTGTTTACCAAGTTTTAAACTGAACAGTTATGATTGACAAAAAGAGTTTTAGTTTGAAGGTATTTATTATAAGTTTGTTGTATAACTGTCTGGAGCATACAAATATTCTAACTTTTTGTTGTAAATTCCATTGATTAAAGTTTTAAAAATATAACAAATGGACTGTACAAAATTAATAATAAATGTTGGATACTGATGCATTGCAATGATTTGTCATAAATATTACAGTATAAAATAAAATCTTGGGTTTCTTGCTAGCCTAACGGTTAGAGTCTTGGACTTCAGTTCAAGAGGTCACAGGTTCGATTCCCGGGATGCCCACTGACTTTGAGGGGTTTGGACCGCTTGCCCTAAAAGCGTTTGTGTGATCCTAACGAAAATGCCACTGGCGTCGATACACAAATAAATAAATAAATAATATACTAGAAAAAAACTGTCTTTATCATAATATACAACAACGATAATTTATTTTCTGAATAAAAAAATATAAATCATGATCTTTTATTATTCTATTTATAATATTTATAATCTATGGTCTGGGAAGGTGGCGACGTCCTATGATCCAGCTACTTGGAGGTCACGAATCGTGGATAGTTACAAGCGATGGCTTGTGGATGCGATATTACCTGGTGGGTACTAACGTCTGCACTAGTGAATACTAGTTCTTCCATAAAGACCATCCTCATAATTAGACCAATTCGTATATATGAGGTCAAAATTGTGGTTCGGATCCCACGTTTAATTATAGGTCCCTAGATACCATTGGCTGTTGGGGTATGGATTTTAAGAGTCCTAACTAGGGAGAATAAGCCTTAGTAACAAGACTACAAGATCGCGCAACAATCATCCTACACTCATCTCTCATCCATACTTGGCTTCAAACTACCTATTGAGTTAGGTCACCATTTCAGTAAAGGTGTTGAATAGTTTAATTAATTAATTAAATTAAGCCTGATTGTCTGAAGTATAAGGGCTTACTTTGCATATACAGGTTTATTGATTGAAAGCTCAAACTTGTGGTTTAATTAGGGTATTTTCACAGCTCCAAATCTATATTTATGAAAACACTTTAATCAACGTTAAAAAAATTAATAACCCCATCTTAACACAACTCATGAGAGAGAAGAAAGTGATTTTTGACACATTATTTTGTTTAGTTATGAGTGCAACATAATTATTCTGTTTTGGTTCTGGGTGTGTTGCAGTGAAGCCCGTAGCAGCCACGATCATCACCAAGCCGTCGGAGTTGGTGGCATACGAGACGTACAATCTGACCTGCGAGGTGACCGGGTCGCGGCCCGGCGCCGAGGTCACGTGGTACAGGGAGGGCCGCAAGTTCAAGCGGGGCAAGGTAGGCCTGAATCTTCAAGAGGTCACGGGTTCGATCCCCAGTATGTGCACAATTATATAAGTAGTTTGAACGCTGTTTCCAAAAGCGTTTACTTATTCACCTAACCATGACCCAACATATAAGTCACTGTCGTTGACAAAAACCATCTAAGTAAATATAAAAATTCCAAATACAAAATTGTTTATTTTTTAAGCTCTTTTAAATGGTTTATGATAAAATGTTAAATTTTAAAATTAAGGTAAAAAATGAAAAAAAAAACATTTTTGACTCTTTTGATCCCCATAACACCGTTCCCATGGTCCGATCATTCTAGTTCGCGAACTCATTCTAGTATAGGCTATCTTGTGTTCACGGACACACACATACACGTATATAACCATATATACATATATATTAATTTGAACAAACGGTGTTTTTGTCTTCGAGAGAACTCAAAACGAAAAACGTATAATGGTACAAGGCCTTGTGGTCTTTGGTCTTAACGTGACTACTACCGTAAGCTGGAAATTCGCTAATACACTAGACCAGATGAGAGGAGGGACAAGGAAATGGTAGAACTACCTAATGGACCGGTAGTCATATTAGTGGCGTAAATCCATTGACTATACATTTTACGAGTAGGAAGTTAATATTATATGAATTGGCTAAGATCTCTGACCCTACATATCACAGCTGTTTACTTACTATCTACTGGAAATATGTAGTTTAAATTATATTGAATAATAAAGTAAATGAACACAATATTGAAGACATTTTTTATTTGAAAGGTATGATTTTATTGGTTTTACGGATCTCTGGCGGTGGTGGTAGTAAAAGCTGAGAGATCCATGAAGATACTGGCACAATTATGCTAATATACAGTCAGAAGTAAACCCCATTCAGACTGTAACTAAATTATGTTTATTTCGGGAAAACTATTATAGAATAAATTATGTATTAAAGCACATCAATAATTTAGGACTAAGCACAGCTTAATCTTGTATAGAAATGTAGAAAAAGATTACTTACAATTTAAACAACTACCAAATTAGCATAGAAACTTATTTAGGTTTGCTTTACAACCAAGACTACCCGTAGGTTATAGTTTAATTATTATCTGTTTGTCATACTGTGAAAACGAAACTCTTTCCTTCTGCAATGTCATATGTAAGTAACAGGAACCTAGGACATATTCACCTCCGAAACACTGGCCCCTCTTCTGAAAAAAGATTAACGGCGAAGTTGAATAAATATTAGGGAAAATATAACGTCATTGAATTGAATATTACCGCAGTTAAACATATTTCTCTTTAACCTCATCTAGACTTACCTCATCCTGGCAATGTGGATATTCTTTAGAATACAAATACTGCAATGTGTCTTCAACACTTGAGCTTAGTATCTGAGCAGCAATTATAATATTCATTTTCCTATTTTTCCTAAAAACATGTTGATCCAAGAAATTATTACACAAATTTTAATCCTTCACAGTTTTGCAAATCATTAACAATTTGAATGTGTTTAAATGCTACAGGCCAGCATCTGACTCCAATATTTTCGTATGTACAAGATCATTGTGGCAAAGTTTGCATGTGAGGAGGATCCATTATAATACAAATGGAATGGTCTTTGCCATCAACTTTAAAATACGATTTAGATGGAAAATCACACTCATTAAATTTTATAGCACTCATATTTGTGCTTCTACACCAGTTTCCCTTGCAAAATAATTAAATAAGACTAAATAAAATAAAATTATTATTTAGATGACAAAAATCACAAATAAATATATTAAAAATACTTAGTTTAATTAGATACAGATATTAGCGAGAATATGAGAGACAAATGGTCATCTAAAACCACTGGAATCGGTGGGTCGGGAACAAGTCATTACAAACTCCTACCTGATGTAAAATATTTTAAAAATCTTATACAGGGTGTTCGAAAAAAACGTTTCAGGAATTCAGGAGGTTATTGCCCACATCAAAATAAGCAAAAATATTCCTATAAACATATGTCCTAAAATGCTTCGTTAACCCGCTAGCCGCCATTTTGTTTTTTACACGAAATAATTTTTATTTCCCTAATGGATCATTGTATTAAGTTAATATTTGGCATGAACCTTCATCATAGCAATACCCATTTTCAAGAAAAAAGTTATTTTTTTCTAATGTGTATTTTCAAAATGGCGGCCATTTTAAAATTTTAAACTAAAATATCTCAAAACTGGTAAATTTTATAAAAATTTATTAGACACAAAAAAGTTGACAAATTTAATTATCTAACCAATGGTACAAAGTTTGTAAGGATCTAACAACAAATAACTGAGTTATTGAGATTTTTCAATTAAAATTACCTTAATTTGCATTAATTACAATGCAAAATCAATGTTTTTATGCATAAAAATCTCAATAACTCCATTATTTGTTAACAGATCCTTACAAACTTGGTACCATTGGTTAGATAATTAAATTTGTCAACTTTTTTGTGCCAAATAAATTTTTTATAAAATTTACCGGTTTTGAGATATTATAGTTTAAAATTTTAAAATGGCCGCCATTTTAAAAATACCCATTGGAAAATAATAACTTTTTTCTTGAAAATGGGTATTGCTATGCTAAAGGTACATGCCAAATATTAACTTAATACAATGATCCATTACGGAAATAAAAATTATTTAGTGTAAAAAACAAAATGGCGGCTAGCGGGTTAACGAAGCATTTTAGGACATATGTTTATAGGAACGTTTTTGCTTATTTTGATGTGGGCAATAACCACCTGAATTCCTGAAACGTTTTTTCCGAACACCCTGTATAACTTTAAAAGATAAGAACATAAATTTATATTGAAAAGAAAATGAACTAGTAAGTGTGACTAATACCAATACAATAAAATATACTGAGATATAAAAAGAAATGTCGCTTCCTTCATTTCATTTGAAACTCAGTTAAACGCTGAACGACTGTAAACTAATAAATTGTTTAGGAATTCTAACATCGAACATCATAACACATTAAATAAGGTAAACGCACCAGTAGTGGACAGTATAAGGAGAGTAGGAAGTTTGACATCGAATTGCCGTTAAATTTGAATGCCTTTATTGTTTTGTTTTTGTTTTTTTTTTGGGTCGAGGGGAAAGCTGGTTTAATGTAGTTTGTAAATTATTCAATAAATGTAGTTTCTGTCTTAAAATAATCTTGTATGAATCGATAAAATAAAGTCATGCACATGTTCCAGTGGTGGACAGTTAAAAAATAGCATGTACCAGTGGTGGACAGACAGTTGTTCCACTGTGGACACCTCACTGTGATCCATTCTGACTTGTTCCGTTTTGTGTAAAAAATTGATTTATACGCTTTTTTAGTAAAGAAATTAATATTTATCAAACTACATACACAAATATTTACAATTTTATATGAAATTACTGTCTAATGGCTTATAAAATTAATTTTTACACATTACATAAATATAACTTACAAACAAACACTAATGCAAACAAACAGAACATGTTTCTTTTTATTAAATTGCTCGTTTATATTCTGAAATAATGAAAACCTTTCCTAAACAATTAATAAATTACAGCAATAGTATTTTTCATCATCAGGACTTGATTTCATTTTACATTAGTGAGTCACAAAACTGACAAAGAAAATTAGACAACACGCAAGTGAGGTTTGAACTACTGGTGTTTATAGGATAGTTATCCAAATTGAATTTAACTTTGTGCTCCATGGGTAAACATGAAATATGAACACTATGATGACTGCCGCACCCGCAGGGCGCCTCCCGCCTCGTCCCAAGGTGGGGTGCCGGGGGTACGCGCACTACAGCGGGAGACAAGAAGGATCGCCACCTTGACCCCCAGAAGGGGGTGATGGAGCCCGTACTTTTAATTCAAAATTTACAAATTGCAGGTATAAATACAACTGGCAGAAGGCTACAATGAAGGGTGTCAAAGGCGCACGCCAGCCAAAAGGCAAAAACCACTAAGAAACTAACTGACAAAGAATTAATAATAACTGTCAAAGGAACGAAATAATAATAAAAAATAAAAAAAACGTAAAGAAAAAGGAGACTTTAATTGCCGATATGAATACTTATGAAGTTATGACGGTGAAAAATATACAAAATTCCTATACAACCCGAGGGGAATGAGGCTATCACCACAATTGGTTATACATATACACATATAGACTAAAAAAGTGCACCAAAACCTTAACCTAGGATATTCTACACCACACTGTCCACTACTGGATTTTCATTGAAATTCGTGTACCAGTAGTGGACAGTGTTTTATTCTTAAAACAATTCATCAAAACTGACAAATTATTACTTCAAAGTAACCCAAATTTTTCGGTGATTATACATTTACATAGTTTGCAAACCTATATATCTTTAAAACTAACTAAAATTAAGAAATTCCAAACTCACCTCCTTGTCAGTTTGAATAAGGTGGCCTCTTCAATCTCTAAATCTGTGTAAGCCTTAAATAAAAATACTATAAAACCCTTTAAAATGAAGCAAAATTTAGACCCTTTATTTATACACAAAAGAAAAACGATCAAAGATTATTTCAACAATAAAACAATATGTTTAAGTTGAGAAATAAGGTAATTATTAACTTTAAAAGACGAAAGTGTCCACTACTGGAACAGTGTCCACTACTGGTGCGTTTACCTTAACTACTATGAAATACCAACATCAATTTTCACTATATACTTTTTAATATTTGACCAAAATCAGTTGAAAAAACCCAAAACAAAACTATAAATCCAGGGTCACCTGTCCGTTGTGAAGTCATCAACATTGAAATAACCGCGAAATGCAGCTTTGAAGGGAGAATACCAACTAAAATCAGCTGTTAGGGGAGAGGCTGATCAGCTGATATACATTGGTTTTCATTAAGTCCTCCAGCGGTATTTTTAGTTCAAGGCCATGAAACACATACGACGCTTAGTACGATTTGGCGCTCTTGCCACCCAACTCCGAATGCAACCGCAATACTCCACTGTGTGAGGACCGGCCCCTCTGCACGAGCCTGATTGGTAGTACGTATATAGTAGTATATATATAGATAGTTGTATCATTGGAATAGTTCTTTCACAATTTTTATTGATTTTTTCATTGCGCCAAGTGGCTAATGTGCGTGATCCCGGATCGCACAACATTTTATATCAAAACTTCTTAGGACAAATTCGTAGCACAATTTGAATATTTTTTTGTGGCAGGGTTCTTCTCAAGTGACCAAACAATTTATCTTACAAAGGACTTTAAAAAAAATTTTTTTGCATCGTTTTGCCTTCGTCACACCAGTTAAAACTTCAGTGTTACTATTGTTTTTGCTATAAACAACCCCACCAATAAATGTTTTGACACATAATTTGAAATTAATATTCTTAGTACAACTTAGAAACAAAATAAACTTGTACAAAACATTTATCTGAGTAAATTTCGTATCAAAAATGTTATTACATCATTATGTTTTAAAATCTATAAAAATATCGTTTAAAGCTACTTAATTTAGATTAATATTTTAGCCCTATACAATTTTTCTGTACCGTATTCTGTACTCTTTGATATTCCATACCAAGTGGTTTATTAAGGGTGGCTATACCCGTGCGCGGATTCAAGGGTTTAGAATTTCCGCGTTTTTCACCCAGTTGTAAAACGGTTTAAAATATCATGGCGTCATTCTGTTCGTAAAATTAATATTTTATTGCTCCCCTTTCTTAAAATGTTGATATTAATTAAAATTATGAGGCGGAAAGCTTGCTAATAATGTTGAAATATGCGTTTTTTATATTAATCTTGAAAGAATTAAAACAATTTTAATAGAAAAAATAAAAAAAATGCGTAAATACAATAGAATCTTATTTACAAGAATTTTTAATTAGATTGGTAGAAAGTTTCAAGCTAACGATGTAAGATGGGGATGCAAGAGAAAAGAAGATATACAGCGATACTATTTTTATCATTAACGAATTCTGTGAAACCAAAAAAGGGACAAGGGATGGAGGAATAGGAGGCTTAGGTAACTGCGTATCAAACTGGTTTGTATTTCTAATAAGAGTTTGCAAATATGTACGTATACATGGTACCAGCGTTTCTCGGCCTCCCCGTGGTGGAACTTGATACGCCAGATTGCAACTCCAAGAGCTGGCTAACTAACAGAGAAACACTTGTCACAATAACTACTACTACTGCGAACTATAATAACAACCACAGCTATTACTCTTTTGCATTGAAATTTCTCTTCACCTAACAATGCAACTTAAATACAATCATTAATCTAAACTACATATTTTTTAAACTACTAAATCTGCATTTTGTCTCTCTTTTCGTATTACAACCGACATTAATCGAAAGTGATATTTTTATTCTACTTCTATTATTTCCAGAATACCCAATTACTTCTATCACAAGTAATCATAATACTGACTATAATAAACTTGAAATTTACGAAAATTGTTAACTGGATTTCAAAGTAAAACTTTAACGGGAATTTGTAGTTCAAAGTGGTCTAATTGGAACACTAGAGCTGTTAGCCCAGTATGGTGATGTGCCCGGCAGGTGGACCAGGACGCGAACGAGACAGTGGTCCAGAGCACGGTGCTGTTCACGACGGCGCCCGAGGACGACGGCCACGTACTCAAGTGTCAAGCCAACAACCCCAAGATGGAGGGCTCTGGGGTGGAGGACACCATCACGCTCAACGTTGTCTGTGAGTCTCGCCATATAGGTCAGCCAGAAAGTAAGGAACGTTTACGGTTCATGCGTGTGGCTGATCCCCATCATGTACGTCAATAAGCTCTATTCATAATATCAATCTGAATCAAGATTTTTTATTGTGCGATCACTCGTCTTAGCTATATAAACATTTTTAATTGCTGCGCCCATTAAAACTACTGTATATTAAAACGTGGAACAAACTTGGCAAATATTACTTTTCTGATTTAAGAACTCAACCCTTCCAAAGGTTGCCCCAATTCGAAAATTTTATAGAACAAAGAAGCGCGATAGCACAATAGGGCCTAAATAAAATGTTTCAGATTGACTTGAAAGAGCAGATTGATGAATTCGCAGCCACGGCGCTGGGGTATCGGCGCCGAGCGTGTACTGCAAACGTTCTTCATTTCCTAGACGAGCCACTTGTCAGGGTAGAGTGATCCAAACATGTGATGGTTCCTGATCATATTTGGGTTAGACCATGATATAATTCTGAGCGGTTACTGATGTACCTTAAATGATCAGAGTGTATCCCATTCTGAAGACGAATTCAACTAGGATGGTGATGTCCCTGTACCGAAGTCGCATAATCTGAGTGTTTTGCGGCCCGTCGGGCAACACTGTGAAGCCCTCACAGTGAAAACCTTCATAGTGTTGCACGACAGAACAGAAATCACTCACATTATTTATCACGTTCTGATCAGTGATTTTAGATTGTATCAGGAAACATTCAATAACGGGATCATACGATATTGATAAAAGATCTTAAGGGACGATTGTTGAACTTGTTCTATGCGCGCTGATGTTTGCCTACAATAATTGGCCTTATTGTGTATTAAACATATTTTGTCATTCAAGATTAGCATGATGTGAAATTTTTAACACGAATATTCCACCATCAAGCGTGCTCTAAGCAAACAAATAAAATTGAACGGATAACAGTATATGTATACATATGGTGGGTCATTAATTTGTCATATATTTAACTTTTAGACGTTTTACCATTAATATTAAGGCATGGATAGTTAGAAATTTTTTAATGCATACATATAAATATTAAATCAGCTTACAAAGTCTACGAGTACTTTGTCACCAACACGAGGCTTAAAAATTATAATATACTGTAACTCTCGAACACAAACAGAAGATTCAGTTCCCTTATATTTTTCAAATATAGCTTTATATCAGTATAGTAGGAAATAAAGTACTTCAAAACTTTAATTTACAATTGAAGATTCATTTTTGGGCAATGATGTTATAGAGTATTACACTATTATTGTTTTTTTCTTTAATTAAATGTAACTTCTTATATGCTGAACTTAATATCAAATCTTTCCATATATTAAAGGAATATTAAATTTTAAACTAAATTAAGTGCTTGATATTAGGGAATTAAAAAAAAAAACACACCCACAAAAAGTCAATGTTTCAATAAATTTCAGTAAACTGATTAAAATCTGAACAAAAGTTGAAGAGTGGGCGTTTGTGACAGTGGGTGTATTGTGTGTAGGGGTGGGTATCGATGAAGTTTACAACAGGCTAATCAGACGCGCCTTCACTCATGCAACTTCCACAACCGGGAATATCATAAACATTTACCATGCTTTTTGTTTTAATACGTTTTCACAACTCTGATATATTTTGTTTTAACAGTATAAACTTTCAGTATGGATTAACAATATACACGTTTCCATAAACTATACACCAGTGAATAGTCCATGACGCTACATAAGTGGCTTCGGTTTACTTCGCCAATCGTCGGCCGGTTTCGGCTGAGGGCCGCAGGCTGCACCATTACCAGGTGTGTTACGAGCGTTGCCAACCTAACCCCACTAAGTGACTCGGTAATGGGCCCCACAGGGAACATTACTTTTACATGTGAGCACCACCGATGGGATAAAAACATGAGTCCGCAGAAAATGTACCCACATGTTGATAATTTGAAACATTGTCTATCACCGGTTAGTTTTAGGGATTGTTTCATGACAATTTAAGAAGAAATATTACTATATTATACTAACGTATTGGAAGTCGTACAGGACGAGGAACACACCTTATAGCGTTTATTTCTTAGAAATTGTACTTAGTAATGTAATATGTATAATATTTGGGATATACGGAATTTAACTGCTGTAACCGTTATGGTTCAAACCTTTGTTCGTAATCTCAAGGAAGCGTATAAACACAACAAAGTATTTATTAATCAATAATCAGAATTATTTTTATTATTTGTCAGATAATCAATAGGTTGAATATATTTTTATTAAGTTATTTTACAAAATATCTTACTTGAACAAAGATGTATTAAAGTTGTGTGAGTACTGTAAGGGTTTATTTAATTCCTTTGCTCTTCTTCTTGAGAAAGTGGGTACAAAGTTGTTTATTATTTACTAAAAATTCAAATCGGCACTTCTACAATTTTCTATGGCGAAATATCAAGTATTTTATTGTATAATACTTAGGTACTTATAAACATGAACACATTAATTTCCCGAGAAAGGCTGACAATGATGTAAACAAGTAGGATATGTTTGATTCAGATTTATAAAATTGTCAATGTTTTTACAAGTTTGTGCAACTAATACTCATTGTTGATGTTGCAATGCTTCCAGACCCACCGATAGTGACACTGCAGCTGGGGACATCGCTGAAACCTCAACAGATCAAGGAGGGCGACGACGTCTACTTCGAATGTAACATCAAGTCCAACCCGCGGGAACACAAGATCTCCTGGCATCACAACGTACGTGCAAACAACCATTGATTTACAATCCCTATACAATAAATCTACCGAGACGTTAATATTACTTAAACAAAGTTTCACATTATCGAATATCTAAAAATTATAAAATTACTTAATTGTACATTCAAAGTGCGATAGTGACAGGACCAAAATTTTGACAAAATCAAATAAGTGCAAGATATGTGATAAGAGGGCAAACGGTTTAATGTACGGATGCATTTGTTGTTTGTCATTCCTTATATGATTCTGAAATAAAAAAACATGTGTACTTGTTCACACAATCCTCAAACCTTCATTACATTTTATCATAAATGACTTGAGAATTATAAGGTAGATAAAAATCAAATACTGGAACAAATAAGTCCCTTGTAATACAAACTATTAAACATACTTCATGATGCACCTGAAAAAAAACACTAGTATTGAAATTCCTAAAAATACCTTTATTTTGTTCTGTAAAAATTAAATACACAAAGATGAAGGAATGTCTCGACAGTATGGTATCGGTAGCAGAGAGGCTATTGGTAGAGGTGGGTTTAATGTTTCCCGATCAATATTACAGTTCCAGCCTGTAGGTGTAGGTGCAGGTGCTGTAGAACGTGTGAAACGTTATCTGAAAAGTGTGACAAGCGTAGCAGGAATGTGACTGCGAGGGAGTTTAGTATTCCCAGTTCAATATGGCGACTGCTGCTATCGGCCGGATCCAATTTCGTTATGATATTGCACCGCCAGCTATCACGTTATATGTAGATTACGCGCTCTTGTTGTCTCCATACAATTCCACTGTATTCCGTACGTGTTCGGTATTCCTTTGATTGCCTGCCCTCCTTTTGTACTCGGCCTTCTGTGCATTTGTTTCTGTACCGTATTGTTAATTACTGAATTAACGCTGGTAAATTTGTGTGGTTTGTAAAATTAAATTTCTACAAAGACAAACACGAACACTATTGAATATTGAATTTGAAACGAATATTGAAATGAGACTATCTGGCATAAATATCTTATTAAAATTGAGACTTTTGCTTGAATTAATTAAAGTAAGTATTTATATTTTTAAGACCCGCGAAGGTATTTAATTCCATGATGCCTAGTATGTACTATACTATACCACAAGACAAGTAACTGAGAAATTTCATCGGGGAACTGTAAAATACCCTTAGGAGTATGTAATCTAAACACATTTTGTAATCCAAAAGGAAATACCCCCGTCGCAGCAGACCTGTGTACTCAGCGAATTTACAAAGGAATTTAAGATTTTGTATTTTCCTCATACACATCATAGGAATGAGTATGTAGGTTTGCTTCCACGGGATGTTTTTGAAAAATTTTAGTTGTTAGAAAATGTAATTGTAGGTAAGGTAAATATCAAATTGTATCAATATTCGGCACTTTTTAATTTTCTCCATAAACCCAATAGGGGCGAGTATGTAGGTTTGCCGCCATATTGGTGTTGTAAGCAAATATCAGTTAACCCCTACATATTTAATGTACAAACCACATTTTACCAAGTTATGTCAATAAATAAGCGAGATACAGGGTTTTGTTGATTTCCCATAAGATTAACATAGGAAACCTATTTTATTTTTTTCTACGTGACCCGTTAAGCCAAGTTAAAAATTAAAATACTTAACTGTTTGTTTAATAAGCTCTTTTAAATGGTTTCAGTTAAAATTGTAGAATTTTGAAAATTGAGGTCCAAAATTGCCAAAAATGAATTTTTGACACCTATGATGCCCCATTAAATCCCGTTTCCACAACCTGATCATGTTGGTTCGCGAACTCATAAAAATATACCTGGTCTTACACCTTCGTAGCAAAGTTAATCAAAATCGGATGCCTCCTTCAAAAGTTATCAGTACGACGGACATATGTATATGAAAATGAATGAATGGTGTTATTGGCTTCTGGGGACCTCAAAATTAAAAAGTAATATGGTCCTGGGCTTAGGTCTTACCATGGCTTCTACCGTAATAGCGTATTCCATATAGGAAAATTCGCTAAAAATATCGCAAAACGTCAACATAGTTTCGCTGACGCAGAACATGTCCAGCGGTGTCATCTTCAGCACCCACAGCCTCGTACTGTAGGGGGTCACTCGAGCTACACTTGCAACTATCTTATTACAGGGCCAGGTGCTGACGCAGAACATGTCCAGCGGCATCATCTTCAGCACCCACAGCCTCGTACTGTAGGGGGTCACTCGAGCTACACTTGCAACTATCTTATTACAGGGCCAGGTGCTGACGCAGAACATGTCCAGCGGCATCATCTTCAGCACCCACAGCCTCGTACTGTAGGGGGTCACTCGAGCTACACTTGCAACTATCTTATTACAGGGCCAGGTGCTGACGCAGAACATGTCCAGCGGCATCATCTTCAGCACCCACAGCCTCGTACTGCAGGGTGTCACTCGCCACAACGCGGGTAGCTACACTTGCGCTGCCGTTAACGCCAAGGGGGAAACCACCAGCGAGCCTGTTACACTTAGGGTGAAGTGTGAGTACCTTACAATATTGTTGATTTTTATGGTAAAGTATGTTTTTTCGGTTAGGTTAGGTTTAGCACAAGTATGCCTATCTAGGATTAGTTATTACTCTTCAAAGCGTCTGAGTAACGAATTCAAAGGTAGTTCATGGTTAGGCACTCATTGTCAGAATAGATCTTTCTCAACTATACTTTTTGGTGTAGTTTCCTTTTGAGGATGAGGGAAGGAAGAAAATAGAAACAATTTTGACTTGTCTATGGAAACCTGTTTTAACCTAACCAAACCAGAACAGCGACCAACTCTCCACTTGCCTTACCAACATTGCAGCTTTCCAGGACTCTTTTGGATGTACTGCGTCAACCAAAATACCTGAAATTTGGGCTAGTAAGTTAACTAAGTTCAGTACTCTATATTAATATTTTCGACTTTTCAGCCACCAAAGCAATTTTTCAAGGTGTTTATTTCTATAGCGGTTGTAGAGTATTTTCTAGAGTTTCTACTTCAAGAGATTTCAATAAAATATATGGTTGCGGCGGTTCTGACTTCTTAATTAATTTAAAACATACTAGATCTCTAGTTTTTATCTGCATTCGAAAATATAACTAGCTTTATAACATAGTATACAATTTCGAAATCGACCTAAATAGCTATACAAATATAAATTTCATATAGTATCGCAATACAAGTAGCAAGTTATAACGAGTAATTGGAAACGCAGTATAGTAGGTTGCATGGTTGTCAAAGGTTGGAAAGCTCATCTTGTCGTTATAGCATGTAATAGCTCGGCGCGGGAACAGAAGCTCGCTCGACGCGCCTTGATGGCTTTGTTATGTAATAACTGATATAAGCAGCTGAGCTCCTATCATTAATAAGTTACACTTCCCTTTGTCTTTGAAACTCGAGGATATCGTCATTAGTGTTCCACAAATAGTTAAAAGCATAAATGAAAGGAGTTACTTTAATATATTGATACGTATACGGTTCCATACATATCTATAAAGAATTACTCCTATATTTTATATAGTGGAAAGTTTTATCGGTTTTATGTATCCAAAGAACATTTCACTGGCGAGTGCGATTAAAATTTAATAAAGAAAGAGGCGATCGAACTAAAATAAGAATTATCCACGAGGAACATTCTGCGACTAACATAATACATTCTAGATGTAAACACTTTTTTATTAGATATGAAAGGTAGACGAGCCAAAATTAATCAGATTTTACTCGTAATTTGTTTTTAAGTCTAAGGTCGGGACAGATTTAACAATAACAAATTGTAAATCTCCAGTTGTCGTTAAAAAAATTTTAAAGTTCAAGTTCAAACTTATTAAAAACTCATAGATTTTATTTCAATGTGATTCCACAAATAATCCAGTGCAAAACCGCAGAACGAGTTGGCGACAGATAATTACCACACTCTGTTTCAGTAGCGACTGTGATTACAATAACAACAGTTCAGCAGAGAGTTCAATGTATGTTGTGGTTAGAGGAGTTCAAATCTGTTCAAATTATTCAGCCCACTTTCCGACTCTAAATCTTTTTATTTTAGGTGTTTATGACAACTATATCGTGTACGCCAGGGTTTTTTTTTAACTTGTTCTTCTAAGGAACTTGCCTTCTAGAGCGTCGAAGTGATTTCTTTCTATCAGCGCTTCCTTAAAACAACTCGTAGTCGTTTCTTAAATTACTCGTTCTATCAATGTTAATCAATCGTTAATTCATCGTTGTTAATAAATGTTAATTAAACACTGCACTGAACAACTATAACACATTCCTTTCCTCCGATAAGAACACGTCTGTATTTTATGCTAAACAGTCGCAGTTGTAAGCACTGGAACTTGGTAAGCTGTCGTTATGCTTGTCGTGTCAGCTCTAATAGGGCTCCTCTCAGAATGTCATGCAGTGCTTCGCCCACTCCCATTTAATACCTTTATTTAAAGCCTGATAAAAATAAGAGAGGTTTTAAATAATAGATAAAGACTTTGGCTCCTTTATTCGCTTCTGGATTTCTTATATATTTTTAAACCTTATTAAGCAATAATGGTTAAATTTAATCAACTTGACATAATTATAGCTTAATATGGATTTATAATATGAAAAAAATAAAAACGAATCAAATAACGCAAGTCTTTATATTTTATTTAAAATCCCTCTTATTTTTATAGGACTTAAAGGTACTAAATGGGAGCGGGCGAAGCACTCCAAGATGAATTTTTGACACGTTAGACCACTGGTATTGACAGCACCTAGCGGCAGCTGTTGAAACTGCAGGGCGCGCAGGCTATAGATGTAGCTAATGAATAGCATCTAGGCACAATATTCCACGGCAAAATCCCCTCCCTTACCATCATCTACCTGATTACTGGGTCTCACTGTTGGGTCACTGTTGAAGTGCAGCAGAGTTTTTTTTACATATTGTTTTACACCGAATACTGGGCATTGTCCCTCGTATTCTGAATAGTTGTGCAACATTGCGAACCATATTCAGTTAGTTCCCGCAACTACCACATGAAAGAGCAGGCAAAACAGTCTCTCTATCCCTTTAACCCACATTTAAATTAGTTTGCAGGATGACTAATTTACATCGGGAGTTATATCATTTATTATTTCTTAAGCTTACCACTGATATTTGTTATTGGTTACCTTCACATAATGAAATGCTTTGAATCCTGATTTATTTCTGTAACGAGAAAAACGTTCTATTCCCTTACTTATTTACTGTCGAATTAGAAATTAAAAAAAGGAGCTTCCTGTTTACAATAAGAACTGCCAAATTAAATTTCAGGATAATACAATATAGATCACGACTAGATTCACTCTGATCGCCCAAGGTTCAAATCATGTGCTGGTCAGGATATTTTACGCCCTGATCAAAATTTAATTTTGACCTGATCAGGAAACGTAACAAAACTAGATCAGTTGATCCTGATTGAACATTAACATTTGGGGCCAATGATTCACGTACTGGTAATATCATTAGATCCTCGTTCACTTGAAGATCCTCTAGCTAGAGTGACGCTTGTTACAGTCGCCCCGGTGTGCCGGCTGGACGAGCCGACCATCGTGGGCGCCTCCATCGAGGAGGTGCTCCGCGTCCGCTGCGAGGTCCAGGCCGACCCCAGTGACGTCAGCTTCGTCTGGCAGTTCAACAACAGCGGCGAGAGCTTCGAGGTTCCTCCTGAGAAGTACGCCACCAGCAACGGCAGCACGAGCGAGTTCCGGTACACGCCGACGTCGGAGCGCGACTACGGCACGCTCACATGCTGGGGCAAGAACACCATCGGGCGACAGGTCGAGCCCTGCGTCTACCAACTCGTCCCGGCCTGTTAGTCCACTTGTGCATTACTACTAAGTTATGTTGTTTGGAAAATTACAGAGGAAATTTTCTCAAGTTTCAAATTCTACGTCGTTTTGGGATTGGAAATCTGATCCCGACTTCAAGTAGCAGAAATGTTACGACTTATTGACTTAAGATGAAAAATTCCTCATTTGTTCCTTAGTTGTCATAATCATATAACCACAAACACCGAACCTATCAATAGAGTGTAAGACCTAATATAGAACAAAGGATAGGATCAAACATCAAGGATTCTGAATACTCACTTCTTTGTCAATCACTCCTAAGTTCCTGCATTAAAAACCTCGAAGGCATGAATATGAAAAGGTCCATACCATAGGTCTCATATCTTCAGGTCTTATGTAAGTCTTATATTTGAATCTTGACCTAATCACTTTTATTGGTTATAACTCAAACAAAAAAAAATTGATTCTGTTGAAGAGGAGAATGACCTGAAAATAGTTTATTTTTAAGATTTACAAACATTTTTTTTATAATTATGTCTTATATCTTCAAAGTTTAAAATAGGTTCGTTTTTTAACAGAACGAAATAACGAAATTGGTCAGTAGATAATTCTTAGACTACGAACAGAAAAATATTTTACCATTTAAACTTTCCAGTGTAGGGCTATATAAGAGGTGCATTGTAATTTTTCCCAATAAAAAAAGGAGTTGATGAAGAAAAAATTATGTATCCAAAATTAAAATCTGAGAAAAGCTGAAACTGGACGTTATCCCATGGATTGTCTGGAATATATATACCGCTAAATTAGATAGATAATAAATTACCGTTTGTTTTGGCGTGTTTGGACAAACAATACATCTAACACTCAGAGTGTCATATTACCTCTTACATAAAGCAGATTTATGAATAAATTAATGTTTGCGTTTTTATCACAAGAAAAAACCCCAGAACAATAGTTTAATACAAAGTTACCCATCTTGTAAGGCTGAACCTTTTCTGGTGGTTGAGTGAGTGGTCGTGTGGTGTTGCAGCCAAGCCCAGCTCGCTGCGCAACTGCACTCTCCGCTCCACGGTCAACACCACGGGCGACTGGCTGGAGGTTGAGTGCGTCTCCGGCTTCGACGGCGGCATGCCGCAGACCTTCCATCTGGAGGTCATCGACGCCGTCACCAATCAGGTAAACAACAATTATTTTCTTAAAAATGGAAAGATGAATGAAAAGCCCATATTTTTAACCGGACCTGATACAAGCTTGATAAAAAATGTAATCAGGAAATGAAACAACTCAATCCAACTTGATCAGGGCTGGTTATCAAAATGATCAGGAAATTTCCACTGGGTCAATCTGGTAAAAATGAACATTCTAATTTGAGAATAAGTTACTTCCTAGAAACCGTTAGTCAGTTCTTACCAAAAACCAGAACATCATATAGAATTAAACACTTTTCCACGATGTTTTAAACGTATGAGGACAGATCCTTGGGCAAGTGTATGCTCCACAAACTAAAGTTCCAATGACGCAAAATGGCCTAACTCCTAACCCCGTGAGGACAATGCATAACATTACGTTCGGCCCTGAGTTCTGTAATTGTCTCAGTACTGTGTACTTGGACGTGCTCACATGTGATAATTTGGCCACTTGTTGTGTGTCAGGTGCGGCTGAACCTGTCGACGTCGGTGGTGCCGATATTCCGCGTGGACCTGGCCTCTCTGCACGCCACCACGCTGCAGCTGGTCATGTACGCCGCCAACCAGAAGGGCCACAGCGAGCCCGTCGTGCTGGAGGACATCGCCGTGCGCGACGCCGAGAAAAGAACCGGTAACTAGACACCTTACCACGTATTGTACTTCGCTTCAAGAGGAGCAATTTCGATTTCCAGAATGTTTACCAAAATGTAATGAATTTCCACAAACTATGTTGTTAAAAACTTCCAGACATATTAAGAGGATGTTAAACCCCCGCGAAAACGGACGCAAAAACACTCCTGCGCGGTAGCATATCATGGCGTTATATCTCAACGTACAATAATAAACTATACACCAAATTAAAGATAAAGATATTTCCCACTAACTTCGCTTTTCCATTTTCCGCTATTGTTAAAAATACAGCTTACACGAGCATTTGAATTTAACTTAATTCAACCATTTTGGAAGAAATGTAACTACGTAACTATGTAAGTAATCGAAAAGTTAAAAAGCGAAGTTAGTGTTGAATTTTATTGTCTTTAATATGGTACTTAATATACGGTATTAAATCCAATAGCGTAGCCGTAATATGCTACCGCGCGAAAGCATGCATAAGCTGATAGTGGCGATCCTAGCGACACTTGCCGAAAACATCTCGCGGCGGATGAATACATACTTCATTTATCTGGGGCAGACGTGTTCCCCACCCCGTCCACCTGTAATCACTATCACTGTTATCGTTCCTGCGTGTTGTGTTGGTTGTGGTCTCAGTGCAAATTGTTAGTCTTATAATTATGTTTACGTACGTTTTTTCACTTATTCTTGGAGTACGTCTTCTTCGTGATCACAATTCCTTGCCAAAATAAAAAACCGTCGCCAAAGGAAGAACGAAGAAAATGTGGAAGAATACTAGAGGTGAAGAATATTTTGCAGAGTGGAGGATCTTGAAAGAATGTGCAAATTTGACCGAAAATATAAAATTGTCAATAGTCACATCAGAGCTCGTGTGCTGTTCCTATGGCCCATCTAAAACCAATAGGCCTACTGACTATTCTAATGGATGCCTAAATTTATCAGATGAAAGCAGAACAAGAGGTAGTTCTTCAGATGTAAGCTTATCAATGGAAACAGAGGATATATTCCACACATAGAGACACCACAATCAGAGACCTCTGTGGCTGCCGCAGAACAGTTTACGATTTCTGGAAACTCGTAAATAATGAAATAATTTAACATATGAAACAAAATAATTCATGATGTTTAAAAACACAGCAGTAGGCCTACTACTTATGGATATTTTTAACTTTATTGTTACATTTAAAAAATTACAATAATCCCCACTAATATTATAATGTTAATGTCCGTTTGCTTGTTAAGCTTTCTCGCGAAAACTAGGCCTACTCAACCGTTCATCATGAAACTTTGTATAAATATTCTTGGGGGTATCAAAAAGAACATAGGATAGGATACGTTGATTTTAAAAATGTTTTTTTTACAACAAATTTAAATTGTTTGTAAAAAAATTAAAATCTCTATTTTATTTATTTTTATTAATTAATTGCTAAGAAACAAATGCAATGAAAAATTCCAAGTTTAGGTATTCCAGCGATTTCTTATATATAGGTTAAGCGTGGTGAACGAGCTAAACCTGACGGCGGATTAGCGTCAAGGAAAGTGGGAGTAGCGAACGAGCTGAATCTGACGAGTAACGCGAGCGAAGCCGCAAACAAGCTGGTTATTGATAAATTTACCAATTTTTATCAACAAAAACAAAGTAAATTTCGTAAAAAAATCAGAAATTAACTCGGCACGGTAAATAATAAACTAACACAGATTATTATTAGACTACAGTCATTACTTTCATTTACTCAAATGCTGAGTAGGATAACCAGGTTAATTATTTTTAAGAGTAGATCGATTACGTCACTCACTCGTCCTCTTAGAAAAATATAATTCTATCCTATACGCTAATACGAGTAAGGAATATTTATTGTATGTAGGCCTATGTATGTTTGCACACGGATCTAAAAACGGCTCGAACAATTTTCTTCAAACTTTGAAAATAACTTAGTTCTAGGACAAAAATAATATAAATACAGCTCTCAGTGATATTAAATATGTTATTTATTTATAATCTTTAATTAAATTTTATAAAGTTTCAACATTGGTCTTATGGAGTTAAAAATCAAAACATACAAATAATGAAAACAACCGACTCAGCTGTCAAAGTGCGCACCATATGTTCCAGTTTAAACATGTGATTTTGCATGGCAACCAAATACTAAATTATTAAATGGTACTACTTTAATGATAAATTATTACTTTGCCATGGTAAATTATTAAATGGTAGAATAACTTTACAAGTTCAATACTTCACATATTTTTATATACGTACTAATTGCAGAAACAAGAAACTGTACTAAATATGAATTTGTATTTAAAAATATATATTCATCTAGCATTTTTTTTAATATACATATTTATTACAAGTTCATCATTGTAAATGGTTTATTCGAAGTAAAATAAGGAGTCTGTAAAAACCTATGGTAGCTTTAACAAATTTTCATGTATGTAGGCCTATATATTTTTTGTAAAAAACTTTAATTTAGAAACAAATGATTTGTTTCTAATCAAGTTCACTTATATAACCGAGTATGCATTTTATTTATTTATTATTCAAACTGCTAAGTGTAAAATACGATGAGGTGATTAAATCCCACTATAAATGCGAATGTCCTGTTCTTTGTCAGACTCTCATGCGAAAACTACTCAATCGACCATCATGAAACTTTGTACACATATTGTTGGAGGTATCAGAAGTAACAAATGATACTTTTTATTTTAAAATAATTATTTTGTATTAAAGATTTTTAAAAAAAAATTATAAAAAATCTGAAAATTGATTTGACCTTTTTTAATTGTTTGCTAAGAAACAAATTCAATAAAGATTTACATTTTTAGCGAATTCTTAAGAGGGTGGGTAATAGCTAGTAAAGTTATAAAAAGAGAAAGGGATTTCTGTACATAAATATAGTACTGTAAACATTATATCTGAACAATGTAATGTTATTTTTATGTACTTGTAATAAGAGTTCTTATTTTTCGTAGTACACAAATTTATTGAATAAGAATATGTAAATATTAAGTTAAAACTATAATTCATTATGATTATTTATTATCATGTTAAATAATCTTTGAACTTTAAGACGAATTTTGTATATTTTTTTTGCATTGTGTTATTTGTTATATGGTTTAGTTATCGCTAAAATGGTTCATTTTTTCCCTTTCTACTCGTCAAGGAATTATGAGGGTAGTGAACATCGGTGTCATTATGATGATGTGTGTTGGTGTTGTGACGGTAGGCCGCGGACCGCGGCGCGTTTGTGGGGCGGACGACGTGACGCGACGAGGAACAAGATGTCCTGGCGCCACGCCGGGCGAGATAAGGGCAACGTAGTTATACTACGGCGCACTATTTTCGTGGTGCTGTGCCCGGCGCGGATTAGTCCACGTAGTTCTGCTCACTGCCGCTAGTCTCGCAGACATGCGAGAAAATTTTTGCTTTAACATCCTCTTAAACCCTATATTCTTTCCTTCAGTGCATATACTTCTTTTACAAAATTTCTCCAGTAAAAAAAATATAAGTTCAATTGTATTATTAATAAAGAGTTGCTTAAATCATTTTATTTGGAAAGTGATGACCACCAAATCAACAGAAGAATAACAATTATTGGAGCATCATTGTTCAAAGGTTTTATAATAATTTATAGAAATAAGTGAAAAAATAAAATTAGTTTGCAATTTGGTCCTATTTAATTATACGTCGTTTCTTTTACTAAAAACTTTTCTGTTTATAAGTTCTATAGTGAACAATAAATAAATATATAATAGTTAGATTGAGGTACTGTGCGCAGTTTACAACAGATGATAAAACTTTTGGCGCAATGAAAACAATATATTTTTACCTCAATTGTTTAATTTTAAAAAATATTTTTATTAAATAAACTTAAAAATGTGTTACAACAATGATAGTGTTCAATATAAATTCAACAAACAGCCAATAAAGCGTTGATAGTTTTGATTGAACATGACCGTGAAACTACAAGTTGTAAAGTTTCATTACTAATACTGATCGTTCCTGTCCAGTTTTCTGTTTTAATTTGTATATTATTTTATTTTAAGAACAATTTACTCTTGTATAAGTATTACAGTATTAATATTAGTGTTACGACTCTTTGATCTAATCTTACCAAAAAGTTTTGTTTCCACAAAAACCGACAATAGTCTTAATAGAACTTATTATCATCTCAATAAAACTAGGAATAGAACATTTCCACAGTTATGAATCAATTTTAATAGTTTGATAAACTTCACCGAACAAATACAGTGCTTGGTTTTCATTGCCAAGAACACCACTAGCTAAAATCTTACTACGAAAAATAGATAAAAAAATTACCTTAAAAGTAGTTTTATGTTTAAGAATTTTATGCGAGATAAGGTATTGATTACCCACGTACGTTTGATAGCACAAGAAAATAATCGGTTTGAATATTGGTTTAAGTTTTAAAATAACAAAAAAATAAATTTAACAAGCTGTTGAAGTATGCCATTAGTTTTTTGACTAAATTACACATAAAAATTAAAAGTAATAAAAAAACTACAGTATGAGCCTGAAATTGTGAAATTGAATACGTAGGATGCGGGTAAATTACTGTACTTCTAACATAAAAAAGAAATGGTATAGTAATTTAAAATAATTTTGAAAGCCATTATTTGTTAGTTTTAATTGAAATAGTCTCTGCGGGTTTTCTAACTGGAAATTGTTTCAATAGTATCTCAATTGAGGCCGTGATTACTGGGAAGAGGGAGTAATTAGAAAAGTTGGACTGAAAACCGTAAAAAGAACTCATTAAGCACTGTTCAACCGAGCTGCATAAAGAACTCCTGGAGCAGGGTTGGTCTTGACGGACTTCATTAGTTATGTAGACAATATTAATCTATTTTGTTTCGCTTGACGTGTGTACATGTATCATACATAAAGGCCAACGAGGAACAATGTTTCCACCGAGATTAATTTTTTTATTAATAATTACTTTTTTCGTTTTAACATGTTCAATATTAAGTGTCTTAACCAAATGTTATATACTATGATTATTTTGTAACAGAACGTAAACCGTATATTCTACGAAAGAAGATTATTTGGACTGTATATATGTAGAGTTTATTGATAAAAAGTTAGTTATACAATGCCTAGTACTCAGTTATTACTCATAACTTTTTAAATGAACAAATTAAAAAATAACAAAAATTATGTAATATTTTACTGCAAGAGCATGATTGTGATTTACACTAGTAGCCACACAAGTTGAATACTGAGATGAACATTAAGAGATAAACTTAAATTTTAGTGTGCAAGTTCAGAACTGTCAGTACTGAAAACTAATGTTACGGTACTAACCCAGTTCTGAACTTAAAACTAATGTTCGCTACCTCGCTCTTCACTCAGTGATTATATCGTGGAGCTGTTTACGACATCTACGACATCCTATTCAGTAGTACAAGCTCACTACTTGGAAACTGTTTAGATTAAATTCCTTTGAAATAATTGGAAATTGGTATTTATTCCTTTTTTATTTAAAGTTTTCATTATGTAACTTGATTAGAATATTCAGTTTATTAAATCAATTTATAAGTCAGCAGAATATTTAAACTTGATTACAATAACTTATTTATTCACCCGAAAGAAGGGACTATCAATTAGTCCACTCGAAATAAGGGTTAGAGGTTTTTTTTTGTTTCTACGCCATCAGTGGCATTTTTTACGTCTTGACGGGGAACGGTCCAAACCCTAGTCTTGTTACTATCTAACATCGACCAGTTGTTAGAAAGCATTAATTAATAGCCCAATGGCAAATGGCAACTGGGTCCGGAATTGAACCTTTAAAAAGCTACTTTTTCTCAGGATCGAACCGGCAACCTTTGGATTCAAAGGCGAGCACTATATGGTATAGAGCACTATGTTTTGTTTGTTTCAAGCTATATGGTATAGAGCAACCTTCTGAGAAGCCAGGAGAGTTTCCTTTTTGTTTTCAGCTTAGGAATAGTATTGTAGTATTTTACACAAACCTGCCAGTTTGTAGATGAGGTCATCATCCAAAAGAGCTTGTTGGCCGAAGGCTCAGCCTATGCATGCAGAACCGACTGAGGGATATCCTTATAGAAACACTATTGGTTTTCTAACGAAACGCTATAGCATTTCTACGATTAAATGAAGGAGTTGATTGGTAGAACAGAAAAGCAAACAAAAAAATGTTGACTGTCTTTTTTTAGAACAAATGTCTTTAGTTGGATGTTCGAGAGGTAAAAGTAATCCTTGCAACTACACTGAGAAGTACCATTAGGTTTTTATTTTACTCTGAGCTTGGACGAAATATTTATTGCATTTATACTTATCCGTTACAGGCACCTCCCATTTTAAATATAGTTTAGTCCAATTAGGTAAGCGATGATATGTTACTTGACAACAATGAGTCCAAATTACGCCTACAAACGCCGTTCAATATCAGACGCTCTTTGTCCGTACGGCTTGTGTTGCTAGAAAACTGAGGTCTAAGTGATTAATTAGTTTACAATGTAAATTAATTGTTTCTACTTTTAAGATCGGTGAACGAATAAAACAAAACTAGTATTGAATTACCTTTTAACCTGACTCAACATAGCCAAAGGAAAGCGTTGACGCACTCCACTTCATAGTTTGAAAACATTGCCACCTCATAGGATTATTTGGTAAAAAGTCATTAACCTAAATATTTGAAATCTGTGCAAAGGTGTTCAAAGGGATCAGTTCTAAATGTTAATGTTTTCACATGTCATCGTTTTCATGTTACTGTATAAACTAACGGGTGTCCATACCCGAATACCATTAATATTGGTCCGATGAAAGTTGATGCTGTTGCCAAATCTATTTAGAAACATATTTTTATATGATATTACACGTGTTAAAAATTGCCACGAAGACAACATTGCAGTGCGAGAGGGGGTGAGGAGGGATCTAGCCAGGTATACATTAGTGTATTTCATATCTTGGTACGTGGAGGGTCACTGATGATTTCCTCGTGGTCCGCCAGAGTGGGTGAGCAGCGGCGTGCCGTCCATCAGCCTGAGCGGGCTGACCGTGCTGCTGGGCGGCGTGGGGCTGGGCGTGTGTGTGGCGGTGCTGATAGTGGCGCTGATAGCGGCCCGCCGGCGTCAGCAGCCTCAGCATCTGCACGAGACCAGCGTCAAGCAGCTGGAGCTGAGCCACCCACACAGTGACCAGCAGCGGTACGTCGTCGCCTACCAGCTCAAGCCGGAGACCAAACAGCCCGACATACTGTCCAGGAGTGAGTAGCTCATTTTCTACTAAGTTAATTTAGCAGTTTAATTCAATCTGCCATAAAAACATAAGTTTATGACCAAAATTATTCAGACCATATCATATTTACACATTTTTAATAGAACTAGTGCAGGCTTAATGTTTCACTTGGAAAATATTTACAAAGACTTATAAAATACTTATTAATAATAAAAATGTAGGATATTGTCTATTCACTAACAACAAAAGTGGTTGCTCATTTAATAGTGCATTCGTCCTAGTATGATATAAATCAATAACAGGGTGGAAGAAGTCTGGAAACGATACAATATCTTTAAAAGTATTAATGTATCAAGACCAAAACTTTTCCAGTTGATTTATATTATTAAAGTCTAGTTAACAAAATTAGTATCGACATAAAATGACTCCTTGTGGAACATCTCTCCTTGATGGATCTATGTCGATAATATATATCGGAAATAGACTTAAATAATCTAAATAAACTGGCTAAGTTTTAGTCTTGATACGTACATACTTTTAAAGATTTTATATCGTTTCCAGACTTTTGCCACACAGGATAAGTTATACCCTTATTATTTAATTTTGTACAATGCAAGAAGCCCTATCAATTAAAATAAATTAATGTTACTAATTAGCTCTTATACTAACTTTAGTATAGAAATAAAACATGTGACACAAGGTGTTTTCCAAAGAGATTGCCTACCTACGAATATCTATATAAAATTATTAATAAATATTATAGATTAATAATTGTCTACAATAAAATAACATAAGGATCGTTCCGATTCTTAAAGACTTTTAGTGTTTTGACAGTCTAGTAAGTATAATTTGTGTTTCAGTATCAGACGAGCCGCAAGACAGAGACGCTCCGTCGATACCCTACAACAACGGGCCCAGCGTCATGGCTACGTTTGTGAGTCGTCTAACTACTTGCTCTAGTTAACAAGTAACAGTTTGAGTTTGGAAAATGGAAATCATTGTAACCTACGAATAGAGCTTTTCAAACTTTCTTTTGTCGACAAAGTTAATTATCTTTGAGTAAGTAAAGTTAAACTGTTACTAAATTTAAATAATTAAAAAATTAAACTGTGTAAAGAGTAATTTTAACATGTTTATGCCTAAATGAAATTATCGTGATACATGGTAAATAAAGTATCAGAGTATTAAAAGAAATTAAAGTTTTTTTTTATAATTACTCGCAGTATAATAATTAATAGAAACTACAGAGTTGTAGTCGTATTTATTTGTACAGAAACGTAAAGTTTTGAATCACATAGTTCCAAATGACACCCAACTGACTTGCAATTAGATAAAAATTTTCATATTTATTGGTTTCCAGCAGCTTTAGGTTTTGGTTTAGTGAATAAAATTTGGAGACGTTATTTCCGTAACAAATGCCACAAAACTCTTCCTACAGCATTAGCAGTTGTGTTGTTGTGAAGTAGAGAACTAGATTGTACAGTGTGTGTCATAAAATAACAAAACAAAACAAAATTTGATGGGTTTGAACCGCTTTTCCAAAAAGCGTTTATGTGTACCTAGTACAAATCTCCTTAAAAAAAATGCCTCTGGCAGAAAAAAAGACCCGGTTTGGCTTAGTAATTTTTGAACCAATTTAGTGTCAGTAATGAAAATGTTTACTTCTATATAAAAATCTAAACCCATCTTAAGCCCATCGGGAGTGAGAAGGAATTCTTAAATTAAGCATAGGCCAATATTTACATGAAATGAAAGGTCTATATTAATTGACAATAATGCTGCAAACCCAACCTTAAAAGGATGGCCGAGTCAAAAATGGCAGGTGTTCAAAATTTAAACTAAAATCGTATTGCCGAAAAAAAGCAATAACTCACGATCCACTCCGGTATTTTAAAGTCGGCTTTTTGGCAAATTGCTCAGAAGCAAAGCCCTTCAAAATGATGTATCATATGACATAGGCCAATGAAGTTTTTCCCAAGAGGAAGTTAGGGACGTCCCTATTGGAAGTCGTAAGGAAAACTACTTTCCCTATGTTATATCTTACACCGTTTAAAGATTTTCATTCTGAGTAATTTTCCACAAACCCTACTTAAAAAGTAAAGTATATCAGGAGTTATTGCACTTTTTGCTATGGGCAATAGGTATGATTTTAACGAAAAGTTTGATAGGCTGCCATTTTAGATTCAGTCATCCTTTAAAGGTCGGGTTTATGGCATTTATCTCTTTCAAGAGAAACCTTTAATTAGATGTACATATGGGAATATCCTTACATTTAAGGTTTTCTTCTTACTCCGTATAGAGGGTCGCTCTAGAGAGGAAAAATCCTGTACATGTTTGGAAAATTTAATTATAACGCTTATTTACGTGTACAAAATTTATTACTTTGACTAAATTAGTTCAAAAATTACTATGCCGTTCCGGGACTTTTTTAACACACTGAACGTAAGCCTCTTCTGTTTTCGTTATTGTGGATATTTTAACACAAGCTGGTTTATATATTTATCAAACATTAAATTTTTCTGGTAAAATAATTAAAACATCTCATGCAATTCCATGGTCATAACACAAGAAATAAACCATTATTGAGAGCTGATTTATGGAGAATTTAAATTTACTGTGCATTACTATTTTAAGCAGGTGCTAAACTTTTTCATAATCTCTCTGATAATATTAGAATGAATATTGATAAAGAAATAAGCTAAGGAAAAACTAATAGAATATTTGGAAAATGTTTTACAATGGAGAATAGTTTATAAATCAGACCCACGCAAACAAGTTCAAATAAAATATAACTGCATTTATGAAGATCACTTTTCCTATTCTATGAGTTTAGTGTGATATCTAGGATCTGTCGGTTTATTGCCTCAAATAAATCAACACAATATTGCAATTTGTACATGCCTGAAATAAATAAAATGAAACACTTTGGAGTGTCTTATAAACAAATCTATAGGTTACATCAATAAATTAACAACAAATGTTGTTTAATAAAAGTACTAACACTCGCTCATTAACCCTCAACGATAACTCCTGAACCTTGTGTATAATCAATCTCAGTATTGTAATTGCTTGTCTTGTGTCCCCGCCAGATGTCGCCGTGCACCAGCCCCACTTGTTCGCTACGCTCGGCCGGCTCCGGCCCGCTGCCCCGGCCCACCACGATAGGCTTCCCCCACAGCTCGTCGCCGCCGCTGCCGCCGCCCCCGCCTCACTCGCTCGCCATGAACGGAACGCTGCGCGCCAAGGAGCACCACGTCCTCTCCAACTCCATACCCGGCCCCGAGAGCTGCGTATGAGAGCCGACGGCCGTCTAGGCGCGCACACAATCATAACCTAGTTTTATTTAGGCCTAACAAATTTTATATTATGATCTAAAATGTGTTCCTAAAAAATTAAACAAAATTAAAATAGCGACACGATATTACAAAGGATGGAAAATTTTTTCGAAATGGTTTAATGTCTTTAACATTATACAACAAAAACAACATTTCTAACTGATTGATGGTCTTAAAGTATATGTTCCCAAGCACTTATTGAGATTGGACCTCCAGGGGGGATGGTCCCCGCGGAATCAGAAGTTTGTCGCTTTATCAAGGTTTGATTCTGGACCCAGATGCCATTTGTCATTGGGCTATTAATTAAAGATCCTATCTAACAACAGATCTAATAAGACAGTAACAAGACCTAGATTTGGACGACTCCCCTATCAGTAGCGTTAAAAAATCTTCAATGTAAGCATAGGTTAACCATTTCAAAGGCCTAGTCCAGCGAGTGGATGCCACAAATTGCACTTTTAATACCATTTGGTGGATGTTTAAATATCTGTTAAGACTTTACTTTAGAGTGGTTTCAAAATGGTTCAACAATATACCTAAATTACTCAGTACTTTAAATTATAATTGAGTCAAATAACTTTAATACTGTTAACTCAATTTGGGTCTTAGATTCTTGCAAAATTTTAGTTTGGTTATTTAAATAATATTAAAGATATGCCGTTTACAAATTTTCTACTTCCTATATATCTATTTCGTAATTAGAGGAGAGTGAGACTTAGTTGAGATAGAGCTCATTTGGGGAAAAGAGGGTAATGTTATATACCGGACTTAAACTGGTAAATGGCACCGTCATTGTAAGTCGCTAAGAATTTTCTATGCAAACACGCATTGCGTTATTAATTAACCAAAGTCCTATTATGGGATGTAGGTACTGTTTTGTCTGTTTGTTACTGACACTACAACAAATCGATGAGATTTTTAATGCGGGCGCGATTAGTAGCCAAATATACCAGTTATTATTTCACCTTTATCTTTCAGTTTTTATTACCTTTTCAGGTAACTTGCTTTTTAGTTTATTGTGGATTAAATAATTCTTCGGTAACAAATTAATGTATCTGGTAGGTAGCAAGCATGGCGATCGATGAAAAATCATATTTAATCCTTTATTACTAGCATTCATTTAAGAATAATGATATTACATTTTACTGTTTATCCACTAGTTTTGAATAAAATTATTCAACGTTTACAATTGTTAATTATTTATAAATCAAATTGATAAAACAATTTCATTAAAATAATGTCTTAGTTAATACTACAACTGTATTTTTTCAATAGTAGTGCAGTTCCAACTTATTCTCTCTTGATGTTAGGTTTTCCTAACTTTTTAAAGATATTTTAATTTTTTTTTTTCAAATACAAAAGTTAGCTAGTTTAAAAACCACATCAAATATTATGTAATGAGAAATTCATGCCCTCATTAACATAAAATATGAAAAAAAACCATCAACTAGCCTCACTCTCCCCAAGTCTTAGTGTAAAAATTGCAGGTATATGTTTGTGAAGCAAATCACAAACAAATATAAAAAATCTTGTTTAATCAGATTTTTTATAATTTCAAATAAGAGCTGGATTGGTATTATAGTGAAGCCTAATAGCACCCAACAATAAAAAATACAATTATAGTTTAAGAAACTTTATCCTAATATTTGAAAACTTTCCATCAGAATCTTCCTGGAAATTAACTACCGTGATATGACTTTGATTGTAAAAAAAAAAATAATAATAGTAAGCATTAAAATGTCGATATACAGTTTTCAAATTCATAGTTTTTTATCTAAAATGTGATACCTAATTTTTTTAAATTATAATTACTAATAATACCAGACTGATTTTATAATGGTAATTTTCAATTTATCCACTAATTTGGACCAAATATTCTTAACAAACCTCTGAATAAGCCATATTGGCCTTTGTACGTTGTGTGATTGACTGAATTGCATAATTTATAAATGAACTGATGGGTGAACGAGGTTGATGGGTGAAAAATGTATTTTCATAAAGTCAACCATTAACTACCGTTACTCTTCACACCTTATAATGGTAACAAAGTGATTTTAATTTGCAGAAACCTGTACATATGATGTGGTCTGTTATCACGTTATAAGGTTTTGTAACAATAGTAAGTGTGTTCATTTGTTGATATATTTCCTTAATGTTACACAACGACAATATTAAAAATAAATGTTTTGCCTCACTAGAGTCATCAAGTTTTTTTGGAAGATCAAGTTTTTAATAATTGTAGATGTGCCTTTAGTGCGTTTTAAGTGTAACTCGTAAATGTCTGTAAATAGTTTGTTTTTATTAGCGAATTTCCTTTGGAAATAAGCTATTTTATTTTTATATGATTAAATTTATTTAAACATTTGAGAACTATGACACTGTGAATTGAATTTATTTTTAAAAAATTCTAAATTTATTTGTAATTTGTTATGCATATTTACTTGCCATTATATTTCCATATCCGGAAGAGAGGTTAATTTTAAGTATGACTGTTACAGGTGAAAGAGAATTAAATTTCATTTTCAGTAATAATTTAAAATAAAAAAGCCATATTTTGCGTGTGTGTTTGTAAGAAAGAATATATTTTTCAAACTTGTAAATTATAATTGAAGAAATTCGAGTTATTGAATATTTTGAAATGTATTTATTTACTAAATACATATTTCGAATGACGTGTACATATTGTAAAAGATGAAATTATTGATTTGCATAGTAATAGATTTTATTACGAATGTACATATAAATGTTATGCTTGTCAATGATCATTAAAGATATTTAAATGTTTTATACAAATAATGTGTTATTATTAAAGCCTCATTCCTCAATTACATACGTAACCCATAAACGTTTCGTAAATAGCTGTAACGTTCAAGATTAAGCTTATGCAATAAATGTTAGAAAATCTTGCATAAAATTTATTGAATTTAAAAAATGTACGTCAAGGAATGTTCATTTACGTAAAAAAAAAACTCAACATCAGGATGATTTTGTTACTTAGCCTTCTCTGCTGAAATCCAATGAATAATATAAAAATAACAAGCGTAATTTTGTCGATCTTAGTTCGATTACTTTCAAATAGTAAAATTACAGTAAAGTGATCATATGTTAACCGTTAAGTGACTTATAAAATTTAATTTGATTGTGATTAAATTTGTAGTTGTACCTATCCAACGCATTTTGCATGCTGTAGTTTTACAACATCAGAATTTTGTGGTTCAAACCAAGGAATCTAAAATTTTAGATTCCTTGGTTCAAACCAACCATACATAACGTGTATAACGTATGTCTTCGTTTCTTCATTTCTCGTGTAAAATAATTCAAATTTGGTCTATTTATGTGAATTGCTTGGGTGTTTACTTTAAAATAGGACTAAGAAATAAAAGTTATACAAATAAAAACCACATTTGAACTAATCCTGTTAATTTTCTCTTGATAACTAATTTGAACAAGGCGATTCAAAATTGACCGAACGGCTGAAAAGATTACTTAACACTAAACTCTACATTGGATAAATATAAGATTTCCGTTTCCTTCATCTTTAGGGTATAACTTTATTTTAATTTATTAAGAAATTTTCTCTTAATTAACATTAGTCTTTTTATTTATATTAGTTAATATTTAACAAAATTTGCAATGGCAATATTTGTTCGAGCAGCTTCAAGGGAAGAAGATGTTAATTTATTTAAATAAATTATCGTTATGTATATATAGTAAAAATATTTCTTGAAATGCCAAAAATACAATGACAAATATTTCAAAACTTTTCGTAGACATAAAACTTTAAGAAAATGTATTCTAAAGGTGTTCTTTTGATACTGTCTATGTGCGTAAATTCAGATAAACTTATTTCAGAAGGTTACAAAAACCATGTACAGTATATACATATATGTTATTCGAAAAAGTACAGTTAGATATAAGTAAATGCCCATGAACAGTCAAACATTACTATTAATCAGGTTTGTTCCTTTGTTTCACTTTTTGCTACAAGATAAGTTAAGAGTGTTGGAAGGCTGCCCCCTGCCTCCACCCACAATAATGCATTGTCAATTAAAGCATTGATCACACACCACTCACCAGAATGTTTCATCTCCAGCGACGACGCGGCGCGGGCGCCTCGGGGGCAGTAAACCACTGCAACTATGTAATTGTAATTACACTTGCACTGCCTCTCCGTCGCGTCGCGTAGTGGCGAGATGGGGTGTTCAGTATTGGTATACTAGGTGTTAAGCATTGCTATTGATTGTTGTAACTGTAAAATAGTAAACCCGTTGTTAAAAATCAAACGATTTGGTTTTAATACCATTTTGATTAAAATGTAAATGTCAAATGTATATTTTATGTTCTTAGAGTGCATGTTGTTAACCTCTTTACTATTAAACTTAAATAGATTAATTGTCTTACCAAATAAAATAAACAAATACAAACGTTAAGGGCTTGAATGGTCACTCCGGTTAAATTGGCATTCAAATTACTATTTCAAGCCGAGTCCTACCCAATTACACCAGTGTCGTTCAAATAGTTTTAGAAATGTTATAGGAGCTCCTTGCACAAAAAGGATATCAAATCCTTACTAGTGTACTCAATGCTCGAAATAGAGGTATTTAGTTTGGTTACTGATAAAAATTATCGAACTTCATACATATAGTGTATGTATACGCTCTTTTATTTTAGTTTGTTAACCAGTATACACTCCATAATTTAACATAACCTCTTTGGTATGATATTCTTGTCAGTGCACTCTGTTAACTATTTACAGACTTTAAACTTAAAAATTAATTAATTAAATTACGAATGTTAATCGAATGGGGAATAATGTACTTTGAGGGTTGGTAGGGCTCTTTCGTTTAAATGTATATTTGCCAATCTCCTCTAAAAACATCTCACTTTGAGCTCTATCCAATGACACGAAAAACATTAAAATCAGTCTAAAACTATAAGAGGAGTTCTTTGCTCAAAAACATGTTACGTATTAAATGTGTATAAATATGTACTATAATACTTGAAGAGGTTTTTTGTCATGAAACTCTTCCATTAATTCTTGGTCATTTCAAAATTGTTAACTGTCACTAAATTCGTAGTTTTGCGATATTTTTTTGAGATTTTTTATATCATTATTCAGAAGGGCACGGAAAGTTCTAAAAGTTCGTTTTGGTCCATTAGATTAACATAAGGGAATATTTTTTATTAATCTTTAAACTACGCAGTTGAAACATGGTAAACAAAGTAAAACAAAAGAAAACATGTTAAAAACCACCTAGATATAATGCAACTTATGAAATGTCAACTCAATCTGACGAATTGGCTGCACAAGTACCCTCTGCATATATAGATTTGTGTTTTTACAACGTCAAATAAACTTAGACATCATGTTCGTTTTTAATGTACAAGAAAATATTTGATTCAAAAGATTCGTGGTGGTCTTTGTTAGTCAACAAATCTTCAGCGTTGTTTTATATTAAAAGGATTTCCTTTACAAAGCCTTTCACTTCCAAGAAAAGTCGTAAATTAACAAGTAAGTAGATAATTTAATTTGTTTCGGTTAAAACGTTGTGGTGTTATTTTAAAAACTTAATACACATATTGAAATCTCTATAATTTATCGATATTGATTGAAACTTTGTCACTTTACGGTACAAAAATACTCTCATATCGATTGAAATTTAATTATCTTGGTTAAACCTGTGTGAAGTGCCAAAAAGTCTTCACTAAGTAAATAAATCTCTTTTATAAATGCAGTAGTATTGCAGTAAGCAGTTATTGTCATATAAATTTTACATTGGTTTCTCCTAAATTAGATCAAGCGATACACTTGATGCACTCGTGTTCCACCATGTCATAGCAACGCTAATAGAGGAGGCAGTTTCTGCAAGTCACCTAGTGATGTTGGATCAATGCTACTCGTATAATCTTGGCCCATTAGTAGTAGGGTCTGCCGCCGCCGCGCCTCGCCAAGGGTCGCTCCCTCTTGACTGGCCTTATCTCTTCCACCTACTTTGATTTAACCTCTCACCAGTTACTACCGTTAGCCTATGAATAATCTATTTCTTGTTCATAACTAATCCTGCTTATTAGAAATACTTTCACACATATTTAGCTTTTATATTGTTATATATTTTTTAACGTTAGGTATTGTTTGACTATTAAATAGCATTGGATTTTAAAATAATATTAATTAAGTAATTAATTCTCCTATTCTTCTGTTGGTTAAGACCCAGCAACATTTAATTTATTGTAAATATAATTCATATTCACCAAATAACATAACTGGTGAATTTTCAACATTTTTAATCAAAACAATTATATTCTATACTCATTTTCAGGATAAAATTATTTATTTATTGATATCTTTATCGTACAACAGCTATTCTCTTTGTTGTATAGCACCAAAAACAGCTACTTTGAAGGCAAACAAAACTTTACAAAAAGACAAGCAATACATCACGACAAGGTAGTACATTATACCAGATGGAATGAAGTTAGTGTACAATTTTTTTGGGATAAAATAGACGCAAAATGTGATAAAACTGCGCATTAAAAAAAGTTTTATTAGTTAAAATTTGGCCAACAGTGGTATTTTTTTACATATTAAAAACTTTTTTCTTAAAATCATTATTTCCTCAGAATGCAGTTCCTTTTTGTATTCTCAACAATATATAGAATGAAAAAAAAATTATAAGTTTAACCCAATTATTTATTTGAAACGACCCTTCAAAGTTCACAAAATTATAATTAATAAAATTAATAATTGGGTTAAACTTTTGATTTATCGTGTTATTTTATTCATTATTTTATGGTCCAAAATGATAAGATAAAAATGTATTATACAGGGTGGTTGAAAAGTAACTTGCTCCCCCCCCCCCCTTAACTTTTTAACCATTTTAAGATATTTAAAATCGGTTTGCAACAACCTTCTTGGTTACGAGGGTCTTTTTTAAGAACTAACCATCATTACTGTAGACCTTTATACCCAAGAAGGTTGAAGCAAACCAATTTCAAATATCTCAAATAGTTAAAAAGTCATGGGGAGGGGGTTGCAAGTTACTTTTCAACCACCCTGTGTTCATACAATATGTATCCTCATAATGTGTTGTCTCTAACAAATATCAAAAGTCAAATTTCGTTACACTTTTGGTGCATGCTCAGCCCATTTAGCGCCCGTCCTAAGAAATTGTTGGGAATGGTTGTTGTTTTATGTGTTCACCACACAAGTTCGCCACGAATTTTTAACGAGTGTAGGACTTAAAGTAAATAAAATCACCGATGATATGGTTTACTTAATGTCTTAAAATAGAAAAAAAAATAACGGCCGGTTCTTAATCTTGGGCAGTATAGTTATTTGTGCTTCTAGGGACTAAAGTACAATGTTTTCTCCCTGAATGGAAAGTGTTGTCGCCCGAAGGCGAAGCCGAGGGCGACAATTTCCCTGAGGGAGAAAAGTACTTTAGTCCCTTGATGCACACAACATTTTTCCTCCACCTACACGAATAAAATTTAGGCCTAATAGGCCTACCGTAGATAATTTAACTATACCTTCATATAATCCCTTGCTCCGTCAAGCTGGATCTGTCACATTAACATAAAAAAGCACACAAGGTAGGCCATATCAATTTTGAAGAACACGAAAAAAACAAAATATAATTTAAGCCTAGTCAAAAATTTTACACTTATGTTTTGGGCTTCTTATGTTAATAGCCTACCCAAGCAAAATGTAAACAAACACCTACACTGCCACGGCCATTTCTAATACTAGAGATGCTGCTCACCCACTGCTGACTGAATGGTCAGCAGTGGGTGAGCAGCAGCTACAGCTGCTATTAGTCAACAATGAGTAACGAAACAAATACAAGTAACAGCTGACTGTGGCTCATGTTCTTTTTAATCTCTCTTTTAATGTTATTCTTATGTAACTAACTTTAGCCCCGTGGTACGAAAAAACTCGAGTTTTCCCTAGGTAGAAAGATTAAGTATTCAAGTCATATGGGATAGAAATTAGTACTTTACTACTCTATTCCAAGGAACAAAATACGGCTTTAGATAGTAGGTGGAGGAAAAATTAATTTTAGAACATGTGACTTTCAGCCGAGCAATATAAATTGAGCTAAGTGGTGTAGACGGGGGTGATTACTCATCTGGCCACTTGGCCGCGCTGGTATCGCACAATATCTGACAGCGGGAAACACAGGAAGTGTTTTAATGAAATTAATGAGGACCGGGCCGGACTGTCACGTGCGTTCTGGGTAGTTACATTCATCACCGCCACGCAGCGCTGCGACGCATGCGACGGACGCGACGTCTAGCGGTGACACTGTCAACCACATAGGTGACCTGGGAATGTCTCATCGGGTTTCACAAATGATACAGACTGTTATGCAACCTCCAAGATTAGAATTGCATATTTGAAGCGATTGCACAATCTAACCGTCAACAATGAAACAGATGTTTTAATGGATTATTAAAACTAATTGAGCTTCAGAATTCACAGGAATAAAAAAATATAAATAAAAAAATAATAAGTTCAACAATAACTATGAAATGTAAATTTGTTTATAATAAATAATGACCTCAAGGGTTATCAAAAACGCTGTCCATAGTCACAGTAGCTTGAAGCATCATTTATATTAATTATACTCATAACTATTACTATAAAGTTTTGCTTACAAATATAAGTTATCCAAATAGATGGCTCTTTAGTAAAATTAAGACAAATATCTAAAGGGATAAATTTCTAGGATTGCGATTTTCGTGAGACTCAAATTAATTCCCCGTTATGTCCTTTATACGGATCAGTAATTACTTCTTTGTAATAACGTCACATCTAAAACGATAACAATTCGATTGCGATAAAAGCGATACAAAAGAGTGAGCTTTCGCGTTATTGTAACCTAAACAAGCTACTTTGTCAAGGTGAAATGGTGATCTTAAGGATTGGGACAGGAATTCCTGAACTCTTTTTAATTTCAATGATCTTCTGACCAACTGAATTCAACCAACCAACTGAATATTCTGACGTGCGTTTTTAAAGACTCATATCTAATAACTCTGTTTATCTACGTCAGACCCGTGGAATGTGCGATATGCGGCGGACGCGGAGAGTCACGCAGTAAGCGCCATGTGGCCGTGTCTTATTATGCCGGATGTTGGACCATATATCTGCTCGCTTGTTGACAGAATTTTAACGCTTTTGTGATGCAAAAATATAGGTTTAGAAAAAAGCTGAAAATCTCTTACCTCGAAATAGTTTGTGACATTATTAACTGTCCGAATAATAAAATAAACCGGACTACCTCATTTAATGAATATTGATTGTCTCATATAGGATATAAATCTGGTGTAAATGTAGTGGTTTCACAAATGATACAAATTGTTTTTCAAGCACCCAGATTAGAATTGTATATTTAAAGTTATTGCATAATCTAACCGACAACAACGAAACAACTGATTTCAATGTATTATTAAATCTAATTGAGCTGCAGAAGTCTCAGGTACTAAATAGTACATTTTTATAAGCATTCTAAGCTTCACCATTGATTTATGAAAACCCTATAATAAGGAGTGCAGTACATTACGTAATGGGAATTGTTGGAATGGTCGCTGTAAGGTACAATTAAAACATCTTCAGGTTTGCCGTCTAATGGGATTCACAAAAGTTGTTTAGAAATATATTGATTTCTATGTGCTTAAGTTTTTTAGTGTTTATACTAAATTTACGATATGAATTAAATTAAGGAATTAGACCTTTTTTCCACAGCATGGTAAAATGAGTTGAAAAAGTCACTCCATTCATCTAACTGTTAGCATGGCACTACTAAATTCTAGGATTTAGGCTGATACCTATTCTTTTCTGGAAACACAGAAATTTTAAGACAAATTTTTCTTAAAAAAGACAATTTTAGTCCAAGTTCTAACTTTGTCTTTCTAAAAGCGAATTAATTAAGCTATTTATACATTCAGAGGATTTCGGTTGTTTGTTTAAAAAATAATCCCGTTCATTGTTAGTTAATTGGTAAAAATTAATACCTAAGATAAATGTTGAACTCATTTATTGAAACTGCATTTTGTTCTTTACGAAGAAATCAACAACGAATCTAATACACACTTACAAATTAAAATATTTCTCCCTTGAAGTACGAATTAAGAAGACTAGTACCTTGTTTAGAAGGTGATATCTAAATCATACAAATATTATGAAAAAATTATCCTTGAAATTTATGAGCTCCGTTTTTTCTAATACCGAAAAAGAAGTAGTAGTGGAAGTCCTTTTATTGCTTTATGCATCCCGGAAAAGTCATTTAAAAAGGGTGATTAGTCGTAGGGTTACTTTGTGCCGCAAAACATGTTACAGAAAGGAAAATACAGGAAGTGTTCCCTGAATTGATGAGGTCTAGGCCGGACAGCCACGCGATGGCGACAGACTTACATTCATCACTGAACAACCCGGTGAGTGGAAAATTAACAATTCATCGAGGACATAAACCACCCATTAGAAAGGGCACTTCCATTGTAAGGAGTCATGATTTAAAAAAATACTAATAAAATTTGCACTATCAAAATTTAGTGTGGATCCATAAAGATTTAAAAAACTAATGTATATTGCTTATAAAATTAGCAATAGTTAAGTTTCTTACAATTTAAAAACTATCGTATTTAACCACGCAAACAAACAATTTAGGAGAAATGGCGCTTTTACGTAAAAATACAGAAAATTATCATAAAAGATGTAACGGGTATGGTGGTGATACTGGTACGTTGAAGATATTGTAAACAATTGTTGACGCCAGGTTTCATTCGAAGAAGAAAAATACAAATGAGCTCGAAATTCTCTCTACTACATATGACGATGATTTCTTTATGTGATTATTAGGATTTTCGTATATTCAGCACAGTTTCAAACTAACAAACTAAAGGTGAGGAAATTGATGACTCATATGGTATTGACTAACTGTTGTGATGATCCTGAGTCATCAATCATATAAAAAAAAGTTTGCAAGCGAGGTGTTTCATGATGCGTGTGCCGATTGACAAGGGGTGCCTCTCAAAGGGGAGAAGGATTAGTCATTCTGAATCATTTACCGAAAATGAACGATGCGTAAGTTATTTATTGTGTTCCACTTACTACGACTTAGAAGCCAACCTTTTCAACCCCCATATGGAGAACTATGTTACTGAAGAAGGAAAGGGAAGATTTTTAAATGTCATTTTTTAAATAAAATAGACAGTTTATGCATCAAACACTAAATCATATGGTAAACACTGACCGTAAACACTATTTTTAACTGTAAAAATTATTGTAAAAGTGTCTTGATACAATGGTAAACTCTTGAAAATAATTAATAACGGTTGATGTTAATATCATTTAGAAAGGCTTTTTGCTCTTACGAAGCCTCTTTTTTGGGAGAGGACAAATACTGAACGCTTTTACGCACAAAAGTAGCGTAACATGTAATGTAGGACTTCTACAACAAATCTAGTAGACTAAACACTAAACAACTCCTCTTTTGCTTTCGGACACTAGCCCGACATCGCTTGGCATCATCACTGGGCCTACTTTGGCTTTCACATTTTAGGGCTCATCTCATATCTAGCTGTTCATTTTTTCATAGATCTAGAATGCGATATTGTCTAAATCGGCATTCTTTGATCTGGAGGACTCTTGACGAAATGCGAAAAGCAACCTCATTTAGTTATCATCACCGTCTAAAATGTTCATGGAGACTTAGTCCACCGATAGAACTCGTGTGATGCAGGCGTAGCCGGTCCCAGCGTGGACAACGGAAGAATTTGTGTTAGGCGTCTTCGGGAACGTCGCACTAAATACAGTCAGGTGAATAAATGTAGTATTGTAAAAAAAAAATCATGACACGGCAATAAGAGGTCCGCCAATCTCTTTTTATATATAAAAAAAAGAATTGAATCGGGAAGTAGTCCACCTCACCATGCCACCGATTGAATCGGGGGTAGACCTGTTTGATGCACCTGTTTGACGCATGACCTGATTGAAGCGATTGACCTGTTTCGTAGTCCTTCGACCTACTTTACAGATACCACCTCAGCGGGCATGTCCGGCGTGTTTACTGAAGTTCTTGTGTTCTTGCCAGGTCTTATATTGAGTAATCATATATTGCAATGTAATCTGTGAATTTCCTGAATATTGAAATATTGAAAGAAATGTCTTACGATAATCAAAAGATGTTTATAAATTATAAACTCAATTAACGTACTATTTGGAAAAATCACAAACTATGAATTCCAATATTAGGTCGACGCAATTGATTGGCAGGAAATAGAAATAAAAATTCTAAATTTTAAAATACCAATGTCTATTAAAATAGAGTTAATTTATACAGTGAAGTAAATTAAGCGGCTTTGTCCTCAGTGGATTTATGTCCCAGCAGTCAAGTGGCCAGACTTGAAAGGGGCGGCCAAGATTTACAACAGTTATACTTAATGCCTTCAACAGTCTCTCACGTTCCCTGCCGCCAAACAAAAGAACTACCTTGTCATTTCTATCACATTTTCTACACAGTATTAAATATGTACTAGTGTACTTGTTGCTCTATATCGAGCAATTTAGTTTGGGTAATTTTTAACCAGTGCATCCAAGTTTCAAATCATAACCTCTTTGGTATGATTAGACACATGTTCTCACTGGTGTAAATACTGTTTTTACTTGTTACAGCTGATGTAAACTTGAAAACTTTAATTTCCTCATTAATGTTATTCAAAAGGAGAAATTTAGAACTTTAAGGGCTTCTTAAGGCCCTTCCTTTTGGATGGATATTTACCAATTTACTTTAGAAACAATTTCTCACCGAGCTCTATCCAATGACACCAAAATAATTCAAATCGGTTGAAAACTGTGGGAGGAGTTCCTTGTACAAAAAACCGTGTCGCGTATTAAATATGTATAGATATTTTTATAATTTAAGGTCGGATATTTGCTGCTCAAGAAACTTCTTAGTCCTTGTTTTGTTCCACTACTTAAAGATTAAATAAATAATAATTGCACATTTCTTTATTTTAATAATCTATATGGACATATTTATCTACATTTGAAAATTTATTAATTACATGTAGGAAATATTTACGTGGAAGGTTATGTAAAAACGGATGGATTTGTTTACATTTGAAATTGTGGGTTATATTAGTTAACAACTGAAGCACTGTGCTCACTATTATTAGGTTTTTTTTATTAATGAACGAACTAATTTATTTTCTTTGTCGGTGGCGTAGTGGTTTTTTTTTTTTTTTTTTTTTTTTTTTTTTTTTTTTTTTTTTTTGAGGGAGAGGCGGAAAAATGCATTACGCACACAGGTGGCCAGCCTGTAGTGTGGGGCTCCCCTAAAAAACGGGTTTACCCACTAAAAAACCTCCTCTACTCTTTAGGAATCTAACCTGGAATTGTTTATCACATTACGTCAGGCTAGGCCTAAATTTGGCTTACGCCCGTGGGGCTCGCTCCTTATCCAGCCGCTCGATCAAGGGATCTGGGCCACTTCGCGGTCCAGATCGGTTTTCTTTTCCAGGAGGATGCCCCGGACGTAGTGGTTAGCGCACTGGACCTCGGGATTATGGCAGTGATTCTGGGTTCGAATCCACGTTCTGCCAGTGATTTTTTTAGTACCATTCCCCTTTACTGTCGCCGCTCACCCCTTACTTTGTTTAATACGACCCACGCACGGATCAATAGTCAATAAAGTACGGATCAATACGGATGAATAGTCGGATCACAGAGCAAAGTAAGGCAATAAGAGGCCTGCCAACCTCTTAAAAGCTTAAGAAATGTTATAGTATATAAAAGGGAGGCTTTCCTAGGAAAAAGAATGCTGTTGTCCCAGTAAAAATATGAAGTAAATTAAAGGCTATTAACATTAGTTTTAGAGCCGAATAGTAACATTTTATTAAATATACTTTCTTGTTAATAATATGTCTGTTAAGCAGGTAGAAGCGATTATTTGGAGCGTGTAACTTGTGTGTGTGGCGGTTTGTGCCAAAAGTGGGAATACTTTGGAAGTATCGCCAGGCGGGATCTAAATGAAGGGCAACCTTGCCAACAACTGGCTGGTAACAATAGGAGACCGAATTACTCTGATTACATTTATAACTTGTCCTTCCCAGAATTATTAAGTTCCAAGACTTATTTTTACCTTTATTATTTTTCAAAATATCTGACAAAAAACTAATCGGAATTTAGCCCTCAGGGACAAAGCTACATAATAATGTACAACCTTTTAATGAATCCTTGTCAAAATAAATGAAAAATCAAATATACCACTACTTATGGTGCAAAAGGAAATTATATCATCAACATGTATTCCCTTGCGTTACAACGGTTCATTTGGTTTTACGGCTATCCTTAATCAGATCAACACATCATTTTAAGGTAGAACCTGTTTCTTCTCATCCAAATAAACATTATTTAAAGGTTAAAATACTCTATAAATGATCTCATTAAACTATATCTATAAAAAAAGGAATTATGTATATATGTATGTTGCCTATGGACTCCGAAACTGCTCGACAGGATAAAATGAAGCTTTCAGGCATTATTAGGGCAATATTCAAGGATGGTTTGTGTAAAGTTTGGTGCAAATCTGTCCAAAGGGCTCTGACATAGACCCCCCCCCCCATAATCTCTAATTTATCTATTTTTATTGGTTGCTTAGAAACTAATTCAATTAAAATTCTAATTTTAGGTATTCTAGCGATTTCTTATATATATAAGGTAAGCGTGACGGCGAGTGAGCGTTGCGAACGAGATTAATTGCCTATAAAATAAATTCAATCACGGGCGAAGCCGTGACGCGAAACAGCTAGTTGAAAATAAATTCTGTAATATTGAGTGAAAACACTCAGATATCTAGTTGCTAAAAATCAGTGACAATCAATTAATGATTGGTAAAACAGAATTTCGATACACTAAAAACCTCCGAATTCCACTCGGTTACTCCTGAACTTGATCAGATAATTATGGATCACTTCGTGTTCCTAAAGATGATTTCTATAATTCTTTACAATTAATTATATATTCCACTTTATACAGGGTGAAAAATGTATGGACATGATACAATATCTTCAAAAGTATTTAAACAACAAATCTAAAACTTTTCTAGTTGGTTTAGGGTCTCATAGTTTATTTCCAACCTTCAAGGAGGAACGGTCCACAAGGAGTTAGAATAAAATCTTAAAAGTGAGCGTAATTCGATATGAAAATCAAATTAAAGGTCTTCATAATTGAGAACAATGACGCAGACCCGATCTCAAAAGAAGGACGCGGTAAGAAATGGCGGGCGATCAAACCTGGCATTACAATCATATTACCGAAAACGAACAAATGCTGTAACTCCCGGTATACTCAACCTTTTGAGGCCAGGTCTGTGTTAAAATAGGCCAATGAAAGTTTTCCCAAGACTTTCTTTAGGCTTACGTCATACGATATATTTATCGTATTTAAGTTATTTTAGAGGCCATTGAATTCTGAACAATTGTACACAAACCCGGGTGGAGTGTATTGGGAGTTATTGATTTTTTTGCAACATGATTTTAATGTAATATTTGATCACCTGAAATTTTTTACTCGTTCGTCATTTTGAGGTCGGGTTTGAGGCATTGTCATCTATTCAATGAGACATTTGATGTGATGTACATATTGACCAATGCTTACATTTAAGATTTTTTTACTCCTCGTGGACCAGCGCAAGGCCCCTCCTTGAAAGTTTATCGTCAATGATCTCTTTGGGAAATAGACTTTAATACCCTAAAACATATTTCAAAGTTTTAGTTTTATTACTTAAATACTTTTAAAGAAATTTTATCGTTTCCAGACTTTATTCAACCCTGTATAAGACGTTTCAATGAAATATGAATTTTTTATGAAATTTGATTATAGAACATTTGACATGAAAATCCACTCCCCGTTCAACTTCAAATTAGCTTATTTATTTCGGAAAAAGTTACTTAATAGTGATTGACGCATTACATGTTACAGGGTGTAAAAAAGTCCGTCTCCCCTAATTACTCCAAATGCAAAGACGTTTAAAATTATGTATGATGTGACAAAAGCTAAAGAATACTTCTGTAAGACTTCATTAGGGGACGTCCCATTGAGGATGTTTAAAGTAAAACTTCTTTAGTCTCTGTCACATTGTACATAATTTTAAACGTCTCTTGAACTAGAGTAATTAGCCACAAACCCAACGTTAAAAGGTTGAGTATTAAGAAAGTTATTGCATTTTTAAGTTTCACTCATTTGATTTTAACGAAAATTTTTAATACCTACCACTTCCGTCTGTGTCGTCCATTTTAAGTCTAGTTTACAGCATTGTACTCTGCCAAGTCAGACCTTTAATTTTATTTACATATTAACCTATGCTTACCTTTAAGATTTTCTTCTGACTCCTGGTGTTCCGTTCCCCTAACATGACTAAAGATGTTTTATAGCGTTAAAAGGTACTCTGTGTTAAGTTACTATCACCTCATCCCCCCAAAACGATATTTGTTTAATTTAACAAATAAAAATAAAAAACTAAAGGGAGAGACGGAATTTTTCACATGCTGCATATTACTCATTACATGTATTTAAAGTCCAGAGCGAATAATATCGTTTAATGGAACTTCATATATTAGTATCGGATGAAAAAATTGATTAATTTGTAATTAGTAACACATTAGGATACTCTAGTTGCTTATTGTATGTAAAATTATTAATCAATGAAAAAACCTCTTTAACGCGTAATAGATACTTTGGTGACGAATCAAACGTTTATTTTACGTAAAAAAAGTTGAGTGAGGATAACTTTATCTAAGACTGAAGGTAATTTACAATAGTGCATGTCACAATAAATAGTTATACATCCAATGTAATTATATTTTTTCTTTGTGTTGCGTGAATACTGAACTGTTAAAACACGATTTATTCTGTCATATTGAAAAATTCATCCAATCGAGAAACATAGGAAGTGAGTTTGAGAGGATATAGAAAAACAAATCGGATTTCCTGACAGAAGAAATTTGGGTGTATATACAAGGGAGGTTGTGTTTGAACACTTACTTGAATATACTTGAGTACGTAAACATAAGCAGAACAGTAAAGCCGTTCGGAGAGCGCAGTTCAAGTGTTGTGTTCTTCGTCTTATGGCTTTTGGCATATCACAAGATACATTAATATTCATGTTCTATTAACTTAATTATAGAGCTTATTTTAGTATAAACATAAGATGAAGTAATCTCAGAAACCACATAAGTTGTTCACTTTTCTATTATAAATTAAGTTTCGCATTCCTCATTAATTTAATTCATATTTTTGTTTTTTAATTAAGTTTGATAGTCGGTGGCGTTGTAATTAGAGCGCCGGACTTCAAGACCATGGCAGCGACGTCGTGCTTTCGGATCAGAGTCCTACTGGTAAGGTTTTATTCTTGAAAGACATATTTTCTTGGGTGAGCTGATTATTATCTGACGTTGTTTGAGATTTTTGGGTGTCACGCCAAAAGAACGGAGAACGGGCAGTCATAAGTAATTTTGTGTGTGTTTTTTCTGTTGTATCAATTGAAAAGGACTACAGTCTCCACAATTCATTAAGGTGAGTGACGCCCCAAAATCTCAAAACTTCTGGAACCTCAATAACTTCTGGAAGTCTTTATCAGTAGTCTTCACCCGTTCGTAGCTGCTCAGCCCGTAACTTTATCTAGTTTGATCCTCACACAGATCAATAGTCTATGTGGACAGGGCAAAGTAAGGCATTCCGACCTCTTAAAAATAAGTAAATTTTAATCTCATCCTTAAATACATATACATTTTCGTAAACAACTATATCAAAAGGTGATTATATCTTTTTATAGATACATAATTGAATCAAATTCCATTCGATTATTCTATAACAAACAAAGGTATTATAAACTTACAAGTAATAAAAATAATTTTTATAGAAATGTGTTTTAAACTCTTTTGAGGTTTGTGGTCCAAATAAAGGTAAAGGGAAATTTTAGAGGTTAATTCTAAAATAAATAATTGATGTTTCACATTAAACTACATTTAACTAAGAATAAAAATAGAATTGTAAATTTGCTTCGTAGTTTCAACGCAATCATTGCTGCTACAAGTAAAATAAATTAAATATAAATAAATTCAAATTTAAATGGTAATTTTATTATCCCTAAAATTTGTATGGTTTTTATCATAATCAACACTCTTCCTTCTAAACAAACTTCATATCCGGTTGAGCATCAAGCCGGACTTTCTAAGCGGCCCCGCCCTCTGACGGTAGAGGGGGGGGGGGGCGGAAACAATTACAAAGGCCAACACGCATACGTTCTGGCGTCTAAAGCAATCGGGCCTGGGCTCAGGGGGTTATTGTATTGAGATTTTGTGTGATGTATACTTATTATAAATTAATAAATTTAATTTGTATCGTACTTTAATCAATATAAATGAAAAATTTGTCTTTCATTTTATGCATTGTAAGTGAATTGTGTTTATTTATTTTAGCAATTACTTTAGATATACCGGTACGTTCTTGAGATAATGAGGATAAGAGATAATCATAAGAATGTAAAATGAGTCAATGGCAAAGTTCATCAGAAGTTGAAAACTCGTATGGTTTAAATTCGCTGTCCTGATGCAAGTCAATTAATATTATGATAGGTAAAGCGACAGCAATATCGAGGGACCAATGGTCATACAAACTGACCTTTTATGGACGGTACAAGGTTAAGTTTAAGTTTACAATTTAAGGTACTGTAAGGTACAATTTAAGATGAAACGCGTTCAGTAGGCAAATTCCTTGTTGACTATTACTGACTACAACGTAAAATGATTTTATCATCCAATATTCACCCAGGGCCATAACTACCAGAAACCATCAAAAGTCTCACCATTCTGCAATCGATACAATTTGTACCAGTTATATTTGCAATAAACACGAAATTGCACACCTATTGAACATATAATAATAGAAAATTGAGAAAAATATTGATTCATAAAAGCTAGTTGCATTATTAATAAAAGGTTAAATTTATGCTGTAATAGTTGTTTTAATAATAGGATGGGTGAGCTTAAGCCATATGCTTGGCAGAGAATTTAATCCCCTTACTAAAGCAATTAGCTACATCTCCATATTTGTTTATCCAACGGTGGCAAGACGAGAGCAGAAAGCCTAGAAGCGAGAAACACAAACTCTCACGTGGTTTACGTTCTTGGAAACCTTCTACACTTAGGCTTATATTTAAGTTGAAACGCGTTCAAGAGGCAAATTCCTTGTTGTCTATTACTGACTTCCTTAAACCGTATGGGAGGCTTATGTTTGTTTTAACACGAATTGACGAACAACGTCTATTTGAACTACTCCTGTAAAAAAGTCCAATGCATTCAATAAATAAATATTATAGTCAATAGGTTGAAAAATTAATTATAATTAATTTTTCTTGCAGTTTATAACTTTTTCCCTATGCGGCAGCTTAAAATTAACAAGCAGCACACGATACGATAGTAATAATTAAGATTGTACAATGTATACTCTTTTGGTAAAGGTTTTACAATTCCAATATCCCTGTATCTTATTAGCTAAAATATCAACTTAAAAAATAAATAAGTGCTTGTAGGGTCAATAACAAATCCATAAATAGGGCCATAAACCAATCCAACTGGTGTTATTTTATGAAAACATAAGTTTCAATTCATGATTCCTTGCACTATATTTATTCTAAAGATATGTTATGTTATTGCATGTTTTAACTTTTTGTTGAAATGTAAACTATTCCTAATGAAACCTTTTTGCGGTAATTAAACCAGAAATGAAGCTATAATCCGCCCTGTATTTCAAAACCGACGGTTTTTATTTTTTATTTATCAGTTCATATACAGTATGAGTTCATTGCTCAAGTAAATAACAATAGTTCAAATCAACATGACACAATGTTTATTAGTCCATCAATCCCTTACATTTAAATATTTTAAGTTAATTTGTAACATTAATTTTGTTTATTATTGATCATACAAACGGTGGTAGTATTCTAAGAAGCCTTTTCGTTCAATGAAGTGGAAATCACACTAATATTGTTCGTCTTCGCACACTGTCATTCGCCCTAATTAATAGCTTGCCATCTTTACGGCACTAAGCAGAGTTTATAGTCACCACCTGGAAAATACATAAAGAAAGTAGCAGAGAATGAATAAAACAAACTATTTCTTCCTATGATTTAGTAAAAAATAAACGAACACTTAATGCAACTATTCAACTCCAACCAAAAATCATAGCCAATATTGAAAGCAACAATACCGGTATACAATAGCTACATGTAGAGCTGAGTCGATTATCTGAGCTTCATGTATCCGAAGTGTCAATTACGTGAACCCTTGAACGGCTTAATAATTCAGTGTATAAAATATAAATAAAAAACCTACTGCAAGTGCCTACAAATATAAAGTACTACAGATATGTGTACTATTTTTGTTTTGTTTACTTAAAGCGAATTTTCCTTTATGGAATACGCTATTACGGTAGTATACATGGTGAGATCTAAGCCCTAATAATTAATCTTGAGATCTAAGTATAATAATTATTAGTTAACGAATTCCAAAAAAAATGAAGTAATGATAGTAAATATGCGTACATACGTGTCAAACTTCACCTGAAAAATTAAGTAAACAAGAATGTTATCAGAAAGGTTTCTCATTACTTGTCAAGGATCTGAAATATAAAAATTATATGCTAAATTAAGGTTCTAAATGCTGGGAATGTTTTAGGGAAAGGAGAAATAATGCACGTACACGTTTGGACAGCATACTGTATATCCCTTTAGTCATCTTTTTTGGGTATAATCCACGTGTTCTGTCCATTCCAATTTGTTATTAAATTTAACTCCTAAAATTATTAAAGATATTGAATTAAAATTTAGTTTCATATTTCCCACATAGTCAAATTCAATTTGTTGAGTCTTTTTTTTAAATTTAATAACCAATCGGTTTAATTTACAGCAATCGTTTAAACGGTTTGTAATCTCACTAATCTTTGTTTCTATGTCTTTTACATTGCCTGATGATATTTGGATCCCTATGTCATCAGCAAACATTAAACATTTGTTCCTGGCAATGAGATGTACGTTGGTATGCCATTGATATATATATATATATATATATATATATATATATATATATATATATATATATATTTATCCTGATATCATTACTGGTGCCATACATGGAGAAAGTCGTATGTAAAGTTGCGACCGGTGCATGTTGCACCCGTATATGGGTGCTATATGCACATCAACGTTATTTGGGTTTCTCTCGACAAGTAAACATACATAGCGATGACTTTAAAAAATGATTTTGGTCGTCATATCACACCTCAATCGTATATTTTTAGTTCGTGTAAAATCCGTAACAGCGCTAGCGTCGGTTAGTGTATATCCCAATATACGGCCTGAGGTGCGATATGACGACCGGACGACTTGGCAACACCGCGTCGCTCCACGCCGGAACGGAAGCCTATTCATTCGTGTCTCGCGCTGTGTTATCGTTTCCTGGAAATGGCCCAACTCTTTACTGTACTTATTTCTACACAGATTTTAACGTTTGACATATTATATTAAGGTGATTTCTGCAAGATGCTGTAAACTCGATAGTTCATACATCTTACAATTGACCTATTCCGCCAAGTGTATCTGCTGTTTTTGTAGTTTTGCGCGCATGTTGACACACAATAGAGACAAAAGAGAGTGTTTAAATTGCAAATAAGTTCAGCCTACATATTTAATTTCCGTATTAAATGATAAACCCAAACATTTTATTGGCTTGTATCTGGTAAAACATGGTAACTTAAAGAGTTCAAAAAAATGTTGAAGAATTCATTTGGAAGGGCATGGGAAACACGGTGTTTTAACTTTTTGGCAGGTTATAAATTTTCAACAAAAAGTTTTTTAACTAATTCAACCAAGTTAATTTATTATTTAAGCAATTTATGATGCTGTAGCCTTTATCTTTTGATGTTTATCGTTGTATAAATAATATGTTTATCGTTGTTAATTAAATTCATAGTGGATCGAAGAAGTTCATTGTAGGCCTAAGTCACACCGTTTCGTGGCATAAAATTTCGTCGTTTCTATAATTTTCTCAGAACAACATTGTAGAGATAACATTTATTTACTCAATGTTTAAAACACCAAATCGTCGTGAAATATTGAATTCCATTCTACGGTATATAAGTATTTGTATCAACCAGTTTCGGATTGCATGTAAACATTTTACTGTGATACTATTTCCGGTATGGAAGTGATGAAGGATAAGAATATTGAAATTATGATGGAGGTAGCAATGGTAACAATAATATATTTAAAATAGTTTAGAAGAGGTGTTATAGTGTAAATTATCGATGATAGGCATAGTAAAAAGAACCGCAATACATTATGTTTTTTTGCAAGCTATCTGTGAGACTAGCGGCAACAAGTAGGACTATGTGACCAATCAAAGAAGAGAGAAACACGATTAAATCTGTCCCTCATAGATAGTCAGTGCTACGTTACACTCTGTCCTCGCCCAACCGACCGACCCTTCCACTTGGTGGCGAGATGAGGCGCGCCGGCGCGGCGCCCGCGCCGTGCCGGTACTCGGTACACTTTGCTTGCTCCTCGTCGCGTCCGTCGTCGCCCGCACTACCAACGGCATGCCGGCCCACACTGCTCACCGTCACGGCACGTGCACACATCATGACACTTCGACATTCAATACCCTCATCATTACTTTGCATTTGAATGTATCTAAAACTAATTGATAAAAAGCATGTACGCCACTTCATCCGATGTTAGGGGTGTTTTGAAAAAAGTACACTTCAAGCGCGTGTGTTCCACTTGCTCGACGGTTTCGGGCCCATCTCAAAACAGGACACTTGCCCCACCAGAAGAAAGGGAGGTACAGCCCCTCCCCCAACGGCCTGCTGCTCTTTCGATCTCTCTCTCTACCTCGCACTCGGCTTGGCTGGTGGTGGCCTAAATGCACGTGATTTATTTTAATAAATTATTTTATGGATATGTAAATGTGTTTTTAATTTTTTTATTCCAGGAGTGATTAAACATCAAGGCAAAAACGCCAGATTGAAGGTTTTCAATCTAAAATGATAACAGCCTCAACGTTAATAATTACAATACTATTTCATAGTAGCAGCCATGTAACTGATTTCTTTTATCCAAACCGTATATTACTAAGCTACAAGGCTTCATTGTGTAGTTAAATTATGGTATTTAATTAGATTAAGGATAATTTGGTTAAATCATTATTAGTTAATCTAATATCATTCTTGTGTGATTTTAAATTAATGTTTAATTTTCTATTTAATTACAGTAAACAGTATGCAATATTCCAATGAAAAAAACTAGTGGACATGAAGCATTCTTGTGTTTTATACACGAGAACACGATAACTCTAGGAGTACTTTTTTCCCATCACAACTCTCGTTCTCGTGCCAACGAAAGAGGGCTACTTTAACAGGCAGTTTTATGGGAGAAACTGTTTTGCACGCTCTCTTATTTTGATTTTAGCATTTTGTATTTCTTTTAATACTCGCATACTTTATTTATTATTGTTTCTTGATATCGAATAAGAAACTAATATTTATTTAGGAATGTTAAGTGATCTTTTCGCCTCAATTAGTGGGTCGCATGTAGTCGTAATGTGAGTAAGCGAAGCAGGGGGCTACAATGAAATTCATACGGGAATGCGCTTTATGATGACGTCACGCAACAGAGCATTCAGACCACCACCAGCCAAGTTGTGTGAGGGAGAGAGAGAGCGAGAGAGGCGAGAGAGCAGCAGGCCGTTGGGGGAGGGGCTGTACCTCCCTCTCTTCTGGTCTAGCAAGTGTCCTGTTCTTGGCGATTATTTTTTCTGCCTGTTAACCCCGTGGGGCAAATGTCCTGTTTTGAGATGGGCCCGAAAACGTGGGGCAAAAATGGATACACCCCTCCAAGCGATGGTCAGGTCAAACAAATAAGGGTTACTGTATTCGTACCCTCGGAATGGAGCTGCCAAAGTAGTACACTTCATCCGACAGCCGGCGGTATAACCGCCTTGCCGTGGTACGCCCCCGCGGTGGAATATTTTTACCCTAGCTTAGAGGAGTGTGTCGCACTGGGTGTTAAAACACTCCTTTTCTCACTCATTTTATTTCACATTAATAACACATTTTTAATCAGTTCATTACAACCTAGTATTTTTCCATTTTCAATCGATTATTCAAGAGTTTTTAGATATAGAATAAATGAATACGGCAAACGCTAAAATCTATATAATTTATGGTGGATTTGCAAATTTTTACTGTTATATGAAAAGTTGTTGAAAAGTTAAAAAATATTGAAAAGCCGAACGTGGTTTCAAGTAAACAGTTTAAGTATTCTACTCCTTGTTATAATTAAATTTGCAGCTTAAAATCTGCAGCTTACTGTCCTGCATACTCGGAATAGTTTTGTGTATCAATTAATATTGATATTTAAACCAATTTAAAACACGTTGAATAAAAAACTGCATCTTATTGTCCTGCATATTCAGAATAATCTCGTGTATCAATTATTATTTATTTAAACCCATTTAAAACACGTTTAATCAAACATGGTCTTTTAGTGTTTTTAACTTTATTTTGAACATTTTTTTTCACAATGAACATGTGTTGAAGTCAAGTTCCTATAGTTCCTATAATTGGTCCCTAGCATTTTATACATAAATAATACTAAAAAAATTGTGGATAGTTTGAATTTTCTATTGGATACTAGTCCGAATTGTTCACGTTTCTAATTAATTTATACATTTCAAGCTTCGACTCAAAATCATTGCAAAATTTTCAGTAAATACATTTCACTAACGATTTTCGGCAAAAGGTTTTCTGTTAGACCAAATGCGTTCCAGCATAAGTTTGTTTACCCCTTATACCCTTCCACCCTCGCCAAGCCGAACTTCGCATCTATGGGTAGCAACAAAACAAAAACACGTTATCCACGTTGTACTCGCCCCGCCCCCCCCCCCTCGACTACCTGTCAAACTGACTTCCGAATCGCAGTGACTCCCTTAGCATCGATGCGGGCAAATGCGTATTTAGATCTTTATTTAGTTTTGAAGTCATATTTTATTTTGTTGTGGAAATTGATTACGTGTACTGTATTCTTTTCACGTGCAGTAACGCTTAGTGAATGTGACTTTGAGAACTAACTACTTTATATTTTACTTTACTTTCTTATATTAAATACAATAATTACCTCCATTAATAATTCATTCCTCTATATCACGTTAGGTAATGTATTAATTGTTCTTATATTAATTAATTTACTTCGTAAAAACGAATCACAAGTTTTCGCATTCGTCGTTAGGGCTTTGGAGACAAATGAAACTAACTTTATATTCTATGGTTTTTTATGGGGAATAGTGAGTGACTTGAAAATTATCATGTATATATAATCCATATTCTACAATGGTTATCCTCAATTTCCACTGTTGAAATCTGAAACATTATAAAACAAACTTCCCCTTGTTTGTTTTCATTTGATAATGTTTGGTTATTTGAATCAGTGTTTGGTAAGGATGGTATGAATGTAGATATTGGTAGGCCTATAAGAACATTATTAATGCTACATATCATCCGCTACAAATAACTTAAATAACTTTATAGCAACTGAAAATATTGTGACCCAGACGAAAAAAAAGTACATAATACTGGAATAAACCGTGGGAGGTAACCACCGGAAGTTCGGAGCGATAAGGAATTAATCTGAGCGCCAGGAGACATCCACCTGCGTATGTGATGCAGCCGATGACACCATCTTTAGTATTTTATGTTGCGTAACATGTTATTTGGTGTGTTATGTTGAGTAGCTACAGAGCAACCATAAAATATTGTAAATTTTTATCCAGTGGCACGGTCGTGTCTCGTCGCCAAGTCCCACCCAACCAAACAGACAACGCGTGCCTATAAACATGAAGCAGAATACGGCCAATTTTCACTTCTCAAAAGGGTACAAATAGGCAGTGATTAAATCAGTTTTCTTTTTCCATCCGTAAAACTAGGTCAATAAGCGCTAAAAACTACGAAACTTACTTTTAAAACCACAGTGAAGTAAAATATATACGTTCAAAAGTAGCCTAAATAAGTTATAAATATGGTTTTCTACGCACAACAAACAATTTTTGTTTTTAACAAGGCTACAGCCTTTATCACTGATGGAAATCATACGAAACTTTGCATGAATCTTCGTATTATGTACTTAGTACAAAGTTTTGTGTACAAAGATAAAGATCATTCACTTTAAGTATTACAAAATACATCAAATGAGTTTTATAAAACAATTTTGTTTACATTTCGTAATTTTAAAAGTTAAACAAAGCAGCAAACGTTCAATATTACAATTTAGACGAGCCAAAACATCTATTAACATATTAATTTAATTTAATCAGGTGACATTCAAAGATTGAGTTGGTAAAGTTCACTCTATACTGGCTTCCAATAAGCCAGATTAAGGTAACTGCACCAGTAGTGGACACTGTGCCAGTAGTGGACACTTTCAACTTTTAAAGGTAATAATTATCTTATTTTTCAACTAAAACTTATTGTTTTTTGTTTAAATAATCTTTAATTATTATTTTCTTCGTTATAAACAAAGGTTATAAAGTATTCTTTATTCTAAAGCGCATAAGAGTATTTTTATTTGAGGCCCACTGAAGTTTGCGATGGAATAGGTCACCCTTATTCAAATTGATAATTAGGTGAGTTTGGAATCACTTAATTTAAGTAAGGCTTAAAAATATATAAGTTTATAAACTCTATAAATCTGTAATAACAGAAAAATTTGGGTAACTTTTTTCTGTCCGCTACTGGTACATGCTCTTTTTTAACTGTCCACCACTGGAACATGTGCATCACTTTATTTTATCGGTTCATACAAGGTTATTTTATGCTGGAAACTACATTTATTGGCTAATTTACAAACAACATTAAATCAGCTTTCGCCTCGATGTACTAAAACCATTGTAGGTGTTCAAATTTACTGGCAATTAGGTATCAAACTCCTTCCTCTCCTTATACTGTCCACTACTGGTGCATTTACCTTATTTATAACAATCTTTTTAATGATAATAATCCTTAGGAGTTTCTTTAAATATTACATTTTAAGAAGAAGAAACACTTATCGATTTTTCCATTGCGGATACATCAACAAGACAAATCACATTTAGTATATTAATGCGTCCATAACTCATGACCTTCATATTCTTGTAGAATCTATACATTAATATGCAAGCATGTTTCATTTCCTCCTTTTTTCTCAGCTCGTGTGCATCGTAGGATAAATCCGCGCATATCGTTAGAAAGGTAGTCCTGTAGATGAGCAGAATCACATTATAATTCACATCGGACTCCAGGGCTACGCCCCACAGGCTTTCAAAGTTTCAATGTCAATCTTATGGAGAAAGGAGAATTGAATGAATTCATAAGGCATAAGGCAGCTGTTTGTAAAAACAACTGCTAGAAAATAAGCAAGAACAGATGTTTTAGTTCTAAAATGTTTTAAGCTTCTTGGGTCCAGATCAACTGAAATTTTGATCGAATTTCGATCAGGAGGCGATCTCTAGTATGAATTATTATATATCTTGGGTAAAGTTTACTAATTGCGCATGACTTCAACCTGGCAGCACACAAAACGAGATTTAATCAGAAGGCAATACGCTGGTGTTAGGTAAAGTAATGTTCTGCCAAAGAAGTGAAGTGGTTATGCCCTGAATCCTTCAAAAAGGTGTTACGCAAGTGGCTGATTCAACGACCCGCTGATTAAAAAAAGTGTAAACGTGTTTTATAGATTATCTCAAATATGTTTCCTAAAATTCAACAGAGAAGGAAAAAAGGAAAAGGATTATAATGCATTTAACTCAGAATCTAGGAACACTGTCATAGGACAGTACAAAATTTTAACCATGATCCAGTGGCACGGATAATCGTGTCTTGTAACAGAACTTGTAGTTATGTTGAATGATTAATTAGATCCGTAGGCTATTTGTTTACTCCTCTCAGCCACCCATGAAGGGAAGCGGCAGGCAGGCAAGCCACCTCTATATCGCCCGCCACCGGAACGGAAAGGTGCGCGGTGCTCGTCAGTTGGAGGGGGGGGTTCTTTCTGTTGTAACAGGATTGATATTATTTACTTTTAGAGACGCTTCATTTTTCACTTGCGATTTGCGTCTGGAGTATTTAGTTTGGTTTGGTAGTGTCAGTTGTCGTTTGTTGGTGTTTCTCATTGAGGACAATTTGATGATTTACAATTCGTGATATATTTTTTTTTTAGATATTTTATTTGAAACACCGACGCACTCTGTGGTGCGTATTTTAAGGTGAGTATGACTGAAGGGGTGAGTGTGATGATTGTAATGGATCAGATGAGGTGTAGCTTTGTTACTGACAAATATCAGCTGTTTCATTTGTCAGGATCATTAATTAATAGCCCAATGACCAAAGGCAGCTGGGTCCAGTATCGAACCATCAAAAAGCACTAACTTTTCTCAGGATCGAACCGGCAACCTTCAGATTCAAAGGCGAGCTCTTTAACCACTCAGCTACCCAGCCGATTATAAGATTATACGTGAGGTAATAAGAGCTATTATTAAGACATTTTTATGCATTTCATTGTAAGGTAAAACGACTATACGTTGACCGCCGCCAAACTCTGTTCACAGCAATGTTACTTCCAATTTTAAAACAGCCTATAAGTCTTGTGTCAGTAGAAATCCTAATTTTTTTGATTGTTTGTTTAAGGAACTATTTTATTTGAAAAAAATGTTTGAACATAAAATTAGAAAGTAGCCTAATACAAACGGCTGTTAAATATCGAGAATCGGCGTTTGATATAAAGTGCAGTATAGACCACAGTATCTAGAATATAGACTAACCTTACTGTTGTTAATAAAACGTGTTTGTAAAATAAGCTTATGTAGATATCGTGTTACTTTTCCTACTTGCCGTTGGAAGCGCTTCTTATTACAACTCAAATGTCAAAATTAAAATATTAATGAAAAATCAAAACATTGCCATAAAGTGATATGAGATTTTAAACAGCTGTAGTAATGGTAGTAATTCTCAGTGATTGTGATAGGATGGATTCTTGGCCGTGGGAGGAGCGGGGATAAAAGGGGAAATTGAAATCTAAGTTTTGACCGCACATTTATTTTGAACGGGGTAGCGGGACACCTGGTGTTCCGCTGTCCCGGACACTCCCACCTTCCGTCAAAAGAGATCAGTATTCATGGAGAGTTGGTTAAATAATATGGTCTGAGGAATTGGCGGTGATAAGTTTCATTTTTAAGAAAAAAAAAAAAAACAAGAAAATAAGAATATAATAAAAAGAATATTTCTATAATTACATTATTTTTACTATTATTAATGTACCGGTGATGTCCCATAATGTTCAACTAATTGTAGTTGAACTATATTGAACTATATAGTTGAACTCTATAGAACTATCGCCTTAATACTCATAATCTTGGGGAGCTTTAACAAGAATATTTGCCTATGCGATTCGGGTATATCTACGAAAACATATCCTTACCTTGAAACATATATTTGAAAACTGATCCCGGCGAGTCCCTGCCTACTACACTATGGCCGTCATAGCCTGTGCGGTTGGCACGTCAGCTAGAAAATCTCCCGGATATTTTGTAAATCTGTGGACGCTGAGGATCGTCCACGAGTGTCCGTTCCGACCTCCGTGCCGTACCTCCCAGTGCGTGCATAGATAGCTAAGATTGAGTGTAGTTATGATTTACTTCTACATCCGAGATAGTTTTTTAAGTAAATGTCACAGTAAATGTGCTTTGAAGCCACGGCAATAAAAAGATTTTAGACAATATCTTGGTAAATTACAAGCAATAATTGATAAATTAACGTTCCCTTCATTGACTCGCCTTATACACATAATGCGTCGCAATCGCAAACAACTAACTGTAGAACCATAACAAAATTACAAATACGTAATTTATTGTAGTTAAAAACTGTTACTGTTTGTTATTTCTTGCCGAATTGGAATCCACACATCCCGAAGGTAATTTGTCAATATAACTCACACTATTTCGACTATAGGCATAACCTTTGTTATATGTGACAAGTCGTAGGCCTACGTTGTCCTTTTTCAGTACTAAGGATATAAAACCTTTGTATTAGTAATTTAGAAACTGGCAACAGTGTAGGCCTAATCCCTCGGTTTTGATTTTTTCCATGACACTTCAGCAATATTAATTTTTTAAATATATTATTTCTAGATGACTACGATACCATAAGATTAGTCCTATCATAGGGACCATACCGTACGTTATTTATATACCAGATAAAGCTATTGGTGAAGTGTTAAGGAAAAGTAAGTAGTTAAACTTTACATCACTTTTATACTTGAATCGTTTAAAAAGTGTCATATATTGGAGTCATGTATCTTGCACTTGTTTTCGAGTGAATATTAGTTTTTATTTTCATCACATTCGTAAACGCCACTAACTTCACTAACCACTACGCCACTAACTCACCCAATTTTACTAAGGGGATGAACACACAGAACGCGGCGCGGCGCGGCGCGTCATAACGCGTCAAAAACAAATTCATTGTTCGTCATGGAGTTGAACACACAGAGAGCGAAGCGTCTTCATTTGGACCAGTCGAGTTTGATTTTTTGGAGCGTCAACACGCGTTTTCGCGCGTCTTCCCTGCCGATACGATGGATGGTGAGTGTTTAACGAAGTGTTTTGTAGGCCTGCACTGAGGCAAGCAAAGCATAAACATTACAAGCAGGGGAATTGTGGACAAGCTGTGGAATGAGGTGACAATGGTAGAATATATTGCTTAAATCTATACCGTACTTATTTTATACACTGAGGGTTATTTTGTAATTGGAACTTCTTTACAGTTTTCACAGACTTTAAAGTTTCTAGTGTCGTTGGACAGACGTGGTGTGTATGTGTAAGCTTAGCTGTTTGGTAGTCCGGATTCGGAATGTTTAACGACGATCGCGGGATTTGACATTATAAATTTACACTTATTTAATACACTAAGGGTTTTTGTGTTGAGAACTCTCCTACAATTTACAACCAAAATTCAAGTTTTTTTGTGACGTTGGATACGGC